>CM036772.1:34209865-34878112 GCA_020796225.1 Arion vulgaris
TTCGCTTGAAAATCTTGCATTCCTACACTGACTAGTCGGTCGCTACAGTTGGGACTAGCATTACTAAACTCTGGCGTCGGGCGGGGAGCTGACTACCGCTACCGTACTGGCACACACGTTTAGCGAAGAATTCCTTCGGTCTTTCTTTGTTACCGGGAAGAAAACAGGAACAAGAAGAACAAATATAACGAGAACAAGTCGAAACAACTGTAGTCTGTCTATGTTTTTTAGACTTTCTTATCTCCGAATATTATTACTACATTGATTGATTGTGTGATGAAGAATAAATTCGGCAATATTGATTATATATTCGAATTATTATTAGATTTTTAGTCTTCAGGTAAAACATGCAGACTAGTAACAGTAGTACTAGTATTAGTAAGGTTTGTAACTTCATAAGACGACTACCTACCCACGCAATTACAAATGCACAGAACCCACCCGTTGAATTTGAATCGTTCATCATAAAGAAAGTGAAAGCCATTTTCTCTGCACATTTTCGTGACACGTTTTTACTCTTCATTAAATGTCAGAGGGTGATGTTTTATTGTAGAAACCAGCTTCTCAGACAAACAACTTATGTGAAATGTTAGTTTCCTCACTTGCTGCTTCGTACAAGATCGATGTTCGTCTATTGCCACCAGAAACCCCGTACTGCACTCCCACTCTCTCCCACATCTTATTCTGTCTCAAGTCTTGAAAGTTTTCCCCATCATAATTTCCCACTTATGCAATAATTGTGCAACTCCTAAATGGTGCACGCCAAAGATATTTAAAAAAAAACCCCACATCAGAAGGGCCGTGGGGGAAGGTAGAGACAATCGGTGTGCACTGTCAAGTGAGTCCTAAGCGTTTATTTTGTCCGTAGAACTTAATGAATTTTGCAGAAGACGTATTTTTTGGTGATAGAAGGTGATAATTTAAAGGGCAGTGGAGACAATGAATGCAAATGTTGTCTTCATTTTTTACAAATGCAGTAAATGTACGAAGCAATTTAATAGATGGACATCCATCTTGATTGTACTGTAATTATTGCCGACAACTTATTCATGATGTATCTGCTCAGTTTTGTGTGCCCCCACACACCACCCCACAAATAATTGGCAATAAAATGGTTGTGGTCAATCAATAACTTCTTCAATTACATCAGCAAATGAGTTTTTTTTAATGCAGTTGAATCAATTTAAAGTTACAGGGAGTTGGAGACGATCAGCTCAACAAAAAATTGATTAAAAAATAGGACTGCAATTACTGAAAATCTGCTTATTTCAAGAAATCATTTCAAGCAATATTTTTATCTTCTCTCATCTTCTCATTCTATGGTGCTTGAGTGAACAACAGTTTAGCTAGTAAAACAGGTAAATGCTGCTTCACACAAGATTCATCATCATCATGTATCAAGGATAAGAATGATAGAATGTCTTCATCATCTTATCTTGTTGTTACTTAGCACATGTATATTATTCATTATTCTGCTTTATCAACTTGACTAAAACATCCATATATATATATGTTCTAGCTAGATCTCAAATATAAAATATATGTTCTAGCTAATTCTCAAATATGAAATATATGTTCTAGCTAGTTCTAAAAAAATATCTTAAACAGTATCATCTTCAACAAACTATATCATCTTCAACAAACTATATCATCTTCAACAAACGGTATCATCTTCAACAAACTATATCATCTTCAACAAACTATATCATCTTCAACAAATTGTATCATCTTCAACAAACGGTATCATCTGCTTGACATGATAAAATGTGTTGATATTATGTGTAATTCATCTTTCAGATCAGCACAAAAATATTTCAAATTTAAAAAATGCTGGTTTCATATTTAGTGTGAAGTTTTTCACTCCGTATTTCAACATCTGGCTCTCGAACCCGAAGAGTGTTGCCCAAATCTTCTATAAGCGTTAGGGAAGAGTGTTGCCCAAATCTTCTATAAGCGTTAGGGAAGAGTGTTGCCCAAATCTTCTATAAGCGTTAGGGAAGAGTGTTGCTCAAATCTTCTATAAGCGTTAGGGAAGAGTGTTGCCTAAACCTTGTAAGCGTTAGGGAAGAGTGTTGCCTAAACCTTCTATAAGCGTTAGGGAAGTGTTGCCCAAACCTTCTATAAGCATTGGGGAAAAAGCTAATGTATACTAATGTCACAATGAGAAGTTTTGAGTAGGATGTAAGCACTGTTTGTGTAGGCTGTGAGTCAGGTTTATACTCTAAGCAACATTACAACTGTATCTAGATTAGGAGTCCACATACTTGTGTTTTGTTTGTGCTCCGACCATTTCATTTCATCCGTAACTGCATCAACTACCTGGTAGGAACTAACTCCATCAACTACCTGGTAGGAACTAACTACATCAACTACCTGGTAGGAACTAACTGCATCAACTACCTGGTAGGAACTAACTTCATCAACTATCTGGTAGGAACTAACTGCATCAACTACCTGGTAGGAACTAACTACATCAACTACCTGGTAGGAACTAACTACATCAACTACCTGGTAGGAACTAACTGCATCAACTATCTGGTAGGAACTAACTTCATCAACTACCTGGTAGGAACTAACTGCATCAACTATCTGGTAGGAACTAACTGCATCAACTACCTGGTAGAACTAACTGCATCAACTACCTGGTAGAAGTAACTACATCAACTACCTGGTAGGAACTAACTACATCAACTACCTGGTAGGAATTAACTGCATCAACTACCTGGTAGGAACTAACTACATCAACTACCTGGTAGGAACTAACTGCATCAACTATCTGGTAGGAACTAACTGCATCAACTACCTGGTAGGAACTAACTACATCAACTACCTGGTAGAAGTAACTACATCAACTACCTGGTAGGAACTAACTGCATCAACTATCTGGTAGGAACTAACTGCATCAACTACCTGGTAGGAACTAACTGCATCAACTACCTGGTAGGAACTAACTACATCAACTACCTGGTAGGAACTAACTGCATCAACTACCTGGTAGGAACTAACTGCATCAACTACCTGGTAGAACTAACTTCATCAACTATCTGGTAGGAACTAACTGCATCAACTACCTGGTAGAACTAACTTCATCAACTATCTGGTAGGAACTAACTGCATCAACTACCTGGTAGGAACTAACTACATCAACTACCTGGTAGGAACTAACTACATCAACTACCTGGTAGGAACTAACTGCATCAACTACCTGGTAGAACTAACTGCATCAACTACCTGGTAGAAGTAACTACATAACTACCTGGTAGGAACTAACTACATCAACTACCTGGTAGGAACTAACTGCATCAACTACCTGGTAGGAACTAACTGCATCAACTACCTGGTAGAACTAACTGCATCAACTACCTGGTAGGAACTAACTGCATCAACTACCTGGTAGGAACTAACTGCATCAACTACCTGGTAGGAACTAACTACATCAACTACCTGGTAGGAACTAACTGCATCAACTACCTGGTAGGAACTAACTTCATCAACTACCTGGTAGAACTAACTGCATCAACTACCTGGTAGAACTAACTGCATCAACTACCTGGTAGAACTAACTGCATCAACTACCTGGTAGGAACTAACTCCATCAACTACCTGGTAGGAACTAACTACATCAACTACCTGGTAGGAACTAACTGCATCAACTACCTGGTAGGAACTAACTACATCAACTACCTGGTAGGAACTAACTCCATCAACTACCTGGTAGGAACTAACTGCATCAACTACCTGGTAGGAACTAACTACATCAACTACCTGGTAGAACTAACTGCATCAACTACCTGGTAGGAACTAACTCCATCAACTACCTGGTAGGAACTAACTTCATCAACTACCTGGTAGAACTAACTGCATCAACTACCTGGTAGGAACTAACTCCATCAACTACCTGGTAGGAACTAACTGCATCAACTACCGGGAACTAACTCATCAACTACCTGGAGGAACTAACTGCATCAACTACCTGGTAGAACTAACTGCATCAACTACCTGGTAGGAACTAACTGCATCAACTACCTGGTAGGAACTAACTACATCAACTACCTGGTAGGAACTAACTGCATCAACTATCTGGTAGGAACTAACTGCATCAACTACCTGGTGGAACAACTACATCAACTACATGGTAGGAACTAACTGCATCAACTACCTGGTAGGAACTAACTACATCAACTACCTGGTAGAAGTAACTCCATCAACTACCTGGTAGAACTAACTGCATCAACTACCTGGTAGGAACTAACTGCATCAACTACCTGGTAGGAACTAACTGCATCAACTACCTGGTAGGAACTAACTGCATCAACTACCTGGTAGAACTAACTGCATCAACTACCTGGTAGGAACTAACTGCATCAACTACCTGGTAGAACTAACTGCATCAACTACCTGGTAGAGACTAACGCATCAACTACCTGGTAGGAACTAATACATCAACTACCTGGTAGAAGTAACTCCATCAACTATCTGGTAGGAACTAACTACATCAACTACCTGGTAGAAGTAACTCCATCAACTACCTGGTAGGAACTAACTGCATCAACTACCTGATAGGAACTAACTGCATCAACTACCTGGTAGAAGTAACTCCATCAACTACCTGGTAGGAACTAACTACATCAACTACCTGGTAGAAGTAACTGCATCAACTACCTGGTAGGAACTAACTACATCAACTACCTGGTAGAAGTAACTCCATCAACTATCTGGTAGGAACTAACTACATCAACTACCTGGTAGAAGTAACTCCATCAACTACCTGGTAGGAACTAACTGCATCAACTACCTGGTAGGAACTAACTGCATCAACTACCTGGTAGGAACTAACTGCATCAACTACCTGGTAGGAACTAACTACATCAACTACCTGGTAGGAACTAACTGCATCAACTACCTGGTAGGAACTAACTACATCAACTACCTGGTAGGAACTAACTCCATCAACTACCTGGTAGGAACTAACGAGCTACAGATTCACAGTGCAGTTGGGGGAGGTGTGGAGTTACAATCCACTTCTTTCGTGACTAGGACTTCATTCGTGACTAGGACTTCATTCGTGACTAGGACTTCATTCGTGACTAGGACTTCATTCGTGACTAGGACTTCATTCGTGACTAGGACTTATTTCGTGACCAGGACTTCTTTCTTAACGAGAGGACTTCTTCCGTGACCAGGACTTCTTCCGTGACCAGGACTTCTTCCGTGACCAGGACTTCTTCCGTGACCAGGACTTCTTCCGTGACCAGGACTTTTTTCCTCACTAGGACTTTTTTCGTGACCAGGACTTCTAGTGACTAGGACTAACTAGTCGAATTTGTGTTTCTTATCTCTACTTAAATGGAGTCTACCTGGAGACTCAAGATTATCTGTTAGACTGGATGCCGGGGAGTACAGCTGAAAATTTGATACCAACTTATAGCAGCTGTTATACAGTGAGTTTGATTAGCGCAAAGAATCGTCCGTTGAATAGAAGACCATTCTGAAAGTGTCTCCTCTCACCTTCAACACCTTTCCCAAAAACGTATCAGCATCACCTCTTGGAAAACGTATCAGCATCACCTCTTGGAAAACATATCAGCATCACCTCTTGGAAAACGTATCAGCATCACCTCTTGGAAAACGTATCAGCATCACCTCTTGGAAAACGTATCAGCATCACCTCTTGGAAAACGTATCAGCATCACCTCTTGTAAAACGTATCAGCATCACCTCTTGTAAAACGTATCAGCATCACCTCTTGGAAAACGTATCAGCATCACCTCTTGGAAAACGTAACAGCATCACCTCTTGGAAAACGTATCAGCATCACCTCTTGGAAAACGTATCAGCATCACCTCTTGGAAAACGTATCAGCATCACCTCTTGGAAAACGTATCAGCATCACCTCTTGGAAAACGTATCAGCATCACCTCTTGGAAAACGTATCAGCATCACCTCTTGGAAAACGTATCAGCATCACCTCTTGGAAAACGTATCAGCATCACCTCTTGGAAAACGTATCAGCATCACCTCTTGGAAAACGTATCAGCATCACCTCTTGGAAAACGTATCAGCATCACCTCTTGGAAAACGTATCAGCATCACCTCTTGGAAAACGTATCAGCATCACCTCTTGGAAAACGTATCAGCATCACCTCTTGGAAAACGTATCAGCATCACCTCTTGGAAAACGTATCAGCATCACCTCTTGGAAAACGTATCAGCATCACCTCTTGGAAAACGTATCAGCATCACCTCTTGGAAAACCGTAGAGCAGGAGCAAATCTTGAGCATGACACACAGTGACGCGACAAGGTGATTTTGTATAGAGATACACTCAAAGTCGCTGAAGCTCAGAGAAAACGCATTGCCTGGGAAAACAGAACACACTTACATACACACAAGTAAAATATGTCGCACATGTGTCAGAAGTTTTATGCTAACATTGGACAATACAGGTTCACCTTCTTACACACATAGTTGGTGAAACAACACAAATGTTAAGCTACCGTCATCATCGCTCGCGATGGGCGGATTTGAGAAAAAGATAACTACAACAGCACAGTATACAGTAGTGGTCAATAATGGCTGCGACGAGAGATACGACCGACCACTATATTTAATGCTATTTCTGTAGTAGAAATGTGAATGTTGAGATATATGTGATGAGAGAAAAACAGAATATAGCCTACAGCATTTTAAAATTGCCCAGAAGTTAATAGAGCTAGCAGGAGTAAATGATGTCCTAGCCCCGACTAGCAACCAAATGATTAATAACAAAATGAAAGCCCGCTGTCCCCACAGCAACATTTACGATGTTCCATTCTCTTGTCTTACCTTGGGAATTGTCTATTGAAAACCAGAGATCCGTGTCAGAGCGAGCTGACAAGTCCAACTGGCGAGTTTAATGAAGGATTTGTGGTTAGGGATTAAGCTTGCTCAAACCACGTTATATGCACATGTGCTGTTTCTTGTCTGTTAGTGTGCTTGTGCTCGCATAGAATGCATGCGGATATATGTGTCTTATAGTATTGGAATATGTAAGTATCTTTTGTATCTTGCGGCAGGATTGTTCATTCATTTGCCGACGTATAGACCATCCAGTTAGTGATGATACTTGTGGTGAGGATATTAACTCATTCGACATACATGTTAGTAAATTATCAACTAAATTTGGTCTTCTCCATGTCCGCCTAGCAAATTATCAACTAAATTTGGTTAAAATTCGTTTTGCCCCCTCCTGGTAACATTTCTGTGGACTCCCATAGCAGCAAGTACATCCCCTGAAAAAAAATTTCACTGCCAACGAAATGTCGCTGCAAAGCTTGCTACCATCTTTAGTCCAATACATAGGACGTCGATGTGACCGTTGATGAAAGCAATGTGTGTCCTAAACGGGCTGTAGTGGTGATCAACTATTCTGAAATACTGTTTCTAGAGATATCAGCTTAGTGCCTAGAATAGTGCAGTAACCACATATCGTGTCCCTGAGTTGGAGAGCCTTGACAACTCACGGCATTGCAGCACACCACACCGAGTTGAATATTGCAATTGTAGCACACCACACAGAGTTGAATATTGCAATTGTAGCACACCACACCGAGTTGAATATTGCAATTGTAGCACACCACACCGAGTTGAATATTGCAATTTCAGTACCCCACACCAAGTTGAATATTGCAATTGTTGCACACCACACCGAGTTGAATATTGCAATTGTGGCACACCACACCGAGTTGAATATTGCAATTGTGGCACACCACACCAAGTTGAATATTGCAATTTTTGCACACCACGCCGAGTTGAATATTGCAATTGTGGCACACCACACCGAGTTGAATATTGCAATTTTTGCACACCACGCCGAGTTGAATATTGCAATTTTAGCACACCACACTGAGTTGAATATTGCAATTTTAGCACACCACACCGAGTTGAATAATGCAATTTTAGCATACACTGAGTTGAATATTGCAATTTTAGCACACCACACCGAGTTGAATATTGCAATTGTTGCACACCACACCGAGTTGAATATTGCAATTTCAGCACACCACACCGAGTTGAATATTGCAATTTCAGCACACCACACCGAGTTGAATATTGCAATTTCAGTACACCACACCGAGTTGAATATTGCAATTGTAGCACACCACACCGAGTTGAATATTGCAATTGTGGCACACCACACCGAGTTGAATATTGCAATGTGGCACACCACACCGAGTTGAATATTGCAATTGTGGCACACCACACCGAGTTGAATATTGCAATTGTTGCACACCACACCGAGTTGAATATTGCAATTGTGGCACACCACACCGAGTTGAATATTGCAATTGTGGCACACCACACCGAGTTGAATATTGCAATTTTTGCACACCACACCGAGTTGAATATTGCAATTTTAGCACACCACACTGAGTTGAATATTGCAATTGTGGCAATTTTGTCATGAAACGTTGTTTATATTATAACTGGCGGGAGAGAATAGGAAATGTTTCAATACTGAGTCATTAGTTACCGTCACTATGCACACACGTTAACATATGTTGGCATTAACTTTATTACACCGGGTTTCCTCCATATGACTCGGCTCTCTCAGCAGAAATGGCACTCCACCTGCCGAGAGTAATGCACAAAGCACGAAATGCTGTGAGAGACAAATCATGTATATGTAGTTATGCAGGGACGGTTCGTCATTAAGGGCCAGTGGGGCCAGGTCCCACCAAAAATATTGAGTAACGTGTACTTATTATTTCAGACTTTATTTGTTTATAATTATTACTTTCAACAGGATACTGATTAGCTTTGAAAGTTGATATATAGCGCTAAAATATCACACACATTCTGAAATCTAAAATTCAACATATTTTTCCTACAATTAGTATACACCCATGGTCATTAGGGGCCAGTAAGAAAGACCTACCAAACCAACAATAATTAACGTGTACTTATTATTTTTTTAAAATATGTTCGTAATTATTATTGTTAACTTGACACTGATTAGCTTTGAAAGTTAAATATTTAACACTAAAATATAAATATTATATCATAATAATATAACAAACATAATAATATAACAATCATAATAATATATAAATATTATTATTTAAAAACTATTATATACGGTCCCAAATTCTGCTTCTCTCTATAACGCTTGACGTATGTTTCAGCACACTATGCTTTATTGGGTAGTTTTAAAATTCTCTACTGACGATGTAACATTGCGACCTCTTACATTTGACCGCTACCTTTAATAATAATTGCCGAAACAATTTATGTCATTTTATTCACCGGAAGCTAAGTTCCTACTCGATCAACCAATTAACAGTTAAACGACGACTCTTGATTAAATAGTACTTTGTATAATTATCGATTGAATCACAAATTATATATAAAATAGTACAAAAGGATATGCATTAATAGAAATATGTAACTAACTATTATTATAATCGTTAATGGTAATCGTCCGTTTCGTATTCAATATACATATGTCTTCTACAACGCACACTCGTTTGCGATTGGCAAGCTGTGACCTACTTTTGAAGTTGGGGCTTACTCGAAATTCAAAATGAATCAACTGAATTATTTATTACGAAATCCGTTTCCTTCGTTAAAGATAGAAGAAAAGCTTTAATTTAAACGGCTAGGTGCACATCAGCTAAATAGCTTTGTATATGTGCAACAAGATGGCAAGAAAAAGAGGACTTTCAATAATAAGTGGTTTAGTAAAATATCGTGGTTAACTGTCAGTGAAGAAAAGCAGTTTTTGGTTTTATTGTTTACTATTTCATGGTGAAGGACTGTGGTCAACGGTAGGATGTAGGTATCTCTTTTGTACCTTAGTTATATGGTATATATTTTAGTTGTTGTTGAACCCAGGAATTATGAGTTTTCACCATTTTGCCTATAGTGCGTGGGGAGAGTGCCCAGCTTTCTGCAATGAGAGCTGGCAATTATGGTTGATCATTGATTCAGGAGGAGAGTTTACGCTCACACGCGACTCGTACGTTGTTACTTCTTACATTTGATTTGCATTTATGCAACTTTTTTCATTAGCCATCGGCAGAAGATGCGTGCATTCACTAGTATTTAGGACCCAAGAGGCGTGTCTGCGTTTGCTTTATTAACTATACCAGAGTAGCTCTCTCTCGATCCTTACCCACAGCCAGACATGATCTTTTGTCTATTTCCAGGGTCACCACGAGGGGTAGGGTCTTGATCAGTGCCAGCTCACTTACCCTGGCGCAACGTTGTCCGTTTGTTATTTGGCATGCGCGCAAATCATTATAGTAAAGAGGAATAACTTCGCGGAATAGACAAATAATAGTAAATACTAAAATATAAACCTAGCCTAAAAACCAGGATTTTTCCGAAATTTTTGTCTGGCCACACTACCAAAAATGACCACGGGCCGCCACTGTGGGGGTTCCGGTTTCAAGATGGCGGCGGATAGCTGTGTTTAGTTTCGCTAGGCGGCGATATTAGATTATTTCACCCTTTTCCAGTGTTTGTGCCGTGCAATGTTCGCAAATTCTACACGAGGGATGTTTATATTCATTGTGTGAATTATGTTTTCAATGGATGGCCGACCTGGAGTGGGATGGGTCCGATGTTTCGCCGCTGATCGTTACCGACATGCAGCGACCGTGTTAGCTTGAATACGGAACAAATAGGACGAGCCTTCTCCCTCTGAAAAGGTGCTGAAGTCGGCGATACTAGGCCAAAAGGCGCACAAAAACCATAGTATCACGCATCTCTCGCTTATATAAGATGATTATACCGTCCGATAAAAATTATGATGTAGATCGACACACCGAACCGTGCGTAGTTGAAGTAGTGTTGGGCACGAAAACACCGACCTACCCTTCCCAGACATCGAAAGACACCCCGCCGTATCAGGCGACAATATATTGAACATGATTCAGAAAACGAGGACACCAAAGTGCCACTTGTCATTATGCACTGGAACGCAGAAGGAGTAAACAGCAAGCAGGCTGGATATAACAAAATAACGGAATTGGAAAACGTCTTACACGAAAAGCAGGTCAGTATTTGTTGTATCCAAGAGACGCACTTGCAAGTAGACCAAACTTTCAAAATAAGGGGATACCAATGCCATAGATCGGACAGACAAGATAGGAGAAAGGGAGGAGTACTCACTCTAGTAAAAAACAACATACATTCCACTGAAAAACAGACACACATGGACGGAGCCGAGTACCAACTTCTCAAACTACAAACAGATAGCACAAACATACAGTTACTAAATTATTACTGCCCAAACGACAAACCACAGAACCTCAAACACATACAGGTACCTGACACTAACTTTATTGCAGTTGGAGATTTCAATAGTCACTCCCAGAGCTGGGGATACAACCACCTAGATCGCAGGGGAGAAGAGGTAGAAACATGGCAAGACGACCACTCTCTTATACTAATCAATGCCCCCTCTGACACCCCTACCTTCTACTCCAGAAGATGGCACTCAACTTCCACTCCTGATCTAGCCTTCTCTACCCCAGACATATCTGGACTGATAAGCAGGGAGATAGGAGATCAACTAGGAGGAAGTGACCATCGACCAGTATTTCTTACCATCCGGAGTGTAACCATTAACACCAGCCCTGCCATCACTAGATGGAACTATAAAAGGCCAACTGGGAACTCTTCAAACATCAGACAACTTCACTTTTGTCTGAAATAGTTGTGAAAGATGGTGATATCAATAAAGTAGTAAAAGACTTTAACAGATGCATTCTTCTAGCTGCAAAAGAAGCCATTCCTAGAGGATGTCAGCGGGGATACATTCCATACTGGTCAAGCACACTGCAAAAGTGTCAGGAGGACATGAATGAAGCCAGGAAAATGCAGAATCCCTGCCATCACTAGAATCCCACAATAAATGGAAAAGGGCGGTAGCAGCATTCCAGAAAACAAAGTTAATAGAAAAACGGAAAAGCTGGAGAGACAAAACAGCAGCTCTAAACCTAGAAAAAGATGGTGGAAAACTCTGGCAGCTAGTTAAGTCCCTAAATGAAGAACCTACATCAACAAGACAGAGCATTACACTGGAGGAAAGTGGGAAAATTATAAGGAAAAAACAAGCTGCAGATCTGCTTGCTACTACATATAGTAGAGAAAGCAATCTCAGCATAGACAAAGACCATCAAAAAAAAAATTAGAACAGAATTGCAAGGGAATGAAGGCTGCCTACACCCCTCTGCTCCAATGAGAGAACCTATCACTCTCGGAGAACTACAAAACTCAATTTCTAAACTTAAAAAATAAAAAAGCACCTGGACCAGACAAAATTAGCAACGAAATGCTTATAAACCTGAGCTTAGTAGCTAAGTTAAAGTTGCTTGAAATTATAAACCACAGCTGGCAGAAAGGTGTAGTCCCCCAAATATGGAGAGAAGCCATCACACTACCCATACTGAAAAAAGGAAAATGCAGAACCAAGGCTACAAGCTATCGACCAATTAGTCTGACAAGCTGTGTTGCTAAAACCATGGAAAGAGTCATCAACAACAGATTGAAATGGTTTTAGAATCGGAGCAGATTTTGGTTCCGGAACA
Source organism: Arion vulgaris (assembly GCA_020796225.1). Taxonomy (NCBI): domain Eukaryota; kingdom Metazoa; phylum Mollusca; class Gastropoda; order Stylommatophora; family Arionidae; genus Arion; species Arion vulgaris. The sequence continues at coordinate 34,222,441 of CM036772.1, forward strand.
AGCAGGATTCAGGGAATGCCATAGCATAGAAGACCAAGTTACCTATGTAGCCCAGTCCGTTGAAGATGCCTTCCAAGAGAAAAAAAAGGTGCTAACATTATGGGTAGACTTCAAGCAGGCCTTCGACAAGGTGTGGAAAGATGGTCTTATGGCAAAGCTCAAAAGAAATGGAATCCAAGGCAACATGCAAAGATGGATCCAATCGTTCCTGCACAATAGAAGAACCAGAGTCACACTCGATGGACATCAGAGCAAAAAGGTCTTACTGCGTCATGGGGTACATCAGGGAGGAGTTATGTCTCCAACTCTCTTCCTTGTCTACATCAACGACCTAGTAAAGGATCTGCCAGCTGGAGTGAAGGCCGCTCTATATGCAGATGATTTAGTGCTATGGTGCGCAGACGAACACACAACATCTGCAACCGGTAGAATACAGCGAGCGGCAGATAAACTTATGGAATGGGCAGAGAAATGGTACGTTACAATTAACACAGACAAAACCTCCACAACACTGTTCTCCCTCTCCCCAGGGACAAAGCAGCCAACATACACTTAGGAACCACCCCAATACAAGAAGAAAGCAATCCAACTTATCTAGGGATCACATTTGATAAACGACTCACATGGAACAAGCATATAGAAAACACAGAAGGAAAGGCCAGACGGAAAATTGGAATACTCAGAAAACTTGCAGGTACCAACTGGGGAGCTAATGAACACACACTTAAGAAAGTCTACAGGGAACAATCAGACCTCACCTAGAGTTCGGCTCAACAGCATGGGCTACAGCTGCTAACACACACCTGCAGACATTGGACAGAGTGCAAAATCAAGCACTCAGGATCATCACCGAAGCCATGAAATCTACGCCTATCACAGAGATGCAAAAAACCACTGGAGTACAAGCCCTGGCTTACAGAAGGGAAACCAAGAATATGATCCAGATGGAGAAATACACCAGTATGCCCTTGCATCCAATGAAAGCAAGATTAAATGATCTGGCACTTGGACGACTAAAACGCAGCAGCTTCGTCCATCGGGGAAAGCGTCTAAAAAGACGACAGTACCAAGATGACCTACCAAGGCACACAACACCGCTGGTACCTAGTCTCGACCCTGTTCCATGGGAACAAGTTAGCGATACAGCAAAAATCATAACAACAATTAGTGGAATCACAACTGGAGAAATACACAATGACCTGCAGAAGAGAACATCCACTATGTGCATGATCCAAGAAAACTACCCTAAACAATCATGGATCCACGTCTACACCGATGGATCTGCAACAGATGCAATTAAGAACGGAGGGGCCGGTATCTATATTACATATCCCAACAATCTCACCGAAACAAAGTACATGCCAACTGGTAAATTTTGTTCAAACTACACTGCAGAGGCTCAAGCACTACTACAGGCCGCAATCATACAGGCCGCAATCATGATCAATAATTCCAACTCTGACTGCCAACAAGTGGTATTTTTCATAGACGCGCTATCTGTTCTGCAAGCCCTAACTATCCATCCCTGAGAAAAGAGCTCAGCAAGATCTCTACCAACAAAGAGTTACACTTCAGTGGGTACCATCACACTGCGGAGTGCCAGGTAACGAGAAGGCAGACAAACTTGCTAAAAAGGAGCAGAATGTGAACAAATAGATAATGAAATCACATACTTTGAAAAAAAGAGCTATCATGGACATTAGAAAAGAACCTACAACATCCAACGATGACTACCACACACTTGACAGACAAGGACAGACTATCATCTTCCGACTCAGGATAGGTCATAACAGACTGAACAAACACCTACACAGGCTGCGATTGTCCCAACCCCTCTGTGCCCCTGTGGCTCCGATGAACAAACCACAGAACATGTCCTGCAAGACTGCCCCTGTATGTCCTCCCAAGAAAGGAATGCTGGCCCTACAACACAACACTACATTCAAAACTACATGGCACTAGAGATGACCTCCAGACAACAGTCGATTTCATCATAAGAACGCGTCTAACGGTATAATCATCAAAAAGCGATCGCAAAGAAGAAGAAAAGCCGCCACTGTAGGTATGTGTTGTCGTTTCAGTCATCGAGAATACACTATATTATATACACGCTTTGTTAAATAGATAATGTGCGATCCGGGCTCTCCTAGCAGTCTTCCAGGTTGTCACATGACAGAGACTGCAGAATTAAGTGAGAGAATACATGTTAGTTATAATTCCGCCCACACGTTTCAATTATTGGCGCCGTTGTAACAATGACCGACGTCAAGCTTCTAGACTGTGACCTACTTTAGTCTTCATTTTCTTGTCTTATTTTTACTTCTTCGAATGCTCCATATCCCTTGTTAAACACTCTTTGCGATTTGTATGTGATCTGAGCCTAAGAGAGATTGTACGTTGTGCCAGTTATGCACCTACAAGTAGACCAGCAGTTCCGATTTCTGCGATGCTTTTTATTTATTAGGGCAGCTACCTTAGGTCCTACGTCAGACATGCCTTGTAGGTGGCAGTGGTACTGTTATTTGCTTCTTTTGCGGACTCCAGCACCACATGTACGGTCTTATTTGCACGAGATGGTATCTATAGAGCCAGGAGAGGAATGGATTGCTGTGCAACTTCAATTTCAGAATGCCCTCATAGTCAGTGGATGTGGTCATTTTTCTTGGTGGAGCCCAGCAAAAATTTCGGAAAAATCCTGGTTTTGGAGTATTGAAGTTATTACCCTTCAGGAAAAGAGCAAATGCTTCTGTTCTGCAACAGCTTGATACTAAAGAGAGTTGGCTATTAAATAATATAAAATCAAATACAATTAAATATTTCGGACACATCAAACGACATGAACGCCTAGAGAAGATTTTTTTAAAAACAACTTGTCTGGAACGCAAATTGAACATGCGTGCGTCACCCGCATGACAACAAAAAACCTCGAACTTGTGACCGAGACCAACGTGTCGTATACATAATTAGGTGACAACGATTTTCATTCTATATGTAGTATTGTGAACGAAGTGAAATTCTTCACTTCAGTTGTATTCTTTGCTTGATAAAGACAATTTGGTAGAAGCGGTTCTGTGTATTGTCATTGTTTTTGTATTTTGTAAATCTCTAGTGCTTTGTAACTTTGTTATTGTTAAAAATGTTTTATGTGTTTCCTTCAACTCAATTCATTTGACAACGTCAACTGACAACAACTGTACGAAGGAAAATTACTGTAGACAAGATGTATTAATGCAAGGGCAATTCCTAAAACTAATTTTATTCTATGATGGTTTGTTATTTATTACCATTATTTTCTATGATTTTATACTATTGTTATGTCAATTTGGGGATTCAATCGATAATTAAACGGACTATTTAATCGAGTGTCCTCGTTTATCTGGGGAGTAGTTTGGCCGTGTAAGAATGAATATATCTTCCGACTGAATGAAAATGACATTTGTTTTGGCAATTATCCTTGCAATACCGATCAGAGGTCGCAATGTTAGATCTTAGATAGGAATCTTTAAACTGGCTCAGAAATAGTGCACGGCACAATGCGTGAAGTATAGAGGGGAAATGCCAAGTTTCAGTCTATATAATATTTTTTAATAAGGATATCTTATATATAATAATATGATTGCTATTTTATTCTGATTATAATATTTATATTTTAGTATTATATATTCAACTTTCAACGCTAATCAGTTTCAAGTTAAGAGTAATAATTACGAAAAAATAATTTCTAAAATAATAGGTACACGTTAATTATTTTGGTTTTGGTGATCCGGTTCTTACTGGCCCTTAATGACCAGGGCGTATACTAATTAGGGAGGAAAGATTCTGAATTTTAGATTTCAGACTGTGTGATATTTTAGCGTTATATATCAACTTTCAAAGCTAATCAGTATCCCGTTGACATTAATAATTATGAACAAATAATGTCTAAAATAACAAGTACACGTTACTCAATATTTTTAGTGGGACCTGGCTCCACTGGCCGCTAATGACGAGCCGCCCCCGTTGATAGTTGTTATATCCATGAAGAAAATTTTTTAACAAACGATCCATTACCAATTAACTCAGAGGTTGAGGCCCTCTTGAATAACAACGTCAACGAAACAGACAATTATAGGAGAGGCCAGTGGGGCCTATGCAACAACCACAAGTAGTTGGCACAATGGATGTGCGGTTGAAATGTACAATAAATCACCGTTTTGGTATGAATTCTAGTCTGAATTTTCTGAAGTAAAATTCTCAAAGCATGTGATGTTAGACTTAAAGTTCGAATATGACTAGTCAGTGACATTATACATTACATGTAATATGATGATTACAGAAGTTGTAGGAACCGTTAGCCACATTCTTGTTTTGTAAGAGAGTTTACTGGGGCCGTTGTTGTATCTGATTCTCAGTCTTCAGAAGATCTAAATGGCTATCTGCAGTATGAGTGGATGTCGTCTGTTGAAATTTCTAACCTTCAGATGCGTACATGGATCTACTGTCTTGGGCATGCGGGTGTTTGCGACAATGAGAGAGCTGACAAACTTGCATCAACAACATTAATTGTCCCGGAGTTGAAGCTAGCTTGATAAGGGGTATTCTTCGGTCTCTTCACGACTGCCTTTGGATGAAGACACTAAAATAAATGTTGAATCGATCCAACGATTTAATGAGTTTGGAGTTACCCGTTGTACAAGTAGAACTGGATGCACGATAGGCAGAGTGAGGAGTGTATTTAACCAGCGAGCCACGCGAACCATCAGTATGCGTAGTCTTTGATGTCTGTTGGGAGCGACCATAACGAGTGGAACCAGTACGGCTGAACGTGTAAACTCCGAGCGTCGTCGTTCTTTCAAATTAGAGCTGCTCGAAGTTTGTTTAAGTATGTTTGATGGTAGCATTTTGCGTATTATGAGTGCGCTCACCCGTTGACCACGAAGTGAGTACTAGACTTTGATCTTAACCAAAATAAAAACATTTGATTCTTTCTTCAATGAAATCGTTGACTGATATTATCCTTACCTCTTTTTCTTATCAATTCATTTATTAACTTTATCCTTTCTAGATTGTTGGTAACATTTACAATAAATCTCATCACAAATGATAGTCATTATTCTTGTCTGTCTCATCTTGTCGCATGTTAAAACCATGGTCAAAGCTGGTTTGATAGCTATCTCATTAGCATAATCATCGTCCCGAAGAGAGAGAGAGAGAGAGAGAGAGTACATTGCAACCCTTCCACTGCAAGAATGCTTATTTAAACACCGATTATCGCCCATTTAATGTCCTCTCTCTCTGAGACTTGATTTTCTGGAACAATTGTCGTCTCCATCTCTCAGTCTACTCTCGCCCATTTAATGTCTAACTCTCTGAGTCTTCATTTACTGGAACAATTGCCGTGTCCGACTCTCAGTGTACTCTCATCATCACACTGTAAGAACGATCTGAGGGTCGTGTGCTCGATCCTCACCAGGGACATACATTCTACCACAGCCAACTCTAATATTGAGCTGTATCTGACCGGGGAAACCCTGACCTAGTGTGAGTTGGGGGCTGTTGAGCCGTATCTGACCGGGGAAACCCTGACCTAGTGTGAGTTGGGGGCTGGATATTGTATATGTTTGATAGAACACTGCACGCTTTTTTGTAATTTTACTCACTGCTATGGGTCTATAGTCATTTATTGATGAAAAATATTCATAATACTGATATTCCTTATTGTTAAACTTAACTTGTTGCATAATATAACTTTGATTTACCATTTTGTGTTGATTTTAAAATGAATTCGTCTATATACAACAATACTGGAATGCAAGGTCATGCGATGATTAGGGTCTTATTTCCTAGAATTTTTACCTGACTCCGTTGGTCGCATGAGTTTATAGTTGGCTTGGATTCTACCAGCCCCAGTAGCGCAGTAGGTAGCGCTTCAGTCTGATAACACTCTCATCAGTCCATGCCAGTAGGTAGCGCTTCAGTCTGATAACACTCTCATCAGTCCATGCCAGTAGGTAGCGCTTCAGTCTGATAACACTCTCAGTCCATGTCAGTAGGTAGCGCTTCAGTCTGATAACACTCTCAGTCCATGTCCGTAGGTAGCGCTTCAGTCTGATAACACTCTCAGTCCATGTCAGTTGCGCAGTAGGTAGCTCTTCAGTCTGATAACACTCTCAGTCCATGTCAGTAGGTAGCTCTTCAGTCTGATAACACTCTCAGTCCATGTCAGTAGCGCAGTAGGTAGCGCTGCTGTCTGATAACACTCTCAGTCCATGCTTTGAAATATCCAACAACGACCGCTTGCTGTATAATTCTCTAGCATATTTGATGCTTTCAACATCCAGGCTTGTATATGCATCTACTGTCCAGGCAGGTGTTCGCGATAAAGAAAGCGATGATAGGCAGGCTTCGAACTCATCTTAAGTCTAGTTGTTGGATATTGATAAGTGGCGACATTTTGCATTTACTTAACGACCGCCTATTGGATGAGGACACGGTCATTGATACAGTAGGCATCTATATTGCGGTTGATGCAGTTTGAATCAAACTTTGCAGAAGTAGGGCTGAGTGTAACATTGAAGCCTAGCACGGAATGTTTGTAACCAGTGAGCAACAGGAATAGTCAGCATGCTTACTAATCTAGATTTGCAGAAGTAGGTTGACCACTTATGGGTGTGTCTAGAGGTAAGTGCCCTAGGTTGACCACTTATGGGTGTGTCTAGGGTAAGTACCTAGGTTGACCACTTATGGGTGTGTCTAGAGGTACGTGCCCTAGGTTGACCACTTATGGGTGTGTCTAGAGGTAAGTGCCCTATCTTGACCACTTATAGGTGTGTCTAGAGGTAAGTGCCCTATCTTGACCACTTATGGGTGTGTCTAGAGGTAAGTGCCCTATCTTGACCACTTATAGGTGTGTCTAGAGGTAAGTGCCCTATCTTGACCACTTATAGGTGTGTCTAGAGGTAAGTGCCCTATCTTGACCACTTATAGGTGTGTCTAGAGGTAAGTGCCCTATCTTGACCACTTATGGGTGTGTCTAGAGGTACGTGCCCTAGGTTGACCACTTATGGGTGTGTCTAGAGGTAAGTGCCCTATCTTGACCACTTATGGGTGTGTCTAGAGGTAAGTACCCTAGGTTGACCACTTATGGGTGTGTCTAAAGGTAAGTGCCCTATCTTGACCACTTATGGGTGTGTCTAGAGGTAAGTGCCCTAGGTTGACCACTTATGGGTGTGTCTAAAGGTAAGTGCCCTATCTTGACCACTTATGGGTGTGTCTAAAGGTAAGTGCCCTAGGTTGACCACTTATGGGTGTGTCTAGAGGTAAGTGCCCTAGGTTCAATAATCATCAGACATGTTGAAAATAGCACCCTCCCCCTCTCTCACTCTCCCTGCCTTTTTGTTTTAAAAAGACACCCTTCTGACAAGCATCAATACATCAAGCAGTAGATTTTTATGTTCTCTCTGTCTCTCTCTCTCTCTCTCTCTCTCATATTCATACACCAATATATCTAGTGATAGATTTTGATATACCTCTCTTCATCTCTCTCTTTCTCGCTCTCATACACATACACCACTACATCTAGTGATATATTTCTGTAATTGATATACCTTTCCTCATCTCTCTCTCTCTCTCTCTCTCTCTCTCATAGACCAGTACACTTACACTTATACATGTGTGATAGAAGTCTCTTCACGTTGACCCCCACTTCTACCCCGTCCTCACACTCTCTCTCACACACACACACACACATGAATACACTTGCCGTAGGCTTGTGTCATTGAAATATACCTTCCACCAACTTCCTCATTCTCACAAGCACTAATACACTTACCAGTAAACTGTAGTGATTGAATTCCATCCTACCTTCCCCCACCTTTCCTCCCCAATCTTCATCGTTGAAAGGTGATTAGCATGGACGAACTCCGCTTGTTTGATTTGGCAATCGAATCTAGCATCGGACTGGGATCAATATTAGAGAATCAATCACTAGCCTGCAGTGTACACATATCTCACCCAATACCAGAACTGTGTTTAATCTCTCCATCTCACTCTTCATAACCCTTCTCATGAATATATCCTTCTTTCAGTCACTCGTACTTCCTCTCTCTAACTCCTCCCCCACCACATGCCCTTTACCGTTACTGCATGCCCCACCTTCATGTATTAAATCGTACAGTACATTTCTCTTATCCTCCCCTCAACCTCATTACTCTATAATCCGGCCATGCTCTCAGTTGATCCTCTTTCAGCACATTTTCTTATCATTTCTTCCCACCTACTCTAGTTGTAGAACCTATATTATGCCCTATATTATACCCTAAACATGCCATATATTATGCCCTGAACATGCCCTATATTATGTCCTATATTATGCCCTATATTATGACCTATCTTCCTTCTCCGTCAGTCAACATACTTCCCTTTTATCAACGTTTGCTAGCGTGTTCGTAGCTCGTTGGACTACGGGTGACTAGTCCTCTGTAAGTGCGGGTTCAACTCCGCGGATTGGCAGAAAGCTACAGGTTCCCCAGATTTACGATGTCCATGACACCGAGCCGAAGTGTTTTCAGCTCAAGTGCTTCTGGATCGGGGGGAAAAATATCAACGTTTACATTTATTCTAAAGCTATGAAGACCATCATCTGTCGACTTGTTACCTTCTCTTCATTAGTCTAAACTCTTCATTAGTCTAAACTCTTCTCTTATTAGTCTAAACTCTTTCCTTATTAGTCTAAACTCTTTCTCTTATTAGTCTAAACTCTTTCTCTTATTAGTCTAAACTCTTCTCTTATTAGTTAAACTCTTCTTATTAGTCTAAACTCTTTCTTATTAGTCTAAACTCTTTCTCTTTTATTAAGTCTAAACCTCTTTCTCTATTAGTCTAAATTTATTGCCTAACCATTCCACTAAACCCTTTCTCTTATTGGTAATGTTATTGCCTAACAAATGTCAACTAACACCTCACTTTTCTTATTGGTAATGTTATCTAACAATGGTCACATCTAACACCTCACTTTCTCTTATTGGTAATGTTGTGCCAACAAATGTCATACAACACTCACTTTCTCTTATTGGTAATGTATTCCTAACAAATGTCATACTAACACCTCACTTCTCTTATTGTCATGTTATTCTAACAAATGTCAACTAACACCTCACTTTCTCTTATTGGTAATTTATTGCCTAACAAATGTCAACTAACCCTCACTTTCTTATTGGTAATGTTATTGCTAACAATGTCAACTAACACCTCACTTTTCTTATTAGTAATGTATTCTAACAAATGTCACACTAACACTCACTTCATTGGAATGTTATTGCTAACAATTCACACTACACCTCACTTTCTATAATTTGCTAACTGTCATCACTACCTCACTTTCTCTATTGTTTATTTGCTACAATGTCATACTAACACTCACTTTCTCTTATTGAATGTTATTGCCTACAAATGTCACACTAACACTCACTTTCTTTATTGCAATATTGTTTAAATGCCCTAACCTATTTTTATGAATTATGCTCACAATGCACTCATCATTTCTCTTATTGTAATGTTATTGCTACAAATGTCCACTAACACTCACTTTCTCTATTGGCTAATGATTATTGCCTAACAATGTCATGCACTACACCTCACTTTCTCTTATTGGTCAAATGTTATTGCTAACAAATGTCATACTAAACCTCACTTTCTCTTATTGGTAATTATTGCTAACAAATGTCAACTAACACCTCATTTCTCTTATTGGTAAGTATTGCTAACAAATGTCACACTAACACTCACTTTCTCTTATTGTAATTATTGCCTAACAAATGTCATCTAAACTCACTTTCTCTTATTGGTAATTTTGCCTAACAATGTCAACTAAACTCACTTTCTCTTATTGGTAATGTTTTGCTACAATGTCACACTAACCCCTCACTTCTCTTATTGGTAATGTTTTGCTAACAAATGTCAACTAACACCTCACTTTCTCTTATTGGTAATGTTATTGCCTAACAAATGTCACACTAACACCTCACTTTCTCTTATTGGTAATGTTATTGCCTAACAAATGTCAACTAACACCTCACTTTCTCTTATTGGTAATGTTATTGCCTAACAAATGTCACACTAACACCTCACTTTCTCTTATTGGTAATGTTATTGCCTAACAAATGTCACACTAACACCTCACTTTCTCTTATTGGTAATGTTATTGCCTAACAAATGTCACACTAACACCTCACTTTCTCTTATTGGTAATGTTATTGCCTAACAAATGTCACACTAACACCTCACTTTCTCTTATTGGTAATGTTATTGCCTAACAAATGTCACACTAACACCTCACTTTCTCTTATTGGTAATGTTATTGCCTAACAAATGTCACACTAACACCTCACTTTCTCTTATTGGTAATGTTATTGCCTAACAAATGTCACACTAACACCTCACTTTCTCTTATTGGTAATGTTATTGCCTAACAAATGTCACACTAACACCTCACTTTCTCTTATTGGTAATGTTATTGCCTAACAAATGTCACACTAACACCTCACTTTCTCTTATTGGTAATGTTATTGCCTAACAAATGTCACACTAACACCTCACTTTCTCTTATTGGTAATGTTATTGCCTAACAAATGTCACACTAACACCTCACTTTCTCTTATTGGTAATGTTATTGCATAACAAATGTCACACTAACACCTCACTTTCTCTTATTGGTAATGTTATTGCCTAACAAATGTCACACTAACACCTCACTTTCTCTTATTGGTAATGTTATTGCCTAACAAATGTCACACTAACACCTCACTTTCTCTTATTGGTAATGTTATTGCCTAACAAATGTCACACTAACACCTCACTTTCTCTTATTGGTAATGTTATTGCCTAACAAATGTCACACTAACACCTCACTTTCTCTTATTGGTAATGTTATTGCCTAACAAATGTCACACTAACACCTCACTTTCTCTTATTGGTAATGTTATTGCCTAACAAATGTCACACTAACACCTCACTTTCTCTTATTGGTAATGTTATTGCCTAACAAATGTCACACTAACACCTCACTTTCTCTTATTGGTAATGTTATTGCATAACAAATGTCACACTAACACCTCACTTTCTCTTATTGGTAATGTTATTGCCTAACAAATGTCACACTAACACCTCACTTTCTCTTATTGGTAATGTTATTGCCTAACAAATGTCACACTAACACCTCACTTTCTCTTATTGGTAATGTTATTGCCTAACAAATGTCACACTAACACCTCACTTTCTCTTATTGGTAATGTTATTGCCTAACAAATGTCACACTAACACCTCACTTTCTCTTATTGGTAATGTTATTGCCTAACAAATGTCAACTAACACCTCACTTTCTCTTATTGGTAATGTTATTGCCTAACAAATGTCACACTAACACCTCACTTTCTCTTATTGGTAATGTTATTGCCTAACAAATGTCACACTAACACCTCACTTTCTCTTATTGGTAATGTTATTGCCTAACAAATGTCACACTAACACCTCACTTTCTCTTATTGGTAATGTTATTGCCTAACAAATGTCACACTAACACCTCACTTTCTCTTATTGGTAATGTTATTGCCTAACAAATGTCAACTAACACCTCACTTTCTCTTATTGGTAATGTTATTGCCTAACAAATGTCATACTAACACCTCACTTTCTCTTATTGGTAATGTTATTGCCTAACAAATGTCACACTAACACCTCACTTTCTCTTATTGGTAATGTTATTGCCTAACAAATGTCATACTAACACCTCACTTTCTCTTATTGGTAATGTTATTGCCTAACAAATGTCATACTAACACCTCACTTTCTCTTATTGGTAATGTTATTGCCTAACAAATGTCACACTAACACCTCACTTTCTCTTATTGGTAATGTTATTGCCTAACAAATGTCACACTAACACCTCACTTTCTCTTATTGGTAATGTTATTGCCTAACAAATGTCAACTAACACCTCACTTTCTCTTATTGGTAATGTTATTGCCTAACAAATGTCAACTAACACCTCACTTTCTCTTATTGGTAATGTTATTGCCTAACAAATGTCACACTAACACCTCACTTTCTCTTATTGGTAATGTTATTGCCTAACAAATGTCACACTAACACCTCACTTTCTCTTATTGGTAATGTTATTGCCTAACAAATGTCACACTAACACCTCACTTTCTCTTATTGGTAATGTTATTGCCTAACAAATGTCACACTAACACCTCACTTTCTCTTATTGGTAATGTTATTGCCTAACAAATGTCACACTAACACCTCACTTTCTCTTATTGGTAATGTTATTGCCTAACAAATGTCAACTAACACCTCACTTTCTCTTATTGGTAATGTTATTGCCTAACAAATGTCATACTAACACCTCACTTTCTCTTATTGGTAATGTTATTGCCTAACAAATGTCACACTAACACCTCACTTTCTCTTATTGGTAATGTTATTGCCTAACAAATGTCATACTAACACCTCACTTTCTCTTATTGGTAATGTTATTGCCTAACAAATGTCATACTAACACCTCACTTTCTCTTATTGGTAATGTTATTGCCTAACAAATGTCACACTAACACCTCACTTTCTCTTATTGGTAATGTTATTGCCTAACAAATGTCACACTAACACCTCACTTTCTCTTATTGGTAATGTTATTGCCTAACAAATGTCACACTAACACCTCACTTTCTCTTATTGGTAATGTTATTGCATAACAAATGTCACACTAACACCTCACTTTCTCTTATTGGTAATGTTATTGCCTAACAAATGTCACACTAACACCTCACTTTCTCTTATTGGTAATGTTATTGCCTAACAAATGTCACACTAACACCTCACTTTCTCTTATTGGTAATGTTATTGCCTAACAAATGTCACACTAACACCTCACTTTCTCTTATTGGTAATGTTATTGCCTAACAAATGTCACACTAACACCTCACTTTCTCTTATTGGTAATGTTATTGCCTAACAAATGTCATACTAACACCTCACTTTCTCTTATTGGTAATGTTATTGCCTAACAAATGTCAACTAACACCTCACTTTCTCTTATTGGTAATGTTATTGCCTAACAAATGTCACACTAACACCTCACTTTCTCTTATTGGTAATGTTATTGCCTAACAAATGTCATACTAACACCTCACTTTCTCTTATTGGTAATGTTATTGCCTAACAAATGTCACACTAACACCTCACTTTCTCTTATTGGTAATGTTATTGCCTAACAAATGTCATACTAACACCTCACTTTCTCTTATTGGTAATGTTATTGCCTAACAAATGTCACACTAACACCTCACTTTCTCTTATTGGTAATGTTATTGCCTAACAAATGTCATACTAACACCTCACTTTCTCTTATTGGTAATGTTATTGCCTAACAAATGTCACACTAACACCTCACTTTCTCTTATTGGTAAGTATTGCCTAACAAATGTCACACTAACACCTCACTTTCTCTTATTGGTAATGTTATTGCCTAACAAATGTCACACTAACACCTCACTTTCTCTTATTGGTACTTTGTTCAACAAATGTCAACTAACACCTCACTTCTCTTTTGGTAATGTTTGCCTAACAAATGTCACACTAACACCTCACTTTCTCTTATTGGTAATGTTATTGCCTAACAAATGTCATACTAACACCTCACTTTCTCTTATTGGTAATGTTATTGCCTAACAAATGTCACACTAACACCTCACTTTCTCTTATTGGTAATGTTATTGCCTAACAAATGTCACACTAACACCTCACTTTCTCTTATTGGTAATGTTATTGCCTAACAAATGTCACACTAACACCTCACTTTCTCTTATTGGTAATGTATTGCTAACAATGTCACCTAACACTCACTTCTCTTATTGGTAATGTTCTAACAAATGTCACACTAACACCTCACTTTCTCTTATTGGTAATGTTATTGCCTAACAAATGTCACACTAACACCTCACTTTCTCTTATTGGTAATGTTATTGCATAACAAATGTCACACTAACACCTCACTTTCTCTTATTGGTAATGTTATTGCCTAACAAATGTCACACTAACACCTCACTTTCTCTTATTGGTAATGTTATTGCCTAACAAATGTCTACATAACACCTCACTTTCATCATCATCAAGTAGCTTGTCCTGAGCAGAACTTTGAGCTTTAACTCTCCTTCGGAATTTCTCTCATAGGCCAGATGTTCCGCCTTTGCATCTGTCATGCTCATATCATTAGTTGCATCCTGAATGCTCATATCATTAGGTACATCCTGAATGCATCATCTCCCTGGACTTATGTCTTCTCAACTTTGCCGGGATGTCCCCTTCCATGATTGGTCTTCTCCAACCATTGATGTCTTTTTTTATATGTCCAAAATACTTTAATTTTACTTAATCTTATTTGTAGCATTAGCCAGTTTGCTTTGCTTTTGTGTTCTTGTTGAAGACAATCTATTTCTTCCCTTCTTTGTCCATGCTATATGAAGGACCCTTCTGTAACACTTATATTCAAAAGTACATATATATTTTTTTCCAATGCTATGTTAAATGTCCATGCTTCCCAACCATACGTTGCCACTGGGAATATGCATGCTCTTAGTATTCTGATCTTTGTTTTCTTGTCAGTTCCATTCCATACTGTTTTTAGATGTTTAATTTTTTGTAAGTCATATTTCTTCTTCTTTTCATTTCTTTCATCCCATGTCCACTTTACCTTTGAAGAATCTTCCATGTCTCACTTCCATCACCTCCATCACTTCCATCACCTCCATCACTTCCATCACCTCCATCACTTCCATCACCTCCATCACTTCCATCACCTCCATCACTTCCATCACCTCCATCACTTCCATCACCTCCATCACTTCCATCACCTCTATCACTTCCATCACCTCCTAAATATCCTTTCATCCATCACTCAATTCCTCTATCACTCCATCACCTCAAATATCCTTCATATCACTTCCCTCACCTCCTAAATATCCTTCATATCACTTCCATCACCTCCTAAATATCCTTCATATCACTTCCATCACCTCCTAAATATCCTCCTTATCACTTCCATCACCTCCTAAATATCCTCCATATCACTTCCATCACCTCCTAAATATCCTTCATATCACTTCCATCACCTCCTAAATATCCTCCTATCACTTCATCACCTCCTAATATCCTTCATATCTCCTCCTAAATATCCTCATCACTTCCATCACCTCCTAAATATCCTTCATATCACTTCCATCACAATCTTATCCTCACCTCCTAAATATCCTCCATATCACTTCCATCACCTCCTAAATATTCTCCGTATCACTTCCATCACCTCCTAAATATCCTCCATATCACTTCCATCACCTCCTAAATATCCTCCAGTATCACTATACCTCCTAAAATCTCCTGCATGTATTATGTCATCACCTCCTAAATATCCTCATATCACTTCATCACCTTAAATAGCCTCATCATCACTTCCACATAAATATCCTTCTATCACTCCATCATCCTCCTAAATATCCTCATATCACTTCATCATTCCTCGAAATATCTTCAATCATTTCTTTGTCCATCACCTCTCAATATACTTCATTCACTTTCTCCCATCCTAAATTTTCCTTCATTCTTCATACTTCTAAATATCTACATATCAGTTTCATCTCCTCTAAATATTCTCATGTATCTTCCATCACCTCTAAATATCCTCCGTATGTCTATTCATTTTTCTCTAAATATCCTCATATCGTTCCATCCCTCTAAATATCCTCTTATCACTTCATCACCTCCTAAATATCTCCCGTATCACTTCATCACCTCTAAATATCCTCATATCTTCCATCTCTCTAAATATCACTCCATTCCTTCCTACTCAAACTCTAAATATCCTATATCACTTCCTATACTCTAATATCCTTCCTTTATTCTCACCTCCTAATATCTCTCCATTCACTTCTTCACACTCCTAAATATCTCTTCATATCACTTCCTATCCACTCTAAATATCCTTCCATATCTTCATTCACCTCCTAAATTCTCTTCTATCCTTCATTACCTAATATCTCATATCACTTCTCACTCAAATATCCTCCGTTCACTTCCATCACCTCCTAAATATCCTCCTTCACTTCCATCACCTCTAAATATCTCCGTATCACTTTATGTGTTTATGTGATAAAGACACGTACTGTATCTTTTCCTTTAGCCACGTTTGTTATTGAAGATGGTTTCACATGCGAGTTCCGTAATCTTATCTATGCCATTATCTGTAAGCGGTGTAACAGGCTATATCGACGAGACAGGCAAGAGACTCAGTGACCGATCGCCCAACACTTGTGCCACATACGCCAATGCTCTGTAACCCCAGCACCCATTTCAATGATACTGGCCATTAGAGATTACAATGTCAGGTCCAACCATTCGATCATGTTCCTCGGATGATCGCAGTCGATTTGCTCTGGAGAATCGATTGATTCGTTGTATGGTACCTTGCGACCACGTGGGCTCAACGTATTACATTCCTATGCTTCTTAGTACTTTCTCTTCCATGCCTTGTAATCTATATGGGTATTTGTTGCATGTATTCAAGTTATATATTTACTAGATTTTTCATTGTTTCTCTTCCGTTCTATTTCTAGTTTTTATGTGTGTTTTTTTGTGTTACATTTATTTCGTTATTTGTTTTTATTCCAGATTTTCATTAGAAACGTTTGAATGTCTCCGTATGTCTTGAATGTCCGTATGTTTTTGTTTTTTAAAATTTGTCACTCATGTTGTTCGTTTGCTTGATAAAGGCCTTGTTGGTCGAAACGTTGCTGTATATTGTCATTGTTTTTGTAATTTGTAAAACTACAGTACTTTGTGATTACGTGTTTCGCCAATCAAATAGTTTTACTGCAGTCT
Source organism: Arion vulgaris (assembly GCA_020796225.1). Lineage (NCBI taxonomy): Eukaryota > Metazoa > Mollusca > Gastropoda > Stylommatophora > Arionidae > Arion > Arion vulgaris. Next base: position 34,239,349 of record CM036772.1, read on the forward strand.
CATCTATTTTGTATCACTCCCATTACCTTCCATATCTCAACTAAATATCCTTTATATCTCACTCTCCTTTATATCTTACCTTTATATCTCACTCTCCTTTATATCTCACTCTCCTTTATATCTCACTCTCCTTTATATCTCACTCTTCTTTATATCTCACTTTCCTTATATCTCATCTCGTCTATATCTCACTTTCCTTTATATCTCACTCTCCTTTATATCTCACTTTCCTTTATATATTTTTAGTCTTAATTGCCTCCAGCCTCACTTCTCTCACCTCTTTAGAATATTCTAAGCCTCACATTCTAACAATATTCTAAGCCTCACATTCCAACAATATTCTAAACCTCACATTCTAACAATATTTTAAGCCTCACATTCTAACAATATTCTAAACCTCACATTCCAACAATATTCTAAGCCTCACATTCCAACAATATTCTAAGCCTCACATTCCAACAATATTCAAAGCCTCACATTCCAACAATATTCTAAGCCTCACATTCTAACAATATTCTAAGCCTCACATTCCAACAATATTCTAAACCTCACAGTCCAACAATTTTCTAAATCTCACATTCCAACAATATTCTAAACCTCACATTCTAACAATATTCTAAGCCTCACATTCAAACAATATTCTAAGCCTCACATTCTAACAATATTCTAAGCCTCACATTCTAACAATATTCTAAGCCTCACATTCAAACAATATTCTAAACCTCACATTCTAACAATATTCTAAGCCTCACATTCTAACAATATTCTAAACCTCACATTCTAACAATATTCTAAGCCTCACATTCCAACAATATTCTAAGCCTCACATTCTAACAATATTCTAAACCTCACATTCTAACAATATTCTAAGCCTCACATTCTAACAATATTCTAAACCTCACATTCTAACAATATTCTAAGCCTCACATTCCAACAATATTCTAAACCTCACATTCTAACAATATTCTAAGCCTCACATTCCAACAATATTCTAAGCCTCACATTCTAACAATATTCTAAACCTCACATTCCAACAATATTCTAAGCCTCACATTCTAACAATATTCTAAACCTCACATTCTAACAATATTCTAAGCCTCACATTCCAACAATATTCTAAACCTCACATTCTAACAATATTCTAAGCCTCACATTCCAACAATATTCTAAGCCTCACATTCTAACAATATTCTAAGCCTCACATTCAAACAATATTCTAAACCTCACATTCAACAATATTCTAAACCTCACATTCTAACAATATTCTAAGCCTCACATTCCAACAATATTCTAAACTCATTGCTCATATTCTAAGCTACATTCCAATATTCAAGCCTCACATTCTACAATATTCTAAGCCTACATTTTACATATTACTCCATTCTAATATTCCCAAACCTCACATTCTAACTATCTAGTCTACATTCTAATTTCTAAACCTGACCATCAAACACTGTTGGTCTCACTCTCATCCTTCTCAATACATTGATATATTCTTATATTTCCAAACTTCTTCATAACTGCTGTTTCATTTTGCTTCTCATATCCGTACATCTTGTATTTCATCACTTTACATCTCTTACTACTGTACATCTCTCTGCTGTACATCTCTCCTACTGTACATCTCTCACTGTACATCTCTCCTACTGTACATCTCTCCGGTACATCTCTCCTACTGTACATCTCTCCTGCTGTACATCTCTCCTGCTGTACATCTCTCCTGCTGTACATCTCTCCTGCTGTACATCTCTCCTGCTGTACATCTCTCCTGCTGTACATCTCTCCTGCTGTACATCTCTCCTGTACATCTCTCCTGCTGTACATCTCTCCTGCTGTACATCTCTCCTGCTGTACATCTTTCACTGACATCTCTGCAATTCTCTGCTCATCTTCCTGCTGTAACTTTCCACATCAATATTTGCTTTTCTGACATTTTAAACTTCAATCTCCATGTTATTCACTATTCAACGTTATTCCTTACGATACCATTCCTATACAACAGTGTTATTCCCTTATTACGATACCATTCCCTATCTGTTGCTATTCTAACTTCCTCCGTGCTATGCTTTCTTACACCACAGTTCTCACCTTCACATTGCTATTACCTCCATCTCCCTACAGTTTCCATCTTCACATTGGTAATACCTCTCTCTGACTACAGTTCCCACCTTCACATTGCTATTACCTCCATCTTAATGAACATCAAATGACAGGATATGATCCCAGATATAGAGGTCCTAAAAGAGCTCTCTCCCAGCATCTACACAATCTTGATGCAGTCCCAGACAAGATGGGCAGGACATGTGGCTCGAATGCCAGATTGCAGAATACCCAAACGACTCTTTTATGGTGAGCTGCATAGCGGTTTACGCTCACATGGAGGGGTGGGGGCCCAGAAAAAGCGATTCAAAGATACACTCAAGAACTCGATGAAATCTTTTGGCATAGATGTCAACAACTGGAAGAATGTTGCTCAAGACAGATCAACCTGGCGCACACTTCTTCGACACGGTTCCTCGGCCTGCGAGGCAGATAGAACAGCACGGATGGAGCAAAAACGTCAACACTGAAAGGCCTAAAACTTCCCACAATTGCAAGTATACCTTGCCCACACTGTACAAAACATTTCAAGCCCGTATCGGGCTCACTAGTCATCTACGCACACACAGACAAACATAGCTCAACTACATTCCCTTGGGTGAAAATTTGTGTGGTCATCATCACCCGTGATGGACGAGCATCATCTCCATCTCCCTACAGTTCCCACCTTCACATTGCTATTCTCTGCATCCTTCGCCCTGCTGTTCTCTCATGCACCCCCCTGGTATCCCCTAATGGAAATGTACCCTACCAGCATTGACTACAAGCTATTCTAAAGAGAGGGATATTTAATGTCTGTGTGCATATGTGTGTGTATGTGTATCTGTGCACATTTGATCAACTCTTGGCCAGCAGTAAATACAAGGCATATTTAAGAGACATTTAATGTGCGTGCGTGCTTGTGTGTGCGCGTGTGTGTATGCATGCACATTTTATCAACTGCTGGCGAGCAGTGAAAATTGCTACGGGTACATATGATGATGTTGGGTGGTGGTAGTTACAGGAGGTTCCACCTATTCTTCTCCCCTCCACTTCCCATCCCAACACCGTGTCTTCAGTTCGCTAATCAAACTTAATGGGTCGTAATCGGCCTCGTCTCACTGGGGACGCAATCAATTTACTCATTCGATTCTTTTTGTGAGAGGCGATTTTCATTCTTTCTTTCCATTTTTGTTTTTCTTTGTGAAGTTTCTTTATTTTTCATGGGCTCTCATTACATTTTGAGTTGTCTTTCATAACGTTCGATTCTCCTTCCAGTCTTAGCCAATCTGCTCAGCGGTTGCTAAACTCTCCCTCCTCTCTCCCCCAGACCCGACTCCAGCCATAACTTTTTTGTCCCCATAATGTACAGTAATAATAATTAACAAGTACTTGTGATGTTTTCCCATGTTGATTTAGATACCCCCTCCCTCCCGTCCTCATTTCTTGTGTGTCGTCTTCTTCAATCTCACCAAATAATCGTTCATTTGCTCATAATGCTCTGGAGCTTTCTATGTCATTTCCCTCTTGCCGCCGTCGCCGTCGTGTGTTTATTGTTGTAGAAGGATCTGATGAAGCGAGACAGGAGAAGCGGTTGGCAATAATTTCTTGTCCGCCAATTTAGCCCGTTGAAGAGCGCAGGAGCCGTGGAAGGGTTAAATTAAGGCGATCACTTAGGTGAGATCCGAGCCGAGTCGAGCTGACAAGTGCTCAGTCGCTTATGGTCCCTCTCTTTCGGAATGTTACTCGCTGGTTAATGCCTGTTGTTGATCACAAGTCTATGTGCTTTTCTTGTAATGCGTTTACCTTGCTATTCAAGCCAGCCGTGTGATTTGTTTGTCGTTAAGAAGGTTGTTCATATATAATTATCGTGGCCATGTTGACTGCATTTCATAATGTTCGGGGAAATATAGGTGGCTTGTTTAGATGATACATTTCATAAGGAAGTTAGCCATACCGAAACATCACTTTCTGACATGGGTACAAGTCGTATGTTGTACTCTAGATGAAGTTAGCCATACCAAAACATCACTTTCTGACATGGGTACAAGTCGTATGTTGTACTCTAGATGAAGTTAGCCATACCGAAACATCACTTTCTGACATGGGTACAAGTCGAATGTTGTACTCTAGATGAAGTTAGCCATACCGAAACATCACTTTCTGACATGGGTACAAGTCGTATGTTGTACTCTAGATGAAGTTAGCCATACCGAAACATCACTTTCTGACATGGGTACAAGTCGTATGTTGTACTCTAGATGAAGTTAGCCATACCGAAACATCACTTTCTGACATGGGTACAAGTCGTATGTTGTACTCTAGATGAAGTTAGCCATACCGAAACATCACTTTCTGACATGGGTACAAGTCGTATGTTGTACTCTAGATGAAGTTAGCCATACCGAAACATCACTTTCTGACATGGGTACAAGTCGTATGTTGTACTCTAGATGAAGTTAGCCATACCGAAACATCACTTTCTGACATGGGTACAAGTCGTATGTTGTACTCTAGATGAAGTTAGCCATACCGAAACATCACTTTCTGACATGGGTACAAGTCGTATGTTGTACTCTAGATGAAGTTAGCCATACCGAAACATCACTTTCTGACATGGGTACAAGTCGTATGTTGTACTCTAGATGAAGTTAGCCATACCGAAACATCACTTTCTGACATGGGTACAAGTCGTATGTTGTACTCTAGATGAAGTTAGCCATACCGAAACATCACTTTCTGACATGGGTACAAGTCGTATGTTGTACTCTAGATGAAGTTAGCCATACCGAAACATCACTTTCTGACATGGGTACAAGTCGTATGTTGTACTCTAGATGAAGTTAGCCATACCGAAACATCACTTTCTGACATGGGTACAAGTCGTATGTTGTACTCTAGATGAAGTTAGCCATACCGAAACATCACTTTCTGACATGGGTACAAGTCGTATGTTGTACTCTAGATGAAGTTAGCCATACCAAAACATCACTTTCTGACATGGGTACAAGTCGTATGTTGTACTCTAGATGAAGTTAGCCATACCGAAACATCACTTTCTGACATGGGTACAAGTCGTATGTTGTACTCTAGATGAAGTTAGCCATACCGAAACATCACTTTCTGACATGGGTACAAGTCGTATGTTGTACTCTAGATGAAGTTAGCCATACCAAAACATCACTTTCTGACATGGGTACAAGTCGTATGTTGTACTCTAGATGAAGTTAGCCATACCAAAACATCACTTTCTGACAAGGGTACAAGTCGTATGTTGTACTCTAGATGAAGTTAGCCATACCGAAACATCACTTTCTGACATGGGTACAAGTCGTATGTTGTACTCTAGATAAAGTTAGCCATACCAAAACATCACTTTCTGACATGGGTACAAGTCGTATGTTGTACTCTAGATGAAGTTAGCCATACCAAAACATCACTTTCTGACATGGGTACAAGTCGTATGTTGTACTCTAGATGAAGTTAGCCATACCAAAACATCACTTTCTGACATGGGTACAAGTCGTATGTTGTACTCTAGATGAAGTTAGCCATACCAAAACATCACTTTCTGACATGGGTACAAGTCGTATGTTGTACTCTAGATGAAGTTAGCCATACCAAAACATCACTTTCTGACATGGTACAAGTCAGTATGTTGTACGCGGATCACTGCTGTCCACCATGTTTATATATTGTGGCGCATTTGACTAATTACTTGATTGATTGATTGATTGATCATCATTGCACTTCGGTGAGTAACCATGTGTTTTCCGATCTCTTTCTTACAGAGGAAGATCTCAGCTGATAATCTCCGATGTAAATTTTCAAGATGGTGAAGATATTAAAGGCAGCACGTTTTTTCTGTTACATTTAACTAAAAACATCACATGCTTTTTCTGTGAATGTGAGTAATGACCGTCAAGGTGCGGGCGCCATGTGGCAACCGCAATAATTCTAACAGTAATAAGTTGTATTAACAAAAAAGGGGAAGACTGCAATAAAACTGGGTCAAATAGCGAAAACACGTAAAAACAAAGTACTATAATTTTACAAAATACAGAAACAGTGACGATATACATCAACGTTTCGAGCCAAAGGCATTTATCAAGCAAACGATACAACAAGAATGATGGATTTCGAGGAACACTACAAATGGATGATTACATATGGAAACATTCAAAACCTATCTAATGAAAACCTGGGAATTCAGGTCGACATGTATATGTACCAGAAGGGTACGTCGTTGTATAGCGCTTCTCTAGATGCTAGATACACAACGTTTTATTAATATAAAAGATATATATATATGCTAGATACACAACGTTTTATTAATATAAAAGATATATATATATGCTAGATACACAACGTTTTATTAATATAAAAGATATATATATATGCTAGATACACAACGTTTTATTAATATAAATGATATACATATGCTAGATACACAACGTTTTGTTAATATAAAAGATATATATATATGCTAGATACACAACGTTTTATTAATATAAATGATATACATATGCTAGATACACAACGTTTTGATTTTTTCCAATCTAGAAGCACTTGAGCTTTCAGCTCTTCGGCTCAGTGCCATGAACACCGTAACCCTTCGGTTCGGTGTCACGAAAACCGTAAATCTGGAGAACCTGTGGCTTTCACATGAATTGTCACCTGTCGTCCAACGCGGTACGAACACGTTGGGCAGCCGGACGAATACATTAGTTGAAAGAAACTCTTAAGGACACCAGCACTAGTGGTACTTTCTTCAGACCGATCAATCATCGACCGTTATACATATTCAGTCAAAGTTTAGTTCAAGTACTGACGGCAGTGCACATTCTTGTGCATTAGTTCCATCCAAGGTTAAAAATATTACTTGAGTCTAACAATGAATACATTTATAGCTGAGGCCTGGTCAATCTGAGTTAATATGTCGGATTTGTGGTCGCATTTGTGGTCAATGCTTGTTTGGGTTTTATTTGTGACATTCAAGTATCGCCCTGTACTTTTATCTAGTGTTGAGATCTGTGACAGTTCAAACTGTTCACGGAAATATAGGTGACTTGTAACGTTTAATTGCTAGTACGTTTATTTACTCAATACAATCGAGTGTGCTGGAATCAGTTGTGTGCTGGAATCAGTTGTGTGCTGGAATCAGTTGTGTGCTAGAATCAGTTGTGTGCTAGAATCAGTTGTGTGCTAGAATCAGTTGTGTGCTAGAATCAATTGTGTGCTAGAATCAGTTGTGTGCTAGAATCAATTGTGTGCTGGAATCAGTTGTGTGCTGGAATCAGTTGTGTGCTGGAATCAGTTGTGTGCTGGAATCAGTTGTGTACTGGATATGAGCGCAGTTAACTCAATCTTGGCATCGGGTAACGCCAGGCGGTTAGAGCCGTATGTCCTTCTAACGCCAGGCAGATCAGAGCCATATGTCTTTCTAACAGCACGCAGCTCAGAGCCATATGTCCTTCTAACGCCAGGCAGATCAGAGCCATATGTCCTTCTAACCGCAGGCAGATCAGAGCCATATGTCCTTCTAACGCCAGGCAGATCAGAGCCATATGTCCTTCTAACGGCACGCAGCGCACATCTGTATGTTATTCTAACGCCAGGCAGCGCACAGCCGTATGTCCTTCCAATGCCAGGACAATTCTTGCTTCTGCTCGAGATGCTTAGAGAATCCACAGAAAATCCGATATAGCAATGACAACTACATGCGCTGTGAGAAGAGCAAGAGCTTGGACACTGTTAGATAATTGAATCAGAATGGTAAGATCGTGAAACTCAACGTTATATAGATATATGTGATTAAATAATAGTTTATTGAAACTGTTGTCAACCAGTATCTTCTATTATTCTCTAATCCTATTCTGTCTTACAGCTTCAAGATAAGACGAGATTTCTAGAACGGACTTTTGTTTGCGCCTCATATATAGTGCTTTTCACTGTATCTGTTATTTCTTTGGTCCATTTTGTGCGTGAACGACTATTTGCTTTGCATCCAATGTGTCGAAGTAGCATTCTGTGAGGGGAACACTGTCTGTTGGTAATCTGATTTTTGTAGTCGAACCATTTCATTTGTTGTTTCTTGATGAAGTTCAGTACTAATGATGTACCCATTTTTTTCCTATTGTCTTTATTTCTAAACCAGTCTCGTCTTGATATTTGCAGCATTTTGTTTGGTAACTTCATCTCTGTCGTGACTAGTTTTATTCTATCGTTTGATTTCAGCGTCTAGACTTGGCAATGGTAGCATAATATCGGGAGAAAGATTGTGTAGAACGATACTATTTTATTGGGTGACATGTTTGCATTTCAAAATTGGTGACAATGTGTTCTATAATTTGATGTGTTTTATTGCAGCTAAGTTGAATTTTGTTATATTATTCCATTTGGTGAAACAAATGCTCCCTAGGTATATACATTCTGTAACTTTCTTGAATTGATATTTGTTCTGAAGTGCAAATAGAACAGTGCTCTAGTTGCACGTGTGAAACAGTTCATGAATCATAAGTGTTTCCTTAAGGCAAACTCTTGTTAATATTCATCTTAGCCTTGGAATTACTAGTATTTATTTCGACTGACGATTGTTACTTTCAAATATTTGATACAATCTTCTAGATTACACACAGCGTGTGTGAGTAGTTACTTTCAAATATCTGATACAATCTTCTAGATTACACACAGCGTGTGAGTAGTTACTTTCAAATATCTGATACAATCTTCTAGATTACACACAGCGTGTGAGTAGTTACTTTCAAATATCTGATACAATCTTCTAGATTACACACAGCGCGTGTGTAGTTACTTTCAAATATCTGATACAATCTTCTAGATTACACACAGCGTGTAAGTAGTTACTTTGGTTTCAACAGTAAGACTACTTTCTGGTTTAGTACTAGTGATAATAATATGCTATGAAGTAAACCAAATCAGTGATGATGTACACTGCTGTCTACAAACTCATGAGCCAGGTATAGTGTTGGTGCAAGTACAAATTGTAATGGTTTGCATAAACAGAAGAAAGATTTCCGTGTGAATATTCAGAGATATGAAAGCTGCCAGGATCAAACCAAGTTTGAGATTTTACGAGAATATTATTTCTGGTAATAACTGGACACAAAAATTAACTTCGTTTGTGCTGTCAGCCATTTGGAAGTAATGTTTCTTTGAGTGTTCTGGTAGACAGCCAGTCTACCTTAATGTGCACATGCTGATATTGTCTAGTAACTCTCAGGTAAGCTAATGTGTGCATCGTTCGAATTCTTACTCTTTCCTTTCGATGTTGTCACTTAGATTGGGCTTGTTTCTCGATATCCTTTCCCATATCCTGTACTCGAACTTGTGTGTACAGAATAGCAACTCTAACTTGTGTGTACAGAATAGCAATTATTGAAACAAGCATATGTCGTGTACTCTAACTTGTGTGTACAGAATATTCACAAAATAGATGAGACTGCAGTAAAACTATTTGATTGGCAAAACACGTAATCACAAAGTACTGTAGTTTTACAAATTACAAAAACAATGACAAATACAGCAACGTTTCGACCAACAAGGCTTATATCGGCGAGACAGGCAAAAGGCTCAGTGACCGACTCGCCCAACACTTGCGCGACATACACCAATGCTCTGTAACCCCTGTAGCCACCCATTTCAATGATACTGGCCATTTAGGAGCTCACGATGTCCAGGTCACAGCCATCCGATCATGTTCCTCGGATGATCGCAGTCGATTTGCTCTGGAGAATCGGTTGATTTCTTTGTATGGTACCTTGCGACCACGTGGGCTCAACGTATTACATTCCTATGCTTCTTAGTACTTTCTCTTCCCATGCCTTGTAATCTATATGGGTATTTGTTGCATGTATTCAAGTTATATATTTACTAGATTTTTCATTGTTTCTCTTCCGTTCTATTTCTAGTTTTTATGTGTGTTTTTTTGTGTTACATTTATTTCGTTATTCGTTTTTATTCCCAGATTTTCATTAGAAACGTTTGTATGTAGTCGTCCATTTGTTTTTTAAATTTGTCACTCCTGTTGTTCGTTTGCTTGATAAAGGACTTGTTGGTCGAAACGTTGCTGTATTTTGTCTTTGTAATTTGTAAAACTACAGTACTTTGTGATTACGTGTTTTGTGTACAGAATAGCAACTGTAACTTGTGTGTACATAATAGCAACTCTAACTTGTGTGTACAGGATATCAACTATTGAAACAAGCTGCCATATGTCGTGTACTCTAACTTGTGTGTACAGAATAGCAACTCTAACTTGTGTGTACAGAATAACAACTCTAACTTGTGTGTACAGAATAGCAACTCTAACTTGTGTGTACAGAATAGCAACTCTAAATTGTGTGTACAGAATAGCAACTCTAACTTGTGTGTACAGAATAGCAACTCTAACTTGTGTGTACAGGATAGCAACTACTGAAACAAACTGGCATTTAGCAGTTGTAGGAACACAGTTGGTGGCGTCTGTGGCTTAGGGGATAGTGACTCGGTCTATTAACCCCTACGTTCTGAGTTCGAATCATGCTGCGGACAGTTTGGTTGCAAATTGTTTGGCATGGATTTTTACAAAAGGACGCTGGCACCACCTGTTCAGAAAAGCAATGGCAAACTGCTGAACATCTTACTCATTTTACTAAACATCTTGAACTGTTTATTGTCGAACTTGATCAAATATTTTATCTTGAACTGTTTACTGTCGAACTTGGTCAAAGATTTAGCCAGTTTTCAACCCTTCAAGCAATTATGATGTTTATCAATAACCCATTCGCTTCTGTTGATGCAACTAAATTTGGGAGTTTTCCGTGAAGTTGTCTGTGAACTTTTCGACAAATATCATCTGGAAGAGTTAGAATTAGAAATCTGAAATCTGCAAGAAATGTTTGAATTCTTCCCATGGCACCTATAACAATGCCTGCGCTTGGTGGACAAGTTAAATATATAATGATTATTAGCGTTGCTCTGTAAATATATTCTTGCTTTGTGTCGGCTGTGTGTGTATTGTTATTGTTTTTTGTATTTGGTAAAACTACAGTACTTTGTTTTTATGTGTTTAGCCATTGCTACATAGTTTGACTGCAGTCTTGTTTTTATGTGTTTAGTCATTGCTATATAGTTTTACTGCAGTCTTGTTTTTATGTGTTTAGCCATTGCTACATAGTTTGACTGCAGTCTTGTTTTTATGTGTTTAGTCATTGCTACATAGTTTTACTGCAGTCTTGTTTTTATGTGTTTAGCCATTGCTACATAGTTTTACTGCAGTCTTGTTTTTATGTGTTTAGCCATTGCTACATAGTTTTACTGCAGTCTTTTTTTAATGTGTTTAGCCATTGCTACATAGTTTGACTGCAGTCTTGTTTTTATGTGTTTAGCCATTGCTACATAGTTTGACTGCAGTCTTGTTTTTATGTGTTTAGCCATTGCTACATAGTTTGACTGCAGTCTTGTTTTTATGTGTTTAGTCATTGCTACATAGTTTTACTGCAGTCTTGTTTTTATGTGTTTAGCCATTGCTACATAGTTTTACTGCAGTCTTGTTTTTATGTGTTTAGCCATTGCTACATAGTTTGACTGCAGTCTTGTTTTTATGTGTTTCGCCATTGCTACATAGTTTGACTGCGGTCTTGTTGTTATGTGTTTAGCCATTGCTACATAGTTTTACTGAGAGCCGCTGTAGCGTAGTTGTTAGTGAACTCGCTTCGCAAGGCTGGTGGTCTGTGTTCAGCTCCCGCAATACGCGTGGAATTTTTCCCGACCACGACGGCTCTCAGGTCGACCCAGCCTCAACTGGGTAACAGACATGCTCTGGGGAAGTAAAGGCGGCCGGCGTGATGCTGACCACATCACCCATGGTGTGCCGACGGTCAATGAAAATACAGGCCTAACACTGTATTGACCTATATACCACGAGGTATGAAAGGGTTCCTTTACTTATTTACATAGTTTTACTGCAGTCTTGTTTTTATGTGTTTAGCCATTGCTACATAGTTTGACTGCGGTCTTGTTTTTATGTGTTTAGCCATTGCTACATAGTTTGACTGCAATCTTGTTTTTATATGTTTAGTCATTGCTACATAGTTTGTAGCAATCAGCGGTCCCAAGGTCTGAGAAGCTCATCATACTCGGGGACTTCAATGCCAGAGTAGGGACAGACCATCGGGTCTGGGATGGAGTACTAGGAGTACACGGCGTGGGCAAGTGCAATAGTAATGGGCTTCTATTACTCAGACTATGTGCTGCCCACGACCTAACAATTACAAACTCCTTGTTTCGTTTACCAACCCGAAACAAAACGTCATGGATGCATCCCCGTTCCAAACAATGGCACCTCATTGACTACGTCATCGTAATGAAAAATGACAGACGTGACGTCAGAGTCACAAAGGCTATGTGCGGAGCAGAATGTTGGACCGATCATAGATTGATCGTGTCAAAGCTCAACCTCCGCATCAAGCCTAGAAAACGTCACCAGGGTCGCAAACCAACAAAAAGCTGGCAGTCTCCAAATTGAAAAGCTCCACTGTCACCGAAAGTTTAATAAGAGACCTGGACGACAAATTGAAGGACCTCCAATTTGGCAAAACCAGCGTGGACGATGACTGGACTGCCCTCAGAGACACCGTGTACCTATCTACCTCTGAGCTCATAGGACACTCTGTACGCAAGAGCCACGACTGGTTTGACGAAAATGACGAAGAAATCAAGTCTATTCTTCTCACGAAACATGAGACATACAGAGCCTATCAAAATGACCCATCATCATCATCCAAAAAAAACCAGCTTTCCTAGATGCTCGTAGAAGGGCTCAAGAGAGAATCAGGAAATTACAAGACGCATGGCTAAGCAAAAATCTGATGAAATCCAGATATATGCAGACAGACATGATTTCAAACGCTTTTACGATGCCCTAAAAACTGTTTACGGACCTCAACAATCTCACCCCACTCCCATACTCGATGCAGATGGAGCAAGGCTACTAATTGACAAGCCTCAGATACTAAATCGCTGGGCAGAACACTTCCGTTCTGTCCTCAACCATCCATCCACTATATGTTATGAAGCCATAGAGCGCATGCCCCAGGTCCCAATCAATGCCAAGCTTGATATTCCACCTACCTTAGCAGAGGACAAGAAGGCAACAAGCCAGATGTCCAGCGGGAAGGCACCGGGTGCGGACTCAATACCAACCGAAGTCTACAAAGAAGGAGGGCCCACGTTGATGCTAAAATTGACAGAGTTATTTACATCCATTTGGTGCAACGAACGTGTGCCACAGGAATTAAAGGATGCCACTATTGTCCACCTGTACAAGCGGAAAGGAAACCGCCAGGCCTGCGATAACCACAGGGGATCTCCCTCCTGTCAATCGCTGGCAAAATACTGGCCAGAGTCCTCAATCGATTAATCGATCACCTGGAACAGGACTTACTCCCTGAGACCCAATGTGGCTTCAGAGCAGGTCGTGGAACAGCAGACATGATATTTGCTGCTCGCCAACTACAGGAGAAATGCCAAGAGCAGCACCGTAACCTCTATATGGTCTTTGTCGATCTGACAAAGGCTTTCGACACGTTTAACAGGGAGGGTCTATGGAAGATCATGGAAAATTTGGATGCCCAAGGAAATTCATCAAGATCGTTCAACAGTTTCACGAGGGCATGATGGCACGTGTACTTGACGAAGGGAGCTGTCGGAAGCCTTCCATGTCACCAACGGCGTCAAACAGGGCTGTGTACTGGCCCCAACACTCTTCAGCATGATGTTTGCTGCCATGCTCACGGATGTCTTTGGGAAGGCGACGAACATGGGGTAAAGATTAGATACAGGACAGACGGTAACCTATTCAATCTTCGGAGGTTAAAATCCTTCACCAAGGTAAAAGAATCAACTATCTCAAACCTGTTGTTTGCTGATGACTGTGCCCTCGCTACCAACTCTGAGGAAGAAATGCAGACTTACATGGACAAGTTCTCAATGGCCTGTGATAGGTTTGGCCTCACCATTAACACCAAAAAACAGAGGTCATGTTCCAGCCCGCCCTAGAGAACAGTATTACGATCCAGTCATCAACATTAAACACCAGCGTCTCCAGTCAACGGACAACTTTGCTTATCTTGGCAGCCTCCTATCCAGATCGGCAAACATAGATTCTGAGGTCCACAATAGGATATCCAAAGCCAGTGCTGCGTTCGGAAGGTTACGTGTCACTGTGTGGGAACGGAAGGGGATAAGCATAGTCACAAAGCTGAAAGTTTACCAGGTCATAGTGCTAACCACGCTGCTGTACGCAAGCGAGACATGGACAGTGTATAGCAGACACGCAAGAAAATTAAACCATTTCCACACAAGCTGTCTACGCAGAATACTAAAAATAAACTGGCAGGACAAAATTCCAGACAGCGAAGTCCTCACAAGAGCAAAGATCCCAAGCGTCAACACCCTGTTGCAGAAGGCCCAACTGAGATGGGTCGGTCACGTTGCTCGAATGCCTGATAAACGCATCCCAAAACAGTTGATGTATGGCGAGCTTGAAGGGGCAGACGTTTAGCTGGTGGACAGAAAAACGCTTTAAAGACACTCTTAAAGTGTCTCTGAAATGCTTCGATATAGACAATACGTGCTGGGAATCCTTGCGCAAGATCGCCAAATGTGGCGCTGTAACAACAAAGAGGAACCCGAATAGCTGAGAATCATCGTATTGTTGAGTCACAGAGAAAACGAGCAGCGCGAAAAGACAGAGCACACAACACGCACATGTCTAACCTTGATCATGTATGCCCCACCTGTGGTCGGGGATTCTGTTCTAGGATTGGACTCTACAGTCACCTCCGCACACACCAGAGAGGTGCAACAGTACACGTCTGAGATTGTTGTCATCATCGCTTGCGATGGACGGCTATTATATACATAGTTTGACTGCAGTCTTGTTTTTATGTGTTTAGCCATTGCTACATAGTTTGACTGCAGTCTTGTTTTTATGTGTTTAGCCATTGCTACATAGTTTGACTGCAGTCTTGTTTTTATGTGTTTAGTCATTGCTACATAGTTTTACTGCAGTCTTGTTTGTATGTGTTTAGTCATTGCTACATAGTTTTACTGCAGTCTTGTTTTTATGTGTTTAGCCATTGCTACATAGTTTGACTGCAGTCTTGTTTTAGTTTAGTTTAGTTTAGTCGTCGGATCACCATCACTGCACGTCGAACAAATTAGTCCATAAGTGCTCCGATCTCTCCCTCAGTATGTCCATCAGCGTGTGGCGACTAACGACACCGGTTCTTTGTTGGTTTACAATTCTTCTTTGTCTGCCAGCATAGCGTTCTTGTCGAGCTACACCACACTTAACTTTGAGTTCTTGCAGTCTGGTTAGTGTTGTGGATGCACCGCTATTACGTGAATCATGTACACGCCCTCTCTCCCTTAGGGAATTTATAATATCAGCCTGGTCCATTGCTCGTCCGCTTTGGACAGCAGCCATACCTGCAAGCCTATCCGCACGTTCATTCCCCTTACACCTGCATGCCCTGGTACAAAAATAAAACTGATCTTTGTCAGCTTAGACCTCCCCAGCGATTCTATCCAATGTCTCCTAGCCCATCATGTTTCAATCTTCCTGAGCATACTCATTGAGTCACTGAGAAAACATGCATGGATAAAAGTCTGTGATTCTAGCCAAATCATCGCTTTGGTAACCGCCATGATTTCCATAGTGAGACTGCTTGTAGTCACGGCAAAACCACCACTGTCTTCCTTCACAACATCACCTCCGACCTGAGCAGTGAAAGCCCACGAGCTCCGCACATGTCGAATCACCGAACCATCCGTATAAATGATTACATCATGATCAGATGCGTTCTCAGAAATTAATGCCTGAACCTCTGCCTCCACAACAAGTGGGTTGTGTTGCCTGCATTCTTTATCAAGTTCGATGCATACAGAAAAGGATGTAGCGATTGCTCTTGGCACCGGTATCCATTCTTCACCGGGATCAATGTCTTCAAGTGTACACACCTGTTCAATACAGTCCTCGGCCTGACCCATCCAAGATTTTCCTCTTTTAACCTATCTTGTTTTTATGTGTTTAGCCATTGCTACATAGTTTGACTGCAGTCTTGTTTTTAATGTGTTTAGCCATTGCTACATAGTTTTACTGCAGTCTTGTTTTTAATGTGTTTAGCCATTGCTACATAGTTTTACTGCAGTCTTGTTTTTATGTGTTTAGCCATTGCTACATAGTTTGACTGCGGTCCTGTTTTTATGTGTTTAGCCATTGCTACATAGTTTGACTGCAGTCTTGTTTTTATGTGTTTAGTCATTGCTACATAGTTTGACTGCAGTCTTGTTTTTATGTGTTTAGCCATTGCTACATAGTTTTACTACAGTCTTGTTTTTATGTGTTTAGCCATTGCTACATAGTTTGACTGCAGTCTTGTTTTTATGTGTTTAGCCATTGCTACATAGTTTGACTGCAGTCTTGTTTTTATGTGTTTAGCCATTGCTACATAGTTTGACTGCAGTCTTGTTTTTATGTGTTTAGCCATTGCTACATAGTTTGACTGCAGTCTTGTTTTTATGTGTTTAGCCATTGCTACATAGTTTGACTGCAGTCTTGTTTTTATGTGTTTAGCCATTGCTACATAGTTTGACTGCAGTCTTGTTTTTATGTGTTTAGTCATTGCTACATAGTTTGACTACAGTCTTGTTTTTGTGTGTTTAGCCATTGCTACATAGTTTGACTGCAGTCTTGTTTTTATGTGTTTAGCCATTGCTACATAGTTTTACTGCAGTCTTGTTTTTATGTGTTTAGTCATTGCTACATAGTTTTACTGCAGTCTTGTTTTTATGTGTTTAGTCATTGCTACATAGTTTGACTGCAGTCTTGTTTTTATGTGTTTAGTCATTGCTACATAGTTTGACTGCAGTCTAGGCTTAAATCGATAATACTCTGAGGTAACATATCTATGTGAAGTCTCCTTGTCATGGATGAACATTATCAAAGATAAAAACCGATCCTGCATAACGGACTGACACTTACATGATGTACTAAGAACAGCCTGTACCAATTACACCGCAGAATTTCTTCAACTTGCAGCGAATATGCAGTGCCAAATTTCCCACTAATTATAGAAAATGTAAGGACATTTAAAAAAAATTAAACGTTAGTATTATGTGTCAGGATTACGTTTTCATCTGTCATTTTAAAAAAAAAAATAAAACTATTAATATTGATTTATTACTATTATGATTGCTTTTATTATTATTACAATCATAACATGGTTACCCGCGCATCCCCAACCATCAGTCAAATGCGCCCCTGTCTGATGCTCGTCCATCACGGGTGATGACCACACAAATTTTCATCCAAGGGAATGTAGTTGTGCTATGTTGTCTGTGTGTGCGTAGATGACTAGTGAGCCCGATACGGGCTTGAAATGTTCTGATACAGTGTGGACAAGGTATACTTGCACTTGTGGGAAGTTTTACTGCCTTTCGTTTTGACGTTTTTGCTCCATCTGTGATGTTCTACCTGCCTCGCAGGCCGAGGAACCGTGTCGAAGAAGTGTGCGCCAGGCTGATCTGTCTTGAGCAGCATTCTCCCAGTTGACATCTATGCTAAAAGATTTCATCGAGTTCTTGAGTGTATCTTTGAATCGCTTTTTCTGGGCCCCTCCATGTGAGCGTAAACCGCTATGCAGCTCACCATAAAGAGTCGTTTGGGTATTCTGCAATCTGGCATTCGAGCCACATGTCCTGCCCATCTTGTCTGGGACTGCATCAAGATTGTGTAGATGCTGGGGAGAGCAGCTCTTTTAAGACCTCTGTATCTGGGATCATATCCTGCCATTTGATGTTCATTATTTTTCTAATAAAAAGTTTCTTATATCTTGGTCAGATGATAACAGATGATGGCAGGTGTTTAACAGAAATTAAAAAGAGAATAGGAATGGCCAAGGATAATTTCAATAGTATGAGAAAGTTACTGACATCCAAACAAATTATAAACAGGCTAAAAATGAGAATGATCAAATGCTATACATATCCTATATTAATGTATGGCTCGGAAACATGGACAATGAACAAGCAGCTAGAAGACAGAATTGATGCATTTGAGATGTGGATATATAGAAGAATAGGCAGAGTTTCATGGACAGAAAAACAGACAAATAAACAAGTTTTAGGAAAACTAGGCATGAAGAAACAATTATTAAGAGAAATAAAATTCAGACAAGTAAAGGATTTTGGGCATATAAAAAGACATGACACAATGATAAAACATTTATTAGAGGGGAAAGTTGAGGGGGGAAGAGCAAGAGGAAGACCGATAGATAAGTGGGAGGGAAACTTTAAGAAATGGACAGGTTACAGTCTGGTAGTGTGCAACACCAAGGCGAAAGACAGAGGATGCTGGAGATTTATTGCAGCCAACCTTCGATGTGGAGACGGCACCTGATGATGATTTTTCTAAGGCAGACTGTGTGAAAGTGGTTTAGTTTCCTTGCGTGTGCAGACTGTGTGAAAGTGGTTTAGTTTCCTTGCGTGTGCAGACTGTGTGAAAGTGGTTTAGTTTCCTTGCGTGTCTCTGATATACAGTCCAAGTTTCGCATGCGTGAAGTGCCCCTGTGTACAAAGATGTTGAACAGCACTGATCTCCACCAATCTCAACTTCTAAGTGTTGTTCTTCTACTATTGGTCTTACTTATCTTTCTATTATTTTATCATACATTTTGCCTATGTGGTTAAGTTAATGAGATTCCTTGATAGTTAGTACACACTGAGTTTCCCTTATTCTCTGCATATTAGTATTATTGATGTCTTCCATTCTCCTGCTCTTTGTGGATATGCCAAGGCAACCTGAACAATTCTTTTGATCCATTTTGCAACTGTTTATCTAAAAAGGGGGAAGACTGCAGTAAAACTTGGTGAAATAGCGAAACATGTAAAAACAAAGTACTATAGTTTTACAAAATACAGAAACAGTGACGATATACAGCAACGTTTCGACCAAAAGGCCTTTATCAAGCAAACGTTACAACAAGAGTAACGAATTTCGACGAACACTACAAATGGACGATTACATATTGAAACATTCAAACGTATCTAGTGAAAAACTGAGAACAAAAACGAATAACGAAATGAGTGCAACACAAAACCAGAAGCGGAAAAGAAGAGAAACAATAAACAATTAAGTGAAAATATAACATATATATGAAGCAAATACACATATAGATTACAAGGCATGAGATGGGAAAGTACTAAGAAGCATAGGAATGTAATGCGTTGAGTCCAAGAGGTCGCAAGGTACTATACAACGAAATAAAACGGTTCTCCAGGACAAATCGACTGCGATCATCAGAGGAACATGATCGGATGGCTGTGACCTGGACATCGCAAGCTCCTGAATGGCCAGTATCATTGAAATGAGTGGCTACAGGGGTGACAGAGCATTGGCGTATATCGCGCAAGTGTTGAGCGAATCGATCACTGAGCCTCTTACCGGTCTCACCAATATAGGCCTTGTTGCACCGTTTACAGGTGATGGCATAGATGATATTGCGGGACTCACACGTGAAACTGTCTTGAATAACATACGTGGCTTTTGGAAAAGAAACAGTGCGGGTCTGTATTACATATGCACACGTATTGCAGCGCCGACGGCCACACTGGATGGTGCCAAAGTGATTCTGGATATTAGGCTTGAGGCGACTGTGTACCAACATATCCTTAAGACTTCTGTACGCCACCAAATGATAGTGTTGGAAGACTGAACGTGTCTCAGGATCAGACCGAAGAATAGGGAGATGATGTAATAAGACCTTTTTCACCAGGGAACTATGAGGGTGGAAAGTTAAGATAAGTTTTACTATGTCAGAATTGGAAGTTCTATGTATGTTGGAAAGGGCCTCCTGGCGAGCAATTAGCTGAACCCGATGCATGGCAGATGTAAGCACATTCTCCGGGTATAGGCGCTTGCGGAAGAAATCAAGCATCTCGTGAGCTCTATCGAGAAAATCATCGTCCTCGCTACAGAGGCGACGAAGGCGTAAGAGTTGAGAGAAAGGTAAAGAGTCACGACAAGCCTGGGGATGGGAAGAGGTATACAGAAGAAAGTTATGTGTATCAGTAGGCTTGTAGTATACTGATGTAGTGATAGTGTATAGGCTGATGGTGATAGTGATGTCAAGAAAGTTGACACAAGAGGTAGAGATGTGAGAGGTAAACCGGATAGCAGGATTGAAGACATTAATGAAATTAATGAAGCGTGACAAATCGGCTTCAGGCATATCGGTAATTCCAATACAATCATCAATGTATCTATGATACACGGACGGAAGAGGGCCATCATAGGTGTTCCATACTAAGTGCTCAAGATGACCCATGAATAGACAAACACAACTGGGTCCCATTTTAGTACCCATGGCGACCCCACTGATCTGCTCAAAGAACTGGTCATTGAACTGAAAAGAGTTGAGAGTGAGAACTAGTTCTGCAAGGCGAAGGAGAGCCGAGGTAGAGACAAGTGGGTTAGTTCTCCTGTCGAGAAAAAACTGGAGAGCTTGAAGTCCGTCGGAATGAGGTATAGAGGTGTACAGTGAGCAGACATCAAGGAGGAAGAGACGGTAAGTACTGCCAGGCTCAATGGAAGAAAAAACAGACAAAGTGTGGTTCGTATCTTTCAAGAATGAAGGTAGTGTGGTGACTATAGGATTAAAGATACTGTCAAAGAATTAGGAGATATATTCCGTAGGACAAGAGCAATCAGAAACAATAGGCCTACCAGGATTGTTGAGTTTATGAATTTTGGGAAGCATATAGAATGCGGGTTTGCCCAAACAGCTATCGATGACACACAGTGATGATGCGCCGGTAGGAAGGTCTTTAGAAGCAACTCTCATAATTTTCCCGTCTTGCCGCACCTATCGGTATGCATAACTTGCACAAACGTGATAGAGAATACCCTTTAACTTCTCTGAGAGCGTTGATGATGTCGCTTTTTGTCCATGGAAGACTCATTCTCCATCGTATAGTCCGTTCAACAACTCATGCCCACAATCCACTGCGAATTGTAGCAAAACCATCAATTCTACAGTAGCGAAACTTTGCACCCAATCGTAGAATTATACCGACGCATTTGTCTGATGGAAGAAATTGCTATAGGAAACCTGGATTTTGTTTCCTTTGATGTTGGTGGCATATTTGGCGAGTCTGAAACGAAATTTTAGTTTTTACAGTAAACGCACACATATGACATTTGATGATAAGTCTCATGCAAAGGCGTATCATCCCAGCTTATACATGGGGGCCATGTTGATATTTGCAATAGTCATGAAATATACCTAATTCACTATAATAAAATAGCTTTTTTTCTGGTTCTTGTATACTGTGGTACAGATGACCCATATGTGCCTCTTTGCGGAAATGCTCGTATAGTATTAATCACATGGTGTATCAGTGTCTGTTTTGAGAAGTCAACAATTTGACCCAATAGCTTCACACTAATTTCGATATACGTCTTTAATTAACTAAAAGTCCGTGTCGCACTTATGACGTCATTTATTTACCACGGTCAACGGCGTTTGGAATTGGTGCGCGAGAAATGCAAAAACTATTTTAAAAAGCCACGGTATTCGTCCTAAATGTTGCTATTTTTGTCATCAATGTAATAAATGGCTGTAAACATGAGTTTTCTTCAACCATGCCAATGGAGGCGTTAAATATATAGCACAAAGAAGGAAACTTCTAGATGGTATGATTGTTTGAATGGCAAAAATATTTGGTAGCGTCGGGAACATGTGTAGTTCACATGCAAGTTTTCAAGTTATTTTATGTAATGGTTACAAAGATACACATTTTTATTTGTGGGTAAAATAAGTTGAACGGACTATAGCATTGCTCGCCAGTGCCCCCGCTCTCTCATTGCCCCCGCTCTCTCATTGCCCTTCACCCCTGAATGACCTGAGACAAAGATTTTCAAAGATAATATGGGGGCCTAATAATAGGATGCCATATTACATCATTTCATTTTTAAATTGGGTTATATTCTGAATTACTGTAGTGTCATATTGCCCTTATTTAAACTACACATATATACACACACACATACATACACATGGGTCTCTGTGGCTAAGTGGTTAAACTACACATATATACACACACACACACACACACATACATACACATGGGTCTCTGTGGCTAAGTGGTTAAACTACACATATATACACACACACACACACATACATACACATGGGTCTCTGTGGCTAAGTGGTTAAACTACACATATATACACATACATACACATGGGTCTCTGTGGCTAAGTGGTTAAACTACACATATATACACACACACACACCCACACACACATACATACACATGGGTCTCTGTGGCTAAGTGGTTAAACTACACATATACACACACACACACACACACACACATATACATACACATGGGTCTCTGTGGCTAAGTGGTTAAACTACACATATATACACACACACACATACACATACATACACATGGGTCTCTGTGGCTAAGTGGTTAAACTACACATATATACACACACACACACACATATACATACACATGGGTCTCTGTGGCTAAGTGGTTAAACTACACATATATACACACACACACACACACATACATACACATGGGTCTCTGTGGCTAAGTGGTTAAACCCGTGTCTTGCGTTCCAAAGGGCGTGTGTTCGAATCTGGACCGCACCGTTATGTTTACGAGTGCTTTTTCAGAGATTCATATGATTGTTACCGGAGCTACGGAGTTAGTGCTTTGTGCAATACTTTCGACATGTGGCGTGCCATTTATGCGGAGAGGGACTGAGTCATATACGGTAAAACCCGATGCAATGTAGTCAATTCTTTAGCGTTATATCCTTATTTGAACGATATATATATATCTACTATATGTATATAATATACTCTATTGGGTCATTGTATTGTCTTATTTGACTTACTTAGACCAGATATAGATACCCTTATAGATATAGATAGATAGATCACTTCAATAGATATAGATATATAGATGAAATAGAAAAGAATAGAATGTATAAACAACTATAGTCTGTCCATTAATTCGTGAGCACGTTTGAAATTGATTTTCTCGAAAACTACCTGTTGGATCTCAGTGTTTTTTTGCAAGCAGCCTTAGAATATCCATGACGCTAGAGAAATATTTTTTTCCAAGAAAATTTGATGTAGTTTGAAATATTTCTTCTTCAGGTTATATTAAAATCAACCTCACCGGATTGTACACAATAGTAACAGATCTACGGTACACAGACGCGTTGTTCTAAAAATACATTATGGTAACATAGAAATATCGTGAGTATACAACAATTTCACGAAATCCCGTGCACCTAACCCAGTCGACTTTGAAAGCGGAAAGCATATGACGTTATAATTGGGATACCGTTGTATAGTCATTGGCGTATCTCGCTATTTGTATGAAGCTATTGTATCATATTTGTTGGCTTATCAAAACTGACATTGATATCACATTCATAATGAGTCTGAAGTGCACATTTATAACAATGCAGAAGGTTACAGTTTTACTATACCAACACTTCCGTAGGGAATCTAAGAGAGGTCATCTATATTGCGATATTCATAACCCTGAGAAACGAGCGCAACTGGCGCTTGGTCTGAATAGAGAATCCTTTTCCCGATGGATTAAACAGGACACAAAGTGCACTAATGTCAAGCAAGGAAGGAAAAGAACAATTGACGACTTTGACATAGATGTCATAAGACGGGAGCTCTTGAAAATGTTTGCAACAAATCAACTTGTTACTCTCAGGAAACTGAAATTAAAACTGCAATCAGATTGCAGCATAGACATTTCTAAAAGTACTCTATGAAAAATTGTAAGAGCCGCCGGCTTCACCTTCAGAAAAACTATAGGCGGCAGGAATATTATTTGTGAAAAGCCACATTTAATTGCTGCCCGAAGTAAATACCTGAGGCAGATCCATGAGCGGCGGAGGCAAGGCTATGATATTGTATATTTGGACGAATCCTGGGTCAATGCTCACCACACCAATGCTAAAGAATGGCAATCAGTAGACGGTGAACAGAAAAGAAAAATACCAAGCAGCAAAGGCCAGCGTATTATACTAACACATGCAGGAAGTAGTGAAGAATGTCTTGTCCATGACGCTGGACTTATTTTCCAATCAAAAAGTACCGACGGTAGGGACTACCACACAGAAATGAATGGACATATTTTCAGGCACTGGATGAAGAAAGATCTACTTCCAATTCTAAACAGACCATCATGCTTGGTAATGGATAATGCATCCTATCACAACGCAGTATCAGCGGAAGACAAAGTACCAACTGCATCAAATACAAAAGATCAAATTAGGACTTGGCTTGCTAAGGAAAATGTCAGCTTCGATGATAGATATTTGAAACCCGAGTTGTTGCACCTGGTGAGGATGACAAATAAGACAAAGGTGTTTCATATTGACAAAACCATTGCGGAATACGGCCACACGTCTTTGCGACTACCTCCATATCATGCTCACCTCAATCCGATAGAGCTTGTCTGGGCTAAAGTAAAAGGGCAAGTTGCCGAACAGAACAGGACGTTTAAAATGTGTGATGTTGAAGTTCTGACACGTGAGTCCTTCTCAATGATAGACATGCAGTTCTGGAAGAAGTGTGTTGAACATGTGCTCCGAGAGGAAGACGAGTACTGGCACCGAGATGGATTACAATTTGTCCAGCCAGTAACAATTATCAACCTCATGGAATCGTCAGATTCGGGATGATACAAATCATATTTTGATTACAGACTGAGAAATAGCAACGTATACATTTCCATATCCAAATGCGTCTACCATCATACAATTTGTGGTGAAGTTAAGACACCCTGGGGTCTAATGGTGACCGAAGGGGAGGACTAACTGTTGCATATTGTATCCAAGTTCACGATTGCACATAAAGGGCAACACACTTAATTACTTGACCTATCAAGTTAATATGGAGATACACCTATGAATAGAATTGACATGGACAAATTCTAGGGATACTGTAAAATCTAAAATTTGAGCCCCGTATTTGCAATTGTCATAAAGATCAAAGGAATTCGCCGATGTGCAAAATCCGTAGCATCTATGGACTACTGGTTAGCTTTATTTTAGCGTCATGGATATTCTAAGGCTGCATGCAAAAATCACTGAGATCCAACAGGTAGTTTTCGAGAAAATCAATTTCAAACGTGCTGACGAATTAATGGACAGACTATAGACGATTGCTAGATAGACCGAAGAAAAAAGCTAACGACATTGCTACAGGCAATCCATCATTACTCTATAGTTGAAACACCCAACATCCTTCTTCTTCTTCTCATTGACTTGTTAAATATCTCTATTTGACATTCTCAACTAGCTTTTCTAAATGGTTGCTTTCTAGGGGTGACCTGTTTGCTCATTGATCTGACCTTATAGTATTTTGGACAGACCCATAAGTGCACAGTATCAAGAAATGTCGATGCATGTTGATGACTGCGACACAGTTTTGCTGTTTTAGTTATGTTAAAGATGATGTTACACGAGGTGTGATAAATAACATAACTCTCATTAGTTGCTGTCTGACCTATTGTTAAGGGCGGTGTAGGAGCGAGGGAAGATTGAAGAATTTAATGGTGTCACATGGCTATTGTTAAGGGCGGTGTAGGAGCGAGGGAAGATTGAAAAATTTAATGGTGTCACATGGCTATTGTTAAGGGCGGTGTAGGAGCGAGGGGAGATTGAAGAATTTAAAGGGGTCACATGGCTATTGTTAAGGGCGGTGTAGGAGCGAGGAATGATGAATTTAATGGGGTCACATGGCTATTGCAGTCACCACGCAATTGTTCAGACTAGCATTTTTTCTTTATGCCCCGACAGAAACAACTCTAGGCCTTACTGGGGATCGAACCCAGGTCTCGTGAATGAGATCCTGCGCTCTAATGCATTCGACCAGACGCTGTTCACGAGGTATATGCTTGTTCATTATAACAATGACACTTACAAAGGATTGTGTCGTGATTTGTGTCTGTAGTTGTTCAAGTAATGGTATTTCGTGTGAGAAAAATTCATTTAGTCAAGTTTTGTGTTATTCTTCTTTATCATTATCATCAGTTGCCGTGCCGGCTGGCGTAGGCGATCATGTATCTCCACAAATCTCTGTCTCTGGTGTTTGCTATCATCTCAGATGTTGACGATCTTCCGTGCCATAAAGTCAGGCTATCCAACATTTTCTCTCTCTGTCTCGTTTCCCCTCGATTTGACCAATTGTTACAATGTGTACTGCTAGAGAAACTGATGACCGGTTGTACAATTTGAACGTATTCTGTTACAATGTATACTACTAGAGAAACTGATGACCGGATGTACAACTTGAACGTATTCTGTTACAATGTGTACTACTAGAGAAACTGATGACCGGTTGTACAATTTGAACGTATTCTGTTACAATGTATACTACTAGAGAAACTGATGACCGGTTGTACAATTTGAACGTATTCTGTTACAATGTGTACTGCTAGAGAAACTGATGACCGGTTGTACAATTTGAACGTATTCTGTTACAATGTGTACTGCTAGAGAAACTGATGACCGGTTGTACAATTTGAACGTATTCTGTTACAATGTGTACTAAAGAGAAACTGATGACCGGTTGTACAATTTGAACGTATTCTGTTAAAATGTGTACTACTAGAGAAACTGATGACCGGTTGTACAATTTGAACGTATTCTGTTACAATGTGTACTATTAGAGAAACTGATGACCGGTTGTACAATTTGAACGTATTCTGTTACAATGTGTACTGCTAGAGAAACTGATGACCGGTTGTACAACTTGAACGTATTCTGTTACAATGTGTACTGCTAGAGAAACTGATGACCGGTTGTACAGCTTGACGTTGTACAATGTGTATCTAGAAACTGACCGGTTGTACAACTGAACGTATTCTGTTACAATTGTACTGCTAGAGAAACTGATGACCGGTTGTACAACTTGAACGTATTCTGTTACAATGTGTACTGCTAGAGAAACTGATGACCGGTTGTACAATTTGAACGTATTCTGTTACAATGTGTACTATTGGAGAAACTGATGACCGGATGTACAACTTGAACGTATTCTGTTACAATGTGTACTGCTAGAAGAGTGATGACCGGTTGTACAATTTGAACGTATTCTGTTACAATGTGTACTGTTGGAGAAACTGATGACCGGATGTACAACTTGAACGTATTCTGTTACAAAGTGTACTGCTAGAGAAACTGATGACCGGTTGTACAATTTGAACGTATTCTGTTACAATGTGTACTGCTAGAGAAACTGATGACCTGTTGTACAATTTGAACGTATTCTGTTACAACGTGTACTGCTAGAGAAACTGATGACCGGTTGTACAATTTGAACGTATTCTGTTACAATGTGTACTGCTAGAGAAACTGATGACTGGATGTACAACTTGAACGTATTCTGTTACAATGTGTACTGCTAGAGAAACTGATGATCGGTTGTACAATTTGAACGTATTCTGTTACAATGTGTACTGCTAGAGAAACTGATGACCGGTTGTACAATTTGAACGTATTCTGTTACAATGTGTACTGTTGGAGAAACTGATGACCGGATGTACAACTTGAACGTATTCTGTTACAATGTGTACTGCTAGAGAAACTGATGACCGGTTGTACAATTTGAACGTATTCTGTTACAATGTGTACTGCTAGAGAAACTGATGACCGGTTGTACAATTTGAACGTATTCTTGTTACAATGTGTACTGCTAGAGAAACTGATGACCGGTTGTACAATTTGAACGTATTCTGTTACAATGTGTACTGCTAGAGAAACTGATGATCGGTTGTACAACTTGAACGTATTCTGTTACAATGTGTACTGCTAGAGAAACTGATGACCGGATGTACAACTTGAACGTATTCTGTTACAATGTGTACTGCTAGAGAAACTGATGATCGGTTGTACAATTTGAACGTATTCTGTTACAATGTGTACTGCTAGAGAAACTGATGATCGGTTGTACAATTTGAACGTACTCTGTTACAATGTGTACTGCTAGAGAAACTGATGATCGGTTGTACAATTTGAACGTATTCTGTTACAATGTGTACTGCTAGAGAAACTGATGATCGGTTGTACAATTTGAACGTACTCTGTTACAATGTGTACTGCTAGAGAAACTGATGATCGGTTGTACAATTTTAACGTATTCTGTTACAATGTGTACTGTTGGAGAAACTGATGATCGGTTGTACAATTTGAACGTATTCTGTTACAATGTGTACTGCTAGAGAAACTGATGATCGGTTGTACAACTTGAACGTATTCTGTTACAATGTGTACTGCTAGAGAAACTGATGACCGGATGTACAACTTGAACGTATTCTGTTACAATGTGTACTGCTAGAGAAACTGATGATCGGTTGTACAATTTGAACGTATTCTGTTACAATGTGTACTGCTAGAGAAACTGATGATCGGTTGTACAATTTGAACGTACTCTGTTACAATGTGTACTGCTAGAGAAACTGATGATCGGTTGTACAATTTGAACGTATTCTGTTACAATGTGTACTGTTGGAGAAACTGATGATCGGTTGTACAATTTGAACGTATTCTGTTACAATGTGTACTGCTAGAGAAACTGATGACCGGTTGTGCAACTTGAACGTATTCTTCTTCTCTACCTGTTTATGGTATTATTATTATTAGAGATTGTCAAGGGAATGTTCACATGAAAATGAGATTGATATTTGTTGGTCACTAACTCTGATTTGATATTCTAGGATAGTATTGTGTACACAAGTACTACAACACATCAACAATACATTCAACTATGTCCAAGGCAATACAATAATGTTACTCAGACAGTTTCATGAATATAGTATAGATTAATATCGGTTATGTGTTGAATCTCAAGAACACACAGTAAATGTAACTTCAGAAGTAAAACCAAGCATAACACTATCAGAGATCAGAAATGCTGTAAATATGGCCCCACCTAATAAAACACCAGGCCCAGACAATATCCCGGCCGACCTAATCAAAGCAACTAAAGAGGTAGGAATCAGCTGGCTCCATAGACTATTCAACCAAGTCTGGATCACACAAGAAACACCAGAAGATTGGAGGAATGCAACAATTGTTCCCATCTGGAAGAAGAAAGGTAGCAAGAGGGACTGTACAAAGTATAGAGGCATAGCGCTACTGAGCCACACTGGGAAAATATTCTGCAAAATACTTGAGAAAAGGCTCCACCACATCATCGAGCCACAGCTTAATGACTCCCAAATGGGATTCAGGAAGAACAAAAGCTGTACAGACGCAATATTCGCCCTCAGACAGTTAGTAGAAAGGACTATCGAATCCGACAAACATTTACACGTTGCATTTGTAGATCAGGAAAAGCGTTCGACCGCGTAGATAGGCACACGTTGTGGAAAATACTAACAACCTATGGGGTTAATGACCACCTAATCAACCTTTGTAAGAATATTTATACTGACAGTCAATGTACGATTAGAACAAATACAGGATTATCAGAAAAGTTTTACGTAGGGTCAGGAGTAAGACAAGGTTGCGTACTATCCCCGCTGCTGTTTATCACGTATATTGACCACATTTGTAAAATAGCTAACACCAGCGAAGGAAACAACCTCGGAGAACTCTTAAATGAATTTCTTTTGCAGACGATCAGGCAATCATATCAACAACAGAAGAACAGCTACAACAACACATCAACAGACTCCAGTTAGCATGTAACGAATACAACATGAGAATTAACATCGACAAAACAGAAGTAATGACATTCGCCAGAGAGGAAAACACTACCAACATCTCCATCGATAATCATCTACTAAATCAAGTAAAAAATTTCACATACCTGGGGAGCATTTTTTCAGCAAATGGAAGAATAACTAATGAAATTCAACACAGATGCAACAAAGCAAATCAAATGATAGGGCAAATGGCGCCAATTTTAAGATGCAAACACGTCACCATGAACACAAAAAGAGCAATGTTCAACACAATCTTTCTCCCACATTATGTTACCAGTGCCAAACCTGGACGCTGACAACAAATGATAGAAGAAAACTAGTCACAACAGAGATGAAGTGTCTACGCAGAATGCTGGGTGTAACAAGAAGAGACCGGTTGAGAAATGAAGACATCAGGAAAAAGTGGGTACAACATCAGTACTAGACTTCATCAAGAAACAACAAATTAAATGGTTCGGTCACGTAAGCAGATTACCATCAGACAGTGCACCCCAAAGAGCAATGCTGCTCCGATACAATGGGTACAAAGCAAAAGGCCGGCCACGCAAAAGATGGACCTCAGAGATAACAGAGGCGACGAAAGAGACTATCTACGAAGCGCATACTAGGGCCCGTTTTAGAAATCTCTTCCTGACCTGACGCTGTGAGGCATACAGGATTCGAGAAAGAAGATGTGTTGAATGAAGGTCAACATAGACATACCAAGATAATTTCTGATCAATAATAAAGAGAAACATGTTGTTGACTTCATCTATGCTGTCAGATGATACTGTCAGATGATACTGTCAGATGATACTGTTAGATGATACTGTTAGATGATACTGTCAGATGATACTGTCAGATGATACTGTCAGATGATACTGTCAGATGATACTGTCAGATGATACTGTCAGATGATACTGTCAGATGATGCTGTCAGATGATTCTGTCAGATGATGCTGTCAGATGATGCTGTCAGATGATGCTGTCAGATGATACTGTCAGATGATACTGTCAGATGATACTGTCAGATGATACTGTCAGATGATACTGTCAGATGATGCTGTCAGATGATGCTGTCATATTATACTGTCAGATGATGCTGTCAGATGATGCTGTCAGATGATGCTGTCAGATGATACTGTCAGATGATACTGTCAGATGATACTGTCAGATGATACTGTCAGATGATACTGTCAGATGATGCTGTCAGATGATACTGTCAGATGATACTGTCAGATGATACTGTCAGATGATACTGTCAGATGATACTGTCAGATGATGCTGTCAGATGATACTGTCAGATGATACTGTCAGATGATGCTGTCAGATGATACTGTCAGATGATACTGTCAGATGATACTGTCAGATGATACTGTCAGATGATGCTGTCAGATGATACTGTCAGATGATGCTGTCAGATGATACTGTCAGATGATACTGTCAGATGATACTGTCAGATGATGCTGTCAGATTTTACTTTCTACTATATCTATTCTTCTTCTACACCCTCTATTCATTGTCCTTGTGACAGAAATACAATCTATTCATTGTCCTTGTGACAGAAATACAATCTATTCATTGTCCTTGTGACAGAAATACAATCTATTCATTGTCCTTGTGACAGAAATACAATCTATTCATTGTCCTTGTGACAGAAATACAATCTATTCATTGTCCTTGTGACAGAAATACAATCTATTCATTGTCCTTGTGACAGAAATACAATCTATTCATTGTCCTTGTGACAGAAATACAATCTATTCATTGTCCTTGTGACAGAAATACAATCTATTCATTGTCCTTGTGACAGAAATACAATCTATTCATTGTCCTTGTGACAGAAATACAATCTATTCATTGTCCTTGTGACAGAAATACAATCATTCTATTGTCCTGTGAAGAAATACATCATTCATTGTCCTTGTGACAGAAATACAATCTATTCATTGTCCTTGTGACAGAAATACAATCTATTCATTGTCCTTGTGACAGAAATACAATCTATTCATTGTCCTTGTGACAGAAATACAATCTATTCATTGTCCTTGTGACAGAAATACAATCTATTCATTGTCCTTGTGACAGAAATACAATCTATTCATTGTCCTTGTGACAGAAATACAATCTATTCATTGTCCTTGTGACAGAAATACAATCTATTCATTGTCCTTGTGACAGAAATACAATCTATTCATTATCCTTGTGACAGAAATACAATCTATTCATTGTCCTTGTGACAGAAATACAATCTATTCATTGTCCTTGTGACAGAAATACAATCTATTCATTGTCCTTGTGACAGAAATACAATCTATTCTTGAATGAATCTATTCTTAGTTTTATGTACACATTCAACTCTCTACAGTGTTCACATTCTCATTTGTTCTCTCTCTCTCTCTCTCTCTCTCCCTCTCTCTGGTTCTTTGCATTCATCCGAGATCGTTGATTCAGCGCTCCAAAATTATTAATTCGTTGTCTTTTGTTTTCAACAGTGACACCCCATGTTATGTTTTATGACATATCATATTTCTGTGGAATCATTCATTTTGCTCCGTCAGTGCTCTCTTCCGTTCGTTTACTCTATTCGTTTCAATCCAGATGTGAAATACAGATGTGAAATACAGATGTGAAATACAGATGTGTTTTGCCGGGACTCGCAATGAGAGCAAATAATAGCAACGTTTCGTCATACAAGGCATGTCGTAAGAGGCGACTGAGGTAGGGGCATAGGAAGCTACCATAGTAAATAAAAAGCGTCACAGAAATCGGATGCTGGCTGGCCTACTTTAGGCGCATAACTGGCACAACGTTTAATCGCTCTTATGCTCAGATCACATACACATGACAAAGAGTTGTTGAACAAGTGCTCGATATGGAGCGCTCAGAGACACTTGTTCGGATACACACACTTCTAAGCTTAAACTCACCTGGCTTGTTCGGATACACACACTTCTAAGCTTAAACTCACCTGGCTTGTTCGGATACACACACTTCTAAGCTTAAACTCACCTGGCTTGTTCGGATACACACACTTCTAAGCTTAAACTCACCTGGCTTGTTCGGATACACACACTTCTAAGCTTAAACTCACCTGGCTTGTTCGGATACACACACTTCTAAGCTTAAACTCACCTGGCTTGTCTCGGATACACACTTCTAAGCTTAAACTCACCTGGCTTGTTCGGACACACACTTCTAAGCTAAACTCACCTGGCTTGTTCGGATACACACTTCTAAGCTTAAACTCACCTGGCTTGTTCGATACACACACTTCTAAGCTTAAACTCACCTGGCTTGTTCGGATACACACACTTCTAAGCTTAATCTCACCTGGCTTGTTCGGATACACACACTTCTAAGCT
Source organism: Arion vulgaris (assembly GCA_020796225.1). NCBI lineage: Eukaryota > Metazoa > Mollusca > Gastropoda > Stylommatophora > Arionidae > Arion > Arion vulgaris. The sequence goes on from CM036772.1 coordinate 34,272,600, forward strand.
TAAACTCACCTGGCTTATTCGGATACACACACTTCTAAGCTTAAACTCACCTGGCTTGTTCGGATACACACACTTCTAAGCTTAAACTCACCTGGCTTGTTCGGATACACACACTTCTAAGCTTAAACTCACCTGGCTTGTTCGGATACACACACTTCTAAGCTTAAACTCACCTGGCTTGTTCGGATACACACACTTCTAAGCTTAAACTCACCTGGCTTGTTCTAAATAAAAGTGAACAATTGTTTTGTACCAATGATTGTGACCTCAGTTACTTTGTGGGTTTTCCGGTTTCAAGATGGCGTCAGATAGCTGTGTTTAGTTTAGCTAGGCGGCGATATTAGATTATTTCACCCTTTTCCAGTGTTTGTGCCGTGTGCAATGTTCGCAAATTCTACACGCGGGATGTTTATATTCATTGTGGGAATTCTATTTTCAATGGATGGCCGACCTGGAGTGGGATGGGATCCGATGTTTCGCCGCTGACCGTTACCGACATGCAGCGACCGTGTTAGCTTGAATACGGAACAAATAGGGACGAGTCCTCTCTCCCTCTGTAAAGGTGCTGAAGTCGGCAATACTAGGCCAAAAGGCGCACAAAAAATCATAGTATCACGCATCTCACGTTTATATAAGATGATTATACCGTCCGATAAAAATTATGATGTAGATCGACACACCGAACCGTGCGTAGTTGAAGTAGTGTTGGGCACGAAAACACCGACCTACCCCTTCCCCTAGACATCGAAAGACACCCCGCCGTATCAGGCGACAATATATTGAACATGATTCAGAAAACGAGGACACCAAAGTGCCACTTGTCATTATGCACTGGAACGCAGAAGGAGTAAACAGCAAGCAGGCTGGATATAACAAAATAACGGAATTGGAAAACGTCTTACACGAAAAAGCAGGTCATATTTGTTGTATCCAAGAGACGCACTTGCAAGAGACCAAACATTCAAAATAAGGGGATACCAATGCCATAGATCGGACAGACAAGATAGGAGAAAGGGAGGAGTACTCACTCTAGTGAAAAACAACATACATTCCATTGAAAAACAGACACACATGGATGAGCCGAGTACCAACTTCTCAAACTACAAACAGATAGCACAAACATACAGTTACTAAATTATTACTGCCCAAACGACAAACCACAGAACCTCAACACAATACAGGTACCTGCCACTAACTTTATTGCAGTTGGAGATTTCAATAGTCACTCCCAGAGCTGGGGATATAACCACCTAGATCTGCAGGGGGAAGAAGAGGTAGAAACATGGCAAGATGATCACTCTCTTATACTAATCAATGCCCCCTCTGACACCCCCACCTTCTACTCCAGAAGATGGCACTCAACTTCCACTCCTGATCTAGCCTTCTCTACCCCAGACATATCTGGACTGATAAGCAGAGAGATAGGAGATCAACTAGGAGGAAGTGACCATCGGCCAGTATTTCTTACCATCCCGAGTGTAACCATTGACACCAGCCCTGCCATCACTAGATGGAACTATAAAAAGGCCAACTGGGAATCTTTAGACACCAGACAACTTCACTGTTGTCTGAACTATTTAAAGATGGTGACATCAATAAAGTAGTAAAAGACTTAACAGATGCATCCTTCAGCGCAAAAGAAGCCATTCCTAGAGGATGTCAAAAGGATACATTCCATACTGGTCAAGCACACTGTAAAAGTGTCAGTCCTAGAGGATGTCAACGAGGATACATTCCATACTGGTCAAGCACACTGTAAAAGTGTCAGTCCTAGAGGATGTCAATGAGATACATTCATACTAGTCAAGCACACTGTAAAAGTGTCAGAGGACATGAATGAAGCCAGGAAAATGCAGAATTCTGCCTTCATAGAATCCCACAATAATGGAAAAGGGTGTAGCAGCATTCCAGAAAACAAAGCTAATAGAAAACGGAAAAGCTGGAGAGACAAAACAGCAGCTCTAAACCTAGAAAAAGATGGTGGAAAACTCTGTCAACTAGTTAAGTCCCTAAATGAAGAACCTACATCAACAAGACAGAGCATTGCACTGGAGGAAAGTGGCTAAATTATAGGAAAACAAGTGGCAGATCTGCTTTACTACATATAGTAGAGAAAGCACCAGCATAGACAAAGACTATCAAAAAATTAGAACAGAACTACAAGTGAATGAAGGCTGCCTACACCACTCTGCTCCAATGAGAGAACCTATCACTCTCGGAGAACTACAAAACTCAATTTCTAAACTTAAAAATAAAAAATCACCTGGCCCAGACAAATTAGCAACGAAATGCTTATAAAACCTGAGCTTAGTAGCTAAGTTAAAGTTGCTTGAAATTATAAACCACAGCTGGCAGAAAGGTGTAGTCCCCTAAATCTGGAGAGAAGCCATCACACTACCCATACTGAAAAAAGGAAAATGCAGAACCAAGGCTACAAGCTATCGACCAATTAGTCTGACAAGCTGTGTTGCTAAGACCATGGAAAGAGTCATCAACAACAGATTGAAATGGTTTTAGAATCGGAGCAGATTTTGTTCCGGAACAAGCAGGATTTAGGGAATGCCATAGCATAGAAGACCAAGTAACCTATGTAGCCCAGGCTGTTGAAGATGCCTTCCAAGAGAAAAAAAAGGTCCTAACATTATGGGTAGACTTCAAGCAGGCCTTCGACAAGGTGTGGAAAGACAGTATTATTGCAAAGCTTAAAAGAAATGGAATCCAAGGCAACATGCTAAGATGGATCCAATCGTTCCTGCATAATTGAAGAACCAGAGTCACACTCGATGGACATCAGAGCAAAAAGGTCTTACTGCGTCAGGGTGTACCCCAGGGAGGAGTTATGTCTCCAACTCTCTTCCTTGTCTACATCAACGACCTAGTAAAGGATCTGCCAGTGGAGTGAAGGCGCTCTATATGCAGACGATTTAGTGCTATGGTGCGCAGACGAACACACAACATCTGCAACCGGTAGAATACAGCGAGCGGCAGATAAACTTATGGAATGGGCAGAGAAATGGTACGTTACAATCAACACAGACAAAACCTCCACAACACTGTTCTCCCTCTCCCCAGGGACAAAGCAGCCAACATACACTTAGGAACCACTCCAATACAAGAAGAAAGCAATCCAACTTATCTAGGAATCACATTTGATAAACGACTCACATGGAACACGCTATAGAAAATACAGAAGGAAAGGCCAGACGAAAATTGGAATACTCAGAAAACTGGCAGGTACCAACTGGGGAGCTAATGAACACACACTTAAGAAAGTCTACAGTAGAACAATCAGACCTCACCTAGAGTTCGGCTCAACAGCTTGAGCTACAGCTGCTAACACACACCTGCAGACATTGGACAGAGTGCAAAATCAAGCACTCAGGATCATCACCGGAGCATGAAATCTACGCCTATCACAGAGATGCAGAAACTACTGGAGTACAAGCCCTGGCTTACAGTAGGGAAACCAAGAATATGATCCAGATGGAGAAATACACCAGTATGCCCTTGCATCCAATGAAAGCAACGATTCAATGATCTGGCACTTGGACGACTAAAACGCAGCAGCTTCGTCCATCGGGGAAAAGCACAAAAGACAGTACCAAGATGACCTACCAATGCACACAACACCGCTGATACCTAGTCTCGACCCTGTTCCCTGGGAACAAGTTAGCGATACAGCAAAAATCATAACAACAATTAGTGGAATCACAACTGGAGAAATACACAATGACCTGCAGAAGAGAACAGCCACTATGTGCATGATCCAAGAAACTACCCTAAACAATCATGATCCACGTCTACACCGATGGATCTGCAACAGATGCAATTAAGAACGGAGGGCTGTATCTATATTACATATCCCAACAATCACACCGAAACAAAGTACACGCCAACTTGTAAATATTGTTCAAACTACACCGCAGAGGCTCAAGCACTAATACAGGCCGCAATCATGATCAATAATTCCAACTCTGACTGCCAACAAGTGGTATTTTTCACAGACGCACTATCTGTTTGCGTCCTCGCTACAGAGGCGACGAAGGCGCAAGAGTTGAGAGAATGGTAAAGAATCACGACAAGCCTGGGAATGGGAAGAGGTATAAAGAAGAAAACTATGTGCATCAGTAGGCTTGTAGTACAGGACGACGATTTCCTCGATAGAGCTCACGAGATGCTGGATTTCTTTCGTAAGCGCTTATACCCAGATAAGGTGCTTGCTTCTGCTATGCGGCGCGTTCAGCAAATTTCTCGCCAGGAGGCTCTCTCAACCAGCATAGAACTTCCAATTCTGACAGGGTGAAACTTGTCTTAACTTTCCACCCTCATAGTTCCCTTGTGAAGAAAGTCTTATTCCGTCATCTCTCCATTCTTCAGTCTGATCCTGAGACACGTTCAATCTTCCAACACTATCCTTTGGTGGCGTACAGACGGGACAGAAGCCTTAAGGATATGTTGGTTCACAGTCGCCTCAAGCCTAACATCCAGAGTCATTTTGGCACCATCCAGGGTGGCCGTCGGCGCTGCAACACTTGTGCTTATGTAATACAGACCCGCACGGTGTCTTTTCCAAAAGCCACGTTCGTTGTTGAAGACAGTTTCACGTGCGAGTCCGTAATATTATCTATGCCATTATCTGCAAGCGGTGCAACAAGGCCTATATTGGGGAAACCGGCAGGAGACTCAGTGACCGATTCGCCCAACACTTGCGCGATATACGCCAATGCTTTGTGACCCATGTAGCTACCCATTTCAATGATACTGGCCATTCAGGAGCTTGCGATGTCCAGGTCACAGCCATCCGATCATGTTCCTCTGATGATCGTAGTCGATTTGCTCTGGAGAATCGGTTGATTTCTTTGTATGGTACCTTTCGACCACGCGGGCTCAACGTATTACATTCTTATGCTGCTTAGTACTTTCTCTTCCCATGCTTTGTAATCTCTATGGGTATATGTTGCATGTATTACATTCTTATGCTTCTTAGTACTTTCTCTTCCCATGCTTTATAATCTATATGGGTATATGTTGCATGTATTCAAGTTATATATTTAGTAGATGTTTCATTGTTTCTTTTCCGTTCTATTTCTTTTTTTTATGTGTGTTTTTGTGTTACATTTATTTCGTTATTCGTTTTTATTCCAGATTTTCCTTAGATACGTTGGTATTTGGTCGTCCATTTGTGTTTCATTTTAATTTGTCACTCCTGTTTGTTCGTTTGCTTGATAAAGGCCTTGTTGGTCGAAACGTTGCTGTTTATCGTCACTGTTTATGTATTTTGTAAAACTATATTACTTGTGCCATGTTCACTGTTTTACCGTTTTACAGTCTTCACTATTTCGATAAAAATAGCTAGCTGTAGTCTCTTTGACAACACAAAAAACATCAGCTATCAAATATCAAGTTGGCGCATAAACACAGTAGTATATACAAAAGCAGCCTGCCACTGGGACACTAGAGCATAAGACAAGAAGAGCTGTCTGATGAAGGTTAATCAGCCTTTCAAACAGATGTGCCACAGAATAGCAAATACACAAGTCAATGAGGTAACACCATGGCTCTTAGGTAACAGTCCAACTCAAATCAAATCACAGAACTAAAATTGAATATTGCTCAATGCTAAAAACAATTTTGCTGTATGGAATTAAAACATGACTTAGCTAAAATAATAATACATAGTACACCAGACATTTCATCAACTGGGTGTCTGCTCAGAGCAAAATTGCTGAATGGTATGATACAGATCACTACACGTGGGCCAACTTCAGTGGAGACATATATGCATAACAGTGAAGGGAAAAATGGGCGTTGACTGGATAGAACTACATGAAAGACCTTACATGCAGAATATAACAAAAATATCTTTCTGAAACATCTTAGAAACAGAAGAAGAGACTTAAAAATACAAAAAATGCAGAATAGGAGTAAGAGATGTGGAGATAGGAATTAAGATGTAGAATGAGTACAAAGATGTGGGAGTAAGATCAAAGAGATGTGATGAAGATAGAAATGTGAGAATGAGATCAAAGTGTGAAGACAGTTACAAAAGTAGTAGAGATTAAAGGAGATGTGGAAGTAGAAATTAAAAGAACAGCAGAGATAGGAATTAGAGAATGTGGAATAGAGAGGTAAAGAAGATGTAGAATGAGCTTGAAGAATGTAGAATAATTAAAGAATGTAGAGATGAGAGTCCAGAAATGTGGAATGAGGTAAAAAGAGAATAACAGAGTAAAGTGAAATGTAAGTGAGAATTAAAGAGAGATGAGTAGGAATTAAGAGTAACAGAATAGAAAATTGAGAATGTAGGTGAGAACAGAGATAGCAGAATGAGAATTATAAAGAGAGATGTGGGAATAAATTGAGAATGTAGATAGAATTAGAAATGCAGAATAGAATTAAAGAGAGATGGGAGTGAAGATTAAAGAATGTAGATAGAATTGAAATATGCAGAGTGAGAGCCAAGACCAGCTGCAAAGTGGCAAAAATATAGTGTGGTGTAAGGTTCGTTGAAGGCTATGCCCAAACATACTAAAAAACTTATAAATAGGGGAAGAAGAAGAATAGACGAATATTCATTGTACCAGTTATATAGACAATAATATTGAAATATGTCGAACGCAATTTTCAGTTGGTTAATCAACAACAAGACACGGTTTTGAGAGTTAAAGGCAGCATAGAAAAGCCAACAGTAGTTTCACTGGTATAAACAATCTTACGTGTGCTGTTCAGGATCAATTACTGCCAGCAGCACTGAACAGAAACGCTGATATATTGATAGTAATCTTCATGATATTTGATTGCTATAATTATATTCTAATATATGCTGACAATACTATGCGTTTTATAAGTGCAGGTTTCTTTGGCGGTACGTATTTGTTTCATTCAAGTCAGATTTCATACGAAACATTTCTGATTGTAGCATTTCGTGTGTGATTACTCATTGCTTTAGGAGTGCAAACAGATATGAGTGACCGTTACAGTAGGTTGAACCGTAACATAGTGTAGTACAATATTGATGTACTGTCACTCAAATATAATCTAGTTCTCCGATATGTTTTGCTGTGACAAACAATGTATCAATAACGCTATCTTCGAAGTTAGAAACCGTCGTTCTTGCATCATACAAAATACAACTCTATTAAGCTCTAAAGAGACATTGTAGGTGATTAGATATTTGACGTGAAGATATTTCCTCGGCTTAGAATACAAGGTGCGTTCAATATTCCAGATATGATTGATGGGCTGGACCGGTAATCAATTTTCGTCTGCTCACTGAAAGTGTTCCACGGTTGATATTCTATTATATTGTCTCCAGTATAATCATGGATAATTCTCTGATCTAACTAAATTTCTAGATACGGTGTGCATGTTCTATCATCTGAAATCTATCCATCTATGCTTTCAACTTTCTTATGCTAAACCTGCTGCTCTCCCTTACAGAAATATTGTCACAGTGTGCGTAAAAACATACTCTAAATATCATCTATCTTTCCTTTATATAAACAACCTATGTACACAATGTCAATATATTGTGCATGTTTACTCTGATAAATCTAATATCCTTTATGCAACATATCTCATCTTACAATGTTGTCTGATGTATTATACTCTGACTTTATTTCGAAGAATATCTGTCAATTCCCCTTCATGATGCTCATCCGTGTGCTCCTCATGTTCTTTGTAGGTAGTTTCATGCAGACATCATGGTGTCGTGGCGTTTCCAGAAGTGTTTCTGTCAAACTATCGATATTGCTTTATGATCTGAGTTTTATGTGAGATAGGTTCCGCATCATTCTTTCCTCACTACGACTATAACAGCGTCAGTATTTGATGTGCAGGTCTGTTTTATTTTCATCCTGCTTGTTTTATCGTAATTACTGCATCTGTGGCGCTCCTTCAGATATATAGGATGATTCAAACTTCTGTATTTTGCCTGATGCAGACAGGAGCATTATTCTCTGGATTCAAGCATTCTTGCAGAGATCACCCTTTGGTGGTCTGACTATGTATCCTCTCTCCAGTCTTTGGTATTTATTCCCTCTCCTAAATTTTTCCCAATATAAATACGTATGGCATGTCACTGTTGAGTATCTTAACATTGCTATGGCCTCCTGCAGTATACCATCAGGCTTTGCCATTTTCGTGGTTGGAGTAGCCTTCTTTATTTCCTTTGCAGCACACTACAGTCCAGGGTATTGAATCTTTACTAGCTGGATCTCATGTCGGTCCCAGAAAGAATGGCCTGTTTAAACGGAGTCCTTGAGATGTTCACCTTGCCTCTACTGTCTGTTCTTGAACCATTTACCAGTAATCTTGTGTGTCATGTCAGTTTATTGTTGATGATGTTCCTATCAATTTCTTGTGATTGTCGTATAAATCTTAGTTACCCTTAGCTGCATATATTAACTTATCTTATGGTCTTTCATATCTTTCTTTCCTCTCTTTTATATATCTTACCTCTCCTGTTGTCATGTGCTTAAATACTGTATTGCTACAGACTTTGCTGATGTATTCTTACTATTACAGAAGAATCCATGCTATATCTATCTCAATATGTATCTGTTTCTGATTGTGCCATTTCGCATGATAGTTAATCTTTTTCAGTGAGTTCATATGTACTCGTCGGAAACTTCTTTAACTTTATACCAGTGGTCTTCAGCCATATTGTCCTTCTGAGACTGTCAATTTGTTCAAGTCGTGGAAACACTAAATATAATCTATACCATCCTGCGTCCTTCAGATGTCCCACATTTGCTTATCACCTATTCTGTGCATAGTCGTCATGAGTCTCTCAGGTTTCATTATTTTCTTTACCTGTGCATGGAGGTGGGTGATCAGAGCCACATCTATCCTCTATAGACTTGTGCATCACTTTATTTCTGAACTTCCTATTCATGCAGATGTGGCAGTCAGATCTTGGTTGCCTCTGTCTGTGAATGCAATTATTATCATATGTAACTGTGTGGATTCTTTTATTGCTGGCTCTCCTATAACCAGCTGGTTTATCATAAAATCACAAAACATCTCTCGACTCGTTCTTCCTAGTCACCTTCTTATGGTTTTCCTCAAACCCAATTGTCTCTATATCTTTGTTATTAAGTCTCCTGCTTAAAATATTAAGATCATGCTGAGATCTATTTATCTGCATTATTATAAAACTCTATTTGTTGTTCTTTGCTGTCGTCTGTTGAAGACGTAACAGATGGACTATGTGTTCGGATACAGTCCACCATTGGGTTCTTAATTTCGGATCATTCTTCGATCCTAACAACTCCATTCAATTAATGACTTTTGTGCTTGTTCAGCCAGCATCAATGCCTCCCTCCATGTGGTGCGTCTTATCCTCTCTTCAGTACAGTAGTGTGCTTGTTTGACCAACATCAGTATCTTCCCTCCGTAATAATGGTGCGTCTTCTTATCTCTTCCGGGTACGTGACAATTCCCCCGTTGCAGTCTGGTGTGTCATGTAACTGTCATCTGGTTTCCACTACTTCGGTCCAGGATGCCAGTCCATATGTCATTCCCGTACCTGTACTGTCTTCCCAATTTCCGAACTCATCGTGGACATTCCAGTGCCAATCCTGATTCTGGGTTGAGCGGGGTAAGTCGGCGCAACTCGTTACTCTTTTCAATTTGCGGGTCGCTTCATAGGTCCTCTGTTGGAGTCCCTCTCTTCCACTCGGTGGCGACTTGATTTTCTTGGCTATTGGTTCTGTAACTATCTGGTATTTTTGCGGTGTCGGTAGCCAGCCCGACCAACCTCAGTCGCCTCTTGCATTTAATGCCTTCAGCGAATAACAGTCAGTTATATTCTTCCACAGTGATTCAGATACGATGACCCACTCGGCGCAGTAAACATGTATAACTCAAGAATAATTCCTTTCAGAATCAGTTATATATAATTTATTGTGCAATATAGATCTTAACATATTCATATAGTATATCTACAATATCATCTACTTATAGTATATCTGTATCATCTACTTACTATAAGTATACCAATACCTTATGCATGTATATCCTTTCCATTATGTTTCTTTTTTATTTGTCTGTCTTTCTGTCCGTCGTCCATGCGGTCTCTCAGATATTGTTATTTATGTCATACTATCTGCCTCATTTGTTCTAAATAATCTAGATAGTTTATCGGCTAGTCCGAATGTATCCAACTATTTATTAGCCTGCATTTTCCTTGGCAAATAAGCTTTGAGACATGAATTTTTCATTATTTCAAAAACGGCAGGAAGATCATTAATGCTGAATGCAAATGTGCAGAATATCGAATATCATGAATAAGAACAAATAGCATGTTCTTGTAACAACTGATATTAAGGCGGTTGGCTGAAGCGCAAAACAAGGAAAGTAAATATTCGGACACACATGTCAAACGACATGAGTGCCTGGGGTAATGGTACCTGGAGGGTGCTTCCTGGAAGAAAGAGCCAGCTACAGGTGTTGATAGCTTGTGTGATCGCAAAAACAGAGCGCGCCCATCGTACGCTGTCAGTCAACAGTTGCTGCCGCGAATCTATGCTCAGACGATTTTGTCACTATATTGTTCAGTATCTTCGTCGGCTGGTGTTATAACTACGTGTGTAGTGATACAGGCGCAGCCTGTAATCTCGCTTGTACGTTTATGGTGGGGAGAAATGGTTTCCTGCCACCTTGCGGGTCGTGATCTTCTCTGTGCATTATCCGCAAGCGGTGCGCTCTCAAGGCTTCCATATCGGCGAAGACGAGCAGAGCTCGGTACCGATTAATCAACACTTGCGCCAACAACTACGCCAATGCTCTGTGACCCTGTAATACCATTTCAATGTGCCGTTTAAGATACTCCGATGTCAGGTCACAGTCATCGATCAACCTCCTCGGACCGGTCGCCCAGTCGGTCTGCTCTGGAGAAGTCGGTTGATTCTTTGTGTGGTGCTACTTACGACCACAATAGTAACGTATTACATTCCACTGTAAGCTGCGCAATGCTGTCTTCCGCCTCTTATAATCTATAACTAGGTATATATTGCATATGTATTCAGAAATTCTATATATTTATATGACGATTCATTATTGTATGCTTGTTCCATTATTTCAGCATATAACTGTTCATTGTTCTGTAGCATATGCCTTGTTCATTGTTTTTATATTGTATCAACTTGTTCATTGTCTCTAATATGTAACAATCATTATTGCTTGTGTAACTTCATTCATTGTTATTTATGTGTTCATTGTTGTAATGTAACTTGTTAAATTTGTTTTGTATATAACTTGTTATTAAATTTGTTTTATCTATGCTTAACTTATTCATTGTTGTATAACTTATTTATTATTTGTATGTAACTATTCATTATTTGTATGTAACCTATTCTAAGTCATTTCATATTATTTTCTTTTGTTCGTATTTGTATATCAACATTTCATTATTTGTATGTAACATGTAAATCTGATGTAGTGTAACTTTTATTATTATTTGCTTATATAACTTGTTCATTATTTATGTATATGTTTTATTCATTATTTGCTATGTAACGTATTCATTATTTCAGCATATATAACTTGTTTGTACCTTTTGTTCATTATTTACACACATATATTTTATTCATTTTGTATATGCTGTTATTGTTTTATCTCAACATTCATTATTTTGTATATCTTATTCTATTATTTATTGTAACTTATTCATTATGTTTATATATAACTTGTTCATTATTTGTATGTTTTATTCACTATTTGTATACTTAACTTCATTCATTATTGTATGTATATTCATTATTTTATATATATTGTTCATTTGTATATAACATTTCGTCATTGTATATAACATTCATTATTGTATATATATTCCATTATTTGTATGTAGTATTCACTGTTTTGTATATTTGTTCTATTATTTGTATATAGTATATTTTGATCTACATTATTAATAGTAACATTCTGTTATTGGTATGTAACTTATTCATTATTTGTATATAACTTATTCATTGTTTTTATGTAATATTATTATTTGTATGTAACAATTCATTATTTGTATATAACTTATTCTAAATCATTCTATATAACATGTTCTATTGTTTTATATATATGTTCATTGATGTATGTAACTTGTTCATTGTTGCTTATGTAACTTATTCAATCTGATGTATAATTTTTCATTGTTTCTCTTCGATTCTATTTAGTTTGTATATGTATTTTTGTGTAAATTATTTTTATTTATTCATTTTAATCTAGATCTCATTAGAAACTATTCCTTATTTGATGTACGTCCATTTTGTAATTGCCATTTACTGTTGTTCATTTTGCAATAAGTATTGTTGAATCAAAAACATTGTGTATTTTGTCATTTCATTTTTTATCAATTTTGTAGTATAGCACTTTGTGTTACCGTATTTTGCCAATCAAAATAGTTTGACACAGTCTCATATATATATATTGTAAGTCTGACTGCAGTCTCATATATTATATATGTATCAGATGTTTGCAGTCTCATATGTTATATATATGAATGACTGCAGTCATTATATATATATATATATATATATTATCGAATATTCACAGTCTCCTTATGTTATGTATATATTGTGGGCTCATATTTGCAGTCTCATATACTGTGTCATGTATTGTGAATATGACTGGAGGCAATGATGAATAAATATAATAGGAATAAATCTCAAATAAGCAGGTATCACTCTGAAATTCAAAATGGTTTTTTTGCCAAATACCAAGTTGACTTGTTGGTTATAGCAATTTTGACTGAATGGCTGATACTAAGATAAAGAAATAATGCTATTGTTGTAATAAGCAGAGTTTTAAAATCAGAGTCTAAATACAATAACAGGCTCCAGTTATATAGCTCTTTCAAACTAAATTACAGTGCTAATTCCAATGATGTATTATCAATCCTAACATGTGCCAACGAGAAGTTGGAAAATGACTAAAATGTAAGTAAGTTGAATGCATTCAAAATAGATATATATGAAACATAATGAACATAAAATGGACGACTTCAGGAGAGTGGTAGTCAAATGTTTGTTGACATATACTGATGAACATTTATTTGTCCGCTACAATTCGAATAGACAACTGTGCATCCTAAAATGTGATCTGATTGATTTTTTACGTAGCGTTTATTTCATTATCACCTAATACCTCTCATTATTAGACTTTGTACCTTGCGTCTATAAGAAGTATTAGAAAATGACAATAATAAACAGAACATTGAAAGTGAGAAAATGGTAGAAATATCAGAATAATAAAGCAGGTGTTAAGTGAAAATGTTGACAGAATAGTAAAACCAGACGTGTTGAGTGGGAGAAATGTTGAAATAATAAAGCGAACATTGGTGAGAATGATTGACAGAATAGTAAGCGAACATTGAGTGAGAAAATATTGACAAAATAATAAGCGAGCATTGAGAGTGAGAAAATGATGACAGAATAATAAGCAGACATTGAGTGAGTAATGGTTTTAAGAAGGTGCTGCTCATGGGAAACAGTGACACGAACTGTTCTGACAGGCCAGGCCTTGAAATATTGACTCAATTAATGAGCAGATTGAACCATTACTTAGGATGATCAGGCATGGGATAAACACTTTGTAGTCCCATAGTATCAACACAGAACCTGTAAATTAATTCATCTGCCTCATTTCTTTACCCCACATTATTATGTATCTATCTGTGTTCCTTCATCTCTTACATCTCATTCATATACTTACATCTGTCGTTTTGTATCTTATCTGTCGTTTATATCTTGTCTAATATTGTTCATTCATATCTCTCTTGTCTATGTGTCATCATATCTCTACATCTCTGTGTGTCATTCATATCTCTCATCTATCATTCCTATCTCTTGTCTGTCATTCTCTCTCTCCTCTATCATTATATCTCCATCTATCATTCATATCTCTCTTACATCTATCATTTCTCTCTACATCTGTGTTTATACTCTATTCTGTCTGTTCGTTCATATCTCTCCACATCTGTCATTCATATCTACATCTGTCATTATATATCTCTTCTCTGTCATTCATATCTCTCATCTATCATTCATCTCTTACATCTGTCATTATTATCTCTTACATCTGTGTCATTTATATCTCTTACATCTGTATCATCATTCATATCTCTTATGTCTGTGTATCATTTATATCTCACATCTATGTATGCATTCATATCTTCTGTGTCTATCGTTCATATCTCTCACATCTGTCATTCATATCTCACCCATCTGTATTGTCATTCTATATCTCTCTGTCCTGTGTATCATTCACACATCTCTATCTGTCGTTCCTGTCTCTATGTCTGTCTGTCGTTCATATCCTCTTATCTGTGTATCGTTCTTATCTCTTTATCTGTGTGTCATTCATATCTCCTCTATCATGTATCATTCATATCTCTGTCTGTAGTATCATTCACATATCTCTCCACATCTATCTTCAATCTGTTCATATCATCATTATTCTATATCTCTTACATCTGTCATTCCATATCTCTTACATCTATCGTTCATATCTCTTACATCTATCATTTATATCTCTTACATCTGTCATTCACTATCTCTTACATCTGTCATTTCTCTCTCTTACATCTGTCATTCGCCTTCTTACATCTATCGTTCATATCTCATCTGTGTGTCATTCATATCTCTCTACATCTGTCATTATATCTCTTACATCTTATCGTTATATCTCTTATATCTGTCATTCATATCTCTTATGTCTATCGTTCTGTCTTACATCTGTCATTTATATATCTTACATCTGTCATTCATATAATCTCTCCCATCAATCGTTCTATATCTCCTCTGTCTATTGTGTCCATTCTATCTCTTACTATCAATAGTGATCATTCATATCTTATCTGTCATTCATATCTCTTACGTCTATCAGTTTATATCTCTTCCACATCTGTCATTCTATATCTCTTACATCTGTGTTCACCTATATTACATCTGTTCATTCCTGCTCTCACCTACATCTGTGTAATGGATTCACATATCTCTTACATCTGTGTCGTCATATCTCTTTGTCTATCATTGTGTCTCTTATGTCTGTTAGTCATTCATATCTACCCACATCTGTGTTTAGATTCTTATCTCTTTTACATCTGTCATTAATATATCTCCATCTGTCATTTCTTATCTCTCCACATCATCGTTTATATCTCATTACATCTGTATGTCATTCATCCCTCTCTTACATCTGCTCATTCCTTATCTCACCACATCTGTCATTCATCTATCTCTTCCATCTGTCGTTCATGTCTCTTACCTCTATCATTTACTATCTCTACATCTATCGTTCATATCTCTTACATCTATCATTCATATCTCACCATCTGTCTTATCATTCATATCTTCCCATCTGTCCCATTCTATATCTCTTTTCACATCTGTGTGTCATTCCCATACTCTCTTACATCTGTCTTGTCATTTATATCTCTTACATCTGTGTATCATTCATATCTTTGCTCTATCGTTTATATTTCTCACATCATCGTCAATGTCTCTTCCCATCTGTCGTTTCATATCTCTTCATCATATATGGTCATATCTCTTACATCTGTCATTCATATCTCTTGCATCTATCGTTCATATCTCTTATACATCTGTATTATTCATTCATATCTCCCTACATCATCAGTCCCTTATCTCTGCCACATCTGTGTATCATTCATGTCTCACATCTACATATTCCACACCTTTTCATTTCGTCTTACTCTACCATTACTAAATGAAGAAGATCTCTGTTAAATAATGAGCAATTACATACAAATAATGAAACAAATTTACATAATAATGGTTAAATTATATTAAACAGAAGTTACATACAAACAATGAACAAATTCCATACAAATAATAGATAAATTCACATACAAACAATGAACAAATTACATACAAAATATTAGTAATTACACAAATGAACAAATTTTCCTTACAAATAATGAACAGGTTACATACAATAATAGAACAAGTTAAATACACAAACGTGAACAAATTTTTATTAAATAATAGGTGTCAATTATACAAATAATGAACAAATTATACAACAATGAACAATTCACATACAACAGTAGACTAAATTCTTTGCATAACCAGACAATTCCGCCTCAAACCAGCCAAAACAATTACATGCAAACCAATGAACAAAATTATACATCACAAGCGTAATAAGACAAGTGCATGTTCTAAATAATAGACAAGAATTTTTTTAAATAATGAACGATACATGCAAATATTAGACAAATTGCGCCTAAACAACAGAACAGTTATGCAAATAATGATTTACATGCAAACAATGAGCAGGTCATACAAATAATGAACAAGTGCACAGTACATGAAATAGTGAACAAAATTACCAGTACCAAATGTGAACAGATTACCCTCATATAAATAATAGACTTAAATTATATAATAATGATCCCAGATTACCCTGTATAACAAATAATAGATGTAAATTCTATGCAAATAAACAGACAGATTCACATACAAATAATAGACAGTTCACGTACGCAACAGCCAATTAGGTACATGCAAACCAATGAGCAAGTTACAGTCACAAGTGTATTGACAGATTATGCCAAATAGCCAGGGTGCAAATTACCTATACCAAATAATGGGTAAAATTTACTCTACAAACTTAATGAACAAGTTGCTATACAAACAATGAGCAAATTTACATACAAGTAATGAACAAATTCACATCACAAATAATGAACTTAGAAGTTGCATACAAACATATTGGAGCAAATTTACATACAACAATGTGAGCAAATTGTGTGAAATAATGAACAATTCATAAATGGTGAGCTTGGAGGTACCTTATAAATAATAGATGGAATTTCTCATGTAAATATTAGACAAATTATACAAACAATAATTAGAATTCTATACAAATAATAGACAAATTACATACAACTTGTGAACAGAAGTTATCCTGCAACAATAGATAAATTACAGCCTACTGCGATATTGAACTAGTCCCACCATACAAATAATGAACAGGTTATACAAATGTGGAACAGATTCCCATGCAATAATGAGACTCAAATTTCACATCTGTGAGCAATGAACAGAATTCTATTACAAACAATGGACAAATTGCATACAAAATAATGAACAAGAATTTACCATACAGAAAATAATGAACAAATTTACGTCTAACGCCAATGGGTAAGTGTACAATAATGAACAGGTACATATAAACATGAACAGGGTGCATACCAAATAATGAACAGAATTTACCTTCTGCCGTAATAAACAAATTCATACAAATATTGAGCAGGTTGTACAACAATGAACGATTACGCCTGAAATACCAGACAAATTTACATACCAAGTAATCAGTTAAATTACCCTTCTAATAATAAACAGAATTTACATACAAATAATATTAAATTACACTTCTACAACAATGAACAAATTACAACTACAACAATAGACAAATTCTATACAAACAATGAACAAGTACATGTAGTATATTAGATAAGTTACACCAAACAACAAACAGAAATTACACTTTAAATATGAACAAGTTCTCACCATAACATTGAACAGAAATTTACTATACAAATAATAAGACTTAAGTTCACATGTTAAATAATAGACAGAATTTTGCTTAAACAATCGTTCAAATTACATGCAACAGTGAACAGAAATTACACATTCTAAAATAATGAACAGTTACATACAAACAATTAAGACAATTATACAAATAATGAACAAGTTACACCTTAACTTGAACAAATTTTATTCCACAAATAATGAAATTCCCACTATCACAAGTAAGCAGATAAGATTACACCTTACAACTTTAGTAAACAAATTACATATAAACAATAGAACAGAATTACATACAGGCTAATCAGACAGAAGATTACATGCAAACAATGAACAAGATTACATATAAACAATAGACAGAGTTCTATTACATAAGTATTGGAGCAAAATTACATACAAATAATGAACAGGGGGTACATACAGGCAATAGATATAGAATTTTCCTTTGAAGCAATGAACAAATTTATGTTCTACTAAATAATGAACAAATTCCACCATATAAAAATAATGACAGAAAGTTACATAAATAATGGAACAGATTTTTGTACAAACAATAGACAAATTACACATGCAACGACAATGAACAAGTTACATACTAAATATTGAACAGATTACAGCCACAAACAATAATGAACCAAATTTACATACAAGCAATGGTAGTCACATGCAAATAATAGACAGAATTTCATACAACATAATAAAGCAAATTCTCATACAAATCATGAACAAATTACATCAACATTAATGAACAATTACATACCAAATAATGATCAAATTATATACAAATAATGAATAAATTACCCTTCACAAATAATAGATGCAAATTATACAACAATTTGAACAAGTTACATACAACAATAGACAGTTACACATATGTAACCAAGCGAACAAATTCCACATATAACAGTAGACAAATTTTTATTGTTTTTTAATAGATTAAATTCCATGAAATAATGAACAGAATTTACATACAAATAATGAACAGAAAGTCTACCTTAAATAATAGAACAGAATTCTCCTTTACAAATAATAGAACAAGTTACATGTAAACAATAGACTTAATTTACATACAGAATAATGGAACAGTTACATACACAAATAATAAACAAAATTTACATACAAACAATAATAATTACATACAAAATAATGAACAAATTTATACAAACAGTGAACTAAGACACAAATAATGAACAGTTACCCATAAAATGTGAACAAATTACATACAACAATAAATAAATTACATACAAAATAATGGGTACTTAAATTTACATTACAAACAATGAACAAGTACATACAACAATGAGCTAAATTACGCACAAATAATGAGCAAATTATATAAACAATAAACTTAAATTGCCTTCAAATAATAGATAAAGTTCTTCATACAAACAATGAGCAAGTCTATGTAAACAATGAACAAATTCTGTTAAATAATAGACAGTTACATGCAAATAATCGAATATAAAATTGCCTGACAATAGACAATTACATACAGAAGTAATGAACAAATTACAACCTGAAGCAATGAACTCAGGAATTATAAATATTAGATAAATTATATAAACAATGAACTAAGTTGCATATAAAATAATAGATATAGATTACATACAAATACATAGACAGAGATTACGCCCACCTCAACAATGAACAAGTTGCATACAAACCAACCAGACCAGAAGATTACGCCTGATAACTGAACAGAATTTACATCCCCAAACAACTGAACAGGAGTACCATTACAATAATGAACAGGGTCACATCCTAAATGAACAGACAAGTCCTACATATAAACAATAGTTTAGAAGTTACACCTGTAAAAATAATAGACATTAAATTCTCATATAAATAATGAACAAATTACTACATAAATAATGAATAAATTACTATACAAATATTAGACTTAAATTTACATACAAAATATTGAGCAAGTTACATGCAAATAATAGAGAAATTTACATACATTAAATGACGACAAGTTACAATCTGAAACAATGAACAATTACATGAAATATTGAACAAGTTCATATACAATAATGAACAATAGATTTTTATCACAAACCTTAGACAGGTTGCCCCTTTTGATAATCGAACTAGTACATACAAATAATGAACAATTCTATGCAAATAATAGACAGTTAATACAAATAATGAACAGGAATTCTATACAAACATTGTGGGCAATTACGCCACAAAATAATGAACAATTACATGCAAATAATAGACAAGTCTACACTTTGCAAATAATGAACAGATTACATACAATATTCAGATAGATTACCTTCAAATATTGAACAAGTTCATGCAAACAATGAACCAAATTACCTTTGAAATAATAGACAGAGAGATTACATACAAGTAATGAACAGATTCTGTACAAACAATGAACAATTTACATACAAATAATGAGCAAGTTACATACAAATGAACAAGTCTACATACAGACAATGAGCAGAGTTACATTAAATAATGAACAGAATTACATATAAGCTAATGAACAATTTCCTCTTTGAAGCAAATTTACATACAAATAATGAGTGAAGATTATATTAGAAATAGCGAGCAAAATCACCATACAAATAACCAGACTTAAATTTACATACAAATAATGAACAAAATCTACATTTATAAATAATAGACAAATTTACATACAACAACCCAGGCAAGTTTTTATATAAATAACTAGACCAAATTACATACAATAATGAACAGAATTTACATACAACAATGAACTCAAATTTATATGCAAATAATAAACAGGTGCTGCTTACAGCAATGAACAGACATAACAGCAGACTTAAATTTACATACAACAGCCCAGATGAATTTACATACATAAATGTGAACAGAGGTTCTTCTAGGCAATGAACAGTTACTATCACAAATAATGAACAAATTTTGTACAAATAATAGTGGTGCCTTACAAACAATGAACAAATTACATACAAATAATGAACAAATTACTATCACAAATAATAGACAAGTTACATTTCAAATAATGAACAAGTACCTTTAATGGAACAGAGATACATACAAATAATAGACAAGTTACATACCAAATAATGAACAGTTACATTCTTAGTGAGCAAGTACACCTTTAAATAACTGAACAAATTACATTACATTTTAATGAACTTAAATTACTACAACCTAACATTAATTTTTCAAATTACATCTACAACATAGTAGAAGAGTTTCACATCACAAACAATAGGCTCAAATTTACACTTAAAAATAATGGGTAAGGTATATGCAAATAATGAACAGTTATGTACACAAATAGTGAACAAGTTACATGCAAATAATGAATAAATTTTTAGCCACAGAATAATAGACAAGTCTATTTATGCAAATATTGAACAAGTTCATGTAAATAATGAACCAAATTCCCATACAAATGAATGAACAAGTTACATATTAAATAATAGTTGAAATTGTAAACAATGAACAGATTACCATACTAATAATGAACAAATTTTATACAAACACATTCAAATTCAGCCACAAATAATGAACAGAGTTCACATCTAAATAATAGAACAAGTTATACAAAACTGTTGACGATTTACATGCAAATAATGAACAAATTTCACATACAGAATAATAGCCAGAACAAATTCTCCTTTCAAATAATGAACAGAATTTACATACATCAACAAAACAAATTCACATACCAAACAATGAACAGATTACATTAAAATAATAGACAGATTTACCTTGCCAGATAATGAACAAATTGCATACAAATAATGAACAAGGTGCATACCAAACAATGAACAGGTTACCTATCTCAAATAATGAACAAGTTACATACTAAACTCAATGGAACAAATTACCCTTTAAATAATAGACAAATTACCTTACTAAATAATGACAAGTGTAGTAATAGACAAGATTACATCACAAATCAATGATTTCAGTTTGTCTAGCGATGAACAAGTTACTAACCTAGGCTCAATGAACAGTTACATACAAATAATGAACAGATTACTATATAAACAAGCAATGAACAAAGTACCATACAAACAAATTACATACAAATAATGAACAAATTTACCACTAAATAATAGAACAAATTACATACAAATAATGAACAGACATACAAATAATGAACAAATTGTTCGATGTGAGCATAGATCATAATATAACAATGAACAAATTTATACAAATAATATAGACAATTTTATACAAATAATAATTAAGTCACGCCCCAACAATAGACAAGTTATGTACAAATAATAAACCAAGTTACATACAACAATGAACCAAATTTACATACAACATCCAGACAGATTACATACAATCTTGTAGACCAGAAGTTACATGCACAAATATTGAACGGTGCATGCAAACAATAGACAAATTACCACTTTATAAATAATGAACAAGTTACCTTCTGAAACATTGGAGTAGGGTGCATCCCTAAATAAATTACGCCTGATAATGAACAATTACATATGAAATAATGGAGCAAAATTTACATGTAATAGTGAACAGTTACATACAAATAATAGACCAAGTTGTATGCAAACAATGAACAGATTATCTTCACCAAATGTGAGTTCTAAGTTATATCCAAATATTAGAACAGAAATTTACATTCAAAATATTAGACAGTTACTCTTACAACAATAGTGGTTATACAAATAGCCAGGTGCAAGTTACATACCAAATAATGAACAAGTTGCCATAATAATGAACAGAATTGCCTGCAAATAATAGTGGGAATTACCTTACAGCCTGTGAACAAATTTATCACAACAGTGAACAATTGCATACAACAGTGAAGAAGTGCGCCCTGGGTGTGAACAATTGTGAAACAATGAATTCAGAGTTATATACGAATAATAGACAGTTATATAGTGTAATGAACAGTTACCTTCTGCGTGTGAAGAAATTACCAGCCTGATAATGAACAAGTCATTCTAACAATGAATAGTTATATCTAAAATAATGAACAGAATTTACATAGTAGTAGATAAATTTACATCTTGTTTTAATGAACAAATTCCCATGCAACCCAGTGAAGAAGTTGCATACCAAATAATGAACAGGTACATACAAAGCAATGAACAGGGTTGTCATATGATAATGAACAGTTACCTTTAAATAATGATAATTACGCTAAAAATAATAGAACAGTACCTTACAAGCTTAATGAGCAAATTCTATATTTAAATATAATAGAACAGGAATTACATACAAACTAATAGACAAATTTTTATACAAAATAATAGACAAATTTTGTGTATAGATAATAATAGACTTAAATTCCCATACAAACAATAATTAAGTTACACATACAAACAACCAGACAAATTTGTAAATAATAGACAAGTTACATACAAACAATAGAACAGAATTTACATACAAAATAATGACAAATTACATACAAACAATGAACAGAGTTACTACTTAAATAATGAGGGTACACTTATAAACAATGGAGCAAATTTACATACAACAATGAATAATTACCTTAATAATGAACAAATTACCTTGCAAATAGTGAACAATTTACCCTTTGTAATGAACGTTGCACATTGCTGTGACAGTTACCTTTAAATAATAAGTTATGTAACAATAGACAAATTTACATGTTAACAGTGAACAGGGTGCATACAAAAACAATAGACAAGTTATACAAATATTAGACAGATTACTTCACATAAATATTGAACAAGATTGCTATACAGCAATGAACAGAATTACCTTACAAATAATGAACAAAATTACCACATACAAACAATGAATAAGATTGTGTACAGAATAATGATTAGATACCATAAACCAGCCAGACAGTTCATATAAATAATGAGCAAATTTACATCACAAATGTGATCAAGTTACACTTTACAAACAGTGTTTAAAGTTACATATAAACCAACGATAAATTACATACAAATAAACAGAGCAGGGTTACTTTGTAACAATGAACATTCCACATACAAATAATGGGTGTAAAAATTACATTACAAATAATGAGCAAGTTATGGCAAATAATAGACAAGTTACATACAAAGTAGCCGAACAGTTGCAGCTGCGACAACGAACTCAGAATTCCGTACAGCTTGAACAGAACCACATACAAATAATGAACGCGGTGCATACAGGCAATGAACCAGGGTTACATACCGACTAATGAACAGGTTACCTTACAAACGCGCCTTTACAGTTACCTGCTAATATTCGAACAAGTTACATACAAATAATGAACAATTACATGTATTATTGAACAATTCTACATACAACTTAATGAATAAGTTTTTATACAACAATGAACAGATTTGCTATTAACAATAGATAATTACCTAATACAACAGTAGATAAATTACCTATATAAACAATGGTGTGAATTACCTTGCAAACAATAGTTAAGTTACATACAAATGATTTTATATACAAATAATGGGCAAATTTACATACAGGCTTAACGACAGAGAAGTACCTTACTAAAATAACTGAACAAGATTACCCTTTAAATAATAGACGGTGCACATACAAACAATAGGTATTACATTGAAACAATAGACAAATTTCACTTACAAATAATGAACTAAGTGCGCCTGAAATAATGAACAGGGTCTATACAAACAGCGAACAGTTACCTTAAAATAATATTGAACAGATTACATATAGACATGTAGACAAATTTACCTTGCAAATAATGAACAGAGATTCCGTACAAACAATAGACAAGTCCACATTACAGATATTGAACAGGGTAAGCACGAAGCAATGAGCAGGATACATCCTGAACAATGAACAATTTTGCCTAATCGTGAACAAATTACATACAAATAATTGGACAAGTTATTACCTAGCAATGAACAAATTGTACAACAATGATTAAAATTGCCTCATAAGCAGCGAGCAGTTTTCGCCTGGGCCCAATGAACAGGACCATGCAAACAATGAGACAAATTTTATACAGATGTGAACAAATTACATCTCAAAACAATGAACAGGTGCACTTAAACAATGAACTAAAATTATATGTAAATAATAGACAAAGTGCCTTACAAATAATAAACCAAGTTACATAAATAATGAACAGAATTACTATACAAACAATGAACCAAATTACATGTACAACAACCAGACAGAATTACTCATGCAAATAATGACAAGTCACACTATTAAAGCTTATTAAAACAAATTACACTAGAGCAATGAACAAGACATATAAAATAATGAATAAATTACATTACAACAGTGAACCAAAAATTTACTATGCAAATGCTTGAACAATTTACATACAGCTTATTAGAACGGTGCATACAAATAATGGGCAAATTTATGCAATCAATGACAAATTTGAATAATAGGTAACAAGTTGTGTAGCAATGAGCAGATTACACACAACAATGAACTGGGTCCCTTTACCAACAATGAACCAAATTCCACATACACAGCTTAGTGAACAAGTTACTTCTGCAGCAAAGACAGTTATCCTAAATAATGAACAGGGTACATACAAATAACCAGACAAATTCCACATACAAATATTGAACAGTTACATACCAAATAATGAACAAAGTTGCATACAAACTTAATGAACAAATTACATACAAATAATGAACAATTGTACAGACAATGAACAGTCCATACATAAATAATAAGATCAAGATACATGTACTAGGTAGTAGACAGAAATTACATATACAAACAATAGAACAAATTCACATACATTAAATGTGGAGCAAGTACCTTCACAAACAATGAACAAATTTACATGCAAATAATGAACAAATTACTTTAAACAATGAACAAGTTACCATACAAATAATGAATAAGTACATCTAAATCATAGACAAATTGCTATCTAACAATGAACAAGTTGCATACTAAATAATAGACAAATTTACATATGAAATAATGAACAAATTTTATACAAACAATGAACAAATTCTATCTAAATGTGTTCAGTTACATACCAAAACAATGAACAAATTCACAACTACAAACAATAAGATATAAATTACATACAAATAATGAACAAATTACATACAAAATAATAACAGAGATTACACATACAAATAATAGAACAAAATTCCATATACAAATATTAGACAAAATTTACATAATAATGAACAAGTTACTATTCTAATAGCCAAGAAATTCATATACAAATAATGAACAAGTTACATTACAAACAATGAACAAATTTACATACAAGTAATGAACGATTTTGTACAAATAGCCAGACCAGAATTACATTCAAATAATGAGCAGGTGCATACAGAAATAATGGGTAGCAGAATTACCTGCAAACCAAAACAAGAACAAGATCCCTTTAAATAATGAACAGTTACACATATACAAATAATAGACAAATTCCCTCTTAAATAATAATTCAAATTTACTATCTAAATAATGAACAAGTTACATGCAATAATGAACAGTGCATACAAACAATGAGCAAATTACACAACCACACAATCAATGAATGGAATTACATACAATAATAGTTCAAATTTACCATGTAAACAATAGAGCTTAAATTATACACAAATAATGAACAAATTACATACAAACCAATGAACTAAGAATTTTGTATCTGAAACAATGAACAAATTCCCATACAAACCTATGAACCAAATTACATGCAAAATGAACAGAATTCTCATACAAACAATGAACAAATTTTCTTTAAATAATGAACAGAATTACATAAGCAATAGACGCAAGGTACCTTATAAATAAGTTCTATTACAAATAATGAACAGTCACATACAAATAATGAACAGTTACATACAAATAATGAGCAAGTTACACATGTCAGTAGACAAGATTCACTACATACAAAATAATGAACAGTTACATCTAATGTTGAACAGAGTTACTTCAAATATTGAGCAAATTACATTATAATAATGAACATAGATTACCTTATGACATGAACAGGGTTATATACAAGTAATAAACAAGTTTACATGCAACAACAATGAACAGAATTTACAACATAAAACAATGAACAAGTTGCCATACAACAGTAAGACAAATTCCATACAATATTGGTGCGTTGCAGCCCTAAACATTGAACTCAGAAGTTCTGCTACGAATAATGAACAGGGTACATGCAAAATAATGAACAGGGTACATACCGACAGGCGAACAGAATTTCCACAACCTAAATAATGAACAAGTTACATACAATTAATGAACAATTCCACATTTCAAATAGTGGTAGGTACGCCTAACAATGAACAAGTTATACAAGTAATCGAACAAATTTTCATACAAATAATGAACCAAGTTATATACAATAATGAACAGAGATTTACATGCAAAATAATGAGCAAGTTGCATGTGTGAACAGATCCCACATACAGCCTTAATGAACAGAGATTACAATACAACAGTAGAGAAATTTATACAAAATAATGAACAAGTTTTATGCAAATAATGAACATAGATTTACATACCAAATAGTGAACATAAGTTACACTTCACCCAAATAATGAACTCAAATTTACATGACAGTGAACAGGGTACATATAAATATTGAATAAATGCCATTACAAATAGATCGATTACATATAAATATTGAACAGTTACACCATACAAACATGTAATGAACAAAATTCATACATACAAAATAATGAACCAAATTTACACCTAAAACAATGGAACAGATTCTACACCTTACAAATAATGAACAGGGTTACATGCAGATATTGAGTAAATTACATGCAAATAACCAGACAGGTTACATGCAAACCAATGAACAGTTACATACAAATAATAGACAAAGTTATACAAATAATGAACAATTCTAAATACCAAACCAATGAGCAAGTTGTACAAACAATGAACAAGTCCACATACAAATAATGAACAGAAATTGCATACTCAGAATAATGAACCAAATTCTGTATGATAATGAGCAAGTCCCTTTTTCATATAGAATAATGAACGGAATTACCATACCAAATAATAGACAAATTGTACAGAAGCAATGAACAATTTACATCACAAATAATGGAACAAATTTACATACTGAAATATTGAACAAGTACATATAGGCATATTGAACAAGTTACACTACACCAAACCATGAACAAGTTACCATGTAAAAAATGAACAAATTTTATATTACACAAACAATGAACAAATTTACATACAAATAATGAACAGAGATTTACCTTATAAAAAACAATGAACAATTTTATACAAACAAGTTACATCTGTAAATAATGAACAAATTGCATATAGAAATATTGAACAGAATTTACATGCAAATAATGAACAAGTCACACCTCAAATAGTGACATAAATTACATGATAATGAACAAGTCCCACATACAACAGCCAGGAACCAAGTTACATGCAAATAATGAACAGAATTTATTGTGCAAATAATGAACCAAGTTACATACAGCAATAGGTAAGTCTTCTCCCTCAAATAATAAACAAATTTACATGTGTGAACAAGTTTACATGTTCTTTTTCAATGAACAAGTTCTATACAACTTAATAGACAGAATTTACATACAAAATAAACAGAATTACATACAAACAATGAACAAATTCTGTACAAATAATAGACAAATTGCACATATAAACATTGAACAAATTCCATACAAACAGGGTACATACAAGTGTGAGCAAATTACATACAAATAATAGACAAAATTTACCTTATAAAATAATAAACAGTGCAAATAGTAGAACAAATTTACCTTACCAAACAATAGACAAATTACCATAAATAATAGATCATTACATACAATAATGAACAGAATTCATTCAAATAATGAACAGAAGTCACACATACAACAACAGAACAAATTACACATATAAATAATAGACAAATTGCATCTAAATATTGGAGCAAGTTCATCACAGCAATGGGCATAAATTATCTCAATAGCCAGACAAGTTACATAGCTTTTAACAACCAGACAATTACATACAACAATGAACAATTTACATATTTAACAGTGAAGAAGATCACCTTAAATATTGACAGTTACCTTTAAACAATGAACAGAAGTTATATACAAATATTAGATAAAGTTATATAAAATGACCAGACAAGATTACACTTCTAATAATGAGAAAGTTTTGCTAAAGCAATGAACAAGTTATGTCACAGCATAATGAGCAAATTTATATACAAATATTAGACAGAAATTCACATGCAAGCTTAATAGAGCAAATTACATACCACCAACAGCAATGAACAAATTTTCTACAACAGTAGAGAAAGTTACATACAGAAATAATGAACAAATTACATACAAACAATGAACAGGGTATATACAATATGAACAAATTTACCTTCTGAAATAATGAACAAGTTACATACAAATAGCCGAACAGATTACATACAAACACAGTGAACAGATTATATACAAAAATATTAGACAAATTACATGCAAACAATGAGTAGAGGTTACCTTTATCAGATAATAGAACAAGTGTAACTGGTACTTAATAGATACAGTTACATACAAGTAATAGACAAATTACATACAAAACAACCAGACAAAATTATATGCAAATAACGAGCAGAGAATTTACATACAAACAATGAACAATTACATGCAAAATAATAGATAATTACATAAATAATAGATAAATTATGTACTAAATAATAGATTACATGCAAACAATAAGACAAAGTTGCCTTTAACTTAATGAACTTAAATTTTTATACAAATAATGAACCATTGCATACAAATGTGAACAGAATTACATATGCAACAATAGACAAATTTACATAATAATAGACAGAAGTTACTGTACAAATAGCAATTTACATGCAACTTATTGATGAATTTACATACAACATGTGAACAAGTTACACCTTGAAATAATGATAAATTCACTTACAAATAATGGAACAGATTACACCTTCAAATAATGAGCAAATTCCACATATAACTGACAGACAGAATTTACATACAAATAATAGACAAATTCCATATAGTATGTGTCGTTTAATTTATATACAAAATAGCCAGACAGATTCGTACAAATAATGAACACAAAGTTACATACAGAAATAATAGACAAATTTACATACAAATATTGAACAAAATTTACATGAAACATTGAACAGTTGCCTTACCAAGTAATAAACAGAATTGCATGCAAACTAATGAACAAGCCCCACATATGTTAATGAACCAAGTTACATACAGAATAATGAATATTGTGCAAATAATAGACATTATACAAATGTGAACCAAGTTACTTTGCAAATATTGAACAAGTTACGCAAACAGCAGAACAAATTACATGCAACCAATGAACAAGTTACATTGAAATATTGAACAAATTCTATACTAAATAATGAACAAATTTTGCCTAAACAACAGATAAATTACATACAAATATTGAACAAGTTCTTTATTACTAAACAATGAACAAATTTGCATACAAAATAGTGAACAAATTACAACACAAACAATGAACAAATTCTACCTATACAAATAATGATTACGTTACCTTACAACATTATATAAGTTACCCCATACAAATAATGAACAAGATTTACATACAAACAATAATTAATTGTATTACCAGCAATGAACAGGGTCCACACCTATTACGGCAATGAACAAGTTACATACAACAATGGGCGCAAATTTACATACCATCATCAAGACAAATTGCGTCACAGCAGTCGAGCAGGGTACATGTACAAACAATGAACAGAATTGTAAAATAGCTGAGCAAGTTACCATGCTCAAAATAGTTACCATGCCTTACTAAACTCAGCCCAGACAGTACATACAAACAATGAACAAGTTACATACAAATAATAAGACAAGTACATGCAAACAATGAACAGTTACATATACAAAACGTGAATACCATTACATACAGACAGACAAGTACAGTTTGCATGCCAAATAATGAACAGATTACCATGCAAACAACCCAGACAAATTTTGCCTGACAATGAGCAAATCCACGCCCTCAGGCAATGAATAGTTACATATACAAAGGCATGCAGACCAAGTTCATACAGAGCAATAGACAAGTTCTATCTAAAATAATAAACAGAAGTTACTGTGCAAATAATGAACAAATTTACGCCTCAAACAGTGAACAGAAATTTACATATGACACAATCAGACAGGGTTCTGCATGCAAAATAATGAACAAGTATACAAATAATGGGCTCAGAAGTTTATACAGCAATAGACAAATTATTTATTAGTATAATAGATATAAGTTGTATGCAAATAATGATTCACACCTATTAATGAATATTGTTTTGTACAACAGTGAATAAGTTCATATGCAATAATAGACAAATTACATACAAATAATGAGCAGGTTACATACAAATAATGAACAAATTACATACAACAATGAACAAAATTTATACAAATAATGTAGACTAAATTTACCCTTCCCACAAACAATACAAACCAAATTATGTAAAATAATAGGTGGGTTGTACAATATTGAACAGTTACATGCAAACTAATGAATAAATTATATGATAATTAGGTGCGCCCTAAACAATGAGCAGATTTTTATCACAAATAATAATTAAAATTGTATAAACTAATGAACAATTACCTTAATAATGAACAAATTTTATTACAAAATAATAGAACAATTACACATACAAATAATGATAAATTTACCCTTACAAATATTAGACAGATCCCACATTCAAAATAATGAACAAGGTACTATTTTAACAATGAACAGTTACATCTCAACTTAATAAGGCAATTCCCATGCAACGTGAACAAGTACATACAACAATGAACAAGTGCATACAAATAATCAGGTAAATTTACATACAAAACAATGAACACAATTACGCCCAACCAATGTTAAGTTACATACGAAACAATGAACAATTACATTGCAAACAATAGACAAATTACATATTAAACCAAATTCACATACAAGTAATGAAAGTTGTAAACAGCGGACGCTTAAATTTACCTTACAACAGTGAACAGAATTTACATACAAAATAATGACAAATTTACCTTCTAAATAATGAACAGGTACCTTACAATAATAGACAGGGTTACATACAACTTAATGAACATGTTTGCAATAATAGACAAATTACATACAAACTAGACAGAGGTATAACCTTACAATAATGGACTGAGGTTACCATTTAAATAATAGACTTAAATTCATATAAATAATGAACAAGTTACTGCTGCAAACTAATAGAACAAGTCCCATACAAACAATGAACAGATTTTCATACTACAAAATAATGAACAAGTTATTTTATGCAGACTAATGAACAAATTGCATAACCAATAATTTCAAAATTACCTTACAAATAGCCGACCAAGTTACATGCAAATAATGAGCAAGTCCTGTACAAGCAACTGAACAAAATTACATTCTAAATAATGAACAAATTCATGCAGAACAATGAACAAATTGCATGCCAGCTAATGAACAAATTACATGCAATAATGAACGATTACACCATACAAACAATGAACAGTTGCTACTGCAAACTAATGAACAGAGGATCCTCTGCTGAGCTGTGAATGGGCCACTTTATTGTCAGACAAATTTGCATACAGAGCAATGAACATAAGTTACATACTGGGCAATGAACAGAGATTCACATACAAACAATGAACCTAATTACCATGCAAACAGCTGAACAGAAGATTACACATCCTGAAGCAATGAGCAAGTACAGCATGAGCAATTCAGAACAATTCACCCTTCTGACAATAGAACAGGTGCATACAAATAATGAACCAGAAGTTACATACAGCCAATAGACAAGTTACATACAAACAATGAACAGTTGCGTATTGTGTGGGCAAGATTGCTTCGATAGAGGTACATACAAATGTGAGCAAGTTGCATGCAATAATGAACAGTTTTGCCTTGAGCAATAGATAAATTACATATAGTATAATATGAACTTAGAATCATACAAATAATGAACAAGTCCACCCTTCACAAATAATGAACATTACCATACAAATATTAGACAAGTTACATACAAATAATGAATGAATTTACATGCTAAACAATGGAACAGAATTGCTTAACAATAGACAAATTTCCTTGCAAATTGTGGAACAGTACCTTCTAGAACAATAGACAAATTATATTCTGAAATAATAGACAAATTACCTAAATATTAATTAGAAGATTGCATACAAATAATAGATAAGTTACATTACAAATAATGAATAAGTTTACCTTTGAAATAATGAACAAATTACATATAAATAATGAACAATTTGCATACAAATAGTAGATAAATTACCATCTAAATAATGGACAGATTTGTACAAATATTGAATAGTTTACATACAAACAATAGACAAGTCTATATATTAATCAGAATAATTACATACAAACAGTGAACAAGTCCCACACATACAAATAATGAACAGGGTGCTGCGCCTGAACAATGAACAAATTACCACATAGACAGCCAGAACAAAGTACATACAAACAACCCGAACAAATTACATACAAACAATGAACTAAATTTACACCACAGATATGTCGAACAAGTACACATACAAACAACCAGACAAGTTACATACAAACAATGAACAAAATTACATACAAACAATGAACAAGTTACATACAAATAATGAACAGAATTTATGCAAATAATAGACAATTTACGCTACAAGCAATGAACAATTCCCTTACAAACAATGAACAAGTTTACATCTAAACAATGGATGAAGTTACATGCAAATAATGAACAATTTACAGCACGACACCCAGTAGACAATTCACATACAGCAATGAACAATTGCACGCCTGAGCAATAGACAAATTTACCATATAAACAATGAACAGGAATACATTAAATATTGAACAAATTACTATTCTGAAATATTGAACAGTTACATAGACAATGGTAAATTACATACAAACAAATTACATACAAACAATGAACAGAATTTTGTACAAATATTAGACAGGGTTACATGCAAACAATAGATGGTCACATACGACAATGAACAAGTTTACATGGGCAATAGACAGGATACCTTGCCCAGGGCAATGAACAAATCCACCTTTAGAAACGTAATGAACAGAATTTACCTACTAGTAGCCCAGAGCAGAATTACACTGCGACATAATAGACAGTTATGTACAGGCTTATTGGTTTCAGAATTTGCACACATACCAGGTAGCAATGAACCAATTTTCCTCTAAATAATGACAGTTGCGCCTGGTGTGAACAAGTTACACCTGTGACAATGAACAAATTTTCTGCCAAACCAAATTACGCAAATAATGACAGGGTGCATACAAGTGATGAACAAGTGCATACAAACAACTAGTTCAAGTTACGCCACAGGCAATGAACAAGGTACATACATAGGCAGCAATGAACAAAGTACATTCTGAGTAATGAACAAGTTATCTTCAAACAATAGAACGCAAAATTCACATGTAATGTTGAACAATTACATACAAACGACGAACAAGTTCACTGTACAAATGGGGTTACATACAGGCGCAAATTACCATACAAACCAATGAATCCTCAAGATTACATACAAACGATTTTGTACAAATATTGAACAATTACTAATACAAACAGATTTTTTCAAATAATGAACATGATTATAACACAAACAGACGAACCAAGTACATGCAAACAATAGTTCAGTTATCATACAAATGACCAGAACAGTTACATCCCAGCAATAGACAAAATTTTATCTAAATAATGAACAAATTTACATACAAATAATGAACAGATTTTGTTCAAATAATGAATCAAATTGTACAAACAATGAACAGAATTACATACAACAATGAACAGAATTTACATACGACAATGAACAAAGTCCATACAACAATGGACAAATTTACTATACAGCAATAGACAAATTTTATACAACAGCCAGACAAATTTACATACAAGCAGTAGACTAAAGTTATATATACAAACCTTATAAACAGATAAGTCTACCCATACAAAATAATGAATAATTTATACAAATAATGAGCAAAATTTACACCTAAATAATAGACAGATTTACATTCCAAATAGCCAAGATAAATTTTATACACCAAATAATGTGAGCAAATTTGCTAAGAATATTAGACAATTCACGCTGTACAACAATGAACAGTCCACATGCGGCGCAGCCAGACTCAGGTTGAAATAATAGACAGAATTTACTATACAAATAGCCAGATAAATTCTGTATGAAATAATGAACAGAACTACTGTACAACAATAGATGGGGTACATTACAGCATGACCAGATAAATTTACTGTACTAAATAATGAACAAGACACATACAAACAGTGAACAATTACATACAAACAATGAACCAATTACATGCAAATAATGAACAAATTTAACACAAATATTGATTTCAAATTTACATACAAACATTAGGCAAATTTACATACAAATAACCAGACAATTACATTAAATAGTAGACAAATTACATGCAAATATTGAACAAATTGCTATACAAATAGTGAAACTCAATTACATACAATAATAGACAGAATTTACATACAATAATGAACAGTTACATGCAAATATTGAACAAGTTCTACCGCCCCAAATATTAGACAAATTACATACAAATAATGAACAGTCACATATAACAATGAACAAGTTTTTTACAATAATGAACTAGAAGATTTCATACAACAATGAACAAGTTACATGAACAATGGTGTAAATTCTTTTATATAAACAAATTCACATACAAATAATGAATAAAGTTACATACATCAAACAAGTTTACCTTTCTAATATTAGACAATTTATACAATATTACTATATTGCAAATAATGAACAGAATTTATATTACAAACAGAATTTACTAAACAATATTAAATTGCCTTACAAATATTAGACAAGTCACATACAAATAATGAACAAGTTACCTTCAAACAAAATTACGCCTGACAAATTTACACATACAAAACAGTCCACATATAAACAAGTTACACATACAAATCAAATTATACAAATGATTACTATTTAAAACAATATTGAGCAAATTACATACAATAATGAGCAAATTACATACAAACAATAGTTAAATTATGTTAAACAGGATTCCCTTACAAAGCAATGAACAGAATTTACATACAAACAAATTTACATACGAAACTTAATGAACAGATTTATATACAAACAGAATTCTACATACAAACAATGAACAGGGTACGCTATTAATGGGTCAAATTACTAGCCATGAAGTATAATGAACAGAAATTTACCGTACAGAGGCAATGAACAAGTTGCGCATGCAAGTAACAATAGACCAAATTACCTTCCAGAGTATTGAACAAGTTACATTCGACAGCCAGATGGATTACGCACAAGTAATGTGATATAAATTTACCTTGCAAACATGAACCAAATTTTGCTACAGGCTCAATGAACAAATTACATACAAACTTAATGGATAAATTCATCTAAACAGGATCATACATCTGAAACGACCAGACAGTTACATACAGTAATGGAACAATTGCTACTAACAGTGAGCAGTTACACATTCTCACAAATGACAAGTTACATATGTTAATGAACAAATTATACAGAGCGCAATAGACCTGAATTGCATAAATAATAGACAAATTTACATATCAAGCAATGAGCAAATTTACATAAAATAATGGATAAATTTACATACCAAAATAACAGATAGATCCATATAAAAATAATGAACAAGTTACATACAAACAATGAACAAAATTATAACACAAAACAATGAATAATTATATCTACAAAATAGCCAGACAAGTCCATACAAATCAATGAATAGATTACGCCTGAAATAATGAACAAGTTTATACATGAAATATTGAACCAAGATTACATACAACAATGAACAGAAGTTGCATACAATAATGAACAAATTGTATAAACATTAAAGACAAATTTTCATACAAATAATGAGCAAAATTCCATGCAATGTAATGAACAGATTATATGCAACATTGAACAAGTTACTATAACAATGAACAATTTATATACAAATAATGAACAAAGTTACGCTACAAACAATAGACCAAGTTACACATACAAATAATGAACTAGGACCCACATACAACTTATTGAACAGAAGATCACATACAAACAATAGACCCCAAATTTACATACAAACAGAACTAAATTACATTACAAATAATAGATTAAGAATTTCCTTAACTAATGAACAGATTCACCTTTTGAACAATAGAACAAATTTTATATAATATTAGTTTTAAGTCCATACAAATAATAGACAATTACATTATATTGAGCAAATTGTTACAACAATAGACAAATTTACATACAACAATGGAGCAAGTTATATATAAATATTGAACAATTCTCTATACAAACAATGAACAAATTCTGCTGAAGCAATGAACATTCATACAAATAATGAACAGTTACATCCACAAGCAATGGGCAAATTTATATTTAAGCTTATTGAACGATTACACAAACAATAGGCAAAATTACATATGACATAATGAACAAGAATTTACATGCAAATAATGAAGAAGTTACATACAAATAATGAACAGTTACATACTAACAATAGACAAATTTACCACTATGCAAATATTGAAGTTCATACAAATAATGACGAATTCACCTTCTCAAACAAGTTACATTAAACAGTTTTTTTGTAACAATGTAAGAATTTACATACAACAGTGAACATTGCATACAACTTAATGAACCAGTCTGCCTTCTTAATAGACAGAAGTTTGCATACCAACAGCCAGACAAATTTACCATACAAACAAGTTACCTCATACAAACTGTAATTAAGTTGCATCTCAAACAATTCATGCAAATAATGAACAAGTTACAATACAAACGATTACATACAAACAATGAACAGATTACCATACTGAAACAATAAGGCAGGTCCTGCTGCCACATATAAAACATCTGTAACATGTCAGTCGTAGATTTGCGGTCTTTGTCTGCGCCGATAATGTGCGTATGACATATACAGCTTTGAACAAGTGGCAGGCTTTTAATGGTACATTGCGCTGCGGGTCGATGGCTCGGCGTAATCGATCGTGCACGTGCGGTAGGAACTGCAATAATGGTTGCGTAAAATCGGCGCCAGTAAAGGCACGCGTTTTGTTCAGCTTGCTTTCGTCGGCTAAATGTTGCAGTAATACTGAAGAAAACGGGATATACGAACCAGATGACTTGATTATTCTTGTTTGTGTAAGAACATGCCAAATACATGTCCTTCTCCTCAAATAAATGTCCTCCTCAAATAAATGTCCTTCTCCTCAAATACATGTCCTTCTCCTCAAATAAATGTCCTTCTCCTCAAATAAATGTCCTTCTCCTCAAATACATGTCCTTCTCCTCAAATAAATGTCCTTCTCCTCAAATAAATGTCCTTCTCAAATAAATGTCCTTCTCCTCAAATAAATGTCCTTCTCCTCAAATAAATGTCCTTCTCCTCAAATAAATGTCCTTCTCCTCAAATAAATGTCCTTCTCCTCAAATAAATGTCCTTCTTCTCAAATAAATGTCCTTCTCCTCAAATAAATGTCCTTCTCAAATAATGTCCTCTCCTCAAATAAATGTCCTTCTCCTCAAATAAATGTCCTTCTTCTCAAATAAATGTCCTTCTCCTCAAATAAATGTCCTCCTCAAATAAATGTCCTTCTCCTCAAATAAATGTCTTTCTCCTCAAATAAATGTCCTTCTCCTCAAATAAATGTCCTTCTTCTCAAATAAATGTCCTCCTCAAATAAATGTCCTTCTTCTCAAATAAATGTCCTCCTCAAATAAATGTCCTTCTCCTCAAATAAATGTCCTTCTTCTCAAATAAATGTCCTCCTCAAATAAATGTCCTTCTCCTCAAATAAATGTCCTTCTTCTCAAATAAATGTCCTTCTCCTCAAATAAATGTCCTTCTCTTTCCTTTCAAATAAATGTCCTTCTCCTCAAATAAATGTCCTTCTCCTCAAATAAATGTCCTTCTCCTCAAATAAATGTCTTTCTCCTCAAATAAATGTCCTTCTCCTCAAATAAATGTCCTTCTTCTCAAATAAATGTCCTTCTCCTCAAATAAATGTCCTTCTTCTCAAATAAATGTCCTCCTCAAATAAATGTCCTTCTCCTCAAATAAATGTCCTTCTTCTCAAATAAATTCCTCTCCTCAAATAATGTCTTCTCCTCGTCCATATAAACATTATAGGTAGAAACTAACTGATATTTAGATATAATCCAATTCAGGTTCGGACTCGATTAGCGCAAGTAGAAAGTCATTGTGAGCGACACGCGTAGCGCGTCACAGACTCTCACTATGTAGTCACTACCTCAAGTAACATACTGCTGATTTTCGTCTGCTGCAATCATTGCTTCAGGCTATCGTAAATATGATTTGTCTGCCAGTAACCACATAACGTGGCCATTTTTATTTTATGCAAATTTGGAAGGGAAATTTATGACATTAGAAACACGCAAAACTGCCCAAGATCAGCTTCAGAGACAAAACTGTCCCAAAATTAGCTTCAGAGACAAAACTGTCCAAGATTAACTTCAGAGACAAAACTGTCCAAGATTAGCTTCAGAGACAAAACTGTCCAAGATTAGCTTCAGAGACAAAACTGTCCAAGATTAGCTTCAGAGACAAACCGGTTTTTTTTATATCAAGTTTAGAGAATAAACTGGGGCGCTTTTTTGGTACTGTATGTAGAGAGACTAGACTGGGACGTTTCTTGGTACTGGGTGCAGATAAACTAGGCTATGATATTTCTTAATATCAGATGTAGAGAGAGAGAGAGAGACTAGGTGTGGTGAACATTTCTTGATATCACGTGTTGGGAAAGTTGAATTGTTGAACATCTCTTAATACCAGGTGTAGAGAGAGAGAGAGAGAGACTGTATGGATGTGTGCGCGTGGATGTCTTCTATTTGTCGCTCCAGTGAAATATTACGAGAGCGCATTGAAAAGTAATGCCTCCAAGCCCATAACTTTGTTAATATACATAATTTACAAATGAAAAATACATTTTCAGAAAGCTTGAGATGTCTACTACACAATAGAGTCATTATTTTCGACATAGTCACCTCCACGTTCCACACACACACACGCCAACGTCGAACTAGTTGTTGCATCCCGTCGAAGAAAAAATCTGATGATTTTTCACGAAGCCAGGTACGCACATCTGCTGCCACATCCTCGTCAGAAGCATATCTGTTTCCTTTGAGATGTTCCTTGAGCTTTGGGAACAGGAAAAGTCACAAGGTGCCAAATCGGGGCTATATGGTGGGTGCGCTAAAATGTCGTCAAAATTGAGACGCTCTAATGCTGCCGCTGTTTGTCTACTGGTGTGTGGACGAGCATTGTCATGTTGAAGGACTGCGTGTTTTCCAGGACGAACACGTAGCAGTCTTGCCCGTAGTTTCTTCATCGTTTCCACATACCGATCAGAATTGACAGTATTGCCGCGTTCCAAAATTCTGTGTGGATTACGCCCTGGCAGTCCCAAAAAATTGTCATCAAAACCTTTCCCGCTGACGCGACAGTTTTGAATTTTTTGGGGTGGGTGAGTTTTTGTGCCTGTATTCCGGAGACTGGCGCTTGTTTTCAGGGTCGTAATGATGCACCCATGACTCATCGCCAGTGACAATTCGGCAGATAAAGTCATCGCCTTCTCGTTTATATCGCATCAGGTGTTCCTGACACGCCTGATGTCGGCGATGTTTCATTTCCGGTGTCAGTATGCGAGGGACCCATCTTGCACAAACTTTCCTATACCCTAGCAATACATGAATAATGTGATGTACTCGTTCAGTCGAAATTTCAAGCATTGTAGCGACATCTTTTGCTTGATGCGGCGATTGACATGAATCAGTTCGTCCACGCGAGCTTGGTGTTGTTCATCCACTGCTGTAATTGGTCGTCCTCTGCGAGCCTGATCATGCAAGGTCATCGTCGCTGGATTGTCGCCTTTAACAGTCCTTGCCCACCTCCTAACAGTACTCACATCCACACAGGCGTCACCATATACCGCTCTCATTCTCCGATGCATGTCGATGGGAACACAACCTTCGGCCGTCAAGAATTCAATCACAGCTCTTTGCTTCAACTGAATTTCCATGTATGATGCCATCTTGGATAATGTTGTGCGCATGTGCAACATTCCAGACACTTGACACTGTCCTGAAAACACACTTACATATACTTTATTCTGATATCGGTGTCAATTGCCTCCGAACACTATTAACAAAGTTATGGACTTGGAGACATTACTTTTCAATGCACCCTCGTATCTATATCTGCAATGATGCTTCTTGTGTAAACGTTGCTGCATTTTGTAGATCACACATAAGTCTTTGTAGTTTTCTTCCTAGTGTTGTTTCACTAGACTATCGATATAGGAGAAGACTGCAGTAAAACTTTGTAGCAATGGCGAAACACGTAATAACAAAGTACTGTAGTTTTACAAAAGCAATAACAATACACAGCAACGTATCTACCGAAAGGCCTTTATCAAGCAAACGATACAACAGGAGTGACGAATGTCACAGGACACTACATATAGACTACGGGAGAAACATTCAACGGTCCGAAAATGAAAATATGTGACTAGAAAAGAATAACGAAATAAATGCAAAAACAAAACAAACTAGAAGTGAAAAAGAAGAGAAACAATAAACAAAAATCTAATATATAAATATATAACATACATACATTGAACATATACACATATAGAATATAGAGCATGAGAAGAGACAGTACTAAGAAGCATAGGAATGTAGGGCGTTGAGTCCATGAGGTCGCAAAGTACCATATAACGAAATACAACGATTATCTAGAGCAAATCGACTGCGATTACCAGAGAAACATGAATACATGTTCTTAACTTTCCACCCTTATAGTTCACGGGTGAAAAACGTTTTATTCCGTCATCTGTCTATTCTAAAATCGGATCCGGAGACACGTTCAGTCTTCCAAAATTATCCTCTGGTGGCGTATAGAAGGGACAGAAGTCTTAAGAATATGTTGGTACACAGTCGCTTTAAATTCAATGTTCAGAGTTATTTTGACACCGTCCAGTATGGCCGTCAGTGATATCATACGTGTGCTTATGTGATACAGACCCGTACTGTATCTTTTCCTAAAGTCAGTTTGTTATTGAAGATAGTTTCACATGCGAGTCCCGCAATATAATCTACACCATCACTTGCAAACGGTGTGACAATACATACATCGACGAAACAGGCAAATGCTTAGTGACCGTTTCGGACAACACTTGCGTGATATACGCCAATGATATGTGACCCTTGTATCCACTCATTTCAATTGAACTGACCATTTGGGAGCTCGCGATGTCCATGTCACAGCCATCCGATCATGTTCTTCTGATGATCGCAGTAGATTTGCTCTAGATAATCGTTGTATTTCGTTATATGGTACCTTGCGACCTCATGTACTCAACGCTCTACATTCCTATGCTTCTTAGTACTGTCTCTTCTCATGCTCTATATTCTATATGTGTATATGTTCAATGTATGTATGTTATATATTTATATATTAGATTTTTTTATTGTTTCTCTTCTTTTTTTCACTTCTAGTTTGTTTTGTTTTTTTGCATTTATTTCGTTATTCGTTTTTAGTCATAGATTTTCATTTTCGGACCGTTGAATGTTTCTCCCGTAGTCTATATGTAGTGTCCTGTGACATTCGTCACTTCTGTTGTATCGTTTGCTTGATAACGGCATTTTGGTGGAAACGTTGCTGTGTATTATTATTGCTTTTGTATTTTGTAAAACTACAATACGTTGTTATTACGTGTTTCGCTAGACCAGTGAGTTTGCCTCAGTATATCATATTCTGGGCAGTCTTGAAGTATGTATTCTGCAGTGTGTGGTGCTTTTTCACCAGTTCTTAGCTGAATTGCCGGTCTCTAATGTGGTATACACATGGCTACAGAAGTAATTCAGTTGTATTCTGAGGTAGGTGAAAGTAAAAGTCAGATTGAGTTGAGTCTGTGTGTAAACGCGTTGTCTTTAGTTGGAAGTAATCACAACCAGCTCAAGCTGCATAGTGAGTATTGACAAATCAATTGCTGCTATTGATGTGTGCTTTTAGTGATTTCTCTCCTAGATGTGTATCGATACCTCGCTCTGGTCTGTGTGACACCGTGTTACTGTTACTAATACACCAGGCATGTGCTGTTGGGTGCACATATACACAGCTGACACACCCAGTCGCGCTTGTTGCACGTAGCTCGCAGTCAGACATCTGACGTCATTACTTATAATTGGAATAAAACGACCAACAGAGATACATAATTACTACAGATCGAATACGATTACGGAAACATACACAAATATCACAGAATTTAGCATGATGAATAATGTTCACGATGAATAATGTTCACGATGAATAATGTTCACGATGAATAATGTTCACGATGAATGATGTTCACGATGAATAATGTTCACGATGAATGATGTTCATGATGAATGATGTTCACGATGAATGATGTTCACGATGAATAATGTTCACGATGAATAATGTTCACGATGAATAATGTTCACGATGAATAATGTTCACGATGAATAATGTTCACGATGAATGATGTTCACGATGAATAATGTTCACGATGAATGATGTTCACGATGAATGATGTTCACGATGAATGATGTTCACGATGAATTATGTTCACGATGAATGATGTTCACGATGAATAATGTTCACGATGAATGATGTTGGCCGTCTTTACTACTTAGTGTTTCTCTGGTACCCACCTGTGGCTGGTTCGATCTGAAAGCCGTGACTGGTTCGATCTGAAAGCCGTGACTGGTTCGATCTGAAAGCCGTGGCTGGTTCGATCTGAAAGCCGTGGCTGGTTCGTCGACCGTGCTGTGAAAGCCCCTGCTAACCGCCCTTCGATACAAAGAAAATGCGACAAACTGTAACTATGAAACTAAAACGATCATGAACACCGATACCATATGAAACTAAACCACCAACTATGAACTAAACACTGAACCAACTATGAAACTAAACACTGATACCAAGACTATGAAACTATAACAACCTGATACCAACTATGAAACTAAACACTGATACCAACTATACAGAAAACTAAACACTGATACCAACTATGAAACTAAACACTGATACCAACTATGAAACTAAACACTGATACCAACTATGAAACTAAACACTGACACCAACTATGAAACTAAACACTGATACCAACTATGAAACTAAACACTGACACCAACTATGAAACTAAACACTGATACCAATTATGAAACTAAACACTGATATCTCTAACGGTTGTTCAACTGAAGTAGTTGTTCTTCCTGTTTAATTGTCAACTCTAGACAACATGTCAACTATAGACAACATGTCAACTATAGACAACATGTCAACTCTAGACATGTCAACTATAGACAACATGTCAACTATAGACAACATGTCAACTATAGACAACATATCTAACCATTGCTGTATGTTTTATTTTTCTTCACCAAGTACGCTAAAGTCCTCTTTTCCTTGTCCTAGCAGTTCTGTGGCTAAAGTCCTCTTTTCCTTGTCCTATCAGTTCTGTGGCTAAAGTGCTCTTATCCTTGTCCTAGCAGTTCTGTGGCTAAAGTCCTCTTATACTTGTCCTATCAGTTCTGTGGCTAAAGTCCTCTTATAATTGTCCTAGTAGTTCTGTCGCTAAAGTCCTCTTATGCTTGTCCTAGTAGTTCTGTCGCTAAAGTCCTCTTATCCTTGTCCTAGTAGTTCTGTCGCTAAAGTGCTCTTGTCCTAGCAGTTCTATGGCTAAAGTCCTCTTATCCTTGTCCTAGCAGTTCTGTGGCTGACTAAGTGTATTGACCTTATCTTTCTGTACATATCAAATTATAACTTGTGGGTTGTATTAGTCCTTATATTACTCTCTGTCGTTTCGTTTTTGTCTCATTAAATCTGTATTTCCTTTGATCTTTCATGTTGTCAGTTCTGTTTCTTTTCCCTTTTGTCAGTTTGTTTCTCTTGTTGTCACATTCCAACTCTGTCCCAATCCTGCTATTTCCTAATATTCATTTGTTATAGTATTTTCTTATCATCCTAGACTGTAACAACTCTGTCCTAGACTGTAACAACTCTGTAACAACTATGTCCTAGTCTTTTTTTCTCTTCGCTAGTCTCTTCCCTACATGATCGCCTACGCCGGCAGGCACTGCACTTGATTGAGTCTCTTCCCTAGCAGATATGTGCTTGGAACTATCAATGTTACAGACCAGTTCTTCGTATATCATGTACAAAGACAAGAACAAATAGATATATCCAAAAAGAACTCAGTATGACACAAATACTGACTGATGCTACCCTGAACGAAACAATTCCTTGTATTTGGTATATACAGTGTATTAATAAGTCAAGCAGGCTTGAAGA
Source organism: Arion vulgaris (assembly GCA_020796225.1). NCBI lineage: Eukaryota > Metazoa > Mollusca > Gastropoda > Stylommatophora > Arionidae > Arion > Arion vulgaris. The sequence goes on from CM036772.1 coordinate 34,317,497, forward strand.
AGACAATTATCCAGGGCGGCATTCCGGTAAAGAGGAGAAGAGGAAGACCAGAACGAAGATATATTTGTTCTGTGATAGATAATTTGAACACAACAGCGGAGGCGGAACATCTGGCCTATGAGGGAGAGAAATTCCTAACCAGTGTTAGGGATGACGATTTTTTATTTCTTTACTTCCTAATAGTTTATAGTTTCCATTTTATTTCTTTACTTCCTAATAGTTTCCATTGTATTTCGCTGTTACAATCTTTATTTTCTCTCATAGTCTGTATGTCTTTTTCGTAGTCTGGCTTTCTGCTTGTATTGTTTTCATAGTCTTTCTCTCTTTTGATCTTTTTATTATTATGTGTGTATTTCTCTTCCCGCCTTTTTCTTTCTAAGACTTTGTCGTTATTTATGGGGTTTTTCTTTCTCTGTCGCACTTTCTTTCTCTATTTGTCTACTTACTTTCTCTATTTGTCTACTTTCTCTATTTGTCTACTTTCTTTCTCTATTTGTCTACTTACTTTCTCTATTTGTCTACTTACTTTCTCTATTTGTCTACTTTCTCTATTTGTCTACTTTCTCTATTTGTCTACTTACTTTCTCTATTAGTCTACTTACTTTCTCTATTTGTCTACTTTCTCTATTTCTTTACTTACTTTCTCGATTTGTCTACTTACTTTCTCTATTTCTCTACTTACTTTCTCTATTTGTCTACTTACTTTCTCTATTTGTCTACTTACTTTCTCTATTTGTCTACTTTCTTTCTCTATTTGTCTACTTTCTTTCTCTATTTGTCTACTTACTTTCTCTATTTGTCTACTTACTTTCTCTATTTGTCTACTTACTTTCTCTATTTGTCTACTTACTTTCTCTATTTGTCTACTTACTTTCTCTTTTTCTCTACTTACTTTCTCTATTTGTCTACTTTCTTTCTCAATTTGTCTACTTTCTCTATTTGTTTACTTACTTTCTCTACTTACTTTCTCTTTGTCTACTTTCTCTATTTGTCTACTTACTTTCTCTATTTGTCTACTTTCTCTATTTGTCTACTTACTTTCTCTATTTGTCTACTTTCTCTATCTGTCTACTTTCTCTATTTGTCTACTTACTTTCTCTATTTGTCTACTTTCTCTATTTCTCTACTTTTTCTATTTGTCTACTTACTTTCTCCATTTGTCTACTTACTTTCTCGATTTGTCTACTTACTTTCTCTATTTGTCTACTTTCTTTCTCTATTTGTCTACTTACTTTCTCTATTTGTCCACTTACTTTCTCTATTTGTCTACTTTCTTTATTTGTCTACTTACTTTCTCTATATGTCTACTTACTTTCTCTATTTGTCTACTTACTTTATTTGTCTACTTACTTTCTCTATTTGTCTACTTTCTCTATTTGTCTACTTTCTTTCTCTATTTGTCTACTTTCTCTATTTGTCTACTTACTTTCTCTATTTGTCTACTTTCTTTCTCTATTTGTCTACTTTCCCTATTTGTTTACTTACTTTCTCTATTTCTCTACTTACTTTCTCTATTTGTCTACTTACTTTCTCTATTTGTCTACTTACTTTCTCTATTTGTCTACTTACTTTCTCTATTTGTCTACTTTCTCTATTTGTCTACTTACTTTCTCTATTTGTCTACTTACTTTCTCTATTTGTCTACTTTCTCTTTTCTCACTTACTTTCTCTATTTGTCTACTTACTTTCTCTATTTGTCTACTTACTTTCTCTATATGTCTACTTACTTTCTCTATTTGTCTACTTTCTTTATTTGTCTACTTTCTTTCTCAATTTGTCTACTTTCTCTATTTGTTTACTTACTTTCTCTACTTTCTCTATTTGTTTACTTACTTTCTCTATTTGTCTACTTTCTCTATTTGTCTACTTTCTTTCTTTGTTCTAGTTTTTCTATTACCCTAATCTATCACTCTTATCTGTCTTAAGCATCCATGTTTGTTCCCTACTCTAGTGCCAGGTGTTACCAACGCCAAATGTAAATGATCCCAGCAAGTAGTCATAATTTATGACCTAGACACGTGGCTACTAGCAGACGACTTGTATGTACAGCTACTTCATTTCTATAATGTTGCCAGAGTTCCTCCCATCTCCAATTACCTGCAAACAGATCACAAGTTAATGGGCTTGTCATGTTGCCAGTGAATGTGTTGCTCCCATCTCCAATTACCTGCAAACAGATCACAAGTTAATGGGCTTGTCATGTTGCCGTTAATGTGTTGCTCCCATCTCCAATTACCTGCAAACAGATCACAAGTTAATGGGCTTGTCATGTTGCCAGTGAATGTGTTCCTCCCATCTCCCTCCAATTACCTGCAAACAGATCACAAGTTAATGTGTTCCTCCCATCTCCCTCCAATTACCTGCAAACAGATCACAAGTTAATGGGCTTCTTGTCATTTACTAGATAGGGCCAGTATTCATTATAGCAACCAAGTGTGTATATATATATATATGTGTGTGTGTGTGTGTGATGATGTCTTTGATAACCCTATTATATTCAAATACTCTTTATTTTATGTATATATATATATGAAATTTCCTGTAGCCCGTAGACCTTAGTGTAATGACTTCATATTTCACATTTCTAGGCCCCTAGTGATATGCTGGAGGTAGGAGGGTCAATTCATTTTCCCACGTTAGATTGTCCAGTATGGAATTGAACCCACAACCACGGTCGACTGGATAATAGAGTCGGTTGCGCCACAACCCTCTTGTGTCCGAGTGGATAGGCCAACGCTTATGTCCTGATGCAAATCGGTCCCACGCTTCAGTATCTACTAAGTGCAGGTTTCGGTATGAGTGGATGTCGTCTATAGAAGTTTCTAACCTCCGGCGGCTTACGTGGATATACTGTCCTGGGCATGCGGGTGTTTACGGTAATGAGAGAGCGGCAGGCTTGCATCAACAGCATCGATTGTTGGGGAGTTGAAGATGGATAAGGGGATATTCTTTGGTCTCTTCGAGACTCTCTGTTCAATGAGGACACTAAAATCGATGTTGAATCGATCAAGCGATTTAAGCAGTTTGGAGTTACCCGTTGTTCAAGTCGAACTGGATGCCTGAAAGGCAGAGTGAGAGGTGTGTTTAATCAGCGAGCCACAGGAACCATCAGTATGCATACTCTTCGATATTTGTTGGGGGAGACTGAGCACCTATGGGTCTGCCCGGAGTGCAATGACGTCAGTTTAGTAACCAATAACCAATACCCAATAACCAATAATATTTGTTTGTGCATAGTTTAGCGTTACATGTTCCCTTCATACTGCTGGGACATTCTCATTGCTAACACTACTACTGTTCTTCTTGGTGAGTACTACTGTCCTTCTTGGTGAGTACTACTGTTCTACTTGGTGAGTACTACTGTTCTTCTTGGTGATTACTACTGTTCTTCTTGGTGAGTACTACTGTTCTACTTGGTGACTACTACTGTTCTACTTGGTGAGTACTACTGTTCTTCTTGGTGACTACTACTGTTCTTCTTGGTGAGTACTACTGTCCTTCTTGGTGACTACTACTGTCCTTCTTGGTGACTACCACTGTCCTTCTTGGTGACTACCACTGTCCTTCTTGGTGACTACTACTGTCCTTCTTGGTGACTACTACTGATGATGATGATTTTACTATCTCTGTAAATATTATTTTTGTCTCTGCTCATGTATTTGTTGCCATTGTTGCTGTTTATGAAGTTGCTGTTTGTGAAGTTGCTCTTATCAAAGTGTTGTTCTAATATGTGCAGGTAACCAGGGGCTGAGAGAGATCTGAGATGACAGTCAGAATGAACCAACAAGAGACAGGTGGCTTCAAGCTTTTAGAGGAGGATGCCCTTGATGACCGGCCATGTCCTGCCGTCAAAAAGTTTGTGGCTTCTGTCCTTGACCGGAAGCACATGAAGGACCAAGATGTTGCCTGTAGCTTTCGTAATGTATGTTCACATATGTTTTTAATATGAATGTATCTATATATCATCAACAAGTAGAGCATGCCTGGTGCAGAACATTGCTTTCATCACAGCCTGCCTGAAGAATGTCTCTTATTTTTTCCCTTGTTCTAGTCCTGAATATCTTTGCTCAAAGTGTATGGTCAACTAGTGACAGCATAAAGGACAGATAGTGTATGGTCAACTAGTGACAGCATAAAGGACAGATAGTGTATGGTCAACTAGGGAAAGTATAAAGGACAGATAGTGTATGGTCAACTAGTGACAGCATAAAGGACAGATAGTGTATGGTCAACTAGGGAAAGTATAAAGGACAGATAGTGTATGGTCAACTAGTGAAGGACAGATAGGAAATGTATGGTCAACAAAAGGTGAGTATAAAGGACAGATAGTGTATGGTCAACTAGTGAAGGACAGATAGTGTATGGTCAACTAGTGACAGTATAAAGGACAGATAGTGTATGGTCAACTAGTGAAGGACAGATAGTGTATGGTCAACTAGTGAAGGACAGATAGTGTATGGTCAACTAGTGAAGGACAGAAAGTGTATGGTCAACTAGTGAAGGACAGATAGTGTATGGTCAACTAGTGAAGGACAGATAGTGTATGGTCAACTAGTGAAGGACAGATAGTGTATGGTCAACTAGTGAAGGAAAGTATGGTATGGTCAACTAGTGACAGCATAAAGGACAGATAGTGTATGGTCAACTAGTGAAGGACAGATAGTGTATGGTCAACTAGTGAAGGACAGTGAATAGTTGTATGGTCAACTAGTGAAGGACAGATAGTGTATGGTCAACTAGTGAAGGACAGATAGTGTATGGTCAACTAGTGAAGGACAGATAGTGTATGGTCAACTAGTGAAGGACAGAAAGTGTATGGTCAACTAGTGAAGGACAGAAAGTGTATGGTCAACTAGTGAAGGACAGAAAGTGTATGGTCAACTAGTGAAGGACAGAAAGTGTATGGTCAACTAGTGAAGGACAGAAAGTGTATGGTCAACTAGTGACAGTATAAAGGACAGATAGTGTATGGTCAACTAGTGAAGGACAGATAGTGTATGGTCAACTAGTGAAGGACAGAAAGTGTATGGTCAACTAGTGAAGGACAGATAGTGTATGGTCAACTAGTGAAGGACAGAAAGTGTATGTGGTTAAGATATTGAACAAGTGTGAGCAAATGCTCAATGTTTATGTTCAAGTAATGAAAGTGTGGGAGCCAAGTAATGAAAGTGTGGGAGCCAAGTAATGAAAGTGTGGGAGCCAAGTAATGAAAGTGTGGGAGCCAAGTAATGAAATTGTGTGGTAAAATACTAAAAGTGTGTGGTCATGTGATTGAAAATGTGTTGTCAAATAGTGAAAGTGTGGAGTCAAGTAATGAAATGGTGTGGTCAAGTACTGAGAGTGTGTGGTCAAGTAATCTTCGCGTTCGTTCTTTACGACCAATTTTAAACACTTTTTGTGATATGTTTGATCTTTGCCAAGAACGTGTATACGTTGCACATTGGTTTGGTAGGCCCTAAACACACAGACTTGTACACGTTTAGGACATATGCATCCGATTTCAGCCAAACCTCCTTAGTCGTCTCTTATGACATGCATGGCAGGTAACAGTGGTTCTACTTTCACACCTCATATTTGGGCCTCGGTAACCACTTGGGTGGGTCAAGTAATGAAATGGTGTGGTCAAGTACTGAGAGTGGAGTCAAGTAATGAAATGGTGTGGTCAAGTACTGAGAGTGTGGAGTCAAGTAATGAAATGGTGTGGTCAAGTACTGAGAGTGTGGAGTCAAGTAATGAAATGGGTGTGGCTGAAGTACTGAGAGTGTGGAGTCAAGTAATGAAATGGTGTGGTCAAGTACTGAGAGTGTGGAGTCAAGTAATGAAATGGTGTGGTCAAGTACTGAGAGTGTGGAGTCAAGTAATGAAATGGTGTGGTCAAGTACTGAGAGTGTGGAGTCAAGTAATGAAATGGTGTGGTCAAGTACTGAGAGTGTGGAGTCAAGTAATGAAATGGTGTGGTCAAGTACTGAGAGTGTGGAGTCAAGTAATGAAATGGTGTGGTCAAGTACTGAGAGTGTGGAGTCAAGTAATGAAATGGTGTGGTCAAGTACTGAGAGTGTGGAGTCAAGTAATGAAATGGTGTGGTCAAGTACTGAGAGTGTGGAGTCAAGTAATGAAATGGTGTGGTCAAGTACTGAGAGTGTGGAGTCAAGTAATGAAATGGTGTGGTCAAGTACTGAGAGTGTGGAGTCAAGTAATGAAATGGTGTGGTCAAGTACTGAGAGTGTGGAGTCAAGTAATGAAATGGTGTGGTCAAGTACTGAGAGTGTGGAGTCAAGTAATGAAATGGTGTGGTCAAGTACTGAGAGTGTGGAGTCAAGTAATGAAATGGTGTGGTCAAGTACTGAGAGTGTGTGGTTAAGTAATGTAAGTGTGGTCAAGTAGTAAATGTTGGTCAGTATTGAAAGTGTGGTCAAGTAGTAAAAAGTGTGGTCAAGTAGTAAATGTTGGTCAGTATTTAAAGTGTGGTCAAGTAGTAAAAAGTGTGGTCAAGTAGTAAATGTTGGTCAGTATTGAAAGTGTGGTCAAGTAGTAAAAAGTGTGGTCAAGTAGTAAAAGTGTGTGGTCATGTGGTCAAGTAGTCTTATCTTATCTTAACCACATTTGCCGTGAAGCGGCGTGGGAGAGTTAGTTTTCTATCTTGTGTCAGATGTGTTACACTTGACGTTGTCAGTCCATGCTTTCGCAGGGACTCTGAGATGTTATCTATCCATCGTGTTCTTGGCCTGCCTCATGCTATGCACCCTGAATGTCGATTATTGTAGGCACGTGATGATAGTAAATGTGGTTCCATTCTCATTAGATGGCCGAACTGGCCCTTAATGACGAGCTGCCACTGGTAATACGGTAAAGTAGTAAAAAGTGTTATTGGTTACTAAACTGACGTCATTGCACTCTGGGCAGACACATAGGCGCTCAGTCTCCCCCAACAGATATAGAAGAGTGTGCATACTGATGGTTCCCATGGCTCGCTGATTAAACACACCTCTCACTCTGCCTCTCAGGCATCCAGTTCGACTTGAACAACGGGTAACTCCAAGCTGCTTAAATCACTTGATCGATTCAACATCGATTTTAGTGTCTTCATCCAACAGACAGTCGCGAAGAGACCGAAGAATATCCCCTTATCCATTTTCAACTCCCCAACAATCGATGCTATTGATGCAAGCCTGTCTGCTCTCTCATTACCGCAAACACCCGCATGCCCAGGACAGTATATCTACGTAAGCCGCTGGAGGTTAGAAACTTCTATTGACGACATACACTTATATCGGAACCTGCCCTTCCGGATCTTGTGAAGCATAGACTGAGAGTCAGATACAACAGCGGCCCCAGTAAATGAAGTCCCAGAGATCCAATGGAGGGCAGTAACGGCCTCAACCTCCATCCTCATACTAGAAGTAGTAACAACCCTACCATGCGCATTAGCCAAGAAACCCCAGCCAGACTTCTCACGACGATGAACCGACCCATCGGTATATACAACAACATCATCATCCCTTGCATTATCTTCTATCAGCTGCTTAACTGCGAGATCAGCCTTCATGTTGCCCTAATCTCTACATTCTCTTCCAAGAGTAATGATAACGTTGAGATAGTTGGTCATGCTACCATCTGTTGGGATCCATTCTTCCCCTTTTGGTAGGGTCAAACCGTAGTCACTTGGTCAATTGTTCTCTCAGCCTGGGCCATCCACAACATGCCACGCTTGATTCTCGTGCCCTTATCATCATTAGTGTTCTTGTGTAGTGGATGTCTCTTATCCACAGTAACCTGCATATATGCCTTGGTTTGGGCGATTGCATGGCTGGAGCGTAGTGACAGAAGGCCAAACATATATCTCATCTTCACAATGGGGGTATCTCTAGTGCAGCCCAGGATTATACGCATACCTTCATTCTGAACCCGTTCGAGTCGTTCACATTGTGATCTTGATATTGTAAGAATGCCGAGTCCGTAATCTACCACAGACATAGCCAGTTGATCGAACAAAAGGACAAGTAGTTTCTGCTCAAGGTGTGCGGCTACATAACTTTGAGAGCCGCAAGACCATGCTTGCAACGTTGTATCGTCTGTTCAACATGGTGTTTGAAAGATAGACTGCGATCAAAGGTTATTCCAAGATAGCGCAGCCTGTCTCTGCGCTCGATGGTATGTTCATCAAAGATTACAGGGATAGGTCAGCCTTGACTATGTGATTATTCAATGAGCACCACAACATACACGCTTTTTCAGGATTGACCTGAGAGCGAGACTCTCTACACCAACCCGAGATGGTATGCAATGTTTTCTGTCATCAACCATCTTTCGTCTATCTGACCCAGTCCTATATATTAAGATATCATCTACAAATGTCAATGTCCGACCCAACCAGGTTGCATGAATTTTAGCAACTTTTACACAGTAAAAAGTGTGTGGTCAAGTAGTAAAAGTGTGTGGTCAAGTAGTAAAAAGTGTGTGGTCAAGTAGTAAAAAGTGTGGTCAAGTAGTAAAAGTGTGTGGTCATGTGGTCAAGTAGTAAAATGTGTGTGGTCAAGTAGTAAAATGTGTGTGGTCAAGTAGTAAAAAGTGTGTGGTCAAGTAGTAAAAGTCTGTAATGAAATGTTGGTATAATATATGCAGTAAAATATGACCTGACTATTATTTACAGCTCATGGAGTACAGAGACTCTGCTTTAAGTCCATGTGCTGATAATGTTGGTACAGGCTCCTCAGCCCTGGATGGGGACAGACCTAACTCTCCTTCATCTCCATCATCTTCTAGCACGGCTCCATGCCCAATGGATGACCAGCGATTGCCCAATGAACTGTTGGATGAAATATGTGAGGATATTGGTATGAAGGAGGGCATGGAGTTGGACTTTGTTGAGTATCTCATGGAGCAGGATACCAACCCACAGCTCTACATGACACAAGAGGCAATTTCATCAGCAGCTTTCAACAGGTAAATCTTATGTGATTTTCTGTCTTATCATCAGCTTTCAACAGATAAATCATGTGATTGTCTAAATGTTACATCAGCAACTTTCAACAGGTAAATCTTATGTGATTATCTTATCATCAACTTTCAACAGGTAAAACTTATGTGATTATCTTATCAGCAACTTTCAACAGGTAAATCTTATGTGATTGCCTATCTTATCAGCAACTTTCAACAGGTAAATCTTATGTAGTGATTTTTGTCTGTCTTATCAGCAATTTTCAACAGGTAAATCTTATGTGTCTGTCTTATCAGCAACTTTCAACAGGTAAATTTTATGTGATTGTCTGTCTTATCAGCAACTTTCAACAGGTAAATCTTATGTGATTGTCTAAGTGCTGCAATCGCAAATCACTGTTTAGTTGATTTGTCAGTTTATTGTTTTGAGTGTAAGGTTTATTGTGTGTATCATCTCTATATAATCAGCTAGAAAATCTGGCCAGCAATGGCGGAATGCGGAAGGGCCATTCAGAATCAGAACTGTTTTGATTCTGGACACGACTTTGCTAGCGCACTTTCGCCATGTTAAGCCGGGTATTTTCCGGTTTCGTTTGCCGAGCTACTTAGTTAGTGCTTGAGCAACACTGTGAGCTATGAATTTTCCATAGAATGCTTTTACTGTGTCAACGTGCATTTGTTGTGATTGTGGGTATTCAGAAAATGGCAGAGAGCGGTTATGACGAACTGACTCAATCTGCAGTATGCAGTGTTATTGCGTGTGCAGAAAGCTGGATTTTGGATTTTGTCATGATTGATGTTCCCTTCGACATGAATTGCAATTTAAGTGATGAACAGTTTTTGTGTTGACACTTTAGCGACGGCCATTTGCTTTAGGCGGTGCTGGTTACTTTGTGTGGCGGTACGGCTGTTTCATTCTGGAATTAATTCACGACACATGAGACAGTTGTTAGCATTTTGTGTGATTTTCATTGGCACAGAAACGGAGCAATTATGTGGTGACCCGTTGCAGCGAAGTTGGAACCGTACATATGAACTATATAATCAGCTGAGAGTTTACTCTAGCTGCTTTATGTTGTAGTTATATCTATTACATATTCTTCTTCTGTTGTCATCACACTGTTACTGGGTTGTTGGCTAGTGTCATACTTTTATGTTGTCATCACACTGTTACTGGGTTGTTGGCTAGTGTCATGCTTTTATGTTGTCATCACACTGTTACTGGGTTGTTGGCTAGTGTCATGCTTTTATGTTGTCATCACACTGTTACTGGGTTGTTGGCTAGTGTCATGCTTTTATGTTGTCATCACACTGTTACTGGGTTGTTGGCTAGTGTCATGCTTTTATGTTGTCATCACACTGTTACTGGGTTGTTGGCTAGTGTCATGCTTTTATGTTGTTATCTTGCGCTGCTCTAATCATTTGGGGATAGTTGCTTTTGACACGATTTTGCTATAAGCATCTCTCTCTCTTAGCCTGTTACGCCCTGGCGTTTAGGGCAGCAACAAACGTACACCATTCTTCCCTGTTCATGGCCTTCCTCTGTATTGTGTTCCAGCTATGATTCATTTCCTTCAGCTCTTGCTCTATCGTTCTCCTCCATGTCGTCTTGGGTCTTCCACGCTTTCGCCTACCCTCTGGAGTCCATCTCAGTGCAGTTTTCGTGTCGGAGCCAGTCTCCATGCGCATCACATGTCCAATCCATCTCCAGCTTCGGATGATAGTGCCCATATTCTCTTGTTGGCATCGTGCAAGCAATTCTTGATTGGAGATAGTAGTCGGCCAGTACACGCGTAAGATTTTTCGCAGACAAGTTGTATGAAAGGCGGAGAGTCTGGACATATCCTGTTCTGTCATTCTCCAGCATTCCGATCCGTACAGCAAAGTTGACAGCACACAGCTGTTATAGATACTAGTCTTGGTTCTGATGCTGTATTGGGCAGATTTCCAGGCGGTCTGAAGGGTCACGAATGCACTGCGTGCTTTACTCAGTCTGTTTTTAATGTCAGATCCAGCGCCTCCTTCATTGCTAATAACACTTCCAAGGTATGTGAAAGCGGTTGTATCTCGGAGGGTTTTACCTTCTAGTTTGACTGGTGCTGGGGTTGCTATGTTCAGAGTCATTACTTCAGTTTTCTTCTGATTTATTTTCAGCCCAACCATCTCACTATATTGGTTAAGGCGGCAGGTCTTTTCCTGGATATCTCTATGTGTATGAGATAGGAGTGCGATGTCATCTCAATTCAGGTCTTCAGAGTGGATGTGAGCGTCCATCTAATACCTCTTGCCTTATCTTCCGTTGTTTTACGCATCACCCAATCTATGATAGTGTTGAATAATAGGGCTGACATAACACATCCTTGTCGCACGCCTGTTTTGACTTCAAACTTTAGTTCTGAGGTTTCAACACTGCATGCAAACTTGTTGTAGCAGCTTTTTATAATATTTATAAAACACAGTGGGATTCCATACCATCTTAGAATACGCCATAGACTTTCGAGGTGTATGCTATCAAAAGCTTTTTCAAAATCTACAAAGTTGATATAGAGTTTGCTTTGCCATTCTGTGCATTGTTCTATGATATTTCTAAGAGCAAATATTTGGCCTATACAGCTCCGTCCTCTCCGAAATCCTGCTTGTTCCTTTCTCAGTTTCTTATCCACAGCATCAGTAATGCGTTGTACGATGATTTTGCTTAAGATTTTACTTGGGACAGAAAGCAGTGTTATTCCACGCCAATTATTACAATCGGCAAGGGAGCCCTTTTGGGTATCTTGATGATGACTCCTCTGTTCCATGCATCAGGTATTATTTGGGCATTCCATATAGTAGTAAACAAGGGTTGCAATATATTAGCTGCAAGTTCTGGGTCTATTTTGAATAGTTCTGCGTTTAAGTTATCATTCCCTGGTGCCTTGTTATTCTTAAGAGATTTAATTGCTGTAATGATCTCATCCTGGCTGGGTGTTTCAATGCCAATTTCTAACTCCTCTGTTGGTTCTGGTATGTCTGCTACTACCGTTGGAGGTGGTCTGTTTAGCAATTCTTTAAAATGCTCTGTCCATCGTATTTCTTGTTCCTTTTCCGTTGTCAATAGTATTCCATTCTTATCCTTTATGAGAGTATTTGATCTTCTGTAATGTTTCCAGCTTATTAGCTTTGTAATTTTGTACACTTTTCCCTGATCACACTTTTTTGCTGCTTCTTCTGCATGTACTGCCAGGTCTTCAACATACATTCTTTTGTCGGCTCTCACAGCCCGCTTGATTTCTTTACTTGCGCTTTTGTACTGTTCTTGGTATCTTGCTTTCAGTCTTTCGGACTTTGCTTCTAACAATTTCTTTTTAATATTCTTCGGCTGTCTATTATTTTCCATGTTGTTGGTGTTATCCATTCTTTTCTTTTCTTTGTGCGGTACCCTAGACATGTTTCACTGCTCTTGCTATATATAGATGCTATGTTGTCCCATGTTTTATCTATGTTGTCAGTTTCATCCGTAGTTTCATTACTTTCTAGGGCTTGGAATCTGTTCTTTATCTGCATTATAAACTTATCCCTTACTTCCGTGTCTTTTAGTCTATCCACATCGAACCTCTTTTGGAAGTTTTTCTGTTGTCCTGTTTTTCTTAGTTTAAGTTTGACATAAGCTGTGACTAGGTGGTGGTCACTACCAACATCTGCACCTCTTTGACTACAACATCTAGCAGCGAGCGTCTCCAGGGTCCATTGATCATTATATGGTCTATTTGGTTTTTATCTCTGCCATTAGGGAATACCATGTTAATTTGTGGATATCTAAATGTTGAAATAGGGTTCCTCCTATAACGAGATTGTTCATGCTGCAGAAGTTTACTAAACGTTCCCCATTTTCGTTCATCATACCACATCCATATTTTCCCATAGTTCTATAACTATGCGTGTTGTCTTGTCCGACCTTCGCATTTAGATCTCCCATAACAATGATAACATCATGGGATGGTGACTTGTCTAATTCTGCTTGTAGGTTTTCGTAGTACGAGTCTTTCTTTGTATCTTCGCTATCATTAGTTGGCGCATAGCATTGTAGGATTGTGATGTTTGTATGCTTCCCTTTAGTCTGATCTTAATCAAGCGGCTGCTGATAGGTTTCCATTCTAACAGACACTTTTCCACGCCCTTTCTTAGGATTACTGCTACTCCTTCATGGTGTAGGTCATCGTCTCGCCCAGAAAAAGGACTGTTTCACCTGTTGCAGTGGTACTTCTTCCATTTCCTGTCCATCTGCTCTCGCTAACCCCTAGGATATGTAGATTATATCTTCTGCTATAAGCATCATTTTCATGATATTCCTCTCGCCTTCTTTCCGGATGTTCTGTTGTAGAAGACTACACAGTGGAGTTTATTGCATTCTTATTAAGGGGCTGAACCACTTCATTCTTTGGTTTGCAATGTAATTGAAGCAAAGTTCTGTGCCAACTTTCTTTCTTCTGCTTATGTTGGTGACTGCTTTTTTCTGGTGTTGTTGGTAACTTTTCATAGGCATCACATTTTACATGTAATTATTGTGTGCGTCTGTGCTTTGCTCTTTTCCATATTTGGCTCTGGTAACACAGAGTAGGCATGAAAATGTTGTTGATCATCTGTTGCTTAGCTTCCTGAGAGATATTTGGATGCCTTAACTCTTCGAGGACCAGGGTAAAAACCATGTTACTTTGTTAAATAATACATTTGGTTAATAAAACTGTTGTTTTCATATATGAGATACTATATATCAAAATGTTACCAACTCAATTCAATGTTTATTTACATTTGGTAAAATATTTCACAATAAGAAAAGGCAAATGCAAAATAATTTTTAGTAAGAAGGACAAAAATATAAAATAGTAAAATGAGAACAAAATTGTCACTTACTACTCCATTTGAATATATCTGCAAGCATTAAAATGTGTTTCTATTCATATTACATCCATGATTACACAATCCAGGAAAGTTTCATCAGGTTTTTATGAATAAATAACAATTTTGATGTCAGCAGGAGAAGCCAGTATTTCAAGTTGAAATTGCATGTAAACAAAATCATTTTTGCTGGGATTTTTTCAGTTGAACAAACTAAAATATAAAACAGCTATGTCCACATATGAAGCCGAAAATGTTGAATGACCTTAAGTTAAATTAATATAAGTGGACTAGAATATATGCAATCGTTGCACAAAAACTAACCAAGTACTGGGACAGTTAACACCATTGTTGTCACACAAAGAGATACCGCTAACAACTAAAGCAAATCTCATAAGAACGATTTTCTGGCCAACACTATGTTACCAGTGTCAAACATGGCCAATAACAGCAGCTAATGAGCGGAAAATCATAACGACAGAGATGAGGTGTCTTAGAAGAGCTGCAGGTGTGACAATAAGAGACAAAATTAGAAATGAAGAAATCAGGAGACTGGATGTGAAACCAGTTATGCAATTCATAAAAGAACAACAGATTAAATGGTTTGAACACCTGACCAGAATGCCCTGGTATCGCCTACCACAGAGAGCCACACAGAAAAAGTATAATGAGTACAAGGCAAGAAGAAGACCATGCAAAAGATGGAGCGCCGACATCAAGAACAGCCTTACGAACATGAATATCAGCTTACAAAGTGCCTTAAAAAGCACACACAAGATCACTACGTTTCACCCCAACACTTCCATAAAGAAGTCAATGGTGGAAGAGAAGAACAAGCATACACAAGATCACTACGTTTCACCCCCAACACTTCCATAAAGAAGTCAATGGTGGAAGAGAAGAACAAGCACACACAAGATCACTACGTTTCACCCCCAACACTTCCATAAAGAAGTCAATGGTGGAAGAGAACAAGCACACACAAGATCACTACGTTTCACCCCAACACTTCCATAAAGAAGTCAATGATGGAAGAGAAGAACAAGCACACACAAGATCACTACGTTTCACCCCAACACTTCCATAAAGAAGTCAATGGTGGAAGAGAAGAACAAGCACACACAAGATCACTACGTTTCACCCCAACACTTCCATAAAGAAGTCAATGGTGGAAGAGAAGAACAAGCATACACAAGATCACTACGTTTCACCCCAACACTTCCATAAAGAAGTCAATGGTGGAAGAGAAGAACAAGCACACACAAGATCACTACGTTTCACCCCCAACACTTCCATAAAGAAGTCAATGGTGGAAGAGAAGAACAAGCACACACAAGATCACTACGTTTCACCCCAACACTTCTATAAAGAAGTAAATGATGGAAGAGAAGAACAAGCACACACAAGATCACTACGTTTCACCCCAACACTTCCATAAAGAAGTCATGGTGGAAGAGAAGAACACGCACACACAAGATCACTACGTTTCACCCCCAACACTTCCATAAAGAAGTCAATGATGGAAGAGAAGAACAAGCACACACAAGATCACTACGTTTCACCCCCAACACTTCCATAAAGAAGTCAATGGTGGAAGAGAAAAACAAGAAGACTAGAATATCAATTTACTACAATTGTTTTACTCTTTGATTTTTTTTTTTTAAATTTCTGATCAACACTGGCGCCACTTAGCGTGGCATTTGGACTTGTAAGATTCAACATTGGGGCCTAGCTGGTAGGTTACAGCATTTGCTTTTTGCACTATATTTTCTATCCCTGTCTAGTCTTCCATCTTCTGTGAATATGCTTCTGAAGTATTTGAGTTTATGCACTTGGTTGATTATGTCATTGTTTTACAGATTATAATGTCATTGTTTTACAGATTATAATGCCATTGTTTTACAGATTATAATGCCATTGTTTTACAGATTATAATGTCATTGTTTTACATATTATAATGTCATTGTTTTACAGATTATAATGTCATTGTTTTACAGATTATAATGTCATTGTTTTACAGATTATAATGTCATTGTTTTACAGATTATAATGTCATTGTTTTACAGATTATAATGCCATTGTTTTACAGATTATAATGCCATTGTTTTACAGATTATAATGCCATTGTTTTACAGATTATAATGCCATTGATTGACCGATAATAATGCCATTGATTGACAGATTATAATGCCATTGATTGACAGATTATAATGCCATTGATTGACAAATTATAATGCCATTGATTGACAGATTATAATGCCATTGATTGACAGATGAAGAAACTGTTGAAACACATGTTCTTCTTTAGACATTCCTCTGGCACTAAACTCTAATTGCAGCAAATATACAAGTTAGTTGTCTGTATGCAACCAGGTCCATGCAGCAAATATTGGTTATTGGTTACTACACTGACGTCATTGCACTCCGGGCAGACCCATAGGTGCCCAGTCTCCCCAACAGATATCGAAGAGTATGCATACTGATGGTTCCTGTGGCGCGCTGATTAAACACACCTCTCACTCTGCCTCTCAGGCATCCAGTTCGACTTGAGCAACAGGTAACTCCAAACTGCTTAAATCTCTTGATCGATTCAACATCGATTTTAGTGTCCTCATCCAACAGAGAGTCGCAAAGAGACCGAAGAATATCCCCTTATCCATCTTCAACTCCCCAACAATCGATGCTGTTGATGCAAGCCTGTCCGCTCTCTCATTACCGTAAACACCCGCATGCCCAGGACAGTATATCCACGTAAGCCGCTGGAGGTTAGAAACTTCTATAGACGACATCCACTCATACCGAAACCTGCCCTTCTGGATCTTGTGAAGCATCGACTGAGAGTCAGATACAACAACTGCCCCAGTAAGTGAAGTCCCAGAAATCCAATGGAGGGCAGCAGTAAGGGCCTCAACCTCCATCCTCATACTAGAAGTAGTTGTCCTGTATGCCCCACTTGGCTCTGCAACAACCCTACCATGCGCATTAGCCGAGAAACCCCAGCCGGATTTCTCACCACGTTGAACCGACCCATCAGTATATACAACAACATCATCATCCCTTACATTATCTTCTATCAGCTGCTTAACTGCGAGATCAGCCTTCATGTTGCCCCAATCTCTACATTCTCTTCCAAGAGTAATGATAACGTTGAGATAGTTCATTATGCTACCATCTGTTGGGATCCGTTCTTCCCCTTTTGGTAGAGTCGCAACCGTAGTCACCAGGCCAATTGTTCTCTCAGCCTGGGCCATCCACGACATGCCAAGCTTGATTCTCGTGCCCTTAACATCATTAGTGTTCTTGTGAAGTGGATGTCTCTTATCCAAAGTAACCTGCATATATGCCTTGGTTTGGGCGATTGCATGACGGGAGCGTAGTGACAGAAGGCCAATCAAATATCTCATCTTCACAATGGGGGTATCTCTAGTGCAGCCCAGGATTATACGCATACCTTCATTCTGAACCCGTTCGAGTCGCTCACATTGTGATCTTGATATCGTAAGAATTCCGAGTCCGTAATCTACCACTGACAGTACCAGTCGATCAAACAAAAGGGCAAGTAGTCGCTGCTCAAGGTGTGCGGCCACCATAACTTTGAGGGGCGCAAGACCACGCTTGCACCGTTGTATCGTCTGTTCAATATGGTGTTTGAAAGATAGACTACGATCAAAGGTTATCCCAAGATAGCGCAGCCTGTCTCTGCGCGCGATGGTATGTTCATCAAAGATTACACTGGGTAGGTCAGCCTTGACGATGTGATTATTCAACGAGCACCACAACATACACGCTTTTTCAGGATTGACCTGAGAGCGAGACTTTCTACACCAACCTGAGATGGTATGCAATGTTTTCTGAATGTCGGCAACCATCTCTCGTCTATCTGACCCAGTCCTATATATTAAGATATCATCTGCAAATGTCAATGTCTGACCCAATCCGGTTGGCTGAATTTTAACTACATTTGCTATGTAAAAATTAAACAACACAGGTAATTAAGCAGCAAATATACAAGTTAGTTGTCTGTATGCAACCAGGTCCATGCAGTAAATATACAAGTTAGTTGTTCTGTATACAACCAGGTCCATGCAGCAAATATACAAGTTAGTTGTTCTGTATACAACCAGGTCCATGCAGCAAATATACAAGTTAGTTGTTCTGTATGCAACCAGGTCCATGCAGCAAATATACAAGTTAGTTGTCTGTATACAACCAGGTCCATGCAGCAAATATACAAGTTAGTTCTGTATGCAACCAGGTCCATGCAGAAAATATACAAGTTGTTCTGTATGCAACCAGGTCCATGCAGCAAATATACAAGTTAGTTGTTCTGTATGCAACCAGGTCCATGCAGCAAATATACAAGTTAGTTGTTCTGTATGCAACCAGGTCCATGCAGCAAATATACAAGTTAGTTGTTATGTATACAACCAGGTCCATGCAGCAAATATACAAGCTAGTTGTCTGTATGCAACCAGGTCCATGCAGCAAATATACAAGTTCTGTATACAACCAGGTCCATGCAGCAAATATACAAGTTAGTTGTTCTGTATACAACCAGGTCCATGCAACAAATATACAAGTTAGTTGTTCTGTATTTGCTGATATGTGTTGTCTGTATGCAACCAGGTCCACAATCTCTACTCCAACTGGCAGTGCAAGCTGCAGCTCTTCTGGAAGTCATGTCAGCAACAACAACAACAACCACTGTGACAACATCAAGACGCTAACTGTTCTAAGTCCATCTGTTGCTACTACAACTCCCAATTTTCTGTTCAAACACAATTTCACAGACTCTGAGTGGCTTCATCAGCTTCCCACGCCAATTGTTCACCCAACTTCTGACCATTCATCGGGATCCACGACCGTCCAGTCTTCTGAGAACAATAGTCCAGCTAACAAACGAGCTCATCTGTCTGCATCTGTAGATACAAGCCCTAGCAAAGGACGATCACAGACACCACTAGGATTTAACCAACACAACCACAACCTGTTTAAAATGCCCCAAACAGGATCAATGATGACCAGACGATGTCATTCATATCCTCAAGGAGCCCCTTCGTCATCACCAGTGCAGTCCACAAACTCAAGTAGTAGCAGCAGTGGCAGCAGCCAAGGATCAAATATATCATCCAATGTTGGATTCTCAAGACCACAAGAGTTTGCAACTAACCTGTCCTCTTCTTCATGTCATCCTAGTGACTGTAGTGACCAAGAAGATCACATCTCGTCCACAAAGAGCAGTAAGAAATGTCAGCCTGTGTCACCAAAGCCAGTCGTACCTTCTTGTGACTTTAGAAACAAACCTGACTCTCCATCACAGGTCATAAGTCAAAGTCACATCAACTCATTGCCTGGTCTGGAGACAGGTCAGAATGGAAGCATGTTCCAGAGGGTCAGTAAGCAGCCGACACCATGCACTGTCACTGTGAAGTCCATGCATCATCACCCTCAGCAGCCACACCCTCAACAGCCACAACCTCAGCAGCCACACCCTCAACATCCACACCCTCAGCAGTCACCCCCTCAGCAGCCACACCCACCCCCTCAGCAGCCACACCATCAGCAGTCACATCCTCAGCAGCCACACCCTCGGCAGCCACACCATCAGAGGTCAGATTTTGTTGTTTTCACATACTTGTCTTTTCATATATACTCTGTTTATGTTTTACATTTGTGTCAGTTATGCATCTGTTATATTTGTTGTCATTAAGCTGTCTGTTAGTCAGCGAATTTTATGTTATCTGTCGTTATATTCATTTAGTCTGTCTGTATTTTGTGTTAATGTCATGTCTGTTATATTTGTTGTCAGTGTTAATGTCATGTCTGTTATATTAGATTTTTATGGCTAGATTAGGATTCTATTGTGTGATTCTATATGTTGTGTGATTCTATATGTTGTGTGATTCTATATGTTGTGTGATTCTATAAGATGTGTGATTCTATATTTCTGTGTGATCTATAAGTTGTGTGATTCTATATGTTGTGTGATTCTATATGTTGTGTGATTCTATATGTTGTGTGCCGTATAAGAAGTGAATTTCTTCACCTTTCTTGTATCCGTTGCTTGATAAAGACCTTTGGTCGAACATTGCTGTGTATTGTTTTGTATTTTATAAAACCACAGTACTTTGCTTTTACTGTTTTGACATTGCTAAATAGTTTTCCTGCAGTCTTCCCTTATATTGATGATAATAATATTCACCGTGGCAACGTATATGGACATGAAGCATGGACATTTAACAAGACATTGGAAAAACATACATGTTCTTTTGTATATGGACATGAAACATGGACATTTAACAAGACATTGGAAAAACATACATGTTCTTTTGTATATGGACATGAAGCAGGGACATTTAACAAGACATTGGAAAAACACACATGTACTTTTGAGCATAAATGACTCGAAAGGTCCTCTATGTCATGGACAGAGGACAAATAATTGTTTCCAGAAAAAACACAAAATCAAAGAAAACTAGCAGATGCTACAAATAAGAATCAGAAAATTGAAGTATTTTGGACATTTAAAAAGACACAAAAAGGTTTGGAAAAGACCGTTATTGAAGGAGACATACCAGTGAAGATGTATTCATGATGTAACTGATGATTTGAGCATGACGGCTGCAGAGTCGGGACATCTGGCCTATGAGAGAGAAAAATTCTGAGGGCTGTTGTTTTGACAAAGTTCTGCGCAGGACAAGCTATTTAATGATGATTTAGATTTATTGTGAACTCATTGAGTTGATTTATTCGAACTTTGATGTTGTTATTTCTCACTCTCACTGGTCGGAAGCTCCAGAATGTCAGGTTGCAGTATGAGTTGATGTCGTCTATAGAGGTTTCTAACCTACAGAGACTCACATGGATCTACTGCCCTGGGCATACAGGTGTTTGCGGTAATGAGAGAGCGGTCAGGCTTGAATGTAAAACACCGATTGTTGGGGAGTTTAGGATGGATAAGGCGGATGTTCTTTGGTCTCTTAGCAACCTACTGTTGTACGAGGACACTCAAATTCACATTGAATAAATCCAGCGATTTAAGCGAATGACACATTGTACAAGTAGAACTGGATGCTTGAGGGACAGAGAGAGAGGTGAGTGTGTTTAATCAGCGAGCCACAGGAACCATCAGTATGCATACCTATTGACATCTGTTGGGGGAGACTGAGCACCAATGCGTCTGCCCGGAGTGTTGTGACGTCATTTCAATAACCAATGATGAAAATTTGTCTGTGTAACAAAAATGTTATATCAACTTAGCTTTTTATTTTCAGTTGGCACTTGCAATGCACACAATATACACCATAGTTGACATCATCATCACCAGGTACCATGCCTGGCTGGCGTAGGCAATCATAGATCTCCACAAATCTCTGTCTCTGTTTGCTATCATCTCAGATGCTGATGCTCTTCAGTGCCATGAAGTCAGACTATTAAAAATTTTCGCTCTCTGTCTTCCTACCCTCGATTTTACCAGTTGTTACAAAAAATGATAACTGCCTCTTTCTTATATTGATGATAATCTTTCTCTGTAACATTGATCTCATTCAACGCCTTCACATTAGTCATTTTAGCTGTCCATAGTTTGACACTGAAATCTTATCACAGTTACAAAATCTCTTCTTCTCTAATCTTGTATTTGCCTCAGTGCATCAGGATAAGAAAAGATTTCTAAAACAGCTTTTATGTGTGCTTCATAAACTGTGTTTTTCGTAGCCTCTGTTATCTCTTAGGTCCACCTTTTGTGTGGACAGCCTTTTGCTATGTATCCACTGTATCGGAGTAAAATTACTCTTTGAGGCACACTGTCTGTTGATAATCTACTTTTAATTTGTTTTTCCTTCATGGAGTTCAATACTGATGTTGCACCCAATTTTTGTCCTGATGTCTTCATATCTACACTAGTCTTCTTGATACTCCCAGCATTCTGCGTAGAAACACTTCATCTCTGTCATGACTAGTCTTCTTGATACTCCCAGCATTCTGTGTAGACACACTTCATCTCTGTCATGACTAGTCTTCTTGATACTCCCAGCATTCTGTGTAGACACACTTCATCTCTGTCATGACTAGTCTTCTTGATACTCCTAGCATTCTGTGTAGACACACTTCATCTCTGTCATGACTAGTCTTCTTGATACTCCTAGCATTCTGTGTAGACACACTTCATCTCTGTCATGACTAGTCTTCTTGATACTCCTAGCATTCTGTGTAGACACACTTCATCTCTGTCATGACTAGTCTTCTTGATACTCCTAGCATTCTGTGTAGACACACTTCATCTCTGTCATGACTAGTCTTCTTGATACTCCCAGCATTCTGTGTAGACACACTTCATCTCTGTCATGACTAGTCTTCTTGATACTCCTAGCATTCTGTGTAGACACACTTCATCTCTGTCATGACTAGTCTTCTTGATACTCCTAGCATTCTGTGTAGACACACTTCATCTCTGTCATGACTAGTCTTCTTGATACTCCTAGCATTCTGTGTAGACACACTTCATCTCTGTCATGACTAGTCTTCTTGATACTCCCAGCATTCTGTGTAGACACACTTCATCTCTGTCATGACTAGTCTTCTTGATACTCCTAGCATTCTGTGTAGACACACTTCATCTCTGTCATGACTAGTCTTCTTGATACTCCTAGCATTCTGCGTAGACACACTTCATCTCTGTCGTGACTAACATGTCAATTGATGTCTGAAACATTTAATGTTGATCAATGTTAATCTGTGATATGAATTCTCTTCTAACATAATTATCTAGTTTTAAACAAATGAACCAAAAGATGTATTCAAAATTAAATAGAAGACATTTTAGTATTGTGTTTGATATTTGAAGAACCAAGGGTTAGCAATTATTGATCAAACTGGTGCATATTTTTATCACAATTTCTGCTCAACCAACTTTGTGTTGTGTTATGTCTGGAGTTACCTACCAGCTGGCACCATTATTACAACACCCAAAGATCAAGATGGAAATGAAAAACAGATGATAAAAGTACCAACACTTTGTTACCAGTGCCACACTTGGTCTCTGACAGCTACACACCACAGAAAGCTCACCACGTGTGAAATGAAATGCTTGAGGAAGGCAGTGGAGGTCACCAGAAAAGATAGACTACGAAATGAGGACATCAGAAGCAGAGTGGGCATAACTTCATGCACCGAATATATCGAAAGACAATAAATGCAGTGGTTTGGACATTTAATGAGAATGGGATACAACCAACCACCAATAACAGTATTCAATAAAAAGAGATCAGGTACTAGAACTAAGGGAAGACTAAGAAAAAGATAGATAGACAATATCAAGACCACACTACATAAACACGGATATAACACAACAAGGGCAACTCATCTGGCCCTATAATGCATATTAAAGCTCCCATCCCTACACTTAACGGCAAGAGTGGACAGCCAACTACATCTTCCACCTGGGAATAGACAATATGTCTGAAGTTTATTGACGTGAAACACGACTAAACAAGGTACTATAGTTTTACAACATACGAAACAGTGACGATAAACAGCAACGTTCAACCAAAGGCCTTTATCAAACAGACGATACAACAGGAGTGACGAATTAAAAGAACACTTATAAATGGACGGTTACAGAAACATTCAAAAGTATCTAATGAAAATCTGGGAATAAAAACGAATAACGAAATGGGTGCAACACAAAACTAGAAATAAAAAAGAAGAGAAACAATAAACAATCAAGTGAAAATATAACTTATATATATGAAGCAAATACACATATAGATTACAAAGCATGAGATGAGAAAGTACTAAGAAGCATAGGAATGTCGAGAAATTTGCTGAACGCGCTGCATAGCAGATGCTAACACATTCTCCGGGTATAGGCTTGCGTCTGCTATGCAGAATGTGCTTGCATCTGCTATACAGGCGCTCAACAAATTTCTCACCAGGAGGCCCTCTCTAATCAGCATAGAACTTCCAATTCTGACAGGGTGAAACTTATCTTAACTTTCCACCCTCATAGTTCCCTTGTGAAGAAAGTCTTATTCCGTCATCTCTCCATTCTTCAGTCTGATCCTGAGACACGTTCAGTCTTCCAACACTATCCTTTGGTGGCATACAGACGGGACAGAAGTCTTAAGGATATTTTGGTTCACAGTCGCCTCAAGCCTAATATCCAGAGCCATTTTGGCACCATCCAGTGTGGCCGTCGGCGCTGCAACACTTGTGCTTATGTAATACAAACCCGCACTGTGTCTTTTCCAAAAGCCACGTTTGTTATTGAAGACAGTTTCATGTGCGAGTCCCGGAATATTATCTATGCCATCACCTGCAAGTGGTGCAACAAGGCTTATATTGGTGAGACCGACAAGAGGCTCAGTGACCAATTCGCCCAACACTTGCGCGATATACTTCAATGCTCTGTGACCCCTGTAGCTACTCATTTCAATGATACTGGCCATTCAGGAGCTTGCGATGTCCAGGTCACAGCCATCCGATCATGTTCCTCTGATGATCGTAGTCGATTTGCTCTGGAGAACCGTTTTATTTCGTTATATGGTACCTTGCGGCCTCTTGGACTCAACGCATTACATTCCTATGCTTCTTAGTACTTTCTCATCTCATGCCTTGTAATCTATATGTGTATTTGCTTCATATATATAAGTTATATTTTCACTTGATTGTTTATTGTTTCTCTTCTTTTTTACTTCCAGTTTTGTGTTGCACCTATTTCGTTATTCGATTTTATTCCCAGAATTTCATTAGATACTTTTGAATGTTTCAATATGTAATCGTCCATTTGTAGTGTTCTAAATTCGTACTCCTGTTGTGTCGCTTTGCTTGATAAAGGCCTTTGGTCAAATGTTGCTGTTTATCGTCACTATTTCCGTATTTTGTAAAACTATAGTACTTTGTTTGTACGTGTTTCGCTATTTCACCAAGTTTTCCTGCAGTCTTTCCCCTTTTTCGATAAGTTTATTGGCGTCACTGTTATGTCATGACGTAGCTGTATCCAGAAGGCCAGAAAGGTGGTGCACATAGGCTTAGAAAATGCTGTCATATCACATCTGTGTTGAGACCTCTGGTGTGAGCACCATACCTCAGTGCCAAATGAGGTCACCCCCACCAGCCTCGTTTACCCTTTCCAACCCTCTTCTGGTTGTAGTTGAAACAACCCATTATTTTGCATTGCTTGTCTCCAAGGTTTCACCTTGATGAGAATTGTCTGTGTTTATCATGTGATACTTGTCTCCAAGGTTTCACCTTGATGAGAATTGTCTGTGTTTATCATGTGATACTTGTCTCCAAGGTTTCACCTTGATGAGAATTGTCTGTGTTTATCATGTGATACTTGTCTCCAAGGTTTCACCTTGATGAGAATTGTCTGTGTTTATCATGTGATGCTTGTCTCCAAGGTTTCACCTTGATGAGAATTGTCTGTGTTTATCATGTGATGCTTGTCTCCAAGGTTTCACCTTGATGAGAATTGTCTGTGTTTATCATGTGATGCTTGTCTCCAAGGTTTCACCTTGATGAGAATTGTCTGTGTTTATCATGTGATGCTTGTCTCCAAGGTTTCACCTTGATGAGAATTGTCTGTGTTTATCTTGTGATGAAAACACAATTTTCTTGTTTGATGGCTCTCACACATTATGGTCTGAGAAGATTAATTTGAACTACATCTGTTCTAGCATTTATGGATCTCATGAATATTGCAGGTGGATGGCTACAGCAATGACACAGATAAATCATACTACACCAGGACATTTCTTCAACAAAGGAATTTACTCAGGTGGTCACTTCCAGCTTCAGCACCAACATGGCCATCATCATCCCATTATTGGTAACATCAGTCACATGTCAGGACCCACTGATCCACACTGTTCTTCAATTCCAACCCCTGTGGACTCCCCACTTGATCAAGGTTACTTTTCAAATGAGTCAGCAGGAAACTGCAGTAATGGGTCTGCACCTTCCCCAGCCTTTACCACATCTTCCATATCCTCATTTTCGTCAATCTCCACTGTTTTACCTACAGATCGAAACCAGAAGAACAATATTATACAGCAGCACCAACAACAACAACAATTGCACACATCATCAGGTAAGATTTGGTTTATTGTTCTAGACCAGTGGCTCTCCACCTTCTTAATGCCGCAACCCTTTAATACAGTTCCTCATGTTGTGGTGACACAAAAACCATAAAATTATTTTCACTGCTACTTCATAACTGTAATTTTGATACTGTTTTTTCTTTTGTCATCACACTGCTACCAGGTTGTTGCCCAGTGTCGTGGTTTTCTGTTTTGTCTTGCGCTGTTCTGGTGGCTTGTGTGATTGTTATCTTTGCTCTTTCACAGGATTCTGCTACGCCATCTAACCATCTTTCCGTGGTCTTCCTCTTGCCTTCTTTTCCGATGTTCTGTTGTAGAAGACTCTGTTTACTGTGGAGTTTGGATGCATTCTTATTAAGTGGCCAAACCACTTCATTCTTTGTTTCTCTATGTAATTCAAGCACGTTTTTTGTGCCAACTTTCAAACCACTTCATTCTTTGTTTCTCTATGTAATTCAAGCACAGTTTTGTGTCAACTTTCAAACCACTTCATTCTTTGTTTCTCTATGTAATTCAAGCATGGTTTTGTGCCAACCTTTCAAACCACTTCATTCTTTGTTTCTCTATGTAATTCAAGCACGGTTTTGTGCCAACTTTCTTTCTTTGATACTGTTATGAATCGTAATGTAAATATCTGATATGCAGGATGTATTTTGTAAATATCTGATATGCAGGATGTATAATGTAAATATCTGATATGCAGGATGTATAATGTAAATATCTGATATGCAGGATGTATAATGTAAATATCTGATATGCAGGATGTATAATGTAAATATCTGATATGCAGGATGTATAATGTAAATATCTGATATGCAGGATGTATTTTCATTGTTACAAATTGAACATAATTAAAGCATAGTGATTAATAACAGAAACAATATGTAATTATATATTATGAAATATTTATTTCTAATTACAAATAAATGAAAATTTTGTCTTGAAGCATGGTGTAGCATGGGTAACAGTCTTAATATAACAACAGTACATTGTGTCTTGAAGTATGGGTAACAGAACAACAGTACACTATGTCTTGAAGTATGGTGTAGCATGGGTAACAGTCTTAATATAACAACATTACACTATGTCTTGAGTGTCTTGTACCATGGTGTAGCAATGGGTAAGTCTTAATATAACAACAGTAAACTAACAACAGTAAACTGTGTCTCGTAACATGGGTAACAATCTTAATATAACAACAGTAAACTGTGTCTCGTAGCATGGGTAACAATCTTAATATAACAACAGTAAACTGTGTCTTGTACCATGGTGTAGAATGGGTAACAGTCTTAATATAACAACAGTCAACTTTATTGCAACATTTTGTGACAGTGTGCGTAAAAAGCCAACGTCAGTGCGAAAGTTGAGATTGCTTCTTTCTCACCAGATCAGAAATTATCGAGGCAGCCTTTGCAAGAGCACAACGAAGATCATCTTCCACAATAAATCTACTTCTGTATTTAGACTTGATAACCAACAAGCTGGAAAACCCTGCTTCACAAAGAAATGTTGCAAATAGAAGAAGAAGGTGCAACACAGACAGAAAATGATATGACCGCAAACAATTTATCCATAATTTTTTAACTGGCATCTCGCTTCATCGTTGTTAATAAGTTCAATATACTCCTCTTGTGCTGTCTCAGGAACATCTTCAACTTTGACTGTGAATGGGCTTCTGGCATGTGTTTTCCAATGGTCTTAGGCAACCCCTGTGAAAGGGCCAAAGGGGTCTTGACCCACAGGTTGAGAACCATTTTTCTAGACAGTACCTCATGTCATCAGTACAGAGATGATATAAACAGTTGTTTATGTTTATTTCTTATCAACCAAGCTAACCCCTTCTTTGTGGTCTGTGTGGTTTGTGCTGAGAACATGAGTATATTGCATCCCAGTTAGGTTTCTGCGGTATGCAAGATAAGTTCATTATTATTTCTCCCAAAAGTGATGCTTGAGTTTGCCTGACCTGACATTCCCAAACATCTTCCGTTCTTTCTTGCACTGAAAGTCATTCACTTCTCAATCACTCAATACAGCTGGTATATAATCTGAGCCGAAGAGCATGTGCATGCTTTCCAATTATTACTAATGTAGTGAGGTCTTTCTGGATAGGGAACATTTTCTACCATTTTGGAACATGTATCGGTTTTGTTTCCACCAGCAATTTGGAGTTTCCCTTCAAGGAAGTGGGAATGTTGAACACAAGACATAACACATAGAAACAAAGCAAAACAGCCCTACAAAGTACAACAACAACAAATCTGACCACATTTGTTGTGTGAGATAGTTAGAACCCTACAAAACCACCCCATTCCTACGTGTTCCGTCCCAGGTACCGTGTTTGACTGCAGTCTTCTTTTGTATCGGTACTAGACATTATGTCTTGATATGACCAGTCAATATGCTTGATTGTCTCATAATTCTCTTTTGTATCGGTACTAGACGGTATGTCTTGATATGACCAGTCAAAATGCTTGATTGTCTCATAATTCTCTTTTGTATCGGTACTAGACGGTATGTCTTGATATGACCAGTCAATATGCTTGATTGTCTCATAATTCTCTTTTGTATCGGTACTAGACGGTATGTCTTGATATGACCAGTCAAAATGCTTGATTGTCTCATAATTCTCTTTGTTTTCTAGTTAGCAATATATGAATATCTGTCATTAACAAAGTTTCGTTAGGACCGGGCAATTCTGGTACAGCCAACCAGATTGACTGAGAAGGGTGGGGAGGTTGCAGAACTTTACACATACAGACAGTTCTGCTGTGATGGCCGAAACCAGTACCTTGGTCACCAGCGTAGTTTTTGTTCAGGTTATCGATCTCTAGATGTCGACCAGGAGACTTGTGTAGACTCATCCATTCTGAGATTCTGTTTGTCTGTTGTGCAAACAGATATCACACCTTTCATGGCTGTGATCAAATGGTAGCTCTCCTTCAATCCCTACCTGCTTTGCCAGACTACAATGCAGCAACCTGTTTCCAGAGCTCCCACCAGGTGGTTGTGTAGGGTCTTGGTCAGGGCCAGCTCTCTTACCATGGCTATAATCATCTTATTTCATTAAACCTGCATTAAATCTGGAGAAAGATGATAAAAAGGGAAATGTACAAGTGTGGACTGACATAGGATACCCTGAATGGAAATGGAGCAGACCAGCAGCAATAGAGGTCACTTGTAAATGTCTTATATATCAACTATGTCATGAAGGTAGAAGTCAATCACCACCACTACAGTGTTGTGTATCCTACTTGGATTGAAAAACTCTTGTCAACATCAAATGCAATGAAAGAGACTTGGAATAATGCTGGTGCATTTTGCATATATGATATTTGGACAAATATAATCCATAGACTGACATTTGAGAAATATCAAACTCACACAGGGAACCTGACATTACAACATATCTCTCATACATACAGATATAGATATATGACATTTATATGTGATATGTAGACATTATCAACTTTGACACTTTCACTAAGACTCAAGAATGTTTTTTGCCCTCTTTATCATAGCATTCTTTCAGTAAATGTCTGCAGGGTTTACACCAATGAGTTTCTTTCTCTATTAGAATATGGCTATAATAGGGAAGAGCATTCTACTCAATCTCGATAAGTCATGTTCAATATTTTATTTTTCCTGTTTATCAGGTGGTCGACCTTCTGGACAGAAGTCTGTGCACTTTGCTGACATGCCAAATGATAGCCCACCTACATACACACAGAGTTCTGGTGGTGTTACCATGGAGATGAAACAACAATTTGTTACAGGTTCAGGTACGCCCCCAGACTGTGCCTTTGAGATAGACAGTAATGATCAGCCAAAAGTGATGCCATCAGGTAAAATGATGCCAAGGTTTAACCACAACATGAAGTCAGGTATAGCTCCATATACTGTGCCAAATAATCCAGGTCAAGTTATAGGACCAGCTCTGCCTCCTGGCTATGACTTGACCAACAGATCAAGCTTGGCTATGAGTGTGTCAGATGACAGGTCAAGTCCAGCAGAAACCATGCAAGATTGTATGTCCAAGTCCTGCCATACAAATAACAACAGCAGTGCCTTCTATATGAATAATGGTCAGAACTTAATAAGGATGGACTCCATACATGACTACCCTTCAGTGCCGCCACCCTTGATATCCCCACAGCCAGGTGACTATATCAACATGTCACCTGAACAATCTCGTTATGAAATGAATCAGTGTGCTTCTATGCAGCATCCAACATCTCATTCACAGCAGCCATCACATCCCACATCAGCTACTGAATCCATGCCTCCGCTACAAGCTCACTCACAGTTACAGTCAACACAGAATCATCGCCATCATGACCAACATCAGACTCATCCATATTCCAGTTGTTCATACTCCACACAAGGAATAGTCCCTGAGTTAGTAATTCCACATCAGAACAGTATGCAGATTAGTCATGATGGAAGTTCTGCTAGTTACCATTTACCATTAGCTATGTCTACGCCAATGTCTAACAGATCAGTTGCAAACTCTCGTTTCAATGGTACATATACAGGACAGATATGTTCATCTGTCTGTGAGAACTCTTATGAACAATCTACTCGTTCAAATATCTACCCTTCACAGCAGCCGCATGCACCTGCAGGCCAAGGTATGATGGGCAGTCAGCAAGCTTCTTCCGTCCGCAGAGGCTGGGGTCCTGAAGACCTTCGAGTACACGTGGGGGGTATACCACCTACTCTCTTCCCTATTAAAGGAGGTATTGAACCCTTACACTCTCAGGCCCTTCCACACATGCAACCCAGTCCAACCCCAGCCTGTGCTGCACCGATGGGTCCAGTGGCTCATATTCAAGACTTAAGTATGATCAACTCTGGAATACATGTCTCTTCAGGTATGGACAGCACACACTCTCAGTATGGCCCCGCTGTGGGTTTAACATGTCACTCATGTCAGGTCACACACACAGATAGTCCAACTCATCCCCACCCTCATATGGGACAGTGCCCCAGTCCTAGTTGTCAGATGTCTAAAATTAATCACCCCAGATGTGGACCTTCTCCAGTTTCAGCTGCTCTATCTCATGGAGGTGCATGTGTTGGGACTGGCTGTACAGCTTGTAAAATGAACCAAACCAGTCGACCTCAAATGCTCTCCTCACAGCAGAAGTTTATCCAGCACCTAATCATGGATGAAGGCAACTCTGCATACAGGTCTCATCCTTTGTTCCCACTACTTCGAGACCTGGTCATTGCAGAGATGAACTTTGATAATCCACGTTTTCACTACCAGCAACTTCTGAGCCTGCTGCCTAATGACTTCCACAAACTCTTACAGAACTTTCTACACAGGAACCCACCATCAGGTCACTACCAGAGTAATCAGGCTGTAGAAAGTGTCATCATGGACAGTTTGAGGCTGGCACACAGTAACCTAGTTGGTGAGTGCTGACTTTGTCTGAGACAAACCTTTGCTAAACCTACCATGTTTGTTATTATTAAATCTTGACCACCACTTTGTCTATGATAAACAGAGAGAGAGAGATGTCTGGCTTGTTTTGTGGGAGAGAATAGAGTTATTTGTTGTTGTAGAGACAATAGAGCACTCTGTTGTGGTAGAGAGGATATTGTACTCTGTTGTGAGAGAGAGAATAGAGTACTCTGTTGTCAGAGAGAGACAATAGAGTACTCTGTTGTGAGAGAGAGAATAGAGTACTCTGTTGTCAGAGAGAGACAATAGAGTACTCTGTTGTGATAGAGAGAATAGAGTACTCTGTTGTGAGAGAGAGAATAGAGTACTCTGTTATGAGAGAGAGAGAGAATAGATTACTCTGTTATGAAAGAGAGAATAAAGTACTCTGTTGTGAGAGAGAGAATAGAGTACTCTGTTGTGAGAGAGAGAATAGAGTACTCTGTTATGAGAGAGAGAGATAATAGAGTACTCTGTTGTGAAAGAGAGAATAGAGTACTCTGTTGTGAAAGAGAGAATAGAGTACTCTGTTGTGAAAGAGAGAATAGAGTACTCTGTTATGAGAGAGAGAGAGAGAGAATAGAGTACTCTGTTGTGAGAGAGAGAATAGAGTACTCTGTTGTGAGAGAGAGAATAGAGTACTCTGTTATGAGAGAGAATAGAGTACTCTGTTGTGAGAGAGAGAATAGAGTATTCTGTTGTGAGAGAGAGAATAGAGTACTCTGTTATGAGAGAGAGAGAATAGAGTACTCTGTTATGAGAGAGAGAGAGAATAAAGTACTCTGTTGTGATAGAGAGACAATAGAGTACTCTGTTGTCAGAGAGAGAATAGAGTACTCTGTTGTGAGAGAGAGAATAGAGTACTCTGTTGTGAGAGAGAGAGAGAATAGAGTACTCTGTTATGAGAGAGAATAGAGTACTCTGTTGTGAGAGAGAGAATAGAGTACTCTGTTGTGAGAGAGAGAATAGAGTACTCTGTTGTGAGAGAGAGAGAGAGAGAGAATAGAGTACTCTGTTGTGAAAGAGAGAATAGAGTACTCTGTTGTGAAAGAGAGAATAGAGTACTCTGTTGTGAAAGAGAGAATAGAGTACTCTGTTGTAAGAGAGAGAATAGAGTACTGGTGTGAGAGAGAGAATAGAGTACTCTCTTCTCTCATAACTTTATTCTCCAGACAGAAAAGAAAGACAGAGGAACGTAAAAGAATGCAACAGATCGTACACCATTAGCATGAGATGCAAACTGTCATAGACAACGATATAGAATACATTTCTGTCGATAATATCAAATCAATACTAAAGACATGCTTGGATACAGCGCCTGGTCCTGATGGTGTTCGGTACAGTCACATAAAATGTCTGGAGGACAAAGATCTTGCTGAATTATGCAAGCGTTTCAATAAGAGTATCCATAATGGCGCTATTCCTGATGATTGGCTGCACCCTTGACCCTTGCCTAAGCCTATCTGAGACTATCTGAGACCCTTGCCTAAGCCTGGAAAAGACCTCACAGGCACAAGTGGATATAGAATTATTACCTTGCAAAACACTGTCGGCAAACTGCTTGAAAAATTCATAGCCCGTAGAGTTTCAAATATAATGGAGACAAATGGTCTGTTCCCTCCACTCTGGGGGCTATCGTCCAGGAAAGGACACCTGGTGCAATGCAGCTGTTTTTGCATATGATGCGTATGAGGGGTTTCAGATGGGGATGGAAACTAGCAGCAGCCATTGATATGAGGACTATCATCATAGCACTCCGGACACGTCCATAGGTGCTCCGATCTCCGCTTCAGCAAATCCAGCAGCATCCAGCGACCCAACACGCCAGTTCGATGTTGATTAATCAATCTCTTTGCATATTTAGTATGTCGTTCTTTTCGGCTGCACCAATATTGACACCCATCTCTTTCAATCTGGTCAGCGAGTGGGATTCACAGCCCTGAAACTCCTCTTTCTGAAAGACTCTCTCAATGCGTGAAGAATGTCACTTCGATCCATTGCAGCCCCCTCTGATATTGTAGCTAAGCCATCCAATCTATCAGCTCGTTCATTACCCCTAACTCCTGCTTGCCCAGGGACAAAAATAAAGGTGATTTCTCTGATCATTGTCTGTACCAGTAACTCCACCCAGTTGCGTCTCACCATACCTGATTCGACTTTACGAATCATGCTCATGGAGTCACTGAGTATGAAAACACGAGAGTAATTGTGAGATGCCAACCAGTTCACCGCCTCCGTAACGCCCGAACCTCCATTGTCGAGCTACTTGTGGTTGTTGCGTAGGCCCCACTGGCCTCTCTTATTATTTTTCCTCCTGAGCGTGCTGAAAAGCCCACGCACAGCGTTGTTGGCGAATGACTGAACCATCGGGGTAAATAACCACATCTGTATCATTGATGATGTCATTCAAGAGAGCCTCACCTCACGTTAGCAGTGATAGATTATTTTGTTCACAGTTTTTCTTAATAGATCTAATAACGGTGAAAACAGTCTGAAATTGAGGCGGCACAGCAATCCATTCCTCTCCTGTTTCAATTCCGAAAGGATCACATATTTTCCTATGCGTATCTTCCGCCTGACTCAGCCATAATCTGCCTCTCTTGAGTCTACACCCTTTCTCCTTAATGAGTTCTTCATGGAGAGGATGTTCCTTGATTGCATTGATTCTTAGATATGATCGAACCCTCCAAGTTTAAATTCTGTTAGCAATAGTTGGGAGATCAAGAAGGAATCGCATTGACACTCCTGGTGTATCTTTAGTGCATCCCAGAATGATGCGCATAGCCTCATTCTGAATTCTTTCCAGTCTCACTGTTTGCGTAGGACTAATTGTTAGGAGAGCCCATGCATATTCTATACATGACAGAACAATACCTTGGTACAAGAGCACAAGAAGGCGTTGCTCAATGTTAGCAGCCACCATGATTCTCAGTGCGGATAGTGCGCAGCAGCCTTGGCAATAACTTGGTCGATATGGTCCCTAAAGCATAGACTGCGATCAAATTTACACCCAAATAACTCATAGATGCTGTTCGGGTGAGTGTATGTCCATCTAACGTAACGTGTGGTGTGTCAGACTTCACAATGTTATTATTTAGGGAGAACCATGATAGCACAGCTTTGGTATGGTTTATCGATGCACCAGAAACATTACACCAGGCCATTATGCGGTTCAGTTCTTCCTGGAGTTTATTAGCAATTTCATCCCTGTTTCTCCCTGTCTGTACACCATGATGTCGTCTGCAAATGACAGTGTTCGTCCCCTGCCAGATAATTGCTGCTTCGTAATCATTATGGTGAATACATTGAATAGTACTGGAGATAGTGGAGACCCTGGGGTAGGCCCGGTGAAATTTTTGTCGGCACAGAGTACCAATTACCACACCTGAGTGCCACTTTCCTCTCGAACAGTGCCTGTGCAATCCATCTTATGAGCAATGTATCGATTTTGAGTAGCGTGAGCATTTGTATAAGGTATGTGATTGGAACTTTGTTGTAAGCATCCTCGAGATCTAGTACAACAGCACAAGTCTCCAAACCAGCCTGGAAGCCTTCAAAGACGTCATAGGAAAAGATCGATGCATTACACCAAGTTCTGCCTGTATGCGCCGAGGGTGGAAGGAAACATGCGACGTTCCTCCAAATCCCGATCAAGCCTACATGCCACTAACTTTTCCAGAAGCTTACCCACTGTGTTCTGCATTGCAATTATTCTAAAACCGCTTATGTGTTTGTGATTCTTGTTAGGTTTTGCCAGTGGTATTAAATAACTGTGTAGCCATTCCTCCCTGATCTCGCCATCTTTTAAACTAGTGTTGAATTCTTTACTAATCTCATTCATGTCTTTGTCCGATATCCTGCTTATGTCACTGTATTGGATACCATCGGGCCTGGTGCAGTATTGTGTGATCTCTAAGCATTGCACGATTTCATCACTTGTGAATGATCATCATTCCACTCTGTGTCGACACATTGCTCCGATAACAGGGAAATGATATTGAGTCTTGCTTCCTTATCATTTCGATTCGTCTGTTGAATAAAATGATCCAGAAATGCCATTCCTTTAGCTTCATCAGTTTTTCGCCACACCAGATCGTTATCTTGAAAATCTGGTATGATTCGTCTGTGTGGCGCACCGTTCATGGCCTGGTGAAACCGCCAAAATTTCTGGAGGGAGCTATCGGAAAACATTTGTGCACAAAATTCTTCCCATCTAGCTGACTTTGCTTGGGTAGCACAAATCTTAAAAAGTGCCATTTTCTCATCCATGTCCACTTTCAACTCCAAGATATGCTCAGGCAATGCTGTGGCTACTCGGCGTGCCTTTTGCCATGCATTAACCTCTCTTCTTTTGGTGCACCAAATTGTTTCAATCTCCCCATTCCACCACAGGGGCTGTGTTATATTCTTCCGCACCTGATGAGATACTTGGGCCTTGGCATGTCGAATTTTACCAATCTCGGCTGCGTTGTCAACGTGAACGCTTTGACGTAATCCGACTTCTGCTCGATCGGCGCCGCTGATTAAAACAACGCATGGGCAGTGATTACTACCATGGTATCCCAAGACATCCCATCTGCAGTAGGGAGCAAGGGCGGATGAAACCAGTGCCAGGTCGATTGCCTCATCTGAATTGCCCGGTCGTTTAGCAAGCCTAGTTGCTTGACCTGTATTAAGGCACACCAAATCTGTTGTGACCAATGTATCCTCCAATTCCTTTCCTTGTCGATTGGTAATGATATTACCCCACTGTTGTCCTCTGGCATTGAAATCACCACAAAAGAGGATATTACTTTCATCCTGTTTGAATATTCCTTGCCAGCTGGAGGCATCTACCCTTCCGTTACATGCATATACATTGACAATAACGAGGGGTGTTGATGCCTGTATTCTAAGAGCATGTAATTGCAAGTCATCGCGATTCCATCCCGATACATCTACTTCAGATGCAAGTTATTGCCTACAAAGAAGATTCATAAAAGAAGAAAAAAGTGTGTCAAGAATTTATTTTTTGCTAAATATTTAGAAGCGGATACAAAGGGAGACTCAATATTTAATACCATGAATAAGGTTTTCAAGAGAAAGATATTCCTATTAGTAATATTTTGTCTGGTGGTACTGATGGTGCTCCAGCAATAACAGGACAGCACAAGGGTTTTATAGCGCATTTAAAACAAGCAGTACTAAATGTACTTTCTATACATTGCGTTATTCATCGTGAACATTTGGTTGCGAAGAAGTGAAGTGAACGCCTGCATACGCCGCTCCATTACATTATTAGAGCAGTCAACAAGATTAGAAGCAATCTATTGAGTGACATATTGTTAATCCAACTTTCTAGTGAAAACGATGAAGATTTCAATCGTTTGTTGCTTCACACAGAAGCTCATTGGTTTTCAAACAGTATTTGTCTGAATCGATTTTACAATTTATATGATTCAGTACTAGAGTTCCTAGAAAACAAAGACGACGGAACCTGATTGCATCCAAAAATGACATCGCTTATTTGTCACACCTCAAAAAATATTTAATGAAGTCAATCTACAATTATAAGGTGATGATTTGATTTTAATTAAAACGAAAAACATTATTGCCGTTTTTGTGGGAAAACTTCGTCTGTTCAAGCGAAATGTAGGCCGAAGGGAATATAGTAACTTTTCAAATTTATCAGCAGTGTCTCTCAAAAAGAATGATTGACTTTCATACTGCCAACACTTGGAGGTTCTCCATGCTGATTTCACTGAGCGATTCAATGAGATTTTCTTTCTTTCTTTCTTTCTCGAATCCTGTATGCCTCACAGCGTCAGGTCAGGAAGAGATTTCTAAAACGGGCCCTAGTATGCGCTTCGTAGATAGTCTCTTTCGTCGCCTCTGTTATCTCTGAGGTCCATCTTTTGCGTGGCCGGCCTTTTGCTTTGTACCCATTGTATCGGAGCAGCATTGCTCTTTGGGGTGCACTGTCTGATGGTAATCTGCTTACGTGACCGAACCATTTAATTTGTTGTTTCTTGATGAAGTCTAGTACTGATGTTGTACCCACTTTTTTTTCCCGATGTCTTCATTTCTCAACCGGTCTCTTCTTGTTACACCCAGCATTCTGCGTAGACACTTCATCTCTGTTGTGACTAGTTTTCTTCTATCGTTTGTTGTCAGCGTCCAGGTTTGGCACTGGTAACATAATGTGGGGAGAAAGATTGTGTTGAACATTGCTCTTTTTGTGTTCATGGTGACGTGTTTGCATCTTAAAATTGGCGCCATTTGCCCTATCATTTGATTTGCTTTGTTGCATCTGTGTTGAATTTCATTAGTTATTCTTCCATTTGCTGAAAAATGCTCCCTAGGTATGTGAAATCTTTTACTTGATTTAGTAGATGATTATCGATGGAGATGTTGGTAGTGTTTTCCTCTCTGGCGAATGTCATTACTTCTGTTTTGTCGATGTTAATTCTCATGTTGTATTCGTTACATGCTAACTGGAGTCTGTTGATGTGTTGCTGTAGCTGTTCTTCTGTTGTTGATATGATTGCCTGATCGTCTGCAAAAGAAATTCATTTAAGAGTTCTCCGAGGTTGTTTCCTTCGCTGGTGTTAGCTATTTTACAAATGTGGTCAATGTACGTGATGAATAGCAGCGGGATAGTACGCAACCTTGTCTTACTCCTGACCCTACGTAAAACTTTTCTGATAATCCTGTATTTGTTCTAATCGTACATTGAGATGAGAATCGTACAAAATGAGATTTTGAACATGAATATACCAAATTGATTTCTAGATCCATTCTCACATGTAAACACAGGAGAATCATCACAGTTAGAAGTGAAACTTATAGAACTCACAACAAACGAAGAACTAACAATCAAATTCAAAAGTGGATACCAAGAGTTCTGACTTCAAAAATCAATACCGAAACTGTACCCTGGATTATGGGAAATAGTGCAGAGATTTTAATTGCATTTCCATCTTCTTTTTTTGCTGAGCATGGGTTTAGTGCTGTAGCGAATTTACTATCTAAGAATAGGAACCGATTACATATAAATGATCGTGACGATTTATGACTGTTTTGAACGAAAATTTCACTCGATATTAACAAGCTTTTAAGAATGCATCAGGCTCATCCTTCACATTAATGTGTAATTTTTTCTCTGTATTTTTACTTGTATATTCGAAAAAGCAATTTTGTAATACATTTGGTGGTGTTTTAATTATTACAATAATATTCTTACTAATGCCATGCAATCTCTTAATATGTATTCCTAATTTTCATAGTTAAACTATTGTATTAAAGCGTGCATAATGTTATTCGAGCGTACACTTTACAATCTTTACATATGGGCTACGTTTTATCAAAATCTGTATAGCAATAACTGTGTTCAAGATGAATTAGTTGCTATTTGGGGTCTCATGGCAGAAGTGGTTAAGTTGTTTGCCTCTCATACGAAAGGTTGGGGTTTCGAATCCGGACTGAGATACATGTGCACTTTTTCATGAGATCCCTAGGATTGTTGCAGGAGCTACGGGAGTTTGAGCTTTATGCAATGCCCTTAGTAGATGGCATGTCATCTCTGTTGGCAGAGACGGAACCATATGGAAAAAACCGGTTCAATGAAGTCGATCCTTGGACCGTTATTTAGTTACTATTTACGTCGAAAATATCAAACGGCTTCAATGCAGAAAAATATTGTAATTGGGGCCCGAAAAGTTTGGGAATCTATGATCTACACCGATGGCTCTGTCAGATGCGAAACCAGGTCATCAGTGGGCTTATTCAGCACAATGAAACGGTTGCACACGTCATGAGGACTGTGGCGCTTTTGAGACAACGACATCGAGCATGACTATGGAAATCACTGCTGCCTCCAGGGCTCTGTCATGGGTGGCTGAACAACAGGTAACCCATATGATTACCATATCAGACTCGATGAATATGTTTCAAATGATTGAATCTGGAAGTATGTGTGTGGAATGGGTGGACAGCATTCGAGATCACATCTCAAGAAAATGACTTGGCTGTACACACCTGGACATGCTGGAGTGTGGGGTAACGAGCGAGAGAGAATAGAGTACTTTGTTGTGAGAGAGAGAATAGAGTACTTTGTTGTGTGAGAGAGAGAATTGAGAAGTTAATTTATTTATTATCATTGAAATTTAGTTAGATATACATCTGGGGTCAAAGGCTCATGGCGGCAACATGAGCCAGGGTTAGCAAAGGGGCGCGTTAACCAAGACCCTGCCCCCAACCTCCACTTGGTGACCCTGGAAACAGACTCAGGTTCCGGTCTGGCTAAGGGGGGGAGATCCACAGGTAGTGGTAGTAGTGCAAACATGGAAAAGGAATTACAGGGGCCGAAAATCCATGAACAAGCACGCATCTCCTGGCCATGTCCAAGAAAGTACATATAAGTACGAATCAGCAGTGTACGAGCGTCAGCGAACAAAACAGTGGTGAAAGCGCAAACACAGAAAAGAAATGGGCGGAACTCCTGAACAACACACACATTTCCTAGCCGAAGTCCGCTAAAATATGCCCAAGCTCAAAAGAAGCATGAAACAATAGAGTACAAGCGTCCGTGAACAAAATAGTGGTGGAAGTGCAAACACGGAAAACCAATAGGCCGGAAATCCCTGAACAACACAGACATTTCCTGGCCGAACACCGCTAAAATATGCCCAACGGTAAAAAAGAACTATGAAACAACAGAGTACAAACGTCCATGAACTGGGGTGTGTGTCTGCAAACTGCGCCTCCTCGTTTTGAAAATAACTGGACGAGCGAGCCAGTAAGCGAGCGTGGTTCCCCAGTGTCGATAACCAATTGCGTGCATAGTCTCTAACGGCTGAGAGTGCCTCTCCGCTTCTTCACCGACAGCGAACGAGGCTCCCAGCGAGTAAGGAGAAGGTACTGTCTGCTATTAAGACTCGCTTGCGGTCTTACTGGTGGGGTGTGTATGTCTGTATATCGAAGGTGCTCGGTCGCGATGTGATGCAAAATGGCTCATTAAATCAGTCCATGAACAAAACACCAACTTCCTCAGAGAAAATGACAGAATTTAAGGGAGATGTGCATCCCAAGAAAGCCGAGAGATGAAGTGAAACTTGGTGCCATGGGTACAAGTCAAACTGAGTGTTGGAACAGCCCGAGGCACGGACATGAAATGGCAGATGTGTGAACATGTTGGTCATATCAGCCTCCCAGCAGATGTGAAAGGCTGCAAGCGAAGGAATGGCCGTCTGCCCAGCGTGTTCAGTACAGCGTTGTACTATGGGTGACTATCCTCTGTGTGTGCGGGTTCAATTCTGCGGGCTGGCAGAAAAAGCCACAGATTCCCCAGATTTACGGTGTTCGTGGCACCGAACCAAAGTGTTACGATGTCCATGGCACAGAGCTGAAAAGCGAAGGAATGAGAGGTGCATTCTGATTGGTGGCACAAGGGAAGATTGCGATAAAACTCTGTATATGTGGCCGAGCACAGACTATTTTCTCTCTTCACCCTTTGCCCCTAGGAAGGCATAGGTCCACAACCAAGGCCTTCCAAGCCCACCTATCCAAGACAATCTTTTCCAGATCACTACCCATTTTCTTGCCATGAGTCCCTCCTTGCGTGGTCTTTCCTCGAGTGGCAAGCTCCTGGTTGCTCCATGAATATTCCTGGTTGTGGTTTCTGTAGCTATCTAGTGATTTTTACAGGAGTGGGATAACTAGCCCCAAGCCCAACCTCCTTAGTCACCTCTTACGACATTCGTGGCAGGTAACAGTGGTTCTATTCTTCCACCCCTAATTTGGGTTCGGTAACCACTCGGCGGAGGCAGACTATGATACTGGGTAAAGTTGGCAGAGCAAAAACCCAAAGTCACGTTCTAGTGCCTTACTAAACTGCCCTCCCTGAGACAGCCGGGCAGGGTACGATTGTTCACGCAATTAACATCCCCAGAAATATCAGGGCTGGTGATAAACGACGAGTACAAAATCCAAAGTTGCGCTGATATCGCTGAATGAAACGACCCATAAAATACGATGGCGGGCCCCAGCCCAGGTTTCCCAGATCAAAGGAAACAACAGAGCCAACGCAAATTGCCTAGTGCCGACCCGAGCATCCATAAAACATCCCAGGACTCTGTTCTCTTGAGAGAACGACTGCTGCCTTGTAGTTTTGGTTGGGGACAATCAAAGGCTAACGGAGTAAACCGTAAACAAAACTGGACGGTAGGCAAACCAAGCAGTCCATTAACAAAACAGGTAGTGCTGGGCAGATGATGCTCATCAGCCTGGGAGGGCAGGTCATCTAACTGAAAGAAAATAGCAACCTGCTGCCTTGTGGGTTCTGGCTGTGGACAGTCAAAGGCTAACGGAGAGCGAACCCAGTAAACGGTTGAAATCAGACACACGGCCGAAAGACAAGCAACTGAGCCCGAATTGGCACTGAAAGTTGTGACATAGCTACCCATGCTAAGGCTGCATGGACCAAATTTTTTCATGAATATGTCTAATTTCAAATATCGATATGGTGCTACGCCTGTTGAGATCCGTCGGGCAGGACGAGTGCCGGGCCCCATGCCTCGAAGGGCCGTTTTTGCTAAGCAGCGGCGAGGCCCACTGGAAAAAGCTACTGGTTCAATACGGCAAAGTACTGGCCAGCGACGATTAAACATTGTGCAATTGTATGCCGAAGGTATTCAGCACAAAAAGCAAGTACTCGCAATAAGACTTGCAGAAGACAAAATTGATGTTGCATGCATACAAGAAACCCATCTAAATGCCCAACATAGATTCGGGATCAGAGGTTACCAAACCTTCAGATTTGACCGAGAAGGGCATAAGGGTGGAGTCCTCACCCTAGTTCAAAATGGCATTCCAGCCAAGCAAACAAAAGCAACTACAGGAAGTGCCGGCGCAGCAGAGATCGTAGGCGTCCTAATTACATGTGAAGAGATGCAGATTCTTCTGTATAACTTATACTGCCAAAGTGACATCTCGCCCCAGACGACCCGCCAACCTTCTATTCGAGAAGGTGGCATACGACTAGCACCCTCGACTTGGCCTTCGCAACAAGTGACCTTCCACAAAAACAGTACGTACTGGGTCACAAAGCAACTCAGAGACAGTGACCATAGGCCCGTCAAGCTACAAGTAGACCTAAAATTTTTACCCGAGCCCAAAATGTGCTTGCCGCGGTGGAACTACAAAAAAGCCAATTGGAAACAGTATGGGGCACTGACCAATGTTGAAAGCATCAACATGCATGAAAAGAAAAACATGCGAACCGTGGCAAGGAACTCTCAAAGCAATCCTGAAAGTGGCACTGAAACCATTCCTAGAGCGCATGGAAGGATTACAAGCCATACTGGACAGCAGAGGTTCAGAAGCTTGAAAACGACCTTGAAATGGCAAGGAGTGAGACAGAAAAGGCAGTCAGTAACGACCAATACTGCTTACAAGGCGGCGGCAGCTAATTACAAGCGGGAGATTAAACGATCAGCACGACAGAGCTGGGTTGATAAGACCGAATCCCTGAACCTTGATAGGGACGCCATAAATTGTGGAAGTTAGCAAAGCGCTGAGGGACGAAAACACCAGCCGACCCTAATAGTCCTCAACAGGACAAAAGATGTCCTCGGGAAGGGAAGCCGCAAACATTCTAATGCAAAATATGCCGAAGTCAGCAGAGTAAGCATAGCAAAAGAAAAAGTCGACAACACTAAGAGAAAAGCGAGAGCCCTCCAAGGCGAGCCAAGAAAAGCTGATAGTCACCTAACGGATACATTCACCAGTAATGAGTTGGAAGAGGCATTAGGAGCTGTAGCTCAGAAAGTCGCCAGGAAAGGATGGGATCACAAATGAGATGCTTAAGAACTTGGGTACTAGAGCAAAGGCAGCTCTACTGGCCATCCTAAACATGTCGTGAAGGACATGCATAGTACCACGAGAATGGAAGGAAGCGATCATGGTATCCATCTTAAACCAGGCAAAAATAAACTCCACCCGGCGAGTTACAGACCAATAAGCCTCCTAAGCTGCACGGGCAAACTCATGGAACGCATGGTGAACAAACGGCTATCTTGGCACTTAGAAAGCAAAGGGCTTCTCATGACACAACAGGGAGGCTTTCGGAAGCACCGATCTACAGAAGATCAAGTAACCTATATTGCCCAGGAAATCGAGGATGATTTCTAAGAAAAGAAACAGACACTGGCAGTTTTGGTAGATATGGAGAAGGCGTTTGACACAGTCTGGAAGGAAGGGCTAAGACTGAAACTCCTCACCCTCGGTATGAAGGGAAGAATGTACAATTGGCTTAATAGATACCTAGAGAACAGAACAGCAATGGTTCAGGTTCAGGGGTAAACAAGTAGGAAGGCCACATTAGAGCAAGGAGTCCCCAAGGAGGAGTGCTCTCACCAACCCTCTTTCTAATCTTTGTCAATGACATAGCAACATGCCTACCAAAACGAGTACACTCTGCCATGTATGCCGACGACCTGGCAATATGGGCGAGGGAAGAGTCAATGCCCA
Source organism: Arion vulgaris (assembly GCA_020796225.1). Classification (NCBI taxonomy): domain Eukaryota; kingdom Metazoa; phylum Mollusca; class Gastropoda; order Stylommatophora; family Arionidae; genus Arion; species Arion vulgaris. The sequence continues at coordinate 34,361,363 of CM036772.1, forward strand.
TAGCAACAAATCGACTCCAAGAAACCCTAAATAACCTGGAAGTGTGGTCAAAAAAGTGGAATATATAAATCCTTCAAAAACAACCTACACTGTGTTCTCCCAGCAATCAAAATCACAAGATCAAGCTTAAAGTCAATGGGCAAGATCTTCCAGAAAGCAAGACCCCAACGTACCTTGGAGTCACACTCGACCGAAAACTGACTTGATGTCCCCAAATCAAAAATGCTACGGCAAAAGCAAGACACAGGCTCACGATAATGCACAAACTCGCAGGCTCTACGTGGGGAACAAACACCAGAGTCCTCAAAACACTCTACTCCGGAAAAGTGCCACTGATCCTGGAGTACGGCATTGCAGCGTGGAGTAGTGCATCCAATAAACAATTTGCCAAAGTGAGCAATAGCCAGAACCGTGCAATGCGCATTATCACAGGAGCCATGAAGTCCACGCCCATCAAGGCAATGGAAACAATCACAGGCATCCAACCAATGGCAGATCGAAGGGACAGAAAAGTCTTGGTGTTGGCGGAAAACTTAAACGGCTCAATTCCCACCCTATGTGCGAAAGAATAAACGGATTCGGAAGGGGCAGAATACAGAGGACCAGCTTCGCAAAAACGCAAAGCTCTTATCGCAGACCATCCGGTCCTAGCAAACTGCAACGCCAAATCAATCCCGGCAACCGATAAGTGCCTGCCATGGAAAACCAAAATGCTGGAACTAAGGGAATCAATCCCAGGCATACTGAAAAAAAGGCCAGCAAGAAAACTTTGAAAGAAGAGCTGCCACAGAAAAATACATAGGGACAGAGTACCCTGAAAATAAGTAGTTACACGTCACGAGGAGGAATAGTGCTTAAATTCTCAAAGAAAGTGACGGTCACAAAGCGATCCAAATTTGAGCAAATACTCAAATAACTATGAGGCAGGGGCAATGAGAACAGCGGCCGAAATGATCCTAGAGAGAAGAGGCACCTCTCGCAACAAAGTCGTGATATTCACCGATGCTCTATCGGTCATCATGGCACTCAAAGGCGTAGGCAAAACAGAGCTGAATGAGCTCAAAGCGACCCTCGATGAACTAGCGCGCTCTATCAAACGCACCATCATTCAGTGGATACCATGACCCTGTAATTTAAGCGGAAACGAAAAAGTCGACAAACTAGCTAAAGAAGGCGGGCAACTACCTCAAACTGATCTCGAGGTCAGTTATGAGGAAGCCAGAACAACCATCGGCTGGCACTACAGAGACAAATGGACAAAAGATCATCCTCAGGCTAACAACAGCGACGGTACTATGGTCTGTCTTGTAGTGAACAAGTTGCCATACTTCGCCTCCGTCACTGCCACAACAAACTCCGCGCCACATGTTTTACAGATTTTAAATTAGCACATCTAGCCTGTGCCCCTGCAAAAGGCGGACATGACGGCAGAACACGTTCTGCAAGATTGTCAACTGATAGCAGGTATAAGAAAAGAAACCTGGACCCAAAACACAGAGCTTGGAGAAGCTGAGGAGGAACGGATCCCTTAAATACACGGTAAAATTCATGAAAAAAGTTGGTTCATCAGTCTAGGCTGGGATCGTGAGAGAGAGATTCACATCCAATTTTCTAGTTTCATTTAGGTGATTATTCCAGTGTAATTATTCTGTGAACACTCATTGATTGTTCCATATTGTCTGTTCTGTATAGTCCTGTATAATGTTTGTTCTGTATAATGTTTGTTCTGTATAATGTTTAGTCCTATGTAATGTTTAGTCCTGTGTAATGTTTAGTCCTGTGTAATGTTTAGCCCTGTATAATGTTTAGTCCTGTATAATGTTTAGTCCTATGTAATGTTTGTTCTATGTAATGTTTAGTCCTGTGTAATGTTTAGTCCTGTGTAATGTTTAGTCCTATGTAGTGTTTAGTCCTGTGTAATGTTTAGTCCTGTATAATGTTTGTTCTGTATAATGTTTGTTCTGTATAATGTTTAGTCCTGTATAATGTTTAGTCCTGTATAATGTTTGTTCTGTATAATGTTTGTTCTGTATAATGTTTAGTCCTGTATAATGTTTGTTCTATATAATGTTTAGTCCTATGTAATGTTTGTTCTGTGTAATGTTTAGTCCTGTGTAATGTTTAGTCCTGTATAATGTTTAGTCCTGTATAATGTTTAGTCATGTATAATGTTTAGTTCTGTATAATGTTTGTTCTGTATAATGTTTCTTCTTCTTCTTTTGTCGTCACACTGCTACCGGGTTGTTGCCCAGTGTCGTGGTTTTCTGTTTTGTCTTGCGCTGTTCTGGTGGCTTGTGTGATTGTTATCTTTGCTCTTTCACAGGATGCTGCCACGCCATCTAACCATCTTTTCCGTGGTCTTCCTCTTGCCTTCTTTCCCGATGTTCTGTTGTAGAAGACTCTGTATACTGTGGAGTTTGGATGCATTCTTATTAATTGGCCAAACCACTTCATTCTTTGTTTATCTATATAATTCAAGCACGGTTTTGTGCCAACTTTCTTTCTTATGCTGATGTTGGTGATTCTGTCTTTTCTTGTGTTGTTGGTAACTTTTCTCAGGCAACGCATTTCACATGTAGTTATTTTTTGTGACTGCGCTTTGCTCAATGTCCATGTTTGGCTCTGGTAACACAAAGTAGGTATAAAAATGTAGGTATAATGTTTAGTCCTGTATAATGTTTGTTCTGTATAATGTTTAGTCCAATGTAATGTTTAGTCCTGCGTAATGTTTAGTCCTGTATAATGTTTAGTCCTGTATAATGTTTGTTCTGTATAATGTTTGTTCTTTATAATGTTTGTTCTGTATAATGTTTAGTCCTATGTAATGTTTAGTCCTGTGTAATGTTTAGTCCTGTATAATGTTTGTTCTGTATAATGTTTGTTCTGTATGTTCTGTATAATGTTTAGTCAAGTGTAATGTTTAGTCCTGTATAATGTTTGTTCTGTATAATGTTTAGTCCTGTATAATGTTTGTTCTGTATAATGTTTGTTCTGTATAATGTTTAGTCCTGTATGTTTGTTCTGTATAATGTTTAGTCAAGTATAATGTTTAGTCCTGTATAATGTTTGTTCTGTATAATGTTTGTTCTGTATGTTTAGTCCTGTATGTTTGTTCTGTATAATGTTTACTCCTATGTAATGTTTAGTCCTGTATAATGTTTAGTCCTATGTAATGTTTGTTCTGTGTAATGTTTAATCCTGTATAATGTTTGAATGTAGTCATTCTCTATAATCTTGTATGTGATGTTCCAGTATGTTTACTATGTACACTCCCACAATCTTGTATGTGATGTTCCAGTATGTTTACTGTGTACACTCCAACAATCTTGTATGTGATGTTCCAGTATGTTTACTGTGTACACTCCACATAACCCATGTTATGTCTATACAGATAAGATTCGACATAGACAAGAAATTGAGAAGATGAAAGCTAATTGTTCAGCTTCTCTGAGATCAATGGAAGAATTCTGTCAGAAGTTTGATCATTCTGTTACTGGACCAATGGTACGTACATTACAAAATTGGTTGTTTGTTTATCTTCAATTAAAATAAAATGGATAAAATATACTGTAACCGCCCAGACTTCCATGTCAAACTACTTGTCATCTAAAACAAATAGGCCAATAAACATAAGAACTTTCTCATATAAAGTCTGTAGAAGAAGATGGCTACGAGATATTCAAGAAACCATGAATATGACCTAAAATTCAGAAATAAAATTTAGACAAACAAAATATTTTGGGCACATAAAAGACATGACACCATGATAAAATCTTTACTAGAGGGGAAAGGTGAGGGGCGAAGAGCAAGAGGAAGACCAAGCGATAAGTGGAAGGGAAACTTTAAGAAATGGACAGGTTACAGTCTGGCAGTGTGCAACACCAAGGCAAAAGACAGAGGATGCTGGAGATTCATCGCAGCCAAGCTTCGATGTGGAGACAGCATCTGATGATGAGGATGAATATGACCATCGACGAAGTGGGTGAACTCGCTAGAGACAGAGTGAATTTCAGATGCACTGCAAAGAGAGCAACATCCTATAAAGCGTACACACCCTTGATGATGATGATGACGATGATGATGGATGTATGGATGGATGATGTAAAATTCTTACAAAAATATCATTGCCATCTTCCAAATGACATTGGGGACCCTCGCTGGTGCTACCGTGTTCATGCACTGCAGCTGATATCTTCCTGTGTAAGAAAGAGATCTGACTACACATGGTTACTCACCAAAGTGCAATGATGATGGTCCTATCAATCAATCATACATGTGCATAATTGTCCACACATAAATACTTACTACTCTATACATACGTACATTAACATACATCTATGTACATACCATCTTTCTACCAAAATCTTTGTATTTTTCTACATACATACATCTCTGTTGTACATTTGTCTCTGTACGCACATTTCTGTTTTTGAGTCTATTACTAGATTGCAAGAGTTGTACATTTGTCTCTGTACGCACATTTCTGTTTTTGAGTCTATTACTAGATTGCAAGAGTTGTACATTTGTCTCTGTACGCACATTTCTGTTTTTGAATCTTACTAGATTGCAAGAGTTTGGATTAAAGATTGAGGACAAGAATAGCACAACAGGTAATATGAGTAGACTCATCAATCAACACCGAACTGGTACGGTCAGACACTGTTGAAGATATTGCGAAGGAGATCGAAGCACCTATGGACATGTGCCGAATTCATGAAGATATTTCTAACTGAAACTACATTTTTGTTTTTGAAAAGAAAATAGTGGGGTAATATGACATCCTCTTGTGGATTCTAATCATAAAACAATATATACTCCATCCACAGGGCAGGCCAGGATCAAATGACTCAATGACTCTTGGTCATCCTATGGTTGGTTACCAGGAGGTGAGTACTGTCATTGTCAGTGTTCTTTCAATTATTTTACCCGTGTAAGTAGCTATATCAATATTGAGTTTACCTGTGTAAGTAGCTATATCAATATTGAGTTTACCTGTGTAAGTAGCTATATCAATATTGAGTTTACCTGTGTAAGTAGCTATATCAATATTGAGTTTACCTGTGTAAGTAGCTATATCAATATTGAGTTTACCTGTGTAAGTATTGCGATTCTGTTGGTAAAAAGGTAGGTTATCATAGTTTTTTTATTCTGAATTGAAAAGCGGTGTTCTCTTTGTTTCTGCAGACAAGTTATATTCAACATGGGATGGGACATGTGTATCGATCAATGAAAGATGTACCTGACATGTATGTGGAATCTACACTAGCAGTACAAAACTCACATGCAAGCAAGGCAGAGTCCAAGAAACATCCAAGTTTACCCAAAGAGGTAGCTATTATCAAATATTATCTTGGTTGTGTTGTGTAAAGCCATCAAACAAACAGCAGCTAGTGTTTGATTTCATAGAAATCAAAGTGCTGGATATTCCAGTAATATTGACTGTCTTTCAGCAAACTGTCAGACCAGCTATAACTCATATATAATAATAATAATAATTCCTCTCGTACCGTTATACGTTACAAAGGGCCTGCAAGTAATTTCTCCATACCGCTTTATCCTGGGCAACTCACTCAATCTCATCCATGGAACTGAGACCGATATTTCTTGCCTCTCTCAGCAAAGTTCGTTTCAGGGTCTCTTTAGGTTGACCTCTCTTTCTTGAACCCTTTGCATCCCACTTCAATGTCTGCTTTGATATTCGTTGATTATTTCTCCTCAAGGTGTGTCCAACATATCTCCATCTTCTCTCTCTTATAAGTTGTCACTAGTGGTTGACCAGACATTTCTCTGATTTCATCACTTCTCCTAAATTCGTTCCATTTTATATTCACTATTTTTCACAGACATCTATTTTCAAATGCATTCAACTTGCTTTCTATATCTTTAGTCATTTTCCAAGTCTCGCTGGCATATGTTAGGATTGATACACATTTGAATTGAAAACTCGTAATTTAGTTTTAATACTATATAACTTGCAGTTCCATATTTTATTTAGACTTTTAAAAGCTGATGTTGCTTTGCCAATTCATATCATAATTTCTTTTTAACATTTCCTGTGCAATCAAAATTGCTACCTAAATAGGTCACAAAATAGATGAGACTGCAGTAAAACTATTTGATTGGCAAAACACGTAATCACAAAGTACTGTAGTTTTACAAATTACAAAAACAATGACAAAATACAGCAACGTTTTGACCAACAAGGCCTTTATCAAGCAAACGAACAACAGGAGTGACAAATTTAAAAAACAAATGGACAACCAAAAACAAACGTTTCTAATGAAAATCTGGGAATAAAAATGAATAACTAAATAAATGTAACACAAAAAACACACATAAAAGCTAGAAATAGAACGGAAGAGAAACAATGAAAAATCTAGTAAATATATAACTTGAATACATGCAACATATACTCATATAGATTACAAGGCATGGGAAGAGAAATTGACTGTCGATTAAACATCGTTTTGAAAATTTCTAACATTGTGTACTTCCCCCAACATCATATCTGTTTTATACTATATACGTGTTTATCATATGTGATAGTGGTTAGTAACATTTTTTTTCTTCATAATGGGAAACAAGAAACAGAATAGAAAATCTGGTAAGCGTAAGTTTTGTGGAAACCGGTACACTAAATCAGATAAGCTAGAGATAAACAAACGTGATGCAACTGTTGTCGATAGTGAATACACTGAGCCTGTCTGCTCCTCTGTAAAGAAAAATTAAAGTATTTGAAAGTGAAACACAATGTGATCAAGACAACAAAGGACATGGGTTTATTCTTATTGATGTAATGCTGCTGTTTTTATGTAGTAACTTTAGATGTGAAAAATGTTGTCAGTACTCACTGACATGTGAGCTCACGGAACAAACTCAAAATGGTTTTTGTCATGACATTAGAATAAAATGCTTGGAATGTGGAGAGTGGAATACCAATTTTAACACTTCTGATAGATCATCTACAGCTACTCACAAACTCAGAGAAGTAAATGTGAGAATGGTAGCATTTGTGCGCTCTATTGGGAGAGGTCATAATGCTCTGCAGAATTTTTCTATGTATTTGAACTCAAGTCAACCCATGACAAGAAAAACCTACAGTAGAACTCTGCACAGAATCCATTCAGTAAGGACATTGCAATGGAAAGCATGAATGCTGCTGCAAAGGAAATAAGAGAGCTCAAGACATCTGGCATGGTGAATGATACACCTACTGAGTCAAATGCCGCAGACTGTGCAGTGTCATTAGATGGTTCCTGGCAACGTCGGGGCCACGCAAGCCATCATGGAGTGGTGACTGCAATATCGGTGGACACTGGAAAGTGTGTTGATGCTGAAGTTCTTACAAATATTTGTAAAGGGTGTCAGCACTGGGAGGCAAAGAAGGAATCTGTAGACTATGAAAAGTGGAAGCTTACACACATCTGCAAAATAAACCATACTGGAAGTGCCGGGGCAATGGAGGTAGTTGGAGCCGTTCGTATATTTAGTCGGTCAGAACAAATGAGAAAGCTACGATATAAACAGTATTTGGGTGATGGAGATTCTGCATCTTTCAAGAAAGTCCTGGAAACAAAGCCATATGGGAATTTAGAGGTTGAAAAGCTGGAGTGTGTTGGACACGTTCAGAAACGATGTGGGACACGATTGCGGAAGTTGAAAAATGAAAACAAACGACTAAAGCTGGATGATGGAAAAGGTTTAGGGGAAATTGGGAGACTTACTGATAAAAAGATAGACACTCTTCAAAATTATTATGGCTTTGCAATTAGACAGAATCCAGGAAATTTAGATAAAATGTTGTGCGATGTAATGGCTGTTCTTCCTCATGTCAGTTCGACTGATGTCAACCCAAACCACGACGGTTGCCCAAATGATTCATGGTGCAAGTATAAGTTAAATCCCGGAAAATATAGTTATAGACATGGACTACCACAGGCTGTCATGGATTTTATACAACCAGTTTTTACAGATTTAGCGAATGAGGATCTATTAAGGAAATGTTTGCACGGGAAGACACAAAATAGAAATGAAACACTGAACAAACTGATATGGCAACGATGGAAAAGACAAAAAAGAGGAGAAAGTCTTTGAGAGCACTGCGAAAGGGATTCATAGACACTACAGCAGCAATAGAAGGAGACCATTATTCAACCGGCGGTCATTAAACTACAAATAGTGAGTACTTTTTCAGTTTTTCTTCGTTTTCTCAGAATTATGTTTTACCCTAAGTCGTGATTTTTAAAATAAGATAACTCTGCATCAGTGCATTCAATTTGCTTGAAATTTGTAAAAACTATCTATCATAAACTATTACAGGGGCTGACCTAGAATGGGCAAAATTGAATTCGCAGTTATGGTTTTATGACCATTATGCATATATAATGAGGCACAAATATTGGAATTGATATTTTTAAAATTCATTAAAATAAAACCTCTTGTCCATGCCCTATCATTCTACTTCAGGCCATCAATCTACACAGAATGAATCAATATGCCAAGTTTCACTGAAATCCAGCAATCAACACCTTAGTTATGCAACTTTAAAAAGATCTATAATTTATGTAATGTGGCGGCCATATTGGATAGCTAATTTGCATAATTCATTAATTAAGATTTTTTTTTAAATTGTGAAGTCCATACTTATACAATACCCTGAAATTTTGATTCTGTGATGAAAATTAGAGTTTTTGACCCTACCATGTACCAATCTACCTTAAATTTGTCACTCCTGTTGTTCGCTTGCTTGATAAAGGCCTTGTTGGTCGAAACGTTGCTGTATTTTGTCATTGTTTTTGTAATTTGTAAAACTACAGTACTTTGTGATTACGTGTTTTACCTAAATAGGTGAACTGCTCTGTTAATTTTATCATTTTAGATTCCAGGGTGATATCTGTGTTACTTGCCATAGGTGTCTTCATTATATTTGTTTTTTCATAGCTTATCTGCAGTCCAACTTTTGATGCTATAGATGACAAGTTGTCTGTTTTCCTTTGCATATCTTGGTTGTTTCTACTTAGCAAGGCAATATCATCTGCAAAATCCAAATCTTCTAGTTGACTATTATCTGTCCAATCGATGCCAGTTTCGCCCTGCAGCTTTTCGCATCACCCAGTCAATGGCCACTTCAAACAATAGCAGAGATAGAATACAGCCTTGCTTTACTCCGGTTTCAACCATAAACCAGGCGCTGTGTCCACCATCAGTGCAAACTGCACACTGTGAACCATCATAGAGGCTCTTGTTAATGTTTATTATTTTATCTGGTATTCCATAGCATCTCAGAATATTCCACAGGGAGATTCTGTGTAGACTATCAAAGACTTTTTAAAATTGATAACATTTAGTATAAGTGGTTGTTGCTTCTCAATATATTCCTCCAAAATTAGTGGTAGGGTAATTATTTGGTCTAAGCAGCTTCTCCCAGGTCTAAAACCAGCTTGTTTTTCGTATATGAAACATGCAGATATTAATATTCACATTGAAGCATACACATTTGTACAAACAAATAGCTTCACATCATCGGATCGCGAGAGAGAGGAGACAAAGAAAGAGCTTCACATCATGTTTGTTAGTTTGAGAAATCACTGTCTTCTTTCACAGTACTTGTCTTGACCCGAGGGCAGTGAAAACCCATGACCTTAGCATGTGCCAAACAACAAAACCATCCATGTAAATGACTAAAACACTCACATATGAGTTCTCGGAAATCAACACCTGAACTTCTACCTCCATGACCACTGGGTTTTCTTGTCTGCATTCTTTGTTAAATCTGACACATGTTGTAAAGCAAGGATATATAATAATGTGATCTACTATTAAGTAAGATATGATCTACTATTAAGTAAGATGTGATCTACTATTAAGTAAGATGTGATCTACTATTAAGTAAGATGTGATCTACTGTTCAATAAGATGTGATCTACTGTTCAGTAAGATGTGATCTACTGTTAAGTAAGATGTGATCTACTGTTCAGTAAGATGTGATCTACTATTAAGTAAGATGTGATCTACTATTAAGTAAGATGTGATCTACTGTTCAGTAGGATGTGATCTACTGTTCAGTAAGATGTTATCTACTGTTCAGTAAGATGTGATCTACTGTTCAGTAAGATGTGATCTACTGTTCAGTAAGATGTGATCTACTATTAAACATTGTTATAGATAGGGGATGTGTAAAACAACTGAAGATAAAACAAGAGATATCAGATGCACTCTCACATCTACTCTGGAACACCTAGATTTTGCTGATAACATCACACCTCTACCTCACACACCTACCTCACACACATAATATCTAGGAAACTTCTTGCCATCTTAACTAGTACAGCCATCTTTATTACAGGCTCAATGTCAGATATACAAGCCTGAAAGCTAAATCTGCTGATAGCACAGTACAGAACCTAGAAAGAAAACTTGCTTTGTTACCAAAAAAGGCAGAAATTTCACTGCAGTGGATCCAATCTCATGTTTCATTGAAGGCAATGAGAGTGCCAATATCTTTGCTAAGGAAGGCAGTGTGAAAGAGTAAATCTACCCTAGTCTGTTTCAGTTTCAGTTTGGAATATCTTCATTGCACTCCGGATATGTCCATAGGTGCTCCGATCTCCTTTGCAATATCTCCAACAACGTCCTGACCGTACCAGTTCGATTTTGATTGATGAGCCTACTCACGTACTTGTTATGCTGTTCTTTTCTTGCTACTCCAATTTTCAAACCCAATCTCCTGCATCTCGAATGCTCCTGCAATCTAGTAGTTGACGTAGATTAGTTTAAATGAGAATCTTCTTTGCGGCCACACTCTATGAGGGCGCTCAAAATATCAGCTCTATCCATTGGCTGGCCTTCTGATATGGTGGCAGAGCCAGTCAGCCTGTCTACTCTCTCATTGTCAAAGACACCCATGTGCCCCGGAATGAAGATAAGTGTGATTCTGCAAATTGTTGACGCTTGTAGTGATTCAGTCCATTGCCTGAACCAAACAACCAGCGAACCAACCTCCACCTTGCGGATCATACTCAATGAATCACTCAGAATGCACACATGAGTGTAGTTTTGTGACTCCAGCCAACGTAAAGCATTAGTCACCGCCAGTACCTCCATTGTCATACTGCTTGTTGTAATACGAAATGCACCACTGGCCTCATGGACCATTCTGTCACATGAGCTTGCAGAGAAGGCCCATGCGGACTTTTCGTGACGAACTACCGATCCATCCGTGTAAATCACAACGGCACCTCCATTGCAGTTTTCATCAATGATAGCCTTAACGTCTGCATCCAGCGCCACGGAATTCCTCTCTTTGCAACTTTTGTCAAATTTAATGATGGTGGAAAAGTGTTCCGTATATTGAAAGCATCGTATCCTTTCTTCCCAATAATCGATATTGTGAGCCTGCATACCAGCTGAACAGTGTCTGCAGCACGGCCAACCCATGACTTGCCCCGCTTTAATCGATTTCCTCCACTGGTGCTGAGCAGCTCATGCAATGGGTGATCCTTTTTAGCACTTATTTTGAGGTACGCACATGCTCTAGCTATCTTGAGTCTATACTCCATGGTCGGGAAATCCAGGAGAAACCTCATCACCACGCAGGATGTATCCCGTGTGCAACCGAGAATGATACACATAGCCTCATTCTGTATTCTTTCCAGTCTTTCAATTTGCGTTTTACTAACAGTGAGGATGGCCATTGCATATTCAATGGTGGAGAGAATCAGCGTCTGATACAGGATGACAAGCAGCTGTTGCATGACATTAGCAGCCGCCATAACTTTCATTGCCGCTAAACCTTTACTTGCTTTGACAATAACATACTCAACATGTTCCCTGAAACACAGACTGCGGTCAAATTGCACACCCAAAAATTTCATTGATTTAGCTCCGGACAAACCAACACCGCAAAGTTCTACGATAAGCGTACATGCGTTAACAGTATGATTATTGAGTGAGAACCATGTTACTGTCGCTTTTGTTATGTTATGTTATGTTTTGCGATCGACGTCATGGCACATTGGGCATTCCCATTCGTGCTCTGTCCTCCGTTGCAGCAGCCATCCCAAAGTCCATTTGCTCACAGTACCCATGAGAAGTTGATTACTATATCTTCTCTCTCTACCACGAAGACGACACTGTCTGGCATGTCCAAACTTAACGCCTAATTCTCGAACTCGTTCCAGTGTCTGAGACCCGCCCATGTCACACAATTGAGAGCGTACGTCATTGATGATATCGGCTCTGTCCATGCTTCTGCCCACTTGAGTCGGGCACTGTTTGCAAGAGAGTCAGCACGCTCGTTACCCGCACTCCAGCATGTCCAGGCGTGTACAGCCAAGTCATTTTCTTGAGATGTGATCTCTGAATGATGTCCACCCATTCCACACGCATACTTCCAGATTCAATCAGTTGAAGCATATTCATCGAGTCTGATATGATGATCGTATGGGTAACCTGTTGCTCAGCCACCCATGACAGAGCCCTGGAGGCAGCGGTGATCTCCATAGTCATGCTCGATGTCGTTGTCTCAAAAGCCCCGCAGTCCTCATGAAGTGTGCGACCATTTCGTTGTGCTGAGTAAGCCCACGATGATCTGGTGCCACGCTTGACCGAGCCATCGGTGTAGATAATGATATCACCTGGGTGGGAGTGCTGATCCACGAGTGCAAGAATTTCCGCATTGACGACGCCCGGGCCCATTCTCTACAGCGGCATCCAAGTGTGCTGATAACCCTGGCGTAAGCAGTCATATCCTCTGATATAGGCATCCATTCGTCACCGTGCCTCAGCTCATCTAGAGTACAGACCTGTTTAATAACATCCTCTGCCTCGGCTATCCAGGATCGACCTCTCTTCAGTCGCCTTCCCTTGTTCTCATTTATGGATTTGTGCAGAGGATGATTTGTGTCCGCAGAAACTCTCAGATACGCTTTTACCTGTGCGACTTTGTGTCTCGTGGCTATCGTTGGCAATCCAAGGACATAGCGCATTGCCTCACAAGAAGTGTCACGTGTGCAACAGAGTATAAGCCTCATCGCTTCATTTTGGATCCTTTCTAACTTATCCAGCGATGTTCTGCTTACTGTTAGAAGACCAAGGCCATAGTCCACCACGCTCAGCACTTGTCCCTGATAAAGAAAGAGTAGCAGGCGTTGCTCAATATCCGCCCCTGCCATAACTTTGAGAGCGGTTAGCCCTTTTCTTGCCTTTATGATTACGTTCTCAACATGGCTCTTAAATGACAGGCTTCTGTCAACTGTTATTCCAAGATACTTTAGTGTTTCGCTTCTGTCAATGTCTTTGTTACACATGCTGACAACCGGGGTAGGTGTCTTTACTATGTGAGTGTTAAGAGAGAACCATGTCAGAGAGGCATTTGCTGGGTTCACATTCGCTTCGAATTCGTTGCACCAGTCACCAATCCTATTCAGCTCACACTGTAATGCAGATGCGATCTCGTTTCTGTCCTTGCCCATGCGATACACCAGAATATCATCGGCGCATTGACATTGTTCTGCCAACTCCGACCCTTTGTGTGCTGGTTACCCGACGGTGTATACATTGAAAAGGACTGGCGAGAGTGGTGATCCCTGGGGAAGGCTCATTAGGACCTGTTGTGGTTGTGATGCCCATGAACCGCAACGCATTGATAACGTGCGCTCAAAAAGTGCAACAGCAATCCACTTGACCAAGCGTGTTTCCACCTGCATATCCATCAATAACTGCATAAGTAAGGTGTAAGAGACATTGTTATATGCGTCCTGCAAATCAATGGCAGCTGCTGCCGTTTCCATCCCCATATGCAAAGACTGCTGCATTGCACCAGGTGTCCTTTCCTGGGCGATAGCCGCCGAGAGTGGAGGGAAAAGACCATTTGTCTCCATTATATTTGAAACTCTACGGGCTATGAATTTTTCAAGAAGTTTGCCGACAGTGTTTTGCAAGGTAATAATTCTATATCCATTTGTGCCTGTGAGATCTTTTCCAGGCTTAGGCAAGGGTCTCAGATAGCTGTGCAGCCAATCATCAGGAATAGTGCCAGTATGGATACTTTTATTGAAAAGCTTGCATAATTCAGCAAGATCTTTGTCCTCCAGACATTTTATGTGACTTTACCGAACACCATCAGGACCAGGCGCTGTATCCGAGCATGTCTTTAGTATTGATTTGATATTATCGACAGAAATGTATTCTATATCGTCATCTATGACAGTCTGCATCTCATGCGAATGGTATACCATCTGCTGCATCCTTTTACGTTCCTCTCTGTCTTTCTTTTCTGTCTGGAGAATAAAGTTATGCAAGAACACCTCACCCCTCTCCTCATCTGTCCTCAAAATTACTCCACTGTCCAGATTCAGATTAGGCATTGAAAAAGGTCTCTAACCGCCATTCATGCTGCGGTGCAATCTCCAGAATTTTGCGAGTGATTGCTCGTTTCCAATTTCAACGCAGAATTTCTCCCATATAGTGTGCTTGGCTTCTCTTGCAATCTGCTTGAAATGTATAGCCAGACTGTTCTTACTTTCTGTCAGGGCTCTTCCACGTTCCTCTGAGAGATTTTGTGATTTTCTGGCTTTTTCCCACGCTTTGGTCGCCATCCTTTTTCCGCCCATGCCTGTGCAACTTCAGGTGTCGCTTTGTAGGGTAAACTAGTGCACCAGAGACATCCCACCGGTTTGTGATGCGGTCAAGTTCCTTCTGTATCTCACCGGCAATCTCATCCCTGTCTTTACCCTGTCTATACACTAGAATGTCATCAGCAAATGACAAAGTTCTACCTCTGCCATCAAGCTGTTGTTTTGTGATTGACACAGTGTATATGTTGAATAAGACAGGTGAAAGAGGAGAGCCTTGTGGCAATCCGGAATATACAGTCACCGGTTCAGAAAACCAACCACCACATCGCAGTACAACCTTCCTTTTGAATTGCGCAGCAGCTATCCATCTTATGTATAGAGGTTTCACCTGAAGTTTGATAAGCTGGTGCATAAGATAATCATAGGGCACTCTGTTGTATGCGTCTTCCAAGTCCACCATTGCTTCACATGTTTCAATACCTGCATGGAAACTCTCGAAGACATCATAGGCAAAGACCACAGTGTTACACCATGTTGCCTTCCCAGATCTGTAACCTGAGATTTCAAGGTCCCACTCCAGCCGACACGCTACGATTTTCTCAAGACGCTTGCCTGTTGTATTTTGCAATGCAATAATTCTGTAGCCGGCTATCTGAGAGTGATCCTTGTTAGGCTTCGACAATGGTAGTAGGTAGCTATGAAGCCACTCTTCCCTGATCGCACCGTCCTTGATACTGACATTGAATTCTTTTACCAGGTCCTCCATGTCTTCATTCGATAAATTGGTAATATCTTTATAGCGAATGCCATCAGGACCTGGTGCAGTGCTACCCTAGTCTGTGTCTGTTGAGTCTACAGTGCCCGGTACGTAGATGAAATATAATGACCTGGTCTTTTTTGCTGAGTTCTTTGAGGAAGTATTTTCTATAATCATATCCAGTGTTTGTCTTCCAGTCTACAGCAGATTTTCTCATAATCATATCCAGTGTTTATCTTCCAGTCTACTGCAGATTTTCTCATCATATCCAGTGTTTGTCTTCCAGTCTACAGCAGATTTTCTCATAATCATATCCAGTGTTTATCTTCCAGTCTACAGCAGATTTTCTCATAATCATATCCAGTGTTTGTCTTCCAGTCCACAGCAGATTTTCTCATAATCATATCCAGTGTTTATCTTCCAGTATAGTGCAGATTTTCTCTTTATATGGTTTTGGTCCTCTTGACTTAACCTTTGCTAGATTGACACAAGTTGCTCAACCGTTGCTACATTGACACAAGCTGCTCAACCTTTGCTAGATTGACACAAGTTGCTTAACTCGCTAGATTGACTTGTTTACTAAAATGTAAACAATGGCTTCAAATGTTAGACTCATCACGATGAAACATGTAGACAAAAGAATGATCAGTAAAATTGGACTGGATGGCTACTAAAGTACATGAACACTCAGGTGCTCTGTCTGCACTACAGAATCTAGTTTGCTATTATTTGATACACTTCTCTCTGTAATTTTTGTTTTGCAGGCTGTGGCCATGATGATGGAGTGGCTGCGTAACCACAAGGACAACCCATATCCAAATGATGATGAGAAGGCTATGCTGATCAAACAGACAGGACTGTCTATCAATCAAATCAACTACTGGTTCACCAACGCTCGACGTCGGATTTTACCAAAGTGGGCCCAGTGCAAGACATAGGAGACTGAGTGTTATTATTTTAAGAGTGTAAGATCAAATGTAAGGGCACAATGTTGGTTTGTTTACCATGTCAGATGTAATGTAGGGACACAATACTCATTTGTTTAGCATGTAAGATGGGATGTAGGGACACAATACCGATTTGTTTACCATGTAAGATGTGATGCCATCTGTTCCCCCAGGTCTAGATGTCAATCTCTATAGATGACCGACAGTCAATATAGATCTAGATTGTTGTTTAGTAATATCTGACGTAGATCTAGATTGTTGTTTAGTAATATCTGACGTAGATCTAGATTGTTGTTTAGTAATATCTGACGTAGATCTAGATTGTTGTTTAGTAATATCTGACGTAGATCTAGATTGTTGTTTAGTAATATCTGACGTAGATCTAGATTGTTGTTTAGTAATATCTGACGTAGATCTAGATTGTTGTTTAGTAATATCTGACATAGATCTAGATTGTTGTTTAGTAATATCTGACGTAGATCTAGATTGTTGTTTAGTAATATCTAACGTAGATCTAGATTGTTGTTTAGTAATATCTGACGTAGATCTAGATTGTTGTTTAGTAATACCTGACGTATATCTAGATTGTTGTTTAGTTATATCTGACATAGATCTAGATTGGTGTTTAGTAATACCTAACTCAAGCACACATCTCCCCCAATTTATTTCTCCATCCTTTTGACCTAGCATTTAAATTGTCACATTATGCATATCTTGCCAGGTACATCTGATTGATTTGCCAGGAAATCTCATCTGCACTACTTAAACATGTGATACACAAGAACATAGACATTGGGTAGTCTCCATTCCTGATCTCCTATGGTCACTTCATTCCTCAGCAATTTGAAATCGTTAGGGATGTAGTAATGGCGGTGTGACGACAAAAGAAGAAGGGATGTAGTGACTCTATCAATCTAGTTGCAAGATATATCGTTCTTCACATAAATAGTCTTGCTGTTGTCTCTTGATCCCAAGCGGACTTGTCTATTTAGCCCCAAGTGGACTTGTCTATTGGACCCCAAGTGGACTTGTCTATTGATCACAAGTGTACTTGTCTATTGACCCCAAGTGTATTTCTTCTTCCGCAAAAACTCCATACGACCACTTTTTAAACTACTCTTTGTGGTTTGTATGTGATCTGAACCCTAAGAGCGATTTTACGTCATGCCAAGTTATGTGCCTATGGTGACTAGGTCAGCACATCCGATTTAGTGCCAGCATTTTATTTGCTAGGGTAGCATCTTAGGATTTGCGCTTGGCCAACCTTACCCAGTAAATGTATCTGTGCTAAGCCTTTGATACAGAGTTTACCGCAATCTTCCCATGTGTCGTCATGAACACATCGTTCTCATTGATTCTTGCCCCACAGCTGCCAATTTTAGTACGGCCATTTACACAGGGGTAGTTGGCATTCGTTCACAAACGACTCGTACAATACTATTTCTTATGTTTCAGCACCTATTTTGGCAACTTTTCATCGGACGTTCGGCTAGGAAATGTGTGCATTTTGTTCAGGGTTTTTTGGGCTTGCATTATTTTTCCGTGCTTGCACTACTACAACTACCTGTAGCTCTCCTTCGATCCCTACCCGCTTAGCCAGACATGATCCACTGTCTGTTTCCAGGGTCACAATGTGGAGGTGGGGTAGGATCTTGAATAGTGCCAGCTCACTAAACATGACGCGATGTCCCTAGAACTGCGCCTTTGACCCCAAGTGGGCTTGTCTATTGACCCCAAGTGGACTTGTCTATTGACCCCAAGTGGGCTTGTCTATTGACCCCAAGTGGGCTTGTCTATTGCCCCCAAGTGGGCTTGTCTATTGACCCCAAGTGGGCTTGTCTATTGACCCCAAGTGGAGTGTTGTAGAATTTGTAGCTAAGATATTTGATATTGACATTTTCGTTAATGCAGGAGTTCTTAACTAATAGTACACAATGTATTCTCTTGTGAGTTGACAATAGTACACAATGTATTCTCTTGTGAGTTGACAATAGTAAACATTGAATTCTCTGTGTGTTTACAATAGTAAATATTGAATTCTCTGTGTGTTTACAATAGTAGACATTGAATTCTCTGTGTGTTTACAATAGTAAACATTGAATTGTCTGTGTGTTTACAATAGTAAACAATGTCTGCAGTTAAAAATGTTCATAAACAAGAAAACACCAGAAAATAAATATCAACTCTTAATGAACAATTAGAATGAATCCTCCACATCTGCAAATCACAATAATAAGGTATTTTTATTATATAAAAAAAGGTTTAAAAGCCGAAGGATTGACTTCATTGCACCGGGTTTTACTCCATATGGCTCGGTCTCTCTCTGCAGAAATGGCACACCACCTGCCGAGAGTATTGCACAAAGCACGAACTCTGTAGTTCTGGCAACAATCCTAGGAGTCTCTGGAAAAAGCTGCACTCGTGAACAGGCTGCAGTCTGGATTTGAACTTTCAACTCGCAAGGCAAAGGGCGTAACCACTCAGCCACAGAGACCCCAATTTTTATTACATATATCCATCAAGCAGAAATAACATTTTAGTAAAAGTTTATAGCTCATGCTCACTAATGTAAACTTAAATGATATTTGTTGAATCAGTTTTAGTGCTACTCGACAATCCATACTTTCTATGTCCATTTCAACTTATTACTGAATGAGCTGAGGTCTTTTCACTGATAAATCTTGCTGTCCGAGGATAAATCTTGCTGTCTGAGGATAAATCTTGCTGTCTGAGGATATGTCTTGCTGTCTGAGGAAAAATCTTGCTGTCTGAGGATAAATCTTGCTGTCTGAGGATAAATCTTGCTGTCTGAGGATAAATCTTGCTGTCTGAGGATAAATCTTGCTGTCTTAGGATATGTCTTGCTGTCTGAGGCTTAGAAGACCAAGTCCTGCTCCAGTATCAAAATTAGTTGTAGGCTCTCTGTGGCTAAGTAGTTAAACCTTTACCTTGTGTTCTGAAGGTCGTCGGTTTGAACCTGGACTGGATCACTCTGTTCACTAGTGCATTTTTTCCAGAGATTCCTAGGATTGTTGCCAGAGCTGCAGAATTTGTGCTTTGTGTAATACTCTTGGCAGGCGGGTGCCATTTCCTGCGGAGAGGTACCAAGCCATATGGGGTCAAACCCTAGCGCAGTGAAGTTACTCCTTCAGTTTTAGACCATTTCTACATTGAACTTGACTGTCTTTAATGATAAAACTGTATTTCACTGAGATATTGTGATATCAGAACGTATCGCTGAAACTGATATTCTCTCTGACTTTATATTTTTCAAACAGTTTCTATAATTATATTGAAGATAAACAAGTGCAGAGAATGATTATTCACACAAGTATGTCGTTACAAGAGACAGCAACGCCTTCTTTGATTGTTCTGTAAAATCTTTGAGTGAGCTCAGAAAATTGCATGGGATTGTTCCATCTGCAGATATTTCTATGAGCTTGTTTTCATCTGCTGCTGTAAGCTTGCCTTCTAGATCATATATATTAATTCAAAATAGATCTTTAATCCAGTATTTTTTTGGCATCAACAAGAAAATAATGTTGGAAACTTTGTTGCCCTGCAAGAACTGAAACAAATGCTGTGCGATATGTGATGTGTCTTCATCAAATGCTGAAACCATGAAAATTTATGGGGCAGGAAAATGTCTCCAATTTTCAGTTCAATAGATGCTGATGCCACAATTTTAACTTGTTAATAATTGCTTCAATCTTGTCTTTAACTTTAAAACTGTAATTTCTTCTGTTTGAACATTCAAGTTGAGAATATTTCAATGAGTAGTAGTAGTAGTAGTGATGATGAGAAATATGATCATTTCATTTAGTAGATAATAATCTGTGTCAAATTAGAGCTGCATTTGTCCATGTTTCATATACAAACAAATCTCTCGTTTAATATCTTTCTATACATCTTTTTTTTTTTTTTTAAATTAAAAGCTCATAACATTTCTTCAATTTTCTTGGACCTCTTAAAGGAATTCACAGAATTCCAGGGTCTGTGGGTCCTGGTTAAGAACCACTACTTCAATGTATGTTTCTTGGTTCATCAGTATGTAGAAATCGTAGACCAATTTTTGTAGGATAGCCACATGTTGGTCAGATTTCCAACAATTTCAATAGTCAAATATTTAGGTGCAAGCCTATCTGTCTATCTGTGTTCTATTTCGAGCCATCATCTTTCTATTTTACTTCTCACCCGCACCTCTCCCCTTCCAACATATTTGCTTTCTACTCTTCTCTGTAGATTGAAGTGAACATGTCAGGATATAATGTAGAATGTTGACAATATGAGACCAGAACTCATTGAGGTCAGATGTAGAGAGAATTTAACTGTCTACATTCTTGTCAGACTGGACTTAGCAGCCTGGAGACAACAGACAAACATTGATGAGTGATATCATAAAGGACAACTTCCACAAGTCTGCCCCTGCCCTACACAACTCAAGTGTAGGTGTGGCCACATTGTTTGTGTACATATATTATGTTTTCAAATATTCAATTCATCATCATCATATTGAAGTCATTGTTTTATTATGATTATTTAGTGCTTTGTCTTAGTGCTAGCTTTTGATCAAATTGTGTGTCTATACATGAAGTGAGTTCTTGTTTTATTCTCTCTCTTTTCTCTTCACACCCCCCCCCCCCACCACCACCACCACCATCACCACCTTCATCATCATTGATGCTATGTTGTTATCTTCAAGTACCATATCTTATGTAATTACTGGTACTGATTGGACGATGTAATTTTTCAATGATCTTTTCAGTTACTGGTCTGCTCATGACTTTGCCAATGACTCCATTCTTTGCCTTATTTGCAGCAAGATATTGTCTCCCTTCTTTTGAAGGAAAGTAGACCACAATTGGATGCCATCATGTCAAGGGAGGGAAGAGATCAATTACACTTTTACAAATTTTAACTATTTTCTGTTTTTTTCCTAATCATTTGAAAGAGTGAGTGTTTTCAATAGCATTTTTCATGTTGATTCCTAATTTGGTTTTTTTCTATAATTTTGATGGAATTATTGAAGATATAATTTGCATAGAAATGAAGAATGAAATCCTTGTTGGGAACAGTTTGTTAAGTGATAATTCTAATGACTTGTGTTTGTAATTTGATTGTGGAGTTTCCCTTGTTAGAGCCCAACAGTAATTAGTCAACATAGCTGAACTACAGTTCAATTTATATTCTCCCACAATCTTCATAATTTATTAGCAAAAACCTTTCCTTTGAAGTCCTGGATGTTTACAGTCCATAGCTTTGACAATGTTTGCGGTAATGAGAGAGCGACCAGGCTTGTACTAACAGCATCAATTATTGGGGAATTGAAGATGGATACGGTGGATGTTCTTCAGCCACTTCGTGACTGCCTATTGGATGAAGACACTAAAATAGATATTAAATCGATCCAGTGATTTAAGCAGTTTGGAGTTACCCTTTGTTCCATTAGAACTGGATGTCCGAGGGGCTCAGTGAGGAGTGTATTTAATCAGCGAGCCACTGGAATCATCAGTGTGCATACTCTTTGATATCTGTTGAGGAGATGACACAGATTTTGTCAAGAACTGTTCAAGACATAAACACATTTAAAAAACATTTTTAGAGTCAGCATGGAAAACTTTTTAAGTAATGTGTCAAACAGTGATATCTACTAGAAGTGAGACTTCCCTTCTTTAATATTCATTCATCAAAGAAGACAAGTGTCTATTCTTAATGACTTTTCATGTTCTACAAAATACAATCAGTTGTATATTTTTAGTGTCATGATACAATCTTTGAGAGAGTATCAAGAAAGAGCAGCTATCAATATCCATGTCAACTACAGTATGATCTCCCAATGTGAGACAGACCAGCTCAAATCTCAATATCATGTCATCATCATATTCTTTCCCTAATGTGTAGACAGATAGTCAAATTCAATATTGTCAATCATTGATTCCCAATTGAGACAGATCAAGCAAATCTAATATCCATTCAATATGTATTCTCCCAATTGAGACAGACCAGTCTCATTCTCAATATCATGTTCAACTATCAGTATGATCTCACCAATGTAGAACAGAAAGCTCAGCATCATCAATATCCATGTCAACTAAGTATGATCTCCCAATGTGAGACAGACCAGCTCAAATCTCAATATGATGATCATCATCATCTTCTGCTTATTGTGTTGAATGTGATCAAAGTTGACATATTTTATATCATTGTTCTATTTTATTTCAGACAAAATCAAAGACAAAAACAAATATTAATTGATGTAATTTCTCTCCAACTATGATGTTCTTGATTTCTCTCTCATTCGCCATGCATATTTCATATCGTTATCCGCAGTTAAACAAGCGCCTTAATAGCTGGTTCCTGCCACATATATCATCATCCTGTGTTATCTGGTCACAGACTTTTATTTCTGGTTTGTTTGTCATGATACATCAGATATAGTGTATACTGTGGGCACACTAAATAGTAGCAAATGTTAAAGAATAAAACATAGCCAGCAAGTTTGACAAATGACAGGAATCTAATTCTGTGATGTTTCCACTAAATAGTCCCAGAAAAAGGTGACCAGTTAATCTCTCACTGTTGAAAGAATGATCAGGTGACCAGTTAATCTCCCACTGTTGAAAGAATGATCAGTTGACCAACAAATCTCCCACTGTTGAAAGAATGATCATCTAGGTGACCAGTTAATCTCTCACTGTTGAAAGAATGATCGTCTAGGTGACCAGTTAATCTCTCACTGTTGAAAGAATGATCAGGTGACCAGTTAATCTCTCACTGTTGAAAGAATGATCAGGTGACCAGTTAATCTCTCACTGTTGAAAGAATGATCAGGTGACCAGTTAATCTCCCACTGTTGAAAGAATGATCAGGTGACCAGTTAATCTCTCACTGTTGAAAGAATGATCAGGTGACCAGTTAATCTCTCACTGTTGAAAGAATGATCAGGTGACCAGTTAATCTCTCACTGTTGAAAGAATGATCATCTAGGTGACCAGTTAATCTCTCACTGTTGAAAGAATGATCGTCTAGGAGACCAGTTAATCTCTCACTGTTGAAAGAATGATCGTCTAGGTGACCAGTTAATCTCTCACTGTTGAAAGTGATCATCTAGAGACAGTTAATTCTCACTGTTGAAAGTTGATCGTCCAGGTGACCAGTTTTGCAATGCTAACAAAAGGGGAAAGGATAGATCTCGATAGATGGCATGCATGGTTATTCTTTCACAACATCATTATTTCTCTTGAAAGGAAATATCAATATTGCAGCAATATGTATTCAGTATTGCAGCAATATGTATTCAGTATTGCAGCAATAAATAACAGATAACAAATTTGATCTTGTTGTCATTGTTGTTGTTATTGTTGTATATATGAA
This sequence comes from Arion vulgaris, assembly GCA_020796225.1. NCBI lineage: Eukaryota > Metazoa > Mollusca > Gastropoda > Stylommatophora > Arionidae > Arion > Arion vulgaris. The sequence goes on from CM036772.1 coordinate 34,385,017, forward strand.
TGGATCTGTGCTTCATTGTGAGAAAGCTAGAATAGGATTTGCTATCTACAGCATATAGAACAGTGTTACCCAACCTTTTTTGTGCCATGCCCCACCTAAGCCTTTCTAAAATTCTTATGCCCCATATGTAACATATACATAATTTTTAATATTAATTTCTGAGAACGCATCTGAGCATGATGTAATCATTTATACGGATGGTTCGGTGATTCGACATGTGCGGAGCTCATGGGCTTTCACTGCTCAGGTCGGAGGTGATGTTGTGAAGGAAGACAGTGGTGGTTTTGCCGTGACTACAAGCAGTCTCACTATGGAAATCATGGCGGTTACCAAAGCGATGATTTGGCTAGAATCACAGACTTTTATCTATGCATGTTTTCTCAGTGACTCAATGAGTATGCTCAGGAAGATTGAAACAGGATGGGCTAGAGACATTGGATAGAATCACTGGGGAGGTCTCAGCTGACAAAGATCAGTTTTATTTTTGTGCCAGGGCATGCAGGTGTAAGGGGAATGAACGTGCGGATAGGCTTGCAGGTATGGCTGCTGTCCAAAGCGGACGAGCAATGGACCAGGCTGATATTATAAATTCCTTAAGGGAGAGAGGGCGTGTACATGATTCACGTAATAGCGGTGAATCCACAACACTAACCAGACTGCAAGAACTCAAAGTTAAGTGTGGTGTAGCTCGACAAGAACGCTATGCTGGCAGACAAAGAAGAATTGTAAACCAACAAAGAACCGGTGTCGTTAGTCGCCACACTGATGGACATACTGAGGAGAGATCGGAGCACTTATGGACTAATTTGTTCGACGTGCAGTGATGGTGATCCGACGACTAAACTAATATTGAAAAATTGAATTGTTCAATTGGCAAATTGTCCCCCCTTAACAATCAAATTACCCCGTTAGGCGTGGGCCCCACTTTGGGGCACACTGACATAGAAGCAATGTTGTTGCTGAACAAAATGGAGCATAAAGGATAAGTGCTTTCAGTATGATTGTTATCATTACTGCTGACTCATATATATATGACTCTTTGAGATTTTGTTGACTGGTTTATTATTGTCTCTTAAAGACTCTCTCTCTCCAGTCAATGCTTCTCAAGTTGACTAGTTTATTATTGTCTCTTGGAGACTCTCTCTCTCAGTCAATGCTTCTCAAGTTGACTGGTTTATTATTGTCTCTTGGAGACTCTCTAAGTCAATGCTTCTCAAGTTTACTGGTTTATTATTGTCTCTTGGACTCTCAGTCAATGCTTCTCAAGTTTCAAAATAGCAGTTTGCATTATCAGTGAATTTTTTCGATTAGAGTTTTCAGTATTCGGGATGGAGGATGTGGCTTACATGGATATACTGTTGTGAACATTTGTATTTTCATGGTAATGAGATAGCTTACAGACTTGCATCAACAGTATTGGAGAGTTGAAGATGGAGCTGACAGACTTGCATCAACAGTATTGGAGAGTTGAAGATGGAGCTGACAGACTTGCATCAACAGTATTGGAGAGTTGAAGATGGAGCTGACAGACTTGCATCAACAGTATTGGAGAGTTGAAGATGGATAAGGTTGCATAATGACCTCCTGTTGGACGTAGACTTGACATTTGATGTTGAATATATGCAGTTTTTTTAAGGGAAATTGAAATCACACATATGAGAATAGCACTGAATGGCTATTAATCAATCAAGTGCTATGCCTGCCTCTATAGGCGATCATGTCTCTCACAACTCTCTCTCCCTAGTGCAGTTAATCAGTTCTGACTTTGATCTTTTGTCGAACCACGATGTGAGATGATCCAACACCTTCTCCCTCTGCCTTCCATGATCTCTCATTCCCTGAATTTTACCTGTTGTCACCAAATGTTCTAAACATCCTCTTTGTATTATATGCCCGAAGAACCTTGATTGTCTGATTCTTATTCTTTTGATAAGGTTTCTTTGTGTGTATCATTAGTTTTCTTCACTGTCCATGGAAAAATCACATCTCTGTGGCTTCCAGAAATCTTATTGACTGCTTGTTCAGTGTCCATGGAAAAACTACATCTCTGTGGCTTCCAGAAATCTTATTGACTGCTTGTTCAGTGTCCATGATTGGCTGTCGTACATAAGTATTGATTCAACAATTGAATACTCGTTTCTGCTGTGTCGTTGCTAGTGAATTCACACATTGTATGTTTCTGCTGTGTCGTTGCTAGTGAATTCACACATCGTATGTTTCTGCTGTGTCGTTGATAGTGAATTCACACATCGTATGTTTCTGCTGTGTCGTTGATGGGGAATTCATACATCGTATGTTTCTGCTGTGTCGTTGATAGTAAATTCACACATCGTATGTTTCTGCTGTGTCGTTGATGGTGAATTCACACATCGTATGTTTCTGCTGTGTCGTTGATAGTGAATTCACACATCGTATGTTTCTGCTGTGTCGTTGATAGTGAATTCACACATCGTATGTTTCTGCTGTGTCGTTGATGGTGAATTCACACATCGTATGTTTCTGCTGTGTCGTTGCTAGTGAATTTACACATCGTATGTTTCTGCTGTGTCGTTGATAGTGAATTCACACATCGTATGTTTCTGATGTGTCGTTGATAGTGAATTCACACATCGTATGTTTCTGCTGTGTCGTTGATAGTGAATTCACACATCGTATGTTTATCATTTTCATAAAAGCTGCTTTCGCTTGAGCTATTCTACTCTTAATCTCTGTTGTACATCTTCCATCTGATGTTATGAATGTTCCCAAATACTTGAATCGATGGACTTGTTTCATTGTTGTGTTATTTATTTTGATATTGCATTGTGGTCTTTCCTGTTTCTTAAAGATAACCACTACTTCTGTTTTCTTTCTATTTCATGCTTAATCCTTTCTTTTCATTTTCTCTCACTAGTATGTCTATCATCTCTTGTAGATCTTGTTTCACTTTCTCTCACTAGTATGTCTATCATCTCTTGTAGATCTTGTTTCACTTTCTCTCACTAGTATGTCTATCATCTCTTGTAGATCTTGTTTCACTTTCTCTCACTAGTATGTCTATCATCTCTTGTAGATCTTGTTTCACTTTCTCTCACTAGTATGTCTATCATCTCTTGTAGATCTTGTTTCATTTTCTCTCACTAGTATGTCTATCATCTCTTGTAGATCTTGTTTCATTTTCTCTCACTAGTATGTCTATCATCTCTTGTAGATCTTGTTTCACTTTCTCTCACTAGTATGTCTATCATCTCTTGTAGATCTTGTTTCACTTTCTCTCACTAGTATGTCTATCATCTCTTGTAGATCTTGTTTCACTTTCTCTCACTAGTATGTCTATCATCTCTTGTAGATCTTGTTTCACTTTCTCTCACTAGTATGTCTATCATCTCTTGTAGATCTTGTTTCACTTTCTCTCACTAGTATGTCTATCATCTCTTGTAGATCTTGTTTCACTTTCTCTCACTAGTATGTCTATCATCTCTTGTAGATCTTGTTTCACTTTCTCTCACTAGTATGTCTATCATCTCTTGTAGATCTTGTTCATTCATCACTATCAGAATTTTGTCCATCGTTGTAAGCATGTATCCATGACTGTTTGGAGTCGTTTTCTTAGATCGTGCATATCTTACATACATTTAGACACAATTACGGCTGCATGTCCATGTACATTTAGACAAGATTACGGCTGCATGTCCATGTACATTTAGACAAGATTACAGCTGCATGTCCATGTACATTTAGACACAATTACGGCTGCATGTCCATGTACATTTAGACAAGATTACGGCTGCATGTCCATGTACATTTAGACACAATTACGGCTGCATGTCCATGTACATTTAGACAAGATGTATCATGAGTTTGATCTGTTCATGAATCCCTGGTCAACATTGACTTAAGAAATGTCTATAATGCCAGGTGTTTGATGTGAAATAGTTTCTTAACTCATTCCACGCTTTTCGCCGTACATAGCGGAAGCCTGTTGAACGCCATTAGCTGCATACTGCGCCATAGAGTTGCTTCCTTTATAAGAAGTCTTTCTAGTTTTACTTCTACTATTTTACTACTACAACTTTCTAACCTTGTTATTCTATTAGGTTGTCCAGTTTTTTCAATTTAGTATATAATAATATATTTGTTTATTTATTGACGAGTAGTTGGGATCTTTTTGTTTTTGCCCCTTGAAGTTTTTTGGCCTCCTGTTTAAAAATTGAGGAAATAACTCGGCGTGGAAAGAGTTAAAGAAACAGAACATGTAGTATACAATTCTTCTCAATGATATAAACTGCAGTCAATTCTGGTGTGTCACAGAAATGAAGATCACAATCAGCCACTATCAAACAAATGTCATCTTCAACCCAAATATATGCATCTGATTTTATTTTTGACCTTTTTCCCTTTCTTATTTGAATTTATTTATTATTTTTTTTATTTGACTATTTGTATGAAGTTTTATTTGACTATTTGTATGAAGTTTTATTTGACTATTTGTATGAAGTTCTATTTGACTATTTGTATGAAGTTTTATTTGACTATTTGTATGAAGTTTTATTTGACTATTTGTATGAAGTTTTATTTGACTATTTGTATGAAGTTCTATTTGACTATTTGTATGAAGTTTTATTTGACTATTTGTATGAAGTTCTATTTGACTATTTGTATGAAGTTTTATTTGACTATTTGTATGAAGTTCTATTTGACTATTTGTATGAAGTTTTATTTGACTATTTGTATGAAGTTTTATTCGACTATTTGTATTTACAAATTATGTGTAAATGAGACAACATATGCAAACTTGAAGTGAGAAGAAATTGTTATCTTCTCATATTTGATAATAAAAAGTTGTATGTACAGGCTCAAGGTATAGTTTTTCATTGATTGTCATCATACTTGTATGATCTCATCACTTTCTCTATTATTCTGGCTACATTTCTTATTGTACTGTGTCATCTGTGTCATATTTGTTATTGTCCGCCTGCAGACCAGTTAAATATGAGAATTACCCATTTCTAACTTTTCTGTACTATTGTAAGTTTGTTCATAATTTAAACAGACTCAGACCATATGGGAATTATCCATTTCCAACTATTAAAAATATTGTAAGTTTTTCGTAATTTCAAAAGGCCCAGACCTGAGAAAAGGGGTCAAAGGCTCATGAGGTCATGGTGGTAACATGAACCAGGGTTAGCGAGGGGGCACGTTAACCAAGACCCTGCCCCTGACCTCCACATGGTGACCCTGGAAACAGACTTAGGTTCCGGTCTGGCCAAGGGGGCAGGGATCGGGAGAGCTACTCTGGTGCAAGTAGAGATGCAAAGGTAGTCATGTCTGATGGGATCCGCTCGCACTTAGACGAGCGAACTCCCAGAGTGACTATCAATGCTCAACTCTCCCGGACGAATCAAAACCATCGAATGAAAGTTGACCTGCGTGCTGCAAAATTCGGAACCCACGCATGCTCTCTCTTGAGTCACTACTCTCTCTCTCTCTCTCTCTTGCGTTCCCATGGAGGCACTGCTCAAGGGCCGATGAGTATGCTGGGAGGCGAATCGAGTTGCACAAGGTCATCAAGGGGCAAACTCGGCTTTGCCCCGTCGAAGCAGAAAAGCCCAGTTGGAATTGACGGAAATGGTGAGGTAGGCACCAGTGCAGAAAGAGCACGATAGTGTGCCCCATCGATGGGCGGACCGGCAATGCAGCAGCGAGCATGGCAGGCAAGAGGGTGTGCATCCCACCCATGTGAGCAGAACTGGGAAGCCCGGCAGAGGCAAACCAGTGTAAGCGCGGCAGCAGGTGTGCGTCCCACCCAAGTATGCAGAACTGGGAAGCCCAGCAGAGGCTAACCAGTGCAAGCGCGGCAGCGTTGCAGCGGGTGTGTGTCGCACCCAAATGTGCAAAACAACTGGAATGCCCAGCAGAGGTAAGCCCAGTGTGCGTTCTCGCTCGCAGGGAACTACTGCTGCCTTGTAGATTGATTGGGGACAATCAAAGGCTAGTGGAGCAAACCGTAAACAAACCTGAACGGGCGGCAAACCAAGGTGTTCAGTAAAACAACCGGTTTGCTGGGAAGATGGCGCTCATAAGCCCGGGAGGGCAGGCCGTCTAAGGGTCGCTGCCCTGAAAGAAATAGCAGCCCACTGCTTTGTGGGACTGGCTGGGGACAGTCAAAGGCTAGCGGAAGAAGCGAATCCATACACAATAGCTGGCTGAAATCGAACACCCCACCGAAGGATAAGCAACTGAGCTCAAATAGGTGCTGAAGGTTGGTGCACGTACATTACGTTCTGATGTTTGGCTATTTATATATCACAAAGAGAATGATTAAAACAGCCCTAGAACGATCGAAGAAGAAGAAGACCTGAGAAAGGTAAGAATTATCCGTTTCTTTTTTGGAATATTGTCAGTTTTGTTTTATTTTATCACATAGCCGGACGAGAAATAAAAGAATTATCCTTTCGAAACAAATTTGGAAATAGTGTAAGTGTTTTCATTATTTCAACAGTTGCGGACCAGTGAAATATAAGAATTATCCATTTCTAACTTTAAAAAAAATATTCATAATTTCTGCAGTGCTCATATGAGAATTATCAGTCGGACCTAAGAAACATTAGAATTATCCGTTTCTAAGCTTTTTTTTATATTGTCAGTTTTTTCATAATTTATATGATGCTGGACCTAAGAATTGTCCATATCTAAGTTTTTAAAAATAATAACAGTTTTTCATAATTTCTGCAGTGTCGGACATGAGAATAAGCCATTGCGAACATTTCCGAAATATTGTACGTTTTTTAATTACTTCTGTAATGCCAGATCATAGAGAATTGTGAATTATCCATTGAAAGATTTTTTAAATAATGTTAGTTGTTTTAATTATTTCTGTTATGCCGGACTTGAGAACTATAAGAATTATCCATTTCTAAGTTTTTTTTTAATATTGTCAGTTTTTTCATAATTTCTGCATTGCTGGACATGACAAATATGACAATAATATGTTGCAAACATTTCTGAAATATTGTTAGTTTTTTCATAATTTCTGCATTGCTGGACATGACAAATATGACAATAATATGTTGCAAACATTTCTGAAATATTGTTAGTTTTTTCATAATTTCTGCATTGCTGGACATGACAAATATGACAATAATATGTTGCAAACATTTCTGAAATATTGTTAGTTTTTTCATAATTTCTGCATTGCTGGACATGAGAAATATGACAATAATATGTTGCAAACATTTCTGAAATATTGTTAGTTTTTTCATAATTTCTGCATTGCTGGACATGAGAAATATGACAATAATATGTTGCAAACATTTCTGAAATATTGTTAGTTTTTTCATAATTTCTGCATTGCTGGACATGAGAAATATGACAATAATATGTTGCAAACATTTCTGAAATATTGTTAGTTTTTTCATAATTTCTGCATTGCTGGACATGACAAATATGACAATAATATGTTGCAAACATTTCTGAAATATTGTTAGTTTTTTCATTAATCCTGTGATGCTGGACATGAGAAATTTAAGTATTATCCGTTTCTAAGTTTTTTAAAAATATTGTTTGTCTTTTTTTTCTGTGATGCTGGCTGGATCAGAGAAACTTAAGAATTATCTGTTCCAATCATTTCTTAAATATTGTTTTCTTCTGCGAACGCTCCATTCGACCACTTATTAAATTTGTATGTGATCTGAACCTAAGAGCGATTATACGCTGTGTCAAGTTATGCGCCTATGGTGACTAGGCCAGCACATCCGATTTAGTGCCAGCATTTGATTTACTAGGGTAGCTTTCCCTAGAACTGGTAATTGTACAAGTTCTCTCTAACGATCTGTTATTATGGCTTGGATCTACGCTAAAGAGCCTTTCGTACTGCAACCTTTCTGACTGAGTGCAGCATTCCTTCTGCATGGTAATACAGAAAGACACTCTTTAATGATCTATTAATGTTGTATATTTTGTCTTGGATCTACGCCAAAGTGTACTTCCTACTTTGTAAATGACTGCGTGAGGTAGTTCCGGTATAGGAACAGTTACAACCCTTCTACTATGACTGGTCATTGAAACGGTCACTTGTCAGCTGCTTTGTGTATTCATTGCTCTTTTACGATCATCTTTCACCGTATATTTGGGCTTTATGATCTACACCAAAGAGTATGTCTACACTGTGCACCCTTTCTGACTGTGAGGTCGTTCCGGATTAGGAACATTTCACAGTCTTTTTGGGACATATAATTAAGCTTGTCCTGGGACGGCGTCTTACTCATTTAACACACCGTGAAAAGTATCTGCCTTCGCCAGTGTTTGGATTTGGACAACCTGTCAATTCTTTACATTGTCGGCCTTACTTTTCTGACCACTTTGAGTTTATTCCGGAGTAGGAACATTCTCAGCCTTTTCGAGGCGCGTGTCGGCAATTTTCAGTTACTACCCTGCATTTTTCCTGCCACCGGAAAACACTGAACTGAAATACTGTGAGTTTTGTCCTTATTTCTATGTAGACAATTCTGTGGGTACCGGACATGAGAAATATGAGAATAATCTGTTGCGAACATTTCTGAAATATTGTGCGTTTTTAAATTACTTATGTAATGCCGGATCATAGAAAGTTTAGAATTATCCGTTAAAATTATTTCTGAAAAAATGTCAGTTTTTTCATTATTTCTGTGATGACGGACCTAAGAAATATTAGAATTATCAATTTCTATAATTTTTTTATATTGTAAGATTTTTCATAATTTCCGCATGCCGGACATGAGAAATATGCGAATTATCCGTTGCGAACATTTCTGAAATATTGTGAGTTTTTTTCATTACTTCTGTAATGCCGGATCATAGAAAATTGAGAATTATCAGTTGAAATCATTTATGAAAAATGGGGTTTTTCATTATTTTTGTGATGCCGGACCTAAGAAAAATAAGAATTATCCGTTTCAAAGTTTAAACAAATTATTTGGTAGTTTTTTTCATAATTTCTGCAGTGCCTGATATCTTCTTCTTCTTTGCTTTCGTTCTTTACGACCAATTTTAATCACTCTTTGTGATATGTTTGATATTTGCCAAGAACGTGTATACGATGCATATTGGTTTGGTAGGCCCCTAAACGCATAGATTTCTACAAGTTTAGGACATGTGCATCCGATTTCAGCCAAACCTCCTTAGTCGCCTCTTACGACATGCATGGCAGGTAACAGTGGTTCTATTCTTTACACCCCAAATTTGGGCCCCGGTAACCACTCGGGCAAGTGCCGGATGAGAATTATCCATTGGGTACATTTCTGAAATAATGTTATTTTTTTGTCATTATTTCTGTGATGACGGACCTAAGAAATATTAGAATTATCCGTTTTCAATTACAAAAAAAATATTGTTAGTTTTTTCCTGATTTCTGTGGAGCCCTTTATTTGGAACCAAGTTATATTGTGTTATTCACGGATATGTTTTGTGGTGTAGTTAAGCAACGCAGAAGTATGATGGTGACCGATCAGAATTGCGATCGCTACCGACACGCCGCTTTTGCTATTTTTTAAATACGGCAGTCCGGTGTAGGTAGAACCCATAAGCCTAGAAAGGCAATCTGCCTATGGTAGGAGGATTCCAGAAATGAAACATCAACCGTCGAAGTAGGAAGATGCATACCCATGCATACCTACACACTACAACCGAAGCTATGCGGCAAACACTACTCCGGAACGGTGTCATTTTTACATGCTGCAGCCAGGTAGGTTCAACACCGGGTCCCCAACCTCCAAACACAACAGCAACCACAATTGCTGACACTCTCAGATCGACCATAGAAGAGGAGAGTAACCATGCAGGTCAAACTGGAACGAGTACGAGAATTAGGCATTAAGTTTGGGCATGCCAGACAGTGTCGTCTTCATGGTAGAAGGTGAAGATATACTAATCAGCTTCTCATGGTACGGTGAGCAAATGGACTTTGGGATGGCTGCTGCAGCAGAGGATGGAGCACGAATGGGAATGCCCAATGTGACGTTGATCGCAGAACATAACATGCGGGTCAAAATTGAAAAATAATGCAGTGGAACGCGGAAGGCATCAGAAACAAGAAAATAGAGCAGCAAAACTTCCTGAAGGAGCATGACATCAATGTGTGCTGTATCCAAGAAACACATCTTGCCAGTAGACACAGATTCTCCATAAGAGGTTATGAAATCTTCCGGCAAGACAGGGAAGACCGACCCAAGGAGGGAGACTGCCATAAAAAACAGGTTCTCAGCCTGGAAAACGCATCGCTCCCAATCAATCGACACAGAGCCATCTGCCTAAAAACCACTGACAAGGAAATCACAATTTGCAACACTTATTCACCACCAAACAGATTTATCCACCTAAACGACATACAGACGGAATGACAGACCCATTATGGCTGTCTGGTCCCTTCTGGACAGTTGGTAATATCCATTGTTCTTGTTGTGTTTTGGGTGTTCTTTATCCCATTTTGACTTGTAGTGCCCTTTGGTGATAGTTTTTGCTTCTTCATAGCTAACCAGGTTGTCATCTTGGGGCGTTCCTGCTCCCTCTTTAGCCAGTTTGTCAGCATCGACATTCCCTTTGATCTCGCAGTGTAAGGGTGTCCACTGGATTACTACCCTCTCAGAATCATGGGATAACTGGGCCAAGGTTGACCTGAGATCACTTAGTTCTTTTTTCCTTTCAGATGTCAGTGCTGAGATAGCAGACAATGCGTCAGTCAAAAGCACTATTTTTCCATGTATTTGGTTCATATGTTGTAGTGCCATTTTTGCAGATGCACTGAGGGTCTCTGCCCTGAAATTGGTTGAGAACTTGCCGGTGGCCAGAGCTAAGGTTAGTTCTACTCCATTTTTAGTCTGAGGACAACCCCCTCCTACATTGTGGGTGGCATCTGTGCGAACCATCCGTGTATGTATGAGTCCATTGGGTAGTTTTCATTTATGTGTTTTTCTATGATGAGCCTTCTCTCCAGGTCTGTCTGTGTTCCTTTCCTGCCAATGCCACTTATTTCTTCTGAGTGCTCTGGAAGACTGCATGCTCAGGGAGTGGAGGTGCTGGCTGGTTGTATGTGTCTTGGATGAGCTAGTGGCAATATTGTGTCTTTGTGAGCAAGTGCTTTGGAGTTTGCCACGAAGTTACTTCTTTATAATCTGCCCCTACCGTAGCTGTTGATTTGGAGGTGCATTGAATGGTTCACCAGTCTCTTGTATTTTTCTCCTTGTTGAAGAACCTTCATGTCCCGTCTGTCCTCCATTGGCTGGAGCCCTGTCACAGTATCCAGTATTTCTATGGGAGTAGGCTTCATGGCTCTAGTGATGATCCGTGAGGCCTGATTTTGCACTCTGCTTAGCTTTACCTATGAAATATAAGAATTATCCATTTCTAAGTTTTTTTCAAAATATTGTCAGTGTTTTCATAATTTCCACAATGCCGGACATGAGAAATATGAGAATTCTCTGTTGCAAATATTTCTGAAATATTGCAGTTTTTTCCATTATTTCTGTGATGCCGGACCTAAGAAATATATGTATTATCAGCTTTGAAGTTTTTTTTTAATTTCTCAGTTTTTTCATAATTTCTGTACATTTGGTACTGCTTTTTTCAAATGTGTTATGAATTCTTGTGGTGCCATGTCATTTCTGGAGCACCATCAGTAGCAGCAGACAAAATATTATGAATAGGAATGTCTTTCTATTGAAAAAACTTATTCATGGTATTAAATATAGATTCTTTCTTTGTATCCCCTTCCAAATGTTTAGCAATAATAATTCTTGACAATATGATAAGAGTAGTGCTTCATTATTTGGGAGAGTTGATTCATCACTTAATAAGAATGCATCCAAACTCCACAGTATACAGAGTCTTCTACAACAGAACATCGGGAAAGAAGGCAAGAGGAAGACCACGGAAAAGAAAGTTAGATGGCGTAGCAGAATCCTGTGAATGAGCAAAGATAACAATCACACAAGCCACCAGAACAGCGCAAGACAAAAAAAGAAAACCACGACACTGGGCAACAACCCGGTAACGGTGTGACGACAAAAGAAGAAGAAGAAGAAGATTCATCAAGCTGAATGGAAAATTGGCATGTCTTCAAATAATGACACAATGACTTTTCAACATCATCAGCCATTTCATCTATTCTTCTTTGCACTGAATTATTGCTCAAAGGAAATTTCCTGATGATATCTGATGCTGGCTTATGAAGCACAGTGTTTATTACTTCTTTTACTGCCGGCAAGATTAACTCCACACCAATTATATGTGCTTTTCCCGCTTTTGCAATTAATAATGAAATATTACAAGCTCGTAATTCGTCATTATTTTGTTTAGTGGATGACGCAAAACATTTTGATATAGTTGGACATTTAAAATATTTGTCTTCTAGTACTTGAAAATAGGATAAATCTTGATCTGTTTTGTCAGCTTGCATTTTAGTGAAATGCTCTTGTAGCCTAGAGGGTTTCATTGCTTCATTTGAAAATACTTTTTGGCAAATCAAGCACACATAGGTAGTAAATTTTTGGTAGGAGACTGAATAAAGCTGTATTTCAAATACTCAATTCTATACTGTCAACATTTCTTGTTTTATTCAGACATAATGAAGTAATAAAATTTGCAATAATATTCACACACAAAAAAAAGATTTCATTTACATTTTGTATGACTCTATTTATCTATCACACTTTCGACTGATGATTGTTTTCAAAACACACTAAAAATAGTGAAACTTATTCCTAAACCACTGGTATATTTATAGATTTGAAATTCAGCCCAATCAACTTGCATGTATTGACTCGTTTGTGATACCATTGTACTTGTTTGTGATATCATTGTACTTGTTTGTGATACCATCGTACTTGTTTGTGATACCATCGTACTTGTGTTGTGAACACCCATATTCCTGGGCAAAACATGCTGAATTGCGTGAATTACCTATGTAATGGTTGTCCAACATACTACTCATGCACGAAAGCAAATTTTGTTCGCCTGACCACCACATTGTCCAAAAAATAATAAATAATAATGAATGAATGAAATAGTTACACAAGATATAAACATCAAATATACAAAACATAATCACAGAAAACAGTATAATAAGTTTCCAATAATATTTGCTTTGTCTTGTCCCTCTAGTTAGCAATATAGTTAACATGAAAATAAACAAACAAAAGACCGAGACCATGAAAATCAGCAAAACACCAAGCCAAGCAAATAGACAACACCAGAGTAAAGCAAGTTTCTGAATTCAAATATTTAGACAGCATTTTCACATAGGACGGAAAACTCGATAGAGAAATAGAGACAAGGTGTCAAAAGTCAAAAAGCAAATGCAGTGACCTACCAGCTGGCACCATTACTACAACACCCAAAGATCAAGATGGAAGTGAAAAAAACAGATGATAAAAAGTACTTTCTTACCAACACTTTGTTACCAGTGCCAAACTTGGTCTCTTACAGCAGCACATCACAGAAAGTTCACCACATGTGAAATGAAATGCTTGAGGAAGGCAGTGGGAAGGATTGTACAAAAGTCAAAAAGCAAATGCAGTGACCTACCAGCTGGCACCATTACTACAACACCCAAAGATCAAGATGGAAGTGAAAAAAAACAGATGATAAAAAGTACTTTCTTACCAACACTTTGTTACCAGTGCCAAACTTGGTCTCTTACAGCAGCACATCACAGAAAGTTCACCACATGTGAAATGAAATGCTTGAGGCAGTGGGAGTCAGTATGTTGTCAAATTAGTTCCCTTGGATTTTTCCAAATGATAAAAATAGACATCATCATTCAGAGAGCAATGGCAAACTACTGAACTTATAAGTGGTGCTTAGAAAATTGACGACTCGTTGACTGTTGTTGATGGCTAAGTCCTGTAAAGGATATGCCACGATTGTTCTTTTTTTCAAAGATCATCTATTATACACACATATACAGAGTCGGCCAGAGAAATGTCTACATAGTAATCAGCCACCAGCTAAATGTAATCACATTTAAATTGAGTATAATATGTTAAAATAGTCATCAATACAAGTGACTGTTCACTGAAACAGTTACAAAGTGATTTCCATTAGCTTCCAAACACTTATTAGTGCGGCTAACTGCTGCTTGCACTACATTATCTAAAGTGTCTAGTGTGTGGTTGCTTATGTTTTAGTTGAGTAAGTATTCTGTGTCTATATTTCTTCACATGCAGCAACAATTTCTTGCTGAGGAAGTGCAGTTGAGACAGGTTTTCTGTGATGCATAACATCCTTTACAGTATAGGTAAATGCCATTTGAAAATGGTTTTCTGTTCCAGACAACTTGTCATCTATAGCATCAAAAGTTGGACTGCAGATAAGTTATGAAAAGACAATTATAATGGACACCTATGGCAAGTAATGCAGATATCACACTGGAATCTAAAATGATAAAAATAACAGCAGTTCACCTATTTAGGTAGCAATTTTGATTGCACAGGAAATGTTAGAAAAGAAATTTTGATACAAATTAGCAAAGCAACATCAGCTTTTAAAAGTCTAAATAAAATATGGAACTGCAAGTTATATAGTATTAAAACTAAATTACGAATTTTAAATTCAAATGTTGTATCAATTCTAACATATGCCAGCGAGAGTTGGAAAATGACTAAAGATATAGAAAGCAAGTTGAATGGATTTGAAAATAGATGTCTGCGAAAAATAATGAATATAAAATGGAACGAATTCAGAAGTGATGAAATCAGAGAAATGTCTGGTCAACCACTAATGACAACTGTTATAAGAAAGAGAAGATGGAGATATGTTGGACACACCTTGAGGAGAAATGATCAACAAATATCAAAGCAGGCATTGAAGTGGGATGCAAAGGGTTCAAGAAAGAGAGGGAGACCCTGAAACGAACTTTGCTGAGAGAGGCAAGAAATATCGGTCTCAGTTCCATGGATGAGATTGAGCGAGTTGCCCAGGATAGAGCGGTATGGAGAAATTACTTGCAGGCCCTATGTAACGTATAATGGTACGATTATTATTATTAAAAGATAACCTTGCATGCAGGAGACATTTTGTTCAGTTTCCCTGTGACATTTGCTGCATACTGTTTACATCATCATTTCATATATACCCTACAGCAGATTGCTACCGTAATGTGTACATCTCTCAATATGATGACTATCACATGTTTTCATGACTATATTCAAATGTGTACATCTCTCAATATGTGGCCAACGTTACTAACTGGCCTCAGCGCGGACGGCAATATTACCATGTGACGTCACAGGCTGAAGCGGTGTATTCTCACAGACTAACTATTGACTGTTACTATTGGGAAACGCTGATCTAGACAATACATCTTGCAGATGTTAGAAACTTGTTGGATGCATGTGTGTATTACAGAAGATGTTTTCTGATGAGTAGCTATAGTTGTTGCTCTCACATACTATTTTAGTTTAATTTTATACAGAATACTTAGATTAATTTTAAATATGATAACTATTGTACTTACATCAGCTTATGGTAGTCTCTCATCAGTTATCCATGAATAAGTAAGCCACATGTTTGCACAACACCACATCTTGATTAGCACATAAACTAACATCACTTATCAGTAATCCACGAATTAGTCAGTCACAAGTTTGCACATCACCACAGCTTGATTAGCACAGAAACTAAACAGTATTACATAAATATATTTATCTACTACTGAATTTTGCTACTTTCCTTTTTGTGAAGAAGCAGTTTGCTGAACATTGCATTGATCATTCCTTATTTTTCCTTAATTGTTGAGGAAAATGTTAGCAAATGTTGGAACCGCGGACAATAAAGTTTTTCTTTTTTTGAGCTCCGCAGACACATGCAGTACTGTCTAATGAGAATTTTATATAGCTGGCAGTTACAATTTGTATGACAATCTCCTTCTGGTTTGTCGTGACCAAGAACTTATCTTCATAGTCAGATGATATCGGCTTTTGAACAACTATATATGATATGAAGCAGAGAACAGTGAGATCTTGTGATAGGTACTTCAGTCCACCCATATCTATTAAATATGTGTAGTTAAATGAAACACCATTTTTATTACATTATGTCGAAGGAGATCAATAGTCTAAATACCAACTTTTATTACATTATGTCAAAGCAGATCAATAGTCTACATACCAACTTTTATTATATTATGTTGAAGGAGATCAATAGTCTACATACCAACTTTTATTACATTATGTCGAAGGAGATCAATAGTCTACATGACAACTTTTGATACATTATATCGAATGAAATCAAGTCTACATGACAACTTTTGATACATTATGTCGCAATAGATCAATAGTCTACATGCCAACTTTTATTACATTATGTCGAAGGAGATCAAGTCTATGTGACAACTTTTGATACATTATGTCCGAAGAGATCACTAGTGATACAGGATAACAAGGAAAACAAAATGATGTGCCAATCAATTTTCACAACACTGCAACTTGATTAGCACATAAACTAAACAGTATTACACAAATATATTTATCTACTACTGAATTTTGCTTCTTTCCTTTTTGTGAAAAAGCAGCTTGCTGAACATTGCATTGAACATTCCTGATTTTTATATCATTGTTGAGGAAAATGTTGGAACCGCAGACAATAAAATATTTCTTTTTGAGCTCCGCAGAAACATACAGTACTGTCTAATGAGAATTTCATGTAACTGGTAGTTACAATTTGTATGACAGTCTCCTTATGGTTTGTCGTGGCTAAGAACTTATCTCCATATCCAGATGATATGAGGACAGATCAGGTTCAATTTGATATGTCATAAATGCAAAACACTGAGTGTTATACCATTTTCTGTTATCTTTAGTTCTGACCAGATGCAACTGCTCAGCGAGGAATTGGAATGTTTTCTCTGGCACAAAACTAATGCTTGTTGTGGATGATAAACTAATTGCTTCAACCAGATTATCATGTGCCATTGTCATGTAATAGTCAATAGTTGGTGCTCTTCTAAATCTTTTCATGATTTGTATGGACAAGAGGTTTTCAACATGAAACCATCTCTCAATTTTTCCACTATTTGACAGCCAGTTAAAGGAACTCTTATCTATGGAAACTTTCTTTAGGTGAACAGTAAAAGACATGTCTTGATCTATTTTAATACTGAGTCCTATAGCTGGTGCTTTCAATAATTATACAATAGAACATGGTGTATGTTCCTTGTCTACATTTCGATACACAACACTTTCTAGGCAGCGTTATTTTGTTGTTATGTTTATTAAAGAAGGTAATTGTTAAATTATACACATATAATTATAATCGTAATTTGATCTACATTTTGGTACACATTACTTACTAGCTAGGCATCGTTATTTTATTGTCATGTTTACAACACTGACAACAGTTATGTTTACTGAAGAAGGTACTTGTTAAATTAACTTATATTATACATATATAATTACAATCGTAATTTGATCTACATTTTGGTACACATCACTTACTAGGCATCGTTATTTTGTTATGTTTACTAAAGAAGTCTGTTTGAGTCCATATGTTTACTAAAATGTCCATATGTTTACTAAACACGTTTGAATAATCCGCCTCACCCTCCATCTTGAAAATATAGCGCGTAGGCCAGTAGTTACGTTGGCCACGCTCAATATGATGACTATCACATGTTTTCATGACTATATTCAAATGTGTACATCTCTCAATATGATGACTATGACATGTTTTTTTCATGACTATATTAATGGTGAAACACATTAAAAAAAAGTATTATAGTTTACCAAAAAAAATAACAACAATACACAGCAATGACTATATTAACATCATGCAACAAATTGCTCCCTTAATTTGATCAAAGACAGAAAATATTGTCCATGTAATTATATTTAGCTGGTGGGAAATTACTATGTATACATTTTTCTGGTGCTCTAAAAAGTGATCATGTAAGATGGACAATAAGATGAAGAGTTTCAATTTTAAATGATTATTCAATCACAAATCACGAAAATATTTTATTTTTAATTATGTATTATTACTTTCTTCTATAATTAGTTTTAGTTTAGTCGTCGGATCACCATCACTGCACGTCGAACAAATTAGTCCATAAGTGCTCCGATCTCTCCTCAGTATGTCCATCAGCGTGTGGCGACTAACGACACCGGTTCTTTGTTGGTTTACAATTCTTCTATAAGGAGACACCAACCCCTAGATCGCCTGAATGCCCCCAAATGCTTCTGAACCCACTATCGCCCCTTCCCTCCCCCTAGAAGTCTTCAGTGTCCCTGTGGGCAGTACCGCCCACTTTGAGAACCTATGGTTTCGATGAATATCCTCTTTGTGGCCACACTCTATGAGTGCGTTCAGAATTTCAGCTCTATCCAAGGGTCGACCCTCTGAGATGGTGGCAGAGCCAGCCAGCCTGTCTGTTCTCTCATTGCCATCGACACCCATGTGCCCTGGAACAAGATTGAATGTCTTTCTTTCTTCCTTCTTTTATCCCTCTCTGTTTTTTGCCGCTTGGCGTAGCAGGTGTAACTAATGATCGGTTTCGAGATAGTGCACGCTCGGTCGCTTGATATACTGTGATATTGTGGAGTTTTTAAGATATCTGTAACTCCATCAACCCATCTTTTCTTGGTCTGCCCCTTCCTCTTGATGATTCCATTTTCAGGTTGTACGCTCTTGCAACTGGTGTATCCGGGTTCATTCTCATCAAGTGGCCAAACCATTTGAGTCTCTGTTTTTCAATGAATCTAATAGCAGGTGTTGTTCCGACTGTTCTTCTAATTTCCTAATTTCTTATATGGTCT
This sequence comes from Arion vulgaris, assembly GCA_020796225.1. Taxonomy (NCBI): domain Eukaryota; kingdom Metazoa; phylum Mollusca; class Gastropoda; order Stylommatophora; family Arionidae; genus Arion; species Arion vulgaris. The sequence goes on from CM036772.1 coordinate 34,403,778, forward strand.
CTTCTTGTTTTATTTACTGCTTTCCTCAAAGATCTCATTTCACATGTGGTGGTAATTTTCCTTTCTTGTTCTTTTGTCAGTGTCCATGTTTGGCACTGGTAGCACAGTGTTGGTATTTATAATCTGTCTTTTAGTCTGATGAATGTAATTCTACAAATTCATTGTCTGCGCACCGAACCAGCCTCACCCTTTCGGATCATACTCAATGAATCACTCAAAATGCACGCAGGAGTGTAGTTTTATGACTCCAGCCAGAGTACTGCCTTAATCACCGCCAGTACTTTCATTATAGAGCTACTTGTCATACTAAATGCACCACTGGCTTCCTTGATCTTTCTGTTGTATGAACTTGCAGAGAAGACCCATGCAAACTTTTCATGGTGAACTACTGATCCATCCATGCAAATCACCACAACATCACCTTCATTACAGTTTTCATTAATGATGGTCTAAACTCAAACTGGCTATTGCTTAACTGGGGCTCTAATATCTGTCTCATTCTTCGTTAAAATATTTTTGCAAACAGCTTTCCTATATGGTTCAAAAGAGAGGTACCCTGTATGTTTCACACTCTCTTTTGTCTCCTTTGTTCTTCCATATTGGGACTATAATAGCTCTCTACCAGTCATCTGGAGCTTCTTGTGTCTCCTAAGCTATGTTAAAAATTCTGGTCAGCCATGTTATTGCTGTTGTTTTACATGCAAGTAACATTTCTGTTGTTATACCATCTATCCCTGTTGCCTATTTTCTTTTGCTTTGTTTTAGTGCCATTTTGACTTCAGATTCTAAAATGTTCAATTGTTGATATTTTCCACGTTTCATTTGAAATGTTTCTGTACCTTGTGTTTCGCAGTTTAACAGTTCCGTAAAATATTCTTTCCATCTGTCTTTAATATCTTTGCTGTTGGTAAGAAGTTTCCTAGATTTGTTATTTATAATGGTGACTGGATTGAATTGTTCTTCTCTTAGCCTCATTGCCTTGATGCTTCCGTAAAACTTTCTTGGTGCCTTAGTGCATAGTTCTGCTAAATGTTCTCCATACTTTGCCCAAGATTCTGATTTAGATGACTTTACTTTATTTTTACTATTCATTTTTGCTGTTCTGTATTGGGTAGTGAATTCACGCATAATGTATTTTTCATTTTCATAAAAGCTGCTTTTGTTTGAGCTATTCTACTCCTAATCTCCGTTGTACATTTTCCATCTGATGTTAGGAATGTTCCCAGATACTTGAATCGATGAACTTGTTTCAATGTTGTGTTATTTATTTTGATATTGCATTGTGGTCTTTCCTGTTTCTTAGAGATAACCATTACATCTGTTTCTTTCTATTTCATGTTTAATCTTTTCCTTCATCGTATATGTTTTGTCCGCCAGCTGTTATTCCTGCCTTTTCTTCTATATGATGCATGATGTTTTCACTGTATAGGTTGAACAGGTCTGGTGAAAGTATGCACCCTTGTCTTACTCCTAATTGTATCTCCTGATAGATTCCAATCTTACTCTCTATTCCTATGGCTGCACTTTGTTGCCATTACATATTCTTAAACAGTCTCAGATCTTTCCCATCAATATTTATACTTTCTAACATGCTAATTATTTCTCCATGTGTTACTTTATCAAAAACTTTTGAGTAGTTTATGAAACATTGGTATAAGTCCAACTTCATTTCTATTGATTTTTCCATTATTGTTCTTATTGTACATATTGCATTGTTTATTACCCTGCGTTCAACAAAGCCACATTGTTCTTCCTTAACTTCTGATTTTTGTTTCTTCTCATGATAATGCTGAAAAGTAATTTTGTTACGTGACTCATGAGTGACAGTGCACCCCAAAGAGCAATGCTGCTCCGATACAATGGGTACAAAGCAAAAGGCCGGCCACGCAAAAGATGGACCTCAGAGATAACAGAGGCGACGAAAGAGACTATCTACGAAGCGCATACTAGGGCCCGTTTTAGAAATCTCTTCCTGACCTGACGCTGTGAGGCATACAGGATTCGAGAAAGAAAGAAAGAAGAAAGAAAGACTCATGAGGCTGATTGTGTGGTGTTCTCCGCATTCTATTGCTCCTACTTTTTTTGGTAGTGCTATAAAAATGGATTGTAGTAAATCTTTGGGTATATATCCTCCCTTATAGCATTTTAATTCCTTAACTTAGTGATCCAGGTTGCCTGTGTGGTGCCGGGGCCACAAGGGAAGCAAAGAATAGTACCACTGCAACCTACAATGCAGGTCGTAAGAGGCGACTGATGTAGGCCCTAGGGATGCTACCTCAGTAAATAAAAAGCAGCACAGAAATCGGATGTGCTGGCCTACTTGTAGGCACATAACTGGCACAATGTACAATCACTCTTAGGCTCAGATCACATACAAATCACACAGTGGTTGACAAGTGGTCAATATGGAGCATTCGAAGAAGAAGTGATCTAGAAACCAAAGACACACCCCTGATCAGTAGACAAGAAAGTGTCTAAACTATGAAAATACATTGGTCATTTACAACTGCAAAGCAAACAATCTAATGTATATATATTGGATATGTACACCATCAATCAAATAACAGAAATGAAATTTTTCATGTCATTTTGTCCTTATTTTCTTATACTTGATCAAGAAAATAAAAAGGAAATACAAGAGAACAGTTAGCAATAACAGACCAAATAAAAAAATGAGTTCATTGATTGGAATGCATACATTTGCAATTCTAACCTATTTAAGGCATATTCAATGTCCATACATCCTTCTTCTTCTTCTTGAATTTCGCTTGGGACCTTTCTTAAATTCAACTTATATTTAAACTATATTCATTATTTTGATCTTACAAGTTAGATATACCGGTTGTCACAATTCCTCAACCGGCGCTCAAGCAATAGAACACTTAGATATTCCATTCGAGTTCCTAATTGTAATTTCCCTGTATGGTGCTTCAGTCTTCTCCAAATCAAGCAATATTTTATAAAGTTCATCAGAGGTTATTCTGTCTCTTCCTGCAAGTGGTTTGACCAATGACTGAAGAAAAACATTTTTCCTGGTGTTCCTTTGTTCCTTTATTCCATTGTTCCTTTGTTGCTTGTATCTGTGCCAATAAGTTTGTAGCGGAGCCCTTGAAATGTTGATAATCTGACAGTTTTTGCTTGTCCAGGTACTTTCTCAGGTCGTTTACACAAAGATCTATTCTAGCCAGAACACTCTCTGGCATTACACCTGTATCTCCCAATGCATGATCTCCAAGCGATTTCACACCTTTCAAAAATTCACAGGTGAATAATTTGCCAAACCCATGGGCGATTGTAATCAATTTATTCACTGATTCTTCATGTTTCGTTGGTGTTAAGTTGTAAAATAGAATGACCCTATTTCCACATTCCTTGATTAAGTCACCAAGTCCACCTTCCTGCTTTTGACACCAGGTTTCAAATGTCATCCATTCTCTACGAGTTGTGTATAAATCAAAGCACTCGCCGTGTGTTATTACTAGAATACCACGGTTTTTTATAATGTCTTTGCCAAGAGTTTGTTTCAGAAATATAACCAGAGAATTATCACTTGCAGTCCAACGTGGACAGGCAAAATTTAGCACAAACAGAAGAGCATGAAATCCACGAGGACAGTGAACAAAAGCTTCAAGTGGACTTTTGAGCTTAGTCTGTCCCTCCATTAAACAAGGTCCATCAACTACTTTCAGAATCACTTGTCCTCTCCTACACCATTTAACTCCTGTAACCAGTCTGTTCTCACTTTCAAAATGATTTGACTCTTTAAATGCTCCATGAATTCCAAGAATTGTGTTACCTGTTGCACTTCTTCCATTTCTACGCCCTCCAATAAGAAATAAATCCAAGTCACTGATTGCTGCTGCTGATGATGAATCTTCCAGTATCTGTGAATTTGTTTCAATTAATATAGTACGTTATTTGACATTCTAAAGTTCAAACAATGAAAGGAACATATACAGAACTTCGAAATACATATGTACACTTCCTAGACAAATACATATTATCAGAAAGACATATTAATATATATGTGGTATATTTGTCCGATCTAAGACGTAAGTTACTGGTGAATAGAGATGTCCAAGTAAATAGTCTTCTTGTCTAACTAAATTAGTGCTGTAGTAGATGTAGACATCCCTCAGCTACTTCTAGTTAGTTAGTTAGTCTTTCCTCTTGGGCCTGTGGGCGGCGCATAGGGCAGAGGTCATAGCTCTCCATGTCTCGCGGTTCGTTGCTATTTGTTTTAAGTCTTTAATGTTTACTAGGCCCATCGTTGAGCCTTCTCTGGTGATGGTTCTACGCAGAGTCTCTCTTGGTCTTCCTCATTTTCTTTTTCCCTCTGGTGTCCATATGAGGGATTGGTAAGGGAGTCTCTACTTCTAGTGGGAGACTCTAAATATGTCTTGGATAGCAGAGTCTCTCAGATCTGTCCACTACACCATATCAGTAATGGCGATGAATGGATTGACAGCAAAGTTATATGCCCATAGAGCAGTGAGAGCCACATTGGACAGGTGACAGTGAACAAGGAATAACCTCAGGCAGCTGCAGAGATAAGGAATGGAATTGATAGGTACAAATGGCTTCATTATTTATACAGATGGTTCTGTGATTCGGTGAGTGCAGTCTGGATGGGCTTATATGATTCAGCTGAATGGAAGGACAGTACAGGAGGTAAGTCATGCATTCAATGTAACCACTTCAAGTATGTCAATGTGATAACTGCTAGCTCAGGAAAGATGACAAGGCTGACAAAAAAAACAACTATGTAGTAGTAGACTTGATGAGCATGCTTAAGAGAATTGATACAGGCAAGCCTAACACTGAATAGGTAATCAGCCCCAAGAAGCAGTACTGACTTTGCACATGCAAGGATGAAGGGAAATGAAAATGCATATAAATTAGATGAAGCACCGTCCATTGCAAATAGAGGAAGCATAAACAAACCATAAATCATAAATGACATGTTTCACATGCAGAGATATTTTACCATCTGATTGAAATAGGTGTTAAGTGCAGACAACAAAGTTCAGACAACAAAGTGCAGACAACAAAACTGTCTGTATGGTCAAGAGAAAGAGAAGATATGCCAACCAACATTACTTGGGTTTGGTGAGAAAATTGAGATGGCTGCTCTGTTGAAGGATCACATATGGACTTGTCCAAATTAGCGAGGAAGTTGACCAAGAAAATTGATTTCTGCTCCTTCTAGATGACAATTTTCTGTTATTGTTACTTATATGTTAACGTGTCAATTATATGTTAACGTGTCAATATGTTAACGTGTCAATTATATGTTAACGTGTCAATATGTTAACGTGTCAATTATATGTTACGTGTCAATTATATGTTAATGTGTCAATTATATGTTGACGTGTCAATTATATGTTAACGTGTCAATTATATGTTAACGTGTCAATACTTTTCTGCGACTGTGACTCTCTGACTTCTGTGACTATCTTATCGATCACTAAAATGATTGTTAGCTCTCAACTCAGATAATAGGGCAGTGGAGTGAATGACAAGGTTCAAAGAATGGCAGAAACCATTCCATAATTATATAAGTTTATCATAGTGTTTAGGTTATTGAAAATCATCACTTGGTTTTTATGTGTGCATTTAATAAATATAATGTTAATATTACATAAAAATAAATATAATGTCAATATTACATCAAAATAAATATAATGTCAATATTACATCAAAATAAACATAATTCAATATTACATCAAAATAAATATACATATTTATTCACTTTGGTGAGGCTCTAAAAAAAACAGTTACACAAATTGGTGTTGCAAATTTTCGCTTTTTTTTCAAATTTTCTTATGATTTTATTACAATAAATAAAATCGTGGCATATCCTTTACATGACGTAGCGATCAACCACAGTAAACGAGTCGTTAATTTTCTAGGCACCACTTATGTGTTCAGTAGTTTGCCATTGCTTTCTGAACGGTGAGGTCTATTTTTACCTTTGTAAAAATCTCACAGAAAAGAATTTGCTTCCAAACTTGCCCACCGTGGAGTTTGAACAAGGTACGCTTGGGTTTGTGATCGAGCTCACTACCGCTTGAGCTACAGAGGCTCACGACAATAAATACCACTAATTTAAAAATTGTTTGTAAGTTTTGTGTTGTTTATGACTGTCATCAAAATGTAGTAGAAGATGTAGTTTTACAGTTACCTAGTATCGTTTGTGAAAAATGCCACTTTGTGGTGCATACCACTATCTCTTTTGACACATTAATTTTAGTCCAACTAATTTTTTTCCTGATCTACTGATGCTGTTCATAAAAACTAAAGTAACTCCGTGTTTATAACTTCTCGCGAGGTCACTATGTTATTTGAGTGATCATTGATAAATCACTGTTTTTATTTTAGTTTCTGTTTCCCATAATGGGCATCTGTAGCTTAAGTGTAGCACTTGTAATGGGCATCTGTAGCTTAAGTGTAGCACTTGTAAATGGCATCTGTAGCTTAAGTGTACCATTTGTAATGGACATCTGTAGCTTAAATGTAGCACTTGTAATGGGCATCTGTAGCTTAAGTGTAGCACTTGTAATGGGCATCTGTAGCTTAAGTGGTAGTGAGCTCGATCAGAACCAAAGTGTTATTGTTTTTGGTTATTGGTTACTAAACTGACGTCATTGCACTCCGGGCAATCTGCTCAGTCTCCCCCAACAGATATCGAAGAGTATGCATACTGATGGTTCCCGTGGCTCACTGATTAAACATACCTCTCCATTTGCCTCTCAGGTATCCAATTCGACTTGTACAACGGGTAACTCCAAACTGCCTAAATCGCTTGATCGATTCAACATCGAGTTTAGTGTCCTCATCCAACAGACAGTTGCAAAGAGACCGAAGAATATCCCCTTATCCATCTTCAACTCCCCAACAATCAATGCTGTTGATGCAAGCCTGTCCGCTCTCTCATTACCGTAAACACCGCATGCCCAGGACAGTATATCCACGTAAGCCGCTGGAGGTTAGAAACTTCTATAGACGACATCCACTCATACGAAACCTGCCCTTCTGGATCTTGTGAAGCATCGACTGAGAGTCAGATACAACAACTGCCCCAGTAAATGAAGTCCCAGAGATCCAATGGAGGGCAGCAGTAACAGCCTCAACCTCCATTCTCATACTAGAAGTAGTTGTCCTGTATGCCCCACTTTGCTCTGCAACAACCCTACCATGCGCATTAGCCAAGAAACCCCACCCGGACTTACCACGTTGAACCGACCCATCGGTATAAACAACATCATCATCCCTTGCATGATCTTCTATCAGCTGCTTAACTGTGAGATCAGCCTTCATGTTACCCCAATCTCTACATTCTCTTCCAAGAGTAATGATAACATTGAGATAGTTGATCATGCTACCATCTGTTGGGATCCATTCTTCCCCTTTTGGTAGGGTCGCAACCGTAGTCATTTGGCCAATTGTTTTCTGTATGCCTGGGCCATCCACGACATTCCACGCTTGATTCTCGTGCCCTTAACATCATTAGTGTTCTTGTGCAGTGGATGTCTCTTATCCGAAGTAACCCGCATATATGCCTTGGTTTGGGCGATTGTATGACGGGAGCGTAGTGACAGAAGGCCAAGCATATATCTCATCTTCACAATGGTGGTATCTCTAGTGCAGCCCAGGACTATACGCATACCTTCATTCTGAACCCGTTCGAGTCATTCACATTGTGATCTTAATATCGTTAGAATTCTGAGTCCGTAATCTACCACGGACATAACCAGTCGATCAAACAAAAGGACAAGTAGTCTCTGCTCAAGGTGTGCGGCCACCAAAACTTTGAGAGCCTAAAGACCACGCTTGCACCGTTGTATCATCTGTTCAATATGGTGTTTGAAAGATAGACTACGATCAAAGGTTATTCCAAGATAGTGCAGCCTGTCTCTGCGCTCGATGGTATGTTCATCAAAGATTACACGGGGTAGGTCAGCCTTGACGATGTGATTATTCAACGAGCACCACAACATACACGCTTTTTCAGGATTGACCTGAGAGCGAGACTCTCTACACCAACCCGAGATGGTAAGCAATATTTCCTGAATGTCGTCAACCATCTCTCGTCTATCTGACCCAGTCCTATATATTAAGATATCATCTGCAAATGTCAATGTCCGACCCAATCCGGTTGGCTGAATTTTAGCTACATTTGCTGTGTAAATATTAAACAACACGGGTGATAGAGGAAAACCCTGGGGTAATCCAGGGCATATACGTGCAGGATCCGATGTTCCTAAACATAGTGCAACGGTTCTCTCCATTAAAGAAGCAGCTATCCAGTTCACCAGCGAAGGATTAACTTCACATTTAATCAAAGAGCTCACCATTATTGAAGAAATTCACCTTGTTATAAGCATCCTCCAAGTCAATGACCACAGCAACAGTCTCTTGCTTTCTATTGGAAGCCTTCATAAACATCATATGCAAACGTGCCAGCATTGTCCCAAGTCTTTTTCATTGGCCGGTAGCTACCAAAAGTATCAGGGAGGAAGTGGTCTGTTTCTAAGTGACACATTACCTTTCTGACCACTATCTTCTCTAGTAATTTGCCATAGACATTTTGCAAGGTGAGTATGCGGTAGCTGCTGAGCAGTTTGGGATCCTTCCCATGTTTATGGAGTGGTCGTAAATGGCTATGAAGCCAATCCATTCAGTACCAATTGGAGATCTCAATATATATATATTTGGAATACAATGGACACTTATGAAACAACTAGAGGACCTGAATTTTGCAGACGACCTGGCATTGCTGTCCCACAATCATGCACAGGTTAAAGATAAAATGAACATTCTAAATAATAAGTCTCAGCAACTAGGTTTGAAAATACAAAGAGAAAAGACTAAGGTCATGAGAATAAATGAAGTAAATGTAAACCAGATTATGATGGAGGACACAGCTCCACACTATGTAGAATCATACACATACCTTGGTAGCAACATAGACACAGAAGGAGGAACAAACAAAGATGTCAAGATAAGAATACAAAAGCAAGGGGAAACTTTACTGCATTGAGTAATATATGAAAGACAAAGATCAAAACAAACATGAAGCTGAGAATCTTTCAATCAAATCTGAAATCAATGCTGTTCTATGGCTTGGAAACATGGAAGACAACAAAAGAAACCACTAGAAAACTACAGACATTCATAAATGGATGTTTACGTAGAATAGAGGGACTGAGATGGTATGATAAGATTACAAACAAGGAACTCAGAGAAAGTACTAGACGATTTAGTGCTATGGTGCGCAGATGAACACACAACATCTGCAACTGGTAGAATACAGCGAGCAGCAGATAAACTTATGGAATGGGCAGAGAAGTGGTACGTTAAAATCAACACAGACAAAACCTCCACAACACTGTTCTCCCTCTTCCCCAGGGACAAAGCAGCCAACATACACTTAGGAACCTCTCCACTACAAGAAGAAAGCAATCCAACTTATCTAGGGATCACATTTGATAATCGACTCACATGGAACAAGCATATAGAAAACACAGAAGGAAAGGCCAGACGAAAAATTGGACTATTCGGAAAACTGGCAGGTACCAACTGGGGAGACAATGAACACACACTTAGAAAGTCTACAGCGGAACAATTAGACCTCACCTAGAGTTCGGCTCAACAGCATGGGCTACAGCTGCTAACACACACCTGCAAACATTGGACAGAGTGCAAAATTAAGCACTCAGGATCATCACCGGAGCCATGAAATCTACGCCTATCACAGAGATGCAAAAAACAACTGGAGTACAAGCCCTGACTTACAGAAGGGAAACCAAAATTATGATCCAGATGAAGAAATATGCCCTTGCATCCAATGAAAGCAAGATTAAATTATCTGGTACGTGGATCACTAAAACGTAGCAGCTTCGTCCATCGGTGAAAGCGACTAAAAAGACAGTACCAAGATGACCTACCAATGCACACAACACCGCTGATACCTAGTCTCGACCCTGTTCCTTTGGGAACAAGTTAGCGATACAGCAAAAATCATCACAACAATTAGTGGAATCACAACTGGAGAAATACACAATAACCTGCAGAAGAGAACAGCCACTGGCACATGTGCATGATCTAAGAAAACTACCCTAAACAATCATGGATCCACACCTACACTGATGGATCTGCAACAGATGCAATTAAGAGCGGAGGGGCTGGTATCTATATTTACATATCCCAACAATCACACCGAAACAAAGCACTTGCCAACTGGTAAATTTTGTTCAAACTACACCGCAGAGGCTCAAGCACTACTACAGGCCGCAATCATGATCAATAATTCCAACTGACTGCCAACAAGTGGTATTTTTCACAGATGCACTATCTGTTTTACAAGCGCTACAGAGTCCTCCATCCCTGAAAAAAGAGCTCAACAAGATCTCTACCAACAAAAGAGTTACATTTCAGTGGGTACCATCACACTGTGGGGTGCCAGGTAATGAAAAGGCAGACAAACTTGCTAAAAAGGGAACAGAATGTGAACAAATAGATAATGAAATCACATACTTTGAAAAAAAAAGCTATCATGGACATTAGAAAAGAACCTAAACTATCCAACGATGGCTACCACACACTTGACAGACAAGGACAAACTATCATTTTCCGACTCAAGATAGGTCATAACAGACTGAACAAACACCTACACAGGCTACGATTGTCTCCATCCCCACTGTGCCACCGCTGAACAAACCACAGAACATGTCCTGCAAGACTGTCCCCTGTATGTCCTCCCTAGAAAGAAATGTTGGCCCCACAACACTACATTCAAAACTACATGGCACCAGAGATGAGCTCCTATAATAGCCGTCCATCGAAAGCGATGATGACAACAATCTCAGACGTGTACTGTTGCACCTCTCGGTGTGTGCGGAGGTGACTGTAGAGTCCAATCCTAGAACAGAATCCCCGACCACAGGTGGGGCATACATGATCAAGGTTAGACATGTGCGTGTTGTGTGCTCTGTCTTTTCGCTGCTCGTTTTCTCTGTGACTCAACAATACGATGATTCTCAGCTATTCGGGTTCCTCTTTGTTGTTACAGCGCCACATTTGGCGATCTTGCGCAAGGGATTCCCAGCACGTATTGTCTATATCGAGCATTTCAGAGACACTTTAAGAGTGTCTTTAAAGCGTTTTCTGTCCACCAGCTAAACGTCTGCCCCCTTCAAGCTCGCCATACATCAACTGTTTTGGGATGCGTTTATCAGGCATTCGAGCAACGTGACCACCCATCTCAGTTGGGCCTTCTGCAACAGGGTGTTGACTCTTGGGATCTTTGCTCTTGTGAGGACTTCGCTGTCTGGAATTTTGTCCTGCCAGTTTATTTTTAGTATTCTGCGAAGACAGCTTGTGTGGAAATGGTTTAATTTTCTTCCGTGTCTGCTATACACTGTCCATGTCGCGAGATGAGCTCCAGACAACAGTAGACCATCATAAGAATGCGTCTCACAGTATAATCATCAAAATAGCGATCGCAAACAAGAAAAAGAGAAAGTACTAAGCAGATACCATGGAAGAAAGAGCTAAGGAAGAGACACTGGATTTAGATAGGACACACATTGAGAAAGCCGACCAGAAGCATTGCAAAACAGGCACTGTTTTGGAACTCACAGGAAAAAAGGAGTAGGGGAAGGTCTAGAAATACCAGGAGAAGAGAGATGGAGGCTGATATTAAAAGGATAGGCAAGACATGGAAAGAATTGGAAGGGATGGCAAGAAAGAGGAAGAGCTGGAAGAAGATTGTTGAAGACCTGTGCTCCGTTGGAAGTTGAAAGATGAAAAATATATATATATATGTTATCCTCAGGCATCTGACATTCAAAGTCTTCTTTGAAAGTCAAGATGAGAATTAAGTCTATCCCAACTCCAGATATCACCCTGCCTTTTTTACTAGAAATGTCTTCTGGTCTTAATTCTGTTGATTTTTATGCAAAATTATGCTCTTCACATGGATCACATGCTTCACATGGATCACATGCTTCACATGCTTCACATGGATCACATGCTTCACATGGATCACATGCTTCACATGGATCACAATGACACATATATGATTTCTCAGGTCATGATTTCTTCCTATCAACAACCGTTAATTCTTCCTATAGTATGTTATACATTACTACTACTACTAAGTTGTTGAACTAGTCACGATAGAGATGAAGTGTCTACAAAGAATGCTGGGAGTAACAAGAAGAGACCGGTTTAGAAATTAAGACATCAGGAAAAAGTGGGTACAACATCAGTACTGAACTTTATCAAGAAGCAACAAATTAAATGGTTCAGCCACATAAGCAGATTACCAACAGGCAGTGTACCACAGAGAGCAATGTTGCTCTGATACAGTGGATACAAAGCAAAAGGCTGTCCATGCAAAAGGTGGACCTCAGAGATAACAGAAGCAATGAAAGACACTATTTATGAAGCACACACAAAAGTCAGTGCTAGAAATCTCTTCTTACCCTGAAGCAATGAAAGACACTATTTATGAAGCACACACAAAAGTCAGTGCTAGAAATCTCTTCTTACCCTGAAGCAATGAAAGAGACTATTTATGAAGCACACACAAAAGTCAGTGCTAGAAATCTCTTCTTACCCTGAAGCAATGAAAGAGACTATTTATGAAGCACACACAAAAGTCAGTGCTAGAAATCTCTTCTTACTCTGAAGCTGTGAGGCAAATCAGGATTGGAGAAGAGAAAGACAAGGTCCATAGAGAGGCTCACTTCAAGTGTCCCCTTTTCGACCTGATGCTGAAAGGCAAAACAGGATTCAAGAATAGATAGATAGATAAAGTGTTTATATAATTTAAAAAGCAATAGTTACTTGTATATTAATTTGATACTAACTAATGCACAGTATAAATCTTACTTGATCACTGTCAATCTTAGCTCGGATAAATACCATGGCCAAGACATCATTTGCAGATGGACGATCCCTATAGAGTTGAATAAATGTACAAGAGTTTACTAATGTAGCAATATGTTCAATATATAGCATATACAAGCATATTTGTAATAAAAGTGTTAGAAATAATCTTACCTATACACTATGTGTTCAGGTCCATCCAGGGCAAGCAGCCTAACAAGTTCCTGAAAGGAGTACGCTATAACTAAAGCTATCTGTTACGTCACACATAAGCTTATGAATGTTTATTGACCAACAACAGTATGTATGATCCATTCATCACAAGAGAGTAATGATACCAACAACAGTATGTATGATCCATTCATCACAAGAGAGTAATGATACCAACAACAGTATGTATGATCCGACCATCACAAGAGAGTAATAATACCAACAACAGTATGTATGATCCGACCATCACAAGAAAGTAATGATACCAACAACAGTATGTATGAGCTGTCCATCACAAGAGAGTAATGATACCAACAACAGTATGTATGAGCTGTCCATTACAAGAGAGTAATGATACCAACAACAGTATGTATGAGCTGTCCATTACAAGAGAGTAATGATACCAACAACAGTATGTATGATCCGTCCATTACAAGAGAGTAATGATACCAACAACAGTACGTATGATCTGTCCATTACAAGAGTGATGATACCAACAACAGTACGTATGATCCGTCCATTACAAGAGAGTAATGATACCAACAACAGTACGTATGAACCGTCCATCACAAGAGAGTAATGATACCAACAACAGTATGTATGAACCGTCCATCACAAGAGAGTAATGATACCAACAACAGTATGTATGAGCTGTCCATTACAAGAGTGATGATACAACAACAGACATATGATGCTTACAGAAATGATCAACAAAGGGTCCATTACAAGAGAGTAATGATACCAACAACAGTATGTATGATCCATTCATCACAAGAGAGTAATGATACCAACAACAGTATGTATGATCCATTCATCACAAGAGAGTAATGATACCAACAACAGTATGTATGAACCGTCCATCACAAGAGAGTAATGATACCAACAACAGTATGTATGATCCATTTATCACAAGAGAGTAATGATACCAACAACAGTATGTATGAGCTGTCCATCACAAGAGAGTAATGATACCAACAACAGTATGTATGATCCGTCCATTACAAGAGAGTAATGATACCAACAACAGTATGTATGATCCGTCCATTACAAGAGAGTAATGATACCAACAACAGTATGTATGATCCATTCATCACAAGAGAGTAATGATACCAACAACAGTATGTATGATCCGTCCATTACAAGAGAGTAATGATACCAACAACAGTACATATGATCCATTCATCACAAGAGAGTAATGATACCAACAACAGTATGTATGAACCGTCCATCACAAGAGAGTAATGATACCAACAACAGTATGTATGAACCGTCCATCACAAGAGAGTAATGATACCAACAACAGTATGTATGAACCGTCCATCACAAGAGAGTAATGATACCAACAACAGTATGTATGATCCATTCATCACAAGAGAGTAATGATACCAACAACAGTATGTATGAGCTGTCCATCACAAGAGAGTAATAATACCAACAACAGTATGTATGAGCCGTCCATCACAAGAGCGATGATACCAACAACAGTATGTATGATCCGACCATCACAAGAGAGTAATGATACCAACAACAGTATGTATGAGCTGTCCATAACAAGAGAGTAATGATACCAACAACAGTATGTATGATCCGTCCATTACAAGAGTGATGATACCAACAACAGTACGTATGAGCTGTCCATTACAAGAGAGTAATGATACCAACAACAGTATGTATGATCCGACCATCACAAGAGAGTAATGATACCAACAACAGTATGTATGAGCTGTCCATCACAAGAGAGTAATGATACCAACAACAGTATGTATGAGCTGTCCATTACAAGAGAGTAATGATACCAACAACAGTACGTATGAGCTGTCCATTACAAGAGCGATGATACCAACAACAGTATGTATGATCCATTCATCACAAGAGAGTAATGATACCAACAACAGTATGTATGATCCGTCCATTACAAGAGAGTAATGATACCAACAACAGTACGTATGAGCTGTCCATCACAAGAGCGATGATACCAACAACAGTATGTATGATCCATTCATCACAAGAGAGTAATGATACCAACAACAGTATGTATGATCCATTCATCACAAGAGAGTAATGATACCAACAACAGTATGTATGATCCGTCCATTACAAGAGAGTAATGATACCAACAATAGTATTTATGATCCATTCATCACAAGAGAGTAATGATACCAACAACAGTATGTATGATCCGTCCATTACAAGAGAGTAATGATACCAACAACAGTATGTATGAACCGTCCATCACAAGAGAGTAATGATACCAACAACAGTATGTATGATCCATTCATCACAAGAGAGTAATGATACCAACAACAGTATGTATGAACCGTCCATCACAAGAGAGTAATTATACCAACAACAGTACGTATGAGCTGTCCATCACAAGAGAGTAATGATACCAACAACAGTACGTATGAGCTGTCCATCATAAGAGAGCGATGATACCAACAACAGTACGTATAAAAGTACGTAGGTTTACAGAAGATTGAGGAGTGGAGGTCCGACAACAAATCAAGACTATCAATGAAGTTGACCGAATAAGTAATGATAAGAGGTGTAATAAATAGAAGGGAGAAAGTTACTGACGTCTCGATTGAAAGTACGTCTCAGATATAGCAGTGACTACCATGCAATCGACTATGTTGTAGTGATGTCAAATAGTAACTAACCGTTATTCGAATACCAGGTACTACCTTGATTCGCTAGTAAGGAGTACAGCGAAGGAAAAACATACCAGTTGCTTGATAAATACTGGTGAAATTAGCATTTTCGTTCTGTACATGTAAATGGCAGTTTCAAATATGTACACCTTTCATTGTACAACCGTTACATTTTTCTAGATGGAAAGATATATTCTTTGAAATCAATTCTGCATTACTGAATCACCTCTTAGGTAGTAGGCAGAAGTCCTTAACATTGTCATTGTCCTGTACAAGCTTTGTTTCAGTCAGTATAAGTTACATCCTGCATTCAGTTTGAAATGAAATTATCATCATTGCACTCAGGGTATGTCCATAGGTGCTCCCATTTCCTCTGCAATACTTCTGTCAGTGTGCAGCGGCTAGATGTGCTAGTTTGGTGTTGACTGACGAGCTTACACCTGCTACTCTTTTCAGGTCACACCAATCTATAAACTGAGCACTCTCAACCTGGCTATTGATGTGACTGGTTTCACTGAAAATTATCTATATCACCACACTCTATAAATGTTTTCAGAATGTCATCATTATCAGTCGTCGCGTATAATAACACATAAGGCAGAGTCAATCTGCTCAATTCAATCTTGCAACTTTATTTCTATCTCAAGCCTAGTCCTAACTAGTCTACCTAGTCTTACCTAATCTACCTAGTTCTACCTAGTCTACCCTAGCCTACATAGTCTACCTAGTAATACCTAGTCCTACCTAGTTTACCTAGTCCTACCTAGTCTACCTAGTCCTACCTAGTCTACCAAGTCTACCCAGTCCTACCTAGTTTACCTAGGTCTACCTAGTCTACCCTAGTCTACTTAGTCTACCCAGTCCTACCTAGTCTACCTAGTCCTACCTAGTTTACCCTAGTCCTACCTAGTCTACTCTAGTCTACCCAGTCCTACCTAGTCTACCCTAGTCTACCCAGTCCTACCTAGTTTACCCTAGTCCTACCTAGTTTACCTAGTCCTACCTAGTCCTACCCAGTCCTATCTAGTCTACCCTAGTCTACCCAGTCCTACCTAGTCTACCCAGTCCTACCTAGTCTACCCTAGTCTACCCAGTCCTACCTAGTCCTATGCATGTCTTTGAGCTCTGCTTCAAAACTTCTACTCCCTGTGCCCCTAGATCTCCTGTTTTTTCCCTGTCCTTGCGGTGTTCACTGCATTGCATGTCTTTGCCACATTTCTTAACTTATCCTGAATACATGCCCAGTCTATTGCCATCATCATTTTTATAGTGGGATATGGTGTACATAGAATAACATTATCAATATAGGGGAAGACTGCAGTAAAACTATGAAGCAATGGCGATACATGTAAAAACAAAGTATTGTAGTTTTACAAAATACAAGAACAATACACAATAATGTTTCGACCAAAAGACCTTTATCAAGTAAAGGATACAAGAGAGATGAAAATTTCACTTCTGCACAACACACAACACACAATACACAACATGTAGAATCAAACAACAAGTTCCTAACGGCCCTAAATTGAAAATATGTGACTAAAAACGAGTAACGAAATAAATGCAAAAAAAAACTAGAAGTGGAAAAAGAAGATAAACAATACAAATCAAATATATATATAAAACATATATACAATCAACATATACACATATAGAATATGGAGCAAGAGAACAGAAAGTATTAAGAAGCATAGAAACATAAGTAGTGTGTTGAGGACATGAGGTCACAAGGTAGCATATAAAGAGATAAAACAATTCTCTACAGCAGCGTTTCCCCCAGTGGGCGCTGAAACCTTCTAGGTGGGCGATAGTGGGTTCAGAAGAATTGGGGGAGGGGGTTAGGGATTAGGGGTCAGTGGTTCCTTAAAGAAGAAATTAATAATAAATATTTTAAAATAAATTATTTTCGTGATTTTGCGATTGAACAATAATTTGAATTTTGAAGTCTGCATTTTAATTCATCTTATGCCCATCTTACATGATCCATTTTTTCATAAATTTTCTATTTCATGCATATAATCAATTGAAAATTGACCATGTATTACAGAAAAATACATCACTTTTCTATGTCAAAGTGAAAATAGAGCATGTATATATGTGGGAGGCAAGCTGTTATAATGTGGGGGTGTCTACAAAGTTCATGTTGTGCAAAGTGGGCGGTGGGCCGAAAAGTTTGTGGATCTATATTCTAGAGCAAATCGACTTTGATCATCAGATGAACATGATCAGATAGCTGTGACCTGGACATCACAAGCTCTCAAATGGTCATTCCATTGAAAAGAGCTCTATATTCTGTATGTGTGTATGTTGATTACGACATGCATGGCAGGTAACAGTGGTTCTATTCTTGACACCCAAAATTTAGGCCCCGGTAACCACTCGGGCGGATATATATATATATATTATCTCTCTCTCTTTGCGTTTTTAACCCAGGTTGGGGCATATGCCCTCAACTCCAACTCATGAAAGGTCTTCCTATCTCAAGCTCTTCTTTATATTGTTCATCTCTGCCTCCAAATCTCATCTCCATGTATTTCTCACCCTCCCCCTTGTTCACTTTCCCTGTGGGTGTCAGGAAAAGACCCTTATTGTTATATTCCCCTCATATTTTCGCAAAGTGTGTCCTATCCAGCGCCAGCGTCTTATTTTAACCTCTTAGACCACTGGAATCTGTCTTGTTCTCTCCATAAGTTCCTCATTTGTAACCCTATCATATCATCGTAGCCCCTCTATTCTACGCAGACACCAGTTGATGAATATTTGCAGTTTATTTGTTATGGTTTTAGTAGTTCTCCATGTTTCTGACCCATACAGTAGAACTGCTTTAACATTAGAGTTAAATATCTTAACTTTTGTTCTAGATTTGATTTCTTTAGACTTCCATATGTTTCCCAGTGCAATGAAAGCTCCTCTTGCCTTCTGTATTCTTATTTTGATATCTCTATCTGTTTCAATCTCTTTGTCTACGTTGCTGCCCAAATATGTATGATTCTACCTCTTGAAGTGGGATTTCACCCAGGGAGATCGAGTTGTCGTTTGCTTGGTTAATTCTCATTATCTTTGTCTTTCCCTTCAGCCCTAGTTGCTGGGACCTTTGATTCAATGTGTTTAGCTTATCCTGCATCTGATTTTGTGTATGTGACAGAAGGGCTATATCATCAGCAAAGTCCAGATCTTCTAGTTGCTCTGTCAGAGTCCATTGGATTTCATTTCTGGTGTTAGTTACTGTGGTCTTCATAATCCAGTCTATTGTCAGTAAGAACAACAAAGGTGATAGAAGACATCCCTGACGTACTCCTGTTTCTATTCCAAAAGTGTCTGTTAGTTTACCTTCATGAAGAACTCTACATTTCATATCTGTATATCTTGCTCTTATTAGGTTAATAATTTTCTGTGGGATTCCATAATGCCTCATCAATTTCCAAAGGGTTTCCTTATCAATACTGTCAAAAGCCTTCTCATAATCCACAAATCCTATATAAAGTGGGGATTTCCATTCAATACTTTGCTCTATTATTATGCGTAATGTGGCCATCTGGTCAGCACATGATCTATTTGGTCGGAAGCCTGCCTGTTCATCTCTTAGCTTTATATCGATGGCATCTCTCAGTCTCTCCAGGATGACTCTGCATAGTATTTTCCTAGGTACTGACAACAGCATTATTCCCCTATAGTTTTCGCACTTCTGAAGGTCCCCTTCTTTGGTAGCTTCACCAGGTATCCTTCTCTCCAGTTTGCTGGTATTTCTTTGGTCTCCCAGATTCTGCTAAATAATTTATGCAGTATTTCTGTAGATGTTTTTATGTTGGCTTTAACCGCCTCCGCTGGAATACTATCTGGACCAGCCGCTTTCCCATCTTTCAAAAGTTTAATGGCTTTACTAATCTCCTTGGATGGTTTCTCACAGTTGATGTCCAAGTCAATTTCTGCAGGTTTGGGATATCTGGGGTTTGTAGGTGCTGGTCTGTTCAGGAGTTCCTTCCATCTTTCCATTTGGTCTCTAACTTTAGTGATAGTTTCCCCACTACTATATTTGATTAACCCATTTGATGGACTATATTTTCCTGCTTGCTTTCTAGTGATGTAAAGATTCCTGAGGTTTCCTTTTGTTGCAGCTACCTCCGCTTCTCTTGCTAGATCTTCTACGCATTGTCTTTTATCTAACTTTATTTGTTTCTTCACTTTCTTGCTAGCTTCTGTGTATTTTTCCTGGGCTCTGACTTTGGTAGTTCTAGTTTTGCTATTATTTAAATCTGCTTTTCTCTTTTTCCTTTCTTCTATTTCCTTGAGAGTTTCTGGAGTTATCCATGCCTTATGATTCCGCTCCTTCTTTCCCAATACATCTGTGCACGTTTCATTCCCAATATTTTTGGCTTGCTGCCAGCATTCTTCCGCACTCACCTCATTTTCTAGCTGTTGCAAAATCTCATACATATTAAAGACTGTGACCATAAACTGTTCTTTTGTTTCTTGACTTCTGAGGTATCCTACATTATATTGGTGTCTATGTTCATGAGATTTTATGTATCGCTTAAGCTTCAGTTTAATTTTACATCTCAACAAATGGTGATCATCAGAATCTACATCTGCGCGCCCCTTAGAACCCTTACATCTTGTAGAGATGACCTGAATTTATTATTTATATATATAAATATATATGTGATTTGTATTGTTTATCTTCTTTTTTCCACTTCTAGTATTTGCATTTATTTCATTATTTGTGTTTAGTCACATATTTTCATTTTAGTGCCATTAGGAACTTGTTGTTTGACTCTATATGTTGTGTGTTGTGCGAAAGGTGAAATTCTTCTTGATAAATTTGCTTGATTGAAACGTTGCTGTGTATGATTATTGTTTTTGTATTTTGTAAAACTACAGTACTTTGTTTTTACGTGTTTTGCCATTGTTACATAGAATAACAAGTGTTTAACATATTATAGTGGGCATGAGCACCAGCTGACAACTGATAAATGGTTTATTCAGACCAACCCACTTCTATTAGTGTCCAAAGCTAAAGATAAAATAAATCACAGTGCAAGAAATAAAATGCACAAGTAAAGACACAAATATTAACAGAAGATATTAATAGAAAGTTATTTTAGATCCCAAACGTTTCATTAGTACAAAGTCTCTAGATCCCAAACGTTTCATTAGTACAAAGTCTCTAGATCCCAAACGTTTCATTCGTACAAAGTCTCAGGAGAAGAGTAAAAACAAGTCCAATACTTTGACTGGAATAATGGTGTTAAACTTGAAAAGTGCAGTTTTCAATATTTTAACAATACATTAATTTTGGGTGGAAATCACTGAATACAAGAAGATACACTTGACCCAAGTAAGTCTAAACTCTTGTCATCTGCTAAAATATATCAATGGTAGCAAACTTACTCTGGGTTCACTCTCAAAAGCTCAGCAATGAGATCATGAAGGTCATGACTATATTCAGATGAAACAGGTGAAAACTGCCCACTAGAAAGAGCAAAAAATATATGTTAGTACATTTTAATTGAATGGCTCATGGTCTGAGTGTTTTGTTTGCCAGTTTATTCAACATTATAGGGTTGTTATTGTCTTTTTTTATTACTGACATCTTATTATATTTTATATTCCTGGTTATTGAATTAATGCCATATCACATCAGCAGCAGTCTCTCCAAGCAGATGTTGAAGAGTATCCATGCTGTTGGTTCCTATGACACACTGGTTAAACAAACTTCTCATTCTGCACTTCAGGAATCCAGTTCTGCTTGTATAACAAATAATTTCACATTTCATAAATCACTGGATATATTCAATATAAATCACTGGATATATTCAATATAAATCACTGGATATATTCAATATAAATTTTAATGTCTATATTCAACAGGCAGTCACCAAGACACAGAAAGGCATCTTCCATCCATTTTTTATTTCTTTTGCTGTTGATGCAAGCCTATCTGTTCTCTCATTGCCACAAACACTCTCAAATGCAGGATAGTAGATCCGCATAAAACCCCTGGAGGTTGGAAGACTAAATAAACAACATCCACTCATATTGTAACCTGTTGTTTCAGACTTTTTGAAGCATTGAATGAGACAGTAATGGTCCCAGCAAACCAAGCTCCAGAGAGCAATTGAAGGGCAGTAGTAATGTCCTCGGCCTCCATCCTGATACTTGAAGCAGTAGTCCTGTAAGAACTATGTCACAACATCATCTACATTCATTTGCTGAATACACTGAATACACGATACTAGAACTAAATAATGAATTTATGTACATAGAATGTGTACAACTGTTAGTATTTTATGTAACTGAATATTATATTTAATGTTGTTTACATTCTTCTGACAGCTAAACAACAGATGATCAACATGATATTCATGCCTACTTTGTGCTATCAGTGTTAAACATGGACAATAAGCAAAGCACTTTGCCAGAAAAAAATGAATTTACCTGATGAGACTTGAAATATTTATAAACTGGGGAAGGAAAAACAGACAATAATATGAGTAAGTGACTACTTTGCAGATATTTCATTTTTTTTTTCTTCAAATGAAATTTATGTCTATTACTTCTACTATAGTGCGTTCAACTTGTCATGCCCACAGATAAAAATTTTTATCTTTCTCAGCATTTGATGAAATAACTTGAAAACTTGCATGTGAACTACACATGTTCCTGGCGCTACAAAATATTTTTGCCATTCAAACAATCATACCATCTAGAAGTTTCCTTCTTTGTGATATATATTTAACGCGCCATTTGGCATGGTTGAAGAAAACTCATGTTTACAGACATTTAATACATTGATGACAAAAATAGTAACATTCAGGACGAATGCCGCGCTTTTAAACAATTTTTGCATGTCCCGAGCACCAAATAGACTCAGGCTTGACCAAGGTAAACAAATGACGTCATTAGTGGGAGATGGAATTTTAGTTAAAGGCATATATCGAAATTAGCATGAGGCTATTGGGTCATATTGTTGACTTCTCAAAACAGACATTGATATAACATTTCTAATGAGTTTGAAGTTAAAATGCAAAAAGTATCATTAATGCTACACGCGCATTTCCGCAAAGAGGCACATATGGGTCATCTGTACTACAGTATACAAGAACCAGAGAAAAGAACTATTTTATTATGCTTGTCTGTTCATGGGTTATCTTGAACACCTAGTATGGACCACATATGATGGCCCCCTCCGTCTGTCTATCACAGATACATTGATGACTGTATTGGCATTACTGATATGCCTGAAGCCGATTTGTCACACTACATTTCTACTGTCACTGCTATAGACGTACATTCACGTTTGTGACCTAGAAACAAAGAGTAGCTATTTTTAGCTCAACCTTTGGAAAGTATGTAGCAGCGAAAGGGTTAAGCGTAGGGATGAGAGCTTTAATTTGCGTTCTAGGGCTAGATGAGTTGCCCTTGTTGTGTTGTATCCATGTTTATGTAGTGTGGTCTTGATATTGTCTGTCCATCTTTTTCTTGGTCTTCCTTAGCTCTAGTACCCAATCTCTTTTTATTGTATGCTGTTATTGGTGGTTGGTTGTATTTCATTCTCATTAAATGTCCAAACCACTGCATTTGTTGTCTTTCGATATATTCGGTGCATGAAGTTATGCCCACTCTGCTTCTGATGTCCTCATTTCGTAGTCTGTCTTTCCTGGTGACTCCCACTGCCTTCCTCAAGCATTTCATTTCACATGTGGTGAGCTTTCTGTGGTGTGTTGCTGTAAGAGACCAAGTTTGGCACTGGTAACAAAGTGTTGGTAGGAAAATACTTTTATCATCTGTCTTTTCACTTCTATCTTGATCTTTGGGTGTTGTAGTAATGGTGCCAGCTGGTAGGTCACTGCATTCCTGGCAGCAAGGAAACCGTTAGATTACAAAATCCAGGTTTCCTATAGCAATTTCTTCCATCAGACATTTGCGTCGGTATAATTCTAAGGTTGGGTGCAAAGTTTCGCTACTGGAACTGATGGTTTTGCTACAATTCGCATTGGACTGTGGGCATGAATTGTTGAACGGACTATAGCTAATGTAAAATTTGATTTTTATATATGCTTGCATTTATGTACAAGATCACACGCAGCAGTGTCATTAATGTACACATATTAGACACAAACCAGAGATATTGTTACTGTGCATATTACATTATATATGGCCTTTTCGTCTTTACAGACGGTCAATTGGCAAGTGTTTTACTGTGACAACTTCCGAGTTTTCGCTTGTCTCTCTTGTCTTTCAGCTCATCCCTAAGTCTCTCTTCAAAAGATTCTGCACTTTTGCACAATGTTGTTTTCCATATATCTCAATCATCAGCCAGTTGTTCCCATTTGCTGGGACTGATAGAAAAGTTATTCATTGAGGCCTTGCAGACATCTTTATATCTGAGCAGTGGTCTGCCTTGGTGCCTCTTCCCTCTGAAAGTTCACAGAACAACATTTGTTTTGGAATGCAGTCATTGTCCATTCTTCGCATATGCCCTAGCCATCTAAGTCTTCTACTGCTGAGCATGCCCATGATGGAAGGCAAGTTTGCACGTTGCAGTACTTCAGAGTTGGTTATTTTGTCGACTCACCAGACGTTCATAATCTTGTGGAGACAACGAAGGTGAAAGATGTTAAGTCTTCTCTCGTGCCTTGAGTAGGCTGTCCATGTTTCTGTGCCATATAGTAGAGAGCTGATTTTGTGTGCTGGAGACAGTCCTTTGGTGAGGGGTTCTTTTGGTAATTTATTAGGCTCTTTATTTTCCTCAATTAAAGGGCTGAGTGTTGTTTCATTTTGTTCCACCCAGTCTTTGCAGGAGAATTTCTTGGCGCCGAAGGAAGAGATGGCAAGTCATACATATTATTTTTAAGGATGCTCCACTTTTTGTCTATACTACTTTCTCCAATTATATTGTCCGATAGAGCAGTAAACTCCCTTTTGAATGTCTCCCTATTCTCTGCCATCCCCATTCTAGTGATGTTGATCTTGGGTTTGGGTGGTCTTCTTGTTGTCTGAGTTTTTCTTGATAGTCCTTTGAATTTACTAATAACTAGTACATGATCTGTATCACAGTCTGCGCTATGGAAAGTATGTGTGTTGTTTACCGCGTTGAGGTGTTGTCTGCGTGTGATTACAAAATCAAGCTATACCAGTGACCTGATCTTGGATGGCACCACGACAATCTGTGTCTGACAGCAAAAAACATATTTGTCACACACATGTTGTTTTGAGAGCAGAATTCAAGCAGTCTTTGACCATTATCGTTGATATTTCCAATGCCATGATGACCTAGGCATACTGACCATGACTGGTGATCAGATCCTGTGCGTGCATTCAAGTCACCCATTATATACAGTTGCTCATCCACTGGAAATGAGTTAACGATATTCTGTAATGAGTCATAAAACCTGTCTTTATCTTCTACAGACGCTGCTAGGGTTGGTGCTTACACACATACGACGTTTAGGAGTCCACCTTTTACATTGAGTCGCAGTGATATTACTCGCTCTGATGCAGCTACTGGTGTATGGATAGCTTTCCCCACTCAACTGTCTATGACAGATGTTTTTCTGATGTACTTTATTGCTGTATAGAAACACTATTATTGTATATGATCACATACAGACACACCATTAACTTATTTGATGCCAGGACCTGTAGACTATATCAAACCAGATTATCAAACCAGATTATCAAACCAGATTATCAAACCAGTTTGAAACAAATTTTTTTAACGTTATTTGGTTTTGTTTCTTCAGCAAAGTTGTTCTAAACTTACAAGAAATTACTTCAACCAATATTGCATATTGCGCACCACATAATCATACAGCATGTTGTTGCACATTATCATCTTTCCAGCTGGACATGTCAACTTCAGTTGCTGTGATGCTATCTCTGATAAGATCTGCCTGACCTAGGCAATGTTGACTGTAGAAACTTTAAAAGCCTGTACTTTCAGCATGGTGTTACTAGAAGTCTCTTGCAGTGCGACCACTTCAGCACAATAGATAAGTTTCTCCAGAGTAGGATGTCTTTGTTTGACACTGGCACAATTCCAGTATAAGATACATATATTCTTGTGAGCACTTTGATCCTATTTGAGCAGAGATTTCCTGATGCCAGCATGTTTATCTTTATTTTGTTCCATCTTCGATTTCATTTTGCTCTTCATTTTTGTTTCTTTTCGGTCGTTTTTATCAACCATTTTAATTACTCTTTTTTAAGTGTGTGGTTGCGCCAAAAATAAGAACATATTGAGATTCTATTTTCAAGCTCCTATGCATGTACACCTTGCTGAGTCAGCGACATCTGAGACAAAGAGGCCAATGATGAATGCATGTAAGATAGGCGGATCTCTCTCTCTCTCTTGTGATCCCGGCCTAGACTGATGAACCAACTTTTTCATGAATTTTACCGTGTTTTTAAGGGACTCTGTTCCTCCGATAGCTTCTAGCGAAGCTCTGTGTTTTGGGGCCAGGTTTCTTTTCTTATACCTGCTATCAGTTGATAATCTTGCAGAACGTGTTCTGCTGTCATGTCCACCTTTTTGCAGGGGCACAGGCTAGTTGTGCCAATTTTAAATTTGTGGAACATGTGGGCGCGGACTTTGTTGTGGCCGGTATGGAGGCGAAGTATGGCAACTTGTTCACTATGAGACAGACCATAGTATCCGTCGCTGTTGTTGTGGTGAGGATGATCTTTTGTCCATTTGTCTCTGTAGTGCCAGCCGACGGTTGTTCTGGCTTCCTCATAACTGATCTCGAGATCAGTCTGAGGTAGTCGCCCGCCTTCTTTAGCTAGTTTGTCGGCTTTTCGTTTCGCTTAAATTACAGTGTGATGGTATCCACTGAATGACGGTGTGTTTGAGAGAGCGCTCTAGTTCATCGAGGGTCGCTTTGAGCTCATTCAGCTCTGTTTTGCCTGCGCCTTTAAGTGCCGTGATGACCGATAGAGGATCGGTGAATATCACGACTTTTTGCGAGAGGTGCCTCTTCTCTCTAGGATAATTTCGGCCGCTGTTCTTATTGCCTCTGCCCTGTAGCGATTTGAGTATTTGTCTGTGGCAATCACTTTTGTGACCCTCACTTTCTTTGAGAGTTTAAGCACTATTCCTCCTCCGCCGTCTGATTGCGTTCCTAGTCGATCCGTCAGTATAGAAGTGTAACCACTTATTTTCAGGGTACTCTGTCCCTATGTATTTTCTGTGGCGCTCTTCTTTCGAGGTTTTTTGCTGGCCTATTTTAAGTATGCCTGGGATTGATTCCCTTAGTTCCGGCATATTGGTTTTCCACGGCGGCCACTTATCGGTTGCCGGGATTGCTTTGGCTTTGCAGTTTGCTAGGACTGGATGGTCTGCGATCAGTGCTTTTGCGTTTTTTGCGAAGCTTGTTCTCTATATTCTGCTCCTTCCGAATCCGCTCATTCTTTCGTGGATAGGGTGGGAATTGAGACGTTTAAGTTTTTCCGCCAATACCAAGACTTTTCTGTCCCTTCGATCTGCCATTGGTTTGATGTCTGTGATTGTTTCCATTGCTTTAATAGGCGTGGACTTCATGACTCCTGTGATAATACGCATTGCATGGTTCTGACTATTGCTCACTTTGGCGAATTGCTTGTTGGATGCACTGCTCCACACTGCAATGCCGTACTCCAGGACCGGTCGCACTCTTCCAGAGTAGAGTGTTTTGAGGACTCTGGTGTTTGCTCCCACGTGGAGCCTGCGAGTTTGCGCATCATCGTGAGCCTGTGTCTCGCTTTTGCAGTAGCATTTTCGATTTGGGAACACCAAGTCAGTTTTCGGTCGAGTGTGACTCCAAGGTACGTTGGGGTCTTGCTTTCTAGAAGATCTTGCCCATTGACTTTAAGCTTGATCTTGTGATTCTGGTTGTTCTGGGAGAACACAGTGTACGTTGTTTTTGAAGGATTTATATTCATATTCCACTTTTTTGACCACACTTCCAGGTTATTTAACGTAGCTTGCAGTCGATTTGTTGCTATGGGCATTGACTTATCCCTCACCCGTATTGCCAGGTCGTCGGCATACATGGCAGAGTGTACTCGCTTTGGTAGGCATGTGGCTATGTCATTGACAAAGATTAGAAAGAGAGTTGGTGAGAGCACTCCTCCTTGGGGGACTCCTTGCTCTAATGTGGCTTTCATGCTAGTGTACCCTGAACTTGAACCCTTGCTGTTCTGTTCTCTAGGTATCTATCAATCGTCTATCAATTATCTATCACAGGTGGATCTGAAATACTTAGGCCCAAGTAAATACTTGGGTTTGTCTGACCTGAAGATCCTTTATGCTTTCATTCTTTTTCTTCTGCATTGCATCTCCGAAACTGTCTATTGATCAATTTTCAGCCACTTGCGGCAGCATGTGTATGATTCTTCATAAAGCACATGTTCATACTTTGTCATTTTGTTCTCACTCTGTGAGGATGTTCAAGATAAGAAACATTTTAAACCATTTTGGAATGTTTATCGTATTGTCGCCACCATGCAATTTGGATTTCTCACAATGTATTTTCTTTTTCACAGAAGTAAAATCAGTGGACTAAGAAGATATAACACGAGAGACCACGGTGAGCAGTCCTGCTAAGTACATGAACAAGATTTCTGATTCTGCACTCAGCAAATGATGCCCACTCCACATGTTTCGCCTCTGGTACAGAGTTTGCTGTAGTCTTCCCTTGCGTCAACACAGAACAGGCGCTATATCAGCCATTTACAGAATCTTGCAGAGACTGGGCAATTCTGATACATCCATCCAACTTGGCACTGGGTGGCATGATTTTACACTTACATGTGATTTGTTGGTATGTTTTCGTAACCAGTTCACTTCATACATGGCTGTTTATGTACAGGCTTTGGAAAAGATTAAGCCATAATTAATTCTGTAGTTTTACTATATTTTCCCCAATGAGCTCTGGTCTGAGAACCGGTAAAACTAGACTCAAACAATTCGCTGAAACTTTAAAAAATGTTCCAGGATAAAGTATAAACTCATACAAATCCTTCCACAGGCACTACATTCTCTTGAGATTAAGAAGATGGAAGAGAAAGAACGAGAGATGAGATTAACAAGATGGAAAAGAAAGAACAAGAGATGAGGTTAACAAGATGGAAGAGAAAGAACGAGAGATGAGATTAACAAGATGGAAGAGAAAGAACGAGAGATGAGATTAACAAGATGGAAGAGAAAGAACGAGAGATGAGATTAACAAGATGGAAGAGAAAGAACGAGAGATGAGATTAACAAGATGGAAGAGAAAGAACGAGAGATGAGATTAACAAGATGGAAGAGAAAGAACAAGAGATGAGATTAACAAGATGGAAGAGAAAGAACGAGAGATGAGATTAACAAGATGGAAAAGAAAGAACAAGAGATGAGGTTAACAAGATGGAAGAGAAAGAACGAGAGATGAGATTAACAAGATGGAAAAGAAAGAACAAGAGATGAGGTTAACAAGATGGAAAAGAAAGAACAAGAGATGAGGTTAACAAGATGGAAAAGAAAGAACAAGAGATGAGATTAACAAGATGGAAAAGAAAGAACAAGAGATGAGATTAAGAAGATGGCAAAGAAAGAACAAGAGATGAGATTAACAAGATGGAAAAGAAAGAACAAGAGATGAGATTAACAAGATGGAAGAGAAAGAACGAGAGATGAGATTAACAAGATGGAAGAGAAAGAACGAGAGAAAAAGTAAGAATGAGATAGAGAGAAAAAAGTGAGATTCAAAACATATTTTTACTACAGCACATACTTACAGCTCGTTTCAATGTTGTAAGTTCATATAAAACACAACCCAGGGACCACATGTCACTGCAACATAAGATAACAAAAAACTTTTATATTCATGAAATCTGACAAAGGAATGGATGTTATAAAAGGAAAAGAGTGTTATAAAAATGAAATAGATAAAGTCAGTAGGAGATTCTCTCTCTCTCTATCTCACGATCGTTCTTTTTAGCCATTTTGATCATTGTTATTGTGATATATAAACAGACTTTGCCAAGAACGTTTTTTTATGTCACATCATTGAGCGCCATTTGGAGCTCTGGTGCTTATCCTTCAGTGACAAGTCCAGTTTCAGCCAGCGTTTACTGGATTCGCTCTCCGTCAGCCTTTGGCTGTCCCCAGCTTATCTGCAAGGCAGCAGGTTGCTATTTTCTTTTAGGGTAGCGACCCTTAGACAACCTTCCTTCCGGGTTGTTGAGCGTCATCTGCCCAGGTTACCTGTTTTTTTTTTTTTGGACTACTTGGTTTGCCTACCGTCCAGTAGTTTTGTGTACGGTTTGCTCCGCTAGTCTTTGATTGTCCCCAATCTAACTACAAGGTAGTAGTGGTCCCCTGCGAGCGGAAACGCGCTCTGGATTCAAACCTCTGATGGGCTTTCCAGCACATTTGGGTGGTCCGCTCAACCCTATACTTGCCACGCCTTTCGTCACTCCACCATCAGCGTTGTGCATGTCTGCCCAACCGGTGGGCCCACCCGTGCATCATTCACATGCGTGTTCGCTCTGCCCCTGTGCCTACCCACCATGTCTATTTGTTCTCACCGTGTACACATTTACCATGCCTCTAGACCCCTGTTTCCCAACGTAGCGACGCCCACAGGGGGCATTTTCATCGTTTAGGGGGCAATGGACTCGTTCAGAGTTTAACTAATGTTTATGATGTTGCAAAACCAATATATCAGTTTTTGGATGTCTATTGACAAAAACTAATGTTGCTTAACAATCACTTTACTGAAGTTTAAAAAATCGTCAATAAACGGAAAGTACTTATATCTAGGTACATTTCTACCCCCCCTTAACAAAGTTTTGAAAGTGGGAAAACATGTGTTATTGTGTTAAAATCTAGTCATATATTTAAAAAAATAATGTGTCTAACATTTGCCAACCTTGTCACAAAGACCAAAATGAGTTTATACAGTGCAATCTTGAGTATGTAACAGTATTGGGCAGAGCCAAGCATATCATATTTCTGCGATAGAAAGCAGGTCCAAAGTTTGATTTGGCTTGGAATGTTAGGTATGATGGGAAAAGGAACCAAGAAGCATCAAGGGAATTTGGCTCAAATACAAGTTATGGGCCATTAGTTTGATTACCAGAGTAGAGGATACTCATTGTGCAGCTGGATTATACAGGTGTCCTTAGAGAACCATTTTGTAGTTGTATAGTTAACGAAGGAGCATTTAGAAATGGATTACAGTAGAATGTTATGAGATCCTGTTTTCCATGTTTAGTGACAGATTGAGAATGCGTGGTTGGGACATAAATGTTTAGACAATGACAGAAGAATATCGTTAGCCGAAGTAAAATGAGTCTTTTCCAAGAGAGTAACAGATGTGGGAAATTGCAGTCGTGAGAATAAAGTTATGAAATAGTAAAGTAAAAGAATATTCACCCATATATATATAGAGAGAACACCGTATACTTTCTTCAGAAGAGCAAATTTGACCACAAAACCGGTAGTATAATTTTTTTTTAAAGATTTGTTGTTTTTTCAAAATAGTCATTTTACAATAATCGAATCTTCTCAAACGTATATCACCTGATGTGAAATATTATTTTATTAATGTATTCCACATTAATGTCTTTTATGCCAACAATGCTTGACAAACGAATCAATGAAACGAGCTCGCCTTGAGGCGCATTTGAAGGCGAAACATAGTGCTCATATTATGTCAGATTTAAATTACTTTCAAACTTTAAAGACAAATTTTGAAAAAAGAGCAACATTACAGTCCTTGTTTACTGTTCATACTGCAACAGTCAATCATACTCTTGAGGCTAGTTATCAAATTTCCTTACTCATTGCTAAATGTGGGGAAAATCATACTATAGGAGAGAATTTAATCAAACAATCAATTTCAGCATTTCTTAAAACGGTTCTGGAAAAAGATGACAAAGACGTGAAAGCTATGCCACTCAGTAACAATACTGTTAGAAAAAAAACAGACGAAATGAGTGAAGATATTGAAATACAACTTGTTAAAAGGCTGAAAACAAGAAAATTCTCAGTGCAAATGGATGAATCAACTTTGAGAGACAGTGTTGATAAGTAATATTGATAACTTACGTAAGATATATTGATAAAGGGATTGTGCTGAAGAAATGTTGTTCTGTAAGTCATTAGAAAGCACCACTACCTCCAAAGATGTATATAATAAGCTAAAAGATTACTTGAATGTCAAAAATATACCAATTAAAAATTTTAACTTTAAATAGATGCTTAACAATGATGAAAGATGACAATCTAGAAATGCTTCTTGTGCATTGTGTTATTCACAGGAAAATTTGGTAGCTAAAAATATTTTGCCTGTCCTAAACAAAGTATTAAATTCAGTTATAAAGTGTATCAATACTATTAAAGCTAATGTCAAATGTGAGCGTCTCTTCAAGCTATTTTGTGAAGAACAAAATGCAGACCATGAGAGACTTTTACTTCACACTGAGGTAAGATGGCTCTAGAAAGGGAAGGAAAAGATTGAAAAGATTTATGGTACTATTTGATACTCTTAGTGATTTTTTAAGTGATAAACCTGAAATGAAGTATCTGTTAACGGTCAATGGTAAAGTATTTGTGAGTTATCTAGCCGATATCTTTGAAAAACGAAATACATTAAATGACCAACTTCAAGGAACAAATACAACTCTTGTTGATACAAAAGCAAAGATATTTGGTTTCATTACCTTTATTGAATTATGTAGGAAATATATTTGCAACAAAAATTTGGAAGAAAAGTTTCATTGGCTCCAGAAATGTGAAGTGATTGATACCGTTATACTTGTTATTGTCGATCATCTGAAAATTCTATCTGCTGATTTAAAAGAAAGATTTTCTGATTTGAATAAATTGATTTTCCAGCTTGGATGTTGCAGCAAATGTTAGTGTATTTGTCTGATATTTCAAATATGCAGTATCAAGAAGAACTCGCAGAAATGCAAAATGATGAGTCGGTCAAAACTTCATTTAATATAAAAAAGAACCATGGCATGAATTTGTGAGGAAACAGAAATCAAATATCCAAATTCAACCAAATGTGCTAGAAAACTGTTATTACCATTTCCATCTTCATATTTAGCTGAATGTGGATTTAGTGCCATAACTAATTTGCTGCTAAAAAAAAAAAAATCGGCTGGATGTAACACAACGAGGAGACTTGATACTGAAGCTAACTAAATTGGAACCTAACATAAAATATCCTTGCAGCATGCATCAAGCGCAAAGATCTCACTAAGCGTAAGTAATAAATAATTACTAATAATTAAAATAGTATTGGAACATCTGTCTTTAAAATTATTTCCTACTTGAATTTCAGTTTTCCATTATGATTTGAAAATTTACTTACTTATGTAACCTCAACAATTGCCTAGTTATTTCTTCCTAAAACCTATCATTTAAGTTTCTTCAGTGAACAATACAATTTGGAAAATAATTTTTTTTTGGGTATATCTTACATAGGGTGGTGGGGGGGATACGAATTTTTAAAAGACTTTGGTGGGGCATGGCACAAAAAAGGTTGGGAAACACTGCTCTAGACTGTCTGGACACGGAGCTCAACTAGGGCCCCATCTCAGGGCTCAGAGTTTTGCTCTATGTGGGCCCATGTGCAACTCATCTCCAGACCCACCTCCGGGCCCAAGTTTTGCTCTACGCTGGCCCACGTCTCGTCTCTGGATGCACCCCTTTATGTTTATCCATTCAGCTTTTTCCATCGGCCGGGAGAGATGTACATTAATAGTCACTCTGGGATTCCGCTTGTCTGTGTTGAGAGCGGATCTTATCCAATGTGACTACATCTGTATCACTACTTATACAAGAGTAGCTCTCCCTCGATCCCTATCGCTTAGCCTGACAGGAACCATTGTATGTTTCCAGGGTCACCACATGAAGGTGGGGTAGGATCTTGATTATTGCCAGCTCACTAATCCTGGCGTGGCATTGTCCCTTTGCGCCTTTGACCCCAGTAGGAGATTCAAGTTTATGGGGACTGGGTAGAAAAACTACTTAGATAAGTCAACAAAGAATATGCTGTGAAATTTTAATGTTAAAAGTTAGATGAAATAAATGTATGTGTATTCATTACAGGACATATGTTAAACTGTGCAGAGATTGAACGGAACTAGCCAAATTAGTAGACTGGTTTGGATTGACCTATCTAGTGTTCACCAATCTAGCAACATACACTGCCTGATTTGATGTCAGTGGACTTCCTACTGCAACAGTGACCCACAACAACCAATGTACTGCATTAGACCTAGGAACAAAAACTCTATTATCTCATGACACCTCACAGTAATCGTAGAAAGTTACAGAAGTAAGACAGAAGATAGATTGGCTGGCTTGACTGCAATATCAGAGGGAGCTGCCATAGATCTAAATTAAATTCTTCACACATTGAGAGTCGTTCCGAACAGAGGAGTTTCATGACTGTGAATCCCACTCGCTGACCAGATTAAGAGCGATGGGTGTCAATATTGGTGCAGCACGAAAAGAAATACATACTAAATATGCAAAGAGATTGATTAATCAACATCGAACTGGCGTGTTGGGCCGCTGGACGCTGCTGGATTTGCTGAGGCAGAGATCGGAGCATCTATGGACATCTTCGGAGTGCTATGATGATAGTCCTCATATAACTGATAACTGATACAGAAGTAAGACAGAATATTGATATCTGACATAGATTACAACCATATCTCAAAATAATATATGCTGGTTTTATCACAACTGATAACAATATATGCCGGTTTTATCACAACTGATAAGAATATATGCTAGTTTCATCATAATGGAAAATAAACTTGTAATGTCTTATTCTCAATTGGCTGGGTTAGAACATTACCATTTGTTTTTATACTGTTTTCCATCAAGGATTTCTGGAGCAATGTAGCACAAAGTTCCAGCAATTGTACGAGCGTACTGCAGTGTTCTGTGGTAATTTTCAAGCAAAGATTACAATTTTTAATTTGTAAATGTTGTCAAAGACATAAAATATTATTTATTAAGCAACACTGTACTAGTTATATTCAAATATGCACAGAGTAAAACTATTACTTGTATAACAATAAGCCAAACTGTAGATTCACCATTGGCCTCTTTGTCTCAGGAGACATAGGTCTTACGTCACATAGTATGTTCTGCGCTGAATCACAATGTTTCTTGTGGTTGTAATGGCCTATTCTGGAGTAGCAATCCTTGCCACAGTTGCTGCAGGTAAGACTGGAGTTGTAACATAGGATGTTCTCTCTGCCCTCTGTGCTCTCTTTGCCTCCACATGTGATGTTTTTCTTCTTTTCTTTTGAGCCGCCCTCACTGCTGCTCGCCATGCTTGCCTGTCTTTGGCCAGCCGCTCCCAGTGCTCTTTGTCTATGCCGCATGAAGTTAGATCATGCTTGCAGGTATCAATGAAGCGTAATAATGGCCGCCCATGCTGTCTAACACCAGATGCGAGTTGACCATATAGAATGTTCTTTGGGATTCTATCATCGCTCATACGGCACACAAGTCCCAGCCATCTCAGACGTCACTGACTCAGTAAGGTGTACATGCTTGGAATGCCAGCACTGTCCAGGACTTCTATATTGGAGATGTGGTCTTGCCATCGGATGTTGTATATTCGCCTGAGACAGCGTATGTGGAAGGTGTTGAGGCAATGTTCTTGTCTAGCATATGTGGTCCATGTCTCACTACCATACAGCAGAGTGCTGAGAACACAAGCCTTATATACTTGTGTC
The DNA here is from genome assembly GCA_020796225.1 of Arion vulgaris. Classification (NCBI taxonomy): domain Eukaryota; kingdom Metazoa; phylum Mollusca; class Gastropoda; order Stylommatophora; family Arionidae; genus Arion; species Arion vulgaris. The sequence goes on from CM036772.1 coordinate 34,439,270, forward strand.
TTGGTGTTTCTTGTGAGTGCCCTGTTTTCCCATACATGCTTTGCTAATTTAAACATAGCAGTGGAGGCCTTCCCAATGCGACTACTAATTTCATCATCGAGGAGAGGTTGCTGCTGATGACAGAGCCAAGGTATGTAAAGGTGTTGACTACTTCAAGCATATGACTAGAATCCAGAGGAGTGCAAGCACAACATTTGGTATAAGTTCGATTGCAGGAGCTGCCGGTAGGACATCGCTTGATGCCTGTCCATCTTAGGGGCTCCGCTCCAAATTTTTTGTTTGGGTTTACTCCCATTGCCTTTGCCTCTCCCGAGGTTCCCACAAGGCAGTGGGGCTATTTGCCTTAGCTGGGGTCTGGATCTTGGATATCAGGGTAAATCCACTGATATCACAAGTCTGGGGGCCAGACCTCCACCAAGATTTTTTGTCGAGTTAACTCCCCAAGGACATACAAACAAACAAACAAACAAAATTGGTGCCAGTTCTTTCATTAAAATGAAATCTCTCTCTCTCTCTTTGCCTTTTTACCCCGGGTTGGGGCATAGGCACCTCAACCAACTCATGCCAAGTCTTCCTATCTCTAGCTATCTCCTGCAGCTCCCTCCAGCTCTTCTTTATATTGTTGATCTCCGCCTCCAAATCTCGTCTCCATGTATTTCTCGGCCTCCTTTTCTTTCGCTGCCCCTGTGGGTTCCAGGCAAGGATCCTTCTTGTTATATTCCCTCCGGTTTTCGCAAAGTGTGTCCTATCCAGCGCCAGCGTCTTTTTTAACCTGTTCGTTCACTGGAATCTGTCTTGTTCTCTCCATAAGTTCCTCATTTGTGACCCTATCATACCATCTTATTCCTTCTATTCTGCGCAGACACCAGTTGATGAATGTTTGCAATTTATGCGCTATTGTTTTAGTTGTTCTCCATGTTTCTGATCCATACAGTAGAACTGCTTTTACATTAGAGTTAAATATCCGTATTTTTGTTCTAGATTTGATTTCTTTGGACTTCCAAATGTTTCGCAGTGCAATGAAAGCTCCTCTTGCCTTCTGTATTCTTATTTTAACATCTCTATCTGTTCCACCCTCTTTGTCTACGTTGCTGCCCAAATATGTGTATGATTCTACCTCTTGAAGTGGGATTTCCCACAGGGAGATCGAGTTGTCGTTTGCTTAGTTAATTCTCAATATCTTTGTCTTTCCTTATGAATGTTCAGCCCTAGTTGCTGGGACCTTTGATTCAATGTGTTTAGCTTATCCTGCATCTGATTTCGTGTATGTGACAGAAGGGCTATATCAGCAGCGAAGTCCAGATCATCTAGTTGCTCTGTCAGAGTCCATTGGATTTCATTTCTGGTGTTAGGTACTGTGGTCTTCATAATCCAGTCTATTGTCAGTAAGAACAACAAAGGTGATAGAAGACACCCCTGACGCACTCCTGTTTCTATTCCAAAAGTGTCTGTTAGTTTACCTTCATGAAGAACTCTACATTTCATATCTGTATATGTTGCTTTTATTAGGTTAATAATTTTCTGTGGATTCCATAATGCCTCATCAATTTCCAAAGGGTTTCCCTATCAATACTGTCAAAAGCCTTCTCATAATCCACAAATCCGATATAAAGTGAGGATTTCCATTCAATACTTTGCTCTATTATTATGCGTAATGTGGCCATCTGGTCAGCACATGATCTATTTGGACGGAAGCCTGCCTGTTCATCTCTTTGCTTTATATCGATGGCATCTCACAGTCTCTCCAGGATGACTCTGCTTAGCATTTTCCCAGGTACTGACAACAGCATTATTCCCCTATAGTTTTCACACTTCTGAAGGTCCCCTTTCTTTGGTAGCTTCACCAGGTATCCTTCTCTCCAGTTTGCTGGTATTTCTTTGGTCTCCCAGATTCTGCTAAATAATTTATACAGTATTTCTGTAGATGTTTTTATGTTGGCTTTAACCGCCTCCGCTGGAATACCATCTGGACTGGCCGCTTTCCCATCTTTCAAAAGTTTAATGGCTTTACTAATCTCCTCCTTGGATGGTTTCTCACAGTTGATGTCCAAGTCAATTTCTGCAGGTTGGATATCTGGGGGTTTGTAGGTGCTGGTCTGTTCAGGAGTTCCTTCCATCTTTCCATTTGGTCTCTAACTTTAGTGATAGTTTCCCCACTACTATATTTGATTAACCCATTTGATGGACTGTATTTTCCTGCTTGCTTTCTAGTGATGTAAAGATTCCTGAGGTTTCCTTTTGTTGCAGCTACCTCCGCTTCTCTTGCTAGATCTTCTAAGTATTGTCTTTTATCTGACTTTATTTGTTTCTTCACTTTCTTGCTAGCTTCTGTGTACTTTTCCTGGGCTATGCTTTGGCAGTTCTAGTTTTGCTATTATTTAAATCTGCTTTCCTCTTTTTCCTTTCTTCTATTTCCTTGAGAGTTTCTGGAGTTATCCATGCCTTATGATTCCGCTCCTTCTTTCCTAATACCTCTGTGCATGTTTCTTTCCAAATATTTTTGGCTTGCTGCCAGCATTCTTCTGCACTTACATCATCTTCTAATTGCCGCAAAACCTCATACTTATTAGAGACTGTGACCGTGAACTGTTCCTTTGTTTCTTGACTTCTGAGGTATCCTACATTATATTGGTGTCTATGTTCATGGGATGTTATGTATCGCTTAAGATTCAGTTTAATTTTACTTATCAGCAAATGGTGATCCGAATCTACATCTGCCCCCTTAGAACCCTTACATCTTGTAGAGATGACCTGAATTTCTTGTTTATGTATATGTGGTCAATTTGATTTTCTGTTCTGGTGTCTGGTGATACCCAGGTTGCTTTATGTATTCTTTTATGTGGAAAGACACTTCCACCTATGGCGTATTGATTCGCTGCACAAAAATTAGTGAATAGTTCTCCATTTTCGTTCATTATCCCTAGTCTGTGTTTCCCCATGATCTCCTCGTAGCCTATGTTGTCCGAACCTATTTTGGCATTGAGGTCACCCATCAGAATTTTGATGTTCCCATTTCTCTGATTCAATCAATTAAGTGCCATGCCTGTCGGCGTAGGCGATCATGTCTCTCCACAACTCTCTTTGCTTGGTGCATGTAATCAGTTCTGACGTCGATATTTTGTCGAACCATGATGTCAGGCCATCCAACATCTTCTCCCTCTGTCTTCCACGATCTCTCCTTCCCTGAATTTTACCTGTAGTCACCAAATGTTCTAAACCTTCTCTTCGCATTATATGCCCGAAGAACCTTGATTGTCGGATTCTTATTCTTTTGATAAGGTTTCTTTGTGTGCAGACCTGATTTAAAACCTCCACGTTTGTTTTCTTTGCTGTCCATGGAATTCTCAACATTCTTCTGTAAAACCACATCTCTGTGGCTTCCAATGATCGTATTGATTGTTTGTTCAGTGTCCATGATTCGCTGCCATACATAAGAATTGGTTCAATATAGCATTGGAGTACTCATTTTCGCAGTGTCATTGGTAGTGAGTTCACGCATAGTGTGTTCTTCATTTTCATAAAAGCTGCTTTTGTTTGAGCTATTCTACTTCTAATCTCTGTTGTACATCTTCCATCTGGTGTTAAGAATGTTCCTAGATACTTGAATTGATGGACGTTTCAGTGCTGTGTTATTTATTTTGATATTGCATGTTGGTGTTTCTTGTTTCTTGGAGACAACCATAACCTCTGTTTTCTTTATATTCATGCTTAATCCTTTCTTTTCACTTTCTCTCACTAGTATGTCTATCAAGTCTTGCAGATCGTGTTCATTTGTAGCCATGAGAATTGTGTCATCAGCGTATCTTAGGTTGTTTATATTTTGTCCACCGACTGCTATTCCTGTCTTTTCTTCTATAGATCTCATGATGTTTTCGCTATATAAGTTGAATAGGTCTGGTGAGTACGCACCCTTGTCGTACTCCTAACTGTATCGCCTGATAGATTCCAATCTTACTCTCTAGTCTAATGGCTGCGGTTTGTTGCCAGTACAAATTCTTGATCAGTCTAAGATCTTTACCATCAATATTTATACTTTCTCTGATTACCTATAGTATTTTGAAGTTTTATGTAAAATTCCTCTTTTTCTTTTTCCTATTTATCATCGGTAGGTGCATAACACTAATCACATTCAAGAATACTTTCTTTTTGGTGGTTATCCTGGGATTATCCTAGGACTCACTGCTTCCCATTTTATTAGTGCATTCTCCGCTTCTTTAGATAGCATTAAAGCCACCCCTTCACTATGGGGGACATTTTCTTCCATATGGCCTGAGAACAGCATTGTTTCTCCTGTGTTTAGACGTTGTTTATCTACACCATTCCACCTAGTTTAACATAATCCCAAGATGCCAATCCCGTGAAATTTCATCTCATTTACAACCTGTGTTGTCTTTCCCATTTTATACATACTTCTAACATTCCAGGTGCCAATTCTGGAGCTTTTCCTATGTGAAAGGAAGATAATATGCGGTGCAGACTCCTTGCGGCTTTCTCTGCATCGCTTCATACCTCTTCTAGAAGAGCTTCCTTTTCTCTTGGTTGGCACAGTTTTTATTTTATTTTTATGTGACTTGTTCATGGTTGGTTGGATTTTGTGGCTAAAATTTTCTACTGGATAGGGTAGCCAGCCCTACGCCAAACCCACCTTAGTCGCCTCTTACGACATGCCTTGTAGGTTGCAGTGCCGCTATTCTTTGCTTCCCTTGCAAGCCCCGGCAACACACGGGCGATTGAAATGAAATAGTACTGTTATAATTCTAGCTGATTGGTTTCCTCTTCTACAAGTCCCTTCTTTGACTCTGGAGTTGGTTCCTCTTCTACAAGTCCCTTCTTTGACTCTGGAGTTGGTTCCTCTTCTACAAGTCCCTTCTTTGACTCTGGAATTGGTTCCTCTTCTACAAGTCCCTTCTTTGACTCTGGAGTTGGTTTCCTCTTCTACAAGTCCCTTCTTTGACTCTGGAGTTGGTTCCTCTTCTACAAGTCCCTTCTTTGACTCTGGAGTTGGTTCCTCTTCTACAAGTCCCTTCTTTGACTCTGTGGTTCTTACAAGTCTCTGACTCTGGTTGGTTCCTCTTCTACAAGTCCCTTCTTTGACTCTGGAATTGGTTCCTCTTCTACAAGTCCCTTCTTTGACTCTGGAGTTGGTTCCTCTTCTAAGTCCTTCTTTGACTCTGAGTTGGTCTTCTACAAGTCCTTCTTTGACTGGAGTTGGTTCCTCTTCTACAAGTCCCTTCTTTGACTGGAGTTGGTTCCTCTTCTACAAGTCCCTTCTTTGACTCTAGAGTCATCATAAGAGCAACTCCCTCAGTATATGCATGTTATTTGTCCTCATTTCTTGAGCAAATTATGTTTTATCCTGTGTCAAGTATGGTTTCTGCTGATCCATTTCATATAGTCTCTACTAACTCAAAGGGGCTTATATTGTAGTCACACTTCTCTGGTCACCTGTGCAGAACTTCTCATTTCCTACAGTGTTCTCATTTCATGTCATGTTTCTTATTTGCCCTTTATTTGTTGAAGATCTGTAGTAGACTTTATTTATCTTTATTTATTTATCTGTAGTAGACTATTTGCTGGCTTTTATCAGATTCAGACCAGTTGTGGTTTTAGTTTCAGTTGCACTTTCTTCTTCTTCTTCTTCGTTCTCACTAGATTGGGATTTGGATTCTTTAATAAAGGCAGCCGTCTGCCTCAGATTATCAGCCACGCCATACAGTTTGTCTTGGATGCTAGTGTAAGTGGGCCACCTCTTTCTTCTCAAGTTTGCATACTGGGGGCAGTTCTGTAGGATATAATTCCTATGATTTCTGCTTCCCGTTTGTGCTGACCTCTTCCCGCAGTAAGTTTTGTCCACCCTCGTGATGGTAGTTCTGACATTCTTACTGTGTGGCTAAATCTCCGAGGCAGATTTGCAACCGTAGAATCCGTTATCCCATTCCTCATTGTGAGGGTCGTTGCACCATGTTATGCGCCTTACGGCCTGGTGCATCCGTTTTCTGCAAGCATTTGTTTCGGGTTAGCCTTCCCTAGCGGATACATGCATCCGATCTCATCCAGACCTCCTTAGTCGCCTCTTACGACATGCGTGGCAGGTAACTGTGGTTCTATTCTTTACACCCCACATTTGGGCCCCGGTAACCACTCGGGCGAGTTGCAATTTCAATAACACTAATTATTTTCTAGGTTTGGGTTGTTAGTCAACCCCTAAACCTGGGGGAAGGTGGGCTATAACTTTGTCTGACCTTTCACCTCCAACCTGTTTGGCATTTTTGGTTCTACCAGCAAAAACAAAAAAAAAATTTGGCCAGCAATGGCAGAATGCGGGAGGGCCATTCAGAATCAGGACTGTTTGTTTCCCGGACACAACTTTGCTAGCGCATTTCCGCCATGCTTGGTCGGGTAATTTCCAGTTTCGTTTGCCGAGTTACTGAGTTAGTGCTTGAGCAACGCTGTGAGCTATGAATGTCACATGGAATGCTTTTAGCTGTGTCAACCGTGCGTTTGTTGTTATTGTGGATATTCAGAAAATGGCGGACAGCGGTTATGACGAACCAACTCAATCTGCCGTATGCAGTGTTTTGCGTGTACAGAAAGCTGGATTTTGTCATGATGGATGTTCCCTTTGACATGAATTGCAATTCAAGTGATGAACAGTTTTGTGTTGACACTTTAGCGACGGCCATATGCATTAATGCGGTGCTGGTTGCTTTTTGTGGTGGTACGGCTGTTTCATTCTGGAATTAGTTCACCACAGAGGGGATAGTTGTTAGCATTTCGTGTGATTTTCGTTGGCACAGAAACGGAGCAATTATGGGGTGACCCGTTGCAGTGAAGTTGAAACTGTACATATGAACTATGAACCAGGAGCACAAAGTTACAGTTGACAGTGGATCATAATGACTGGCAGGTTGTCCTAACACATCAAGGTGGAGCACACCAGACAGAAACAAAATCAATAAGCAACAGCAAGAACAGCTTGGAATACAAGACATACTACTCACGAGTCTAGGATTCTAGACAGACCAAAGTCACCTAACTTGATAATTCCATGGCTTGTGAGGAATATGTTCTGAAGGCACAACAATGATAACAAAAATAAATCTTTTCACAAGAAGATGAATATTTTTTAAATTGATTTTATGAAAGTGTTCAACATTTTAAACATACTTTATTCAACTACAATGAATATCATTTATTTATATCTATTAGCTAGTTCGTTTTAAAGTTGGTTAGTTGTTAGTTAGTTAGTTAGTTATACATGTTAGTTATTAGTTAGTTAGTTAGTTAGCTCATTAGCTGGTAAGTTAGTTAGCTCATTAGTTAAGTTAGTTAGCTAGTTAGTTAGTTAGTTGTAGTTAGTTAGTTAGCTAGTTAGTTAGTTAGTTAGTTAGCTAGTTGAGTTAGTCTAGTTATAGTTAGTTAGTTAATTAGTTAGTTATAGCTAAGTTAGTTAGTTAGTTAGTAGCAAGCTATTAGTTAGTTAGTTAGTTAGTTAGTTAGTTAGTTAGTTAGTTAGTTAGTTAGTTAGTTAGTTAGTTAGTTAGTTAGTTAGTTAGTTAGTATAGTTAGTTAGTTGAAGTTAGAGTTGAGTTAGTTAGTTAGTTAGTTAGTTAGTTAGTTATTAGTTAGTTAGTTAGTTAGTTAGTTAGTTAGTTAGTTAGTAAGTTAGTAGTTAGTTATTAGAGTTAGTTAGTTAGTTAGTTAGTTAGTTAGTTAGTTAGTTAGTTAGTTAGTTAGTTAGTTAGTTAGTTATTAGTTAGTTAGTTAGTTAGTTAGTTAGTTAGTTAGTTAGTTAGTTAGTTAGTTAGTTAGTTAGTTAGTTAGTTAGTTAGTTAGTTAGTTAGTTAGTTAGTTAGTTAGTTAGTTGAGTTGTTAGTTAGTTAGTTAGTTATTTTTAGTTAGTTGTTAGTTAGTTAGTTAGTTAGTTAGTTGTTAGCTTTAGTAGTTAGCTAGTATTAGTAGCAAGCTAGCTAGCTAGCTAGTTAGTTAGTTAGTTAGTTAGTTAGTTAGTTAGTTAGTTAGTTAGTTAGTTAGTTAGTTAGTTAGTTAGTTAGTTAGCTAGTTTGTTCCTTTCGTGCCAAAGGCTGCACAAAGTGCAGAGGTCTCCATGTGAGAAAAACCCATAGGAAAGCCAGACCTGCACAAAGGATCCACAGTACGTGAAGCAGAATTCTGAGGGCTGGAGCATTGTGAGGGTGAAAGGTGAGCACCAATTTGGTGTGGCCAGAAGAGAGGGGGAGGGGAGAGAGTCTTATGACAAAACATAGGAAGGACATGGCGGAGTTAGTTAGTGAGAACCTCCTCAGGATAAAGACAAGCATCTCATGAGCATGGTTGACGAAGAAGCTGAGGAAAGAGTAGAATGATGGCAATCCAAAGGGTGAGTGGAGGTATACAAGAGATAGCTGTGATAATCATAAGGTTTGTGGACGACAGTAATGACAAGAGAAAAGATAACAGTGGAAACAGTGATATCAAGGTTTATTGATGTAAAAGAAAAGATACCAGTGGAAACAGTGATATCAACGAAGTTCATTGATGTAAAAGAAAAGATAACAGTGGAAACAGTGATATCAACGAAGTTCATTGATGTAAAAGAGAAGATAACAGTGGAAACAGTGATATCAACAAAGTTCATTGATGTAAAAGAGAGAAGATACCAGTGGAAACAGTGATATCAACGAAGTTCGTTGATGTAAAAGAGAGAAGATACCAGTGGAAACAGTGATATCAACGAAGTTCGTTGATGTAAAAAAAAAGATAACAGTGGAAACAGTGATATCAACAAAGTTCATTGATGTATAAGAGAGAAGATACCAGTGGAAACAGTGATATCAACGAAGTTCATTGACGTCAGAGAAAAGATACCAGTGGAAACAGTGATATCAACGAAGTTCATTGATGTAAAAGAAAAGATACCAGTGGAAACAGTGATATCAACAAAGTTCATTGATGTAAAAGAGAGAAGATACCAGTGGAAACAGTGATATCAACGAAGTTCATTGATGTAAAAGAAAAGATACCAGTGGAAACAGTGATATCAACAAAGTTCATTGATGTAAAAGAGAGAAGATACCAGTGGAAACAGTGATATCAACGAAGTTCGTTGATGTAAAAAAAAAAGATACCAGTGGAAACAGTGATATCAACGAAGTTCATTGATGTAAAAGAAAAAAAAAGAGAGGTAATTTGATCGAGGGGTGGAAGTCACTGAGGAAATGAACTGTAGCAAGTCCTATTCTGACATTGTCCCTATCTCCCACTAAACACCACCCCCTTCCACATCCCTAGGGCTCTTATAGTTGGTTATATTCCCATAATCTTATGAAACATCACAGGATACTTGTTTGGATTGGCTAATTGGTAGACTAAAGGTCACCAGGTCAATTATTATTTTTTCATCCTTCATGTGATCACCCCTAGCGTCTCTACTTTTGCTGTCATACTTTAATTGTCCATGGATTTGATATGATATAGGAGGCAGGTTACAGAATTTCGTGATGTATTCTCTTCATTTGAAAACTTCATATCTGTGTTTTAGTTTAGTTAGTATGTCATGTTTGTATCTGTGTTTTAGTTTAGTCCACCTTTTACATTGAGTAGCAGTGATATTACTCGCTCTGATGCAGCTACTGATGTATGGATAGCTTTCCCCACTCAACTGTCTATGACAGATGTTTTTCTGATGTACTTTATTGCTGTATAGAAACACTATTATTGCATATGATCACATACAGACACACCATTAACTTATTTGATGCCAGGACATGTTTGTATCTGTGTTTTAGTTTAGTTAGTATGTCATGTTTGTATCTGTGGTCGAAACATCCATTGTTATGTTACATATTGAGTTTTCTTCAATTTCTTTTATAATACTGCTGTATACCTGTTCTCGCCTATATCGACCGTTCATTCAGTATTACCACAGCCTACCCACAGTTTTCTCCAGATATTATCTGATCTGACCACCTCAGATCTATAGATGGGGTCAAAGGCGCATGGGGCAAGGATTAGTGAGCTGGCACTAATCTAGACCCTGCTCTCACCTCCTCGTGGTGACCCTAGAAACAGACGGTAGTTCCGGTCTGGCTAAGAGGGCAGGTGTCGTGGGAGAGCTACTTTGTGCAAGTAGAGAAACAAAGGTAGTCACGCTAGATGGGATCCGCTTGCAACACAGACGAGCGAATGCCCAGAGGGACTATTAATGCTTGTCTCTCCAGGCCGATAGGAAAAGCTGGAAGGATAAACATACAGGATGAGGTGCATCCGGAAAAGAGTTGTCTGCCCACATTGGGCAAAACTCCAAGTTCGAAAGTGGCGTCCCGAGTTGAGCTGCATGTGGCGAAACTCTGAGTCCTAAGGGTGGGGGGTCTGACCGAACAAACAAACACACAGGATGAGAGGTGCATCCATCGAAGAGACGTGGAGCCTCGAGGGGCGAAACTTGGAGCCCACGCATGGTCTCTCTTGAGCCCTCTCTCTTGAGCCCAAATCTGCTGGGAGTCGAGTTGAGCTGCACGTGGGTCCACATAGGGCGAAACTCGAGCCCCCATCACAGGGATGGGGGCACGATTTTGAGCCAAGAGTCGGACAACCCACGCAAATGTGAGCACTGCGAAAACTGACAGTGACGATAAGGCAGGCACCCAGGCAGAGCGAGCACCCAGGCAGAGCGAGCACACATGCAGGCGATGTAAGAGTGGGCCCCCTGTGGGCAGACGAGCATGACATGGCATGCAAGGAAGGTACAGAAGGTATGGCAGACACGGAAGGCACGGCAGACGCGGCAGGCATGAGGGTGTGCAGAAAAAACTGGAAAGCCCAGCAGAGGCAAAGCCAGGGCGCGTTTCCGCTCGCAGGGATATTAAAATATAATGATATATATTGATATTAAAAGGATAGGTAAAACATGGAAAGAATTGGAAGGGATGGCAAGAGAGAGGAAGAGCTGGAAGAAGTTTGTTGAAGACCTGTGCTCCGTTAAGAGTTGAAAGGTGAAGAAGAAGACTAATATTAACAGTTTGTGGATGAGGAAACAAAATATCAAAAGTCTGCAGGTTTTTATAAATCGATACCTGCGCAGGACCATAATTATGCAGTAGTTCAACAAAATAACTAGTTTCTGATTGTAGGCGATAATAGGACAGGCTTCAGGTAGAGCAGGAGATCTGAAAGTGGTGAAGATTTGATTGATTGATTGATAGGACCATCATCATTACACTTCGGTGAGTAGAACCACGTGTGCTCCGATCTCTTTCTTACACAGGAAGATCTCAGCAGCAGTGCATGAGCTCCATAGCACCGAGGGTCTCGGCGAGGTCCCGGCGAGGGTCCCTGATGTCATTTTAAAGATGGTGAAAATATTTGTAGGAATTTTATTTTTAACCTTCCTAATTAATTTTGCCTAGGCAGCGGCTTTCCAGCCTGCTTTTCTCAATTTTGAAATGCCTAGGGTTCCTTTACATGCTCAGCTTGAAAACGGGACCTATGTTTTATCGTCTGTATCCGATAGGACTAGGAACTCGATCTCACCTACACTGAGATCAGGGATCTCTGAAAAATATCCTGATGGCTCCACAAGGGAGCAAACCAGGTACATTTGGAATGAGAGGCAAGCACCCAACCTCTATGCCACAGAAACCCCAAAGAGATTTAATGGGCCACACAGTATGAAAACCCGTAACCAGTATTATTAGACAATCACTGTAATGGAAACCCCAAGGAACAAGAGGCATAGGCAGACAAAAACACTTGGAGATGGGATCTTGAGACGATAAGAAGAAAAATGGGAAGAGAACTAAAGAGAATTATACAAGATAGAATTGCTTGGATAGGGTTGTTTGGTGGCCTATGCACCACTCTAGGGTTGTTTGGTGGCCTATGCACCACTCTAGGGTTGGTTGGTGGCCTATTCACCACTCTAGGGTTGGTTGGTGGCCTATGCACCCATCTGTGATAATGGTAGGAAAAAGAAGAACAACAACATTAACAGTAGCACATACCTCAGGTTTGATGTCCCTGTGTAAAATGTTCTTACTGTGCATGTATTCAACAGCCTGGCACAACTGGCAAAATGTTGTACAAATCTTGTATGGAAATTAAGAGCAATACAATTATGGCAGTTTCCTACAACACATTTATCAGGCTACAGTTTTGTAAGTTGTTAATTTCAAGTTTGAACATTTACTGAAAGTATTTTAATTAAATACTATCTTTAATAGCAAATTTACCAGGTCAAAACGGTATGTCAGAGACTAAAAGACAGATTATAAATGCAATCTTCATACCAACATTGTACTACCAGTGCCAAACATGGGCACTGACAAAAGAACAAGAAAGGAAAATTACCACCTGTGAAATGAGATGCCTGAGGAAAGCAGTAAATAAAACAAGCAGAGACCATATAAGAAATGAGGAAATTAGAAGAACAGTTGGAACAACACCTGCTATTAGATTCATTGAAAAACAGAGACTCAAATGGTTTGGCCACTTGGTGAGAATGAACCCAAATACACCAGTTGCAAGAGCATACAATCTAAAAATGGAATCATCAAAAGGAAGAGGCAGACCAAGTAAAAGATGGATTGATGGAATTACAGACATCTTAAAACTCCACAATACGACAGTATATCAAGTGACCAAGCGTGCACTATCTCGGAAACCAATCATCAGTTAAACCTGCTATGCCTAACGCAAAAAAAGCAGAGAAGGACAAAAGAAAAGAAAACAATTTGTGATTATTATAATATATATATGGGTCTATTGGAAGATGTCACTAGTGTGCAGGTTTCTCTCTCACACGATCGTTCTTTTTCTGCCATTTTGATCATTCTAATTGTGATACAAACAGCCTTTGCCAAGAACATTTGTTTTACGTCACAATCTTCAGTACCATTTGGAGCTCTGCTGCTTGTCCTTTGGCGACATGTGTCCAATTTCAACCAGCGTTTACTGGGTTCGCTCTCCGTTAACCTTGACTGTCCCCAGCTGACGACCTGGGGCATGACAAGTTGAACGGACTATAGATTGCAGGAGCTGGGTTTGAAGATTGGAGTAGCAAGAAAAGAACAGCATAACAGGTACGTGAGTAGGCTCATCAATCAAAATCGAACTGGTACGGTCAGTCGCTGGACGCCGTTGGAGATATTGCAAAGGAGATCGGAGCACCTATGGACATGTCCGAAGTGCAATGAAGATATTCCAAACTTAAACTGAGACTGTAACAGTAAAACAAAAGTTTAGTAACATAGTGAAAGCGGACAGAACGTTCAGCAGTAAAGCGGGAGCAGATAAAATGTTTAGCAGTAAAGTGAAAGTAGACAGAATGTTTAGAAGTAAAGCGAAGATAGATAAAATGTTTAGAAGTAAAGCGAAGATAGATCAAATGTTTAACAGTAAAGCAAAGATAGATAAAATGTTTAGCAAAGCGAAGAGAGGTAAAATGTTTAACAGTAAAGCGAAGATAGATAAAATGTTTAGCAAAGCGAAGATAGATAAAATGTTTAGTAAAGTGAAGATAGATAAAATGTTTAGCAAAGCGAAGATAGATAAAATGTTTAGCAAAGTGAAGATAGATCAAATGTTTAACAGTAAAGCAAAGATAGATCAAATGTTTAGCAAAGCGAAGATAGATCAAATGTTTAGTAAAGTGAAGATAGATAAAATGTTTAGCAAAGCGAAGATAGATAAAATGTTTAACAGTAAAGTGAAGATAGATAAAATGTTTAACAGTAAAGTGAAGATAGATAAAATGTTTATCAAAGCGAAGATAGATAAAATGTTTAGCAAAGTGAAGATAGATCAAATGTTTAACAGTAAAGCAAAGATAGATCAAATGTTTAGCAAAGCGAAGATAGATCAAATGTTTAGTAAAGTGAAGATAGATAAAATGTTTAGCAAAGCAAAGATAGATAAAATGTTTAACAGTAAAGTGAAGATAGATAAAATGTTTAACAGTAAAGTGAAGATAGATTTTTTTATTTTTTTGTTCTTTCGTCCGCTTTCAACTCAGACGAAGTTTCATCTCTGAAACTGATTTTTGCGTGAAAATCTGTTTTCCAATTTCTTACAATGGCAGCAGCGTGCACATTGTAAATTACTTTACACTGGCAGCCGTGTGCTCAATGTACTCGTAATTAGTATTCCTCGCCATACAGGCAGATTTTCTCCGACTTCAGAGGTACTCACGTTATCGTCCTGAGTAAGACCAGGGGACTCGAACAAATGCCGGACAGTAGGTTCGAACCCGAGCTATGAGGCGTCTCACAGCTAGCAGGCCGAGCTACTATCAACTACTCTAGGCAGTCCCCGAGAAGATAGATAAAATGTTTAGCAAAGCGAAGATAGATAAAATGTTTAACAGTAAAGGGAAGATAGATAAAATGTTTAGCAAAGCAAAGATAGATAAAATGTTTAACAGTAAAGTGAAGATAGATAAAATGTTTAGCAGTAAAGCAAAATAGATAAAATGTTTAGTAGTAAAGTGAAGATAAAATGTTTAGTAGTAAAGTGAAGATAAAATGTATAATAATGATGACTTTATGTAAAATTTGTAATAAGAAAAGTGACAGTTGATGAAACAATCGAGAAAACGTTTAGTAATAAAAGTAACAGAAGACAAAATGCTAAGCAGGAAAGTGAGAGCAGATCTAATATTTGCTAGGAAAAGTTACAATAAATCAAATGAAGCAAGGTAGCAGCATATAAAATGTCTACCTCTTGCTCTTGAAACAGATTATTTCTTCTCTTGTGAATCTTGACTGCCAGATTTCCTATTTACAATGAGTAAAATTGTAGAAGAGGATGTGCTGCCAGAGAGTGGATATGAGATTGAGTTTTAGAGTGTGGATATGAGAGAGCGTTAGAGGGTGGATAAGAGATTGAGTTTTAGAGTGTGGATATGAGAGAGCGTTAGAGAGTGGATAAGAGATAGAGTTTTAGAGTGTGGATATGAAAGAGCGTTAGAGAGTGGATAAGAGATAGAGTTTTAGAGTGTGGATATGAGAGAGCGTTAGAGAGTGGATAAGAGATAGAGTTTTAGAGTGTGGATATGAGAGAGCGTTAGAGAGTGGATATGAGAGATTGTTTGAGTGTGGATATGAGAGAGTAAGGATATGAGAGTGATAGTGGATATAAGAGTGAGAGTGTGGAAAATGAGACTGTTGGAGAGTGGATATGAGAGTATGGTAAAGTGTCTATGAGAGATGGTTTGAATGTGGATATGAGAGAGTGAGAGTTGATATGAGAGTTTTAGACAGTGGATATTAGAGTGTTAACACAAATATGTAATATCAACATAAATAACTGACTAAGACACAAGAAAGAAAGATTACAACATGTGAAATGAGATGTCTACGAAAAGCTGTCAACGTTACAAGGAGAGATAGAGTGAGAAACGAGAATATCAGAAGCATCGTTGGTACTATACCATGCATACAGTACATCGAGAAGCAAAGAATAAAGTGGTTCGGCCATCTAATGAGAATGGAACCACATTTACTACCATCATGTGCCTATAATAATCAACACTCAGGGCACAGAGCACGAAGAAGGCCAAGAACACGATGGATAGATAACATCTCAGAGTCCCAGCGAAAGCATCTGACAACGTCAAGTACAACACGCCTGGCACAAGATAGACAACTAACTCTCCCCACGACGCTTCACGGCAAATGTGGTTAAGATAAGATAACATAAATAACACAGCACTGAAACAAGTCCATCGATTCAAGTACATGGGAACACTCCTGACATCAGATGGCAGGTGTAAAACAGAGATTAGAAGTAGAATAGCTCAAGCTAAAGCATCTTTTATGAAAATGAAAAACATACTATGCGTGAATTAACTAACAATGACACTGCGAAAACAAATACTCTAGTGCATAGATTCCCAAACTTTTTCGGCCTACGGCCCATTTTGCACGACATAAACTTTGTAACGCCCCTTCCCATTATAATAGTTTTCCAACAACCACAACCCCCATATATATATATATATATATATACGCATGCTCTATTTTCACTTTGACATAACACGTAATCACAAAGTATTGTAGTTTTACAAATTACAAACATAATGACAAAATACAGTAACGTTTCGACCAACAAGGCCTTTATCAAGCAACAACAGGAGTGACAAATTTTAAAAAAAAACATATGGACGACTACATAGAAATGTTTCTAATGAAAATCTGGGAATAAAAACGAATAACGAAATAAATGTAACACAAAAACATACATAAAAACTAGAAATAGAACGGAAGAGAAACAATGAAAAATCTAGTAAATATATAACTTGAATACATGCAACATATGCCCATATAGATTACAATGCATGGGAAGAGAAAGTACTAAGAAGCATAGGAATGTAATATGTTGAGTCCACGTGGTCGCAAGGTACCATACAATGAAATCAACCGATTCTTCAGAGCACTGACTCGATCATCTGAGGAACATGATCGAATGGCTGTGACCTTGACATCGTGAGCTCCTAAATGGCCAGTATCATTGAAATGGGTGGCTTCAGGGGTCACAGAGCATTGGCATATGTCGCGCAAGTGTTGGGCTAATCGGTCACTGAGCCTCTTGCCTGTCTCGCCAATATAAGCCTTGTTACACCGCTTACAGATAATGGCATAGATAAGATTACGGACTCGCATGTGAAACCATCGTCAATAAGAAACGTGGCTAAAGGAAAGATAAGTACGCTCGTATCACATAAGCACACGGTGCACGCCGACGCCACACTGGACAGTGCCAAATGAGTCTGATATTGGACTTAGGCACTGTGTACCAACATATCCTTAAGACGCCTGTTAGCTTACAGACGGGACAGAAGTCTTAAGGATATGTTGGTACACAGTCGCCTTAAGTCCAATATCCAGACTCATTTTGGCACTGTCCAGTGTGGCCGTCAGCGTTGCAACACATGTGCTTATATGATACAGACGTGTACTGTATCTTTTCCTTTAGCCAGCAAAACTAACGAGCAATCTTTGCACACTTGCAGAACAGGTTGGTCTCCAGATTAATTCTGCCAAGACCAAAATTATGGACCTCACAAACTCGACCGACAACATCGTAATAAATGGCCAAACACTGGAGAAAGTTGAACATTTTACATATTTGGGTAGTAAAGTGTAAAACAACGGAGACACAATGAAAGAAATAAACTCCCGTATTGCTATAGCAGCTAGTGCCATCACTAAATTAAAGAATATCTGGCAATCTCAAGACCTTAGTATATGCACAAAAGTTAAATTATTTAGGTCATGTGTGATTCCTGTACTGACCTACGGTTGTGAAAGTTGGAAATCAACAAAGAAAATTGATAAGAAACTGGACAGCTTTGAGAATAAATGTCTCCGAAAATTATTAAAAGTAAAATGTAGTGATTTCGTTTCGAACAACACAGTGAGAGATAGAAAACACCAACAACCCGTATCAAATATTATATAAGGAAACGAAGGTGGAAATATTTAGGTCATGTTCTTAGATCAGACGAAAAGAGACTAAATCGACAAGTCCTTATGTGGTCACCAGTTGAGAAAAGAAAACGTGGAAGACCAAAGACCACTCTTCAAGAACCATCCAACAAGAAAGTAAACTATTGGGATGTAAAACCATACAATATCTCCAACTGCTAGCAAAGAACCGCATCACATCGAGATCTAAAACCTCTGCCCTATATGCCGCCTTTGGCACGAAAGGAACAAACTAACTAAAACTAAACTATACATGATCAATTTTCAAATGATTATATACATGAAATAGAAAATTGATAAAACAATGGATCGTGAAAGATGGGCATAAGATGAATTAAATTGCAGAATTCAAATTTTAAATGATTATTCAATCGCAAAATCACGAAAAGAACTTCCCCCAAATGCTTCTGAACCCATTATCGCCACCCTGGAAGGCTTCAGCGCCACTGGGGCGTACGCCACTTTAGAAAATGCTGCTCTAGTGCTATATTGATCCAATACTTCTGTATGGCAGCGAATCATGGACAATCAATAAACAATCAATACGATCTTTGGAAGCCACAGAGAATGGTGAAAATTCTATGGACAGCGAAGAAAACAAATGAGGTTTTAAATCAGGCCTGCACACAAAGAAACCTTATCAAAAGAATAATAATCCGACAATCAAGGTTCTTCAGGCATATAATGCAAAGAGAAGGTTTAGAACATTTGGTAACAACAGGTAAAATTCAGGGAAGGAGAGATCGCAGAAGACAGAGGGAGAAGATGCTAGATGGCCTGACATCATGGTTCGACAAAATATAGACGTCAGAACTGATTACATGTACCAAGCAAAGAGAGTTGTGGAGAGACATGATCGCCTACGCCAGCAGGCATGGCACTTGAGATTGAGATATTAGAGTGCATAGAGTGTACCATCTGCAACTGTTAAACTTACTGCCTTGTGGAGGGGGAGAGGGAGAGTTAAAGGTTAGGGAGTAAACCTTAATAGAAAATCCCCCTGTGTGGGTCAGCACGGTTATGCAGAGGGCTAGAGGAGTAAACCTTGACCACAAATCCGGAGGATGGGACCCTAAGGCAGTTGATGGTTATATTCATTCTATCTTCTGACATCCCCTGCAAACCCTGCTTGATTCCAAACGTATGGACTTTGTCTTTCCTTTGGATTAAAGAGTAGGGAAGAGAGGGGTTTGTGCAAAATGGGCAAGGCACATTCCCCATATCAGCTTCCCAGGCTAGGCACAAATGAAGAGGCTACTTTATCCTTGCTTTCAGCTCCGACACAACACGGAAAGAAACAGTTACCTAGGAAAATGACAAGTAAATCTCTTCGATTTGGCACATGGAACGTAAGGACTATGTGTCCCGGACTTCACAACATAGACCCACCAGAAACAAAAGACATCAGAAAAACAGCTGTTATAGACAGAGAACTTGAGAGACTGCAGGTAGATATAGCTGCACTACAGGAAACCAAGCTCCCAGATTGTGGTTCAGTAAAAGAAAAGAATTACACATTCTTCTGGCAGGGCCTAAGCACAAATCAACCTAGACTATATGGAGTCGGCTTTGCTGTGCACAATAGACTTGTGAGAGCTATTCATACACCTGTAGCTGTATCAGAGCGAGTAATATCCTTACGACTCAATGTAAAAGGTGGACTCCTAAACATTATATGTGTCTACGCACCAACCCTAGCAGCATCTGTAGAAGATAAAGACAGGTTTTATGACTCATTACAGAATGTCGTTAACTCATTTCCAGTGGATGAGCAACTGTATATCATGGTTGACTTGAATGCACGCATAGGATCTGATCACCAGTCATGGTCAGTATGCCTAGGTCATCATGGCATTGGAAATATCAATGATAATGGTCAGAGACTGCTTGAATTCTGCCTCAAAACAACAGTGTGTAACCAATACGCTTTGCTGTCAAACACAAACACAGAGTGTCTTGGTGCCACCCACGATCAGGTCACTGGTATCAGCTTGATTTTGTATTCACACGCAGACAACACCTCAACGCGGTAAACAACACACATACTTTCCATAGCGCAGACTGTGATACAGATCATGTACTAGTTATTAGTAAATTCAAAGGACTATCAAGAAAAACTCAGACAACAAGAAGACCACCCAAACCCAAGATCAACATCACTAGAATGGGGATGGCAGAAAATAGGGAGACATTCAAAAGGGAGTTTACTGCTCTATCGGACAATATAATTGGAGAAAGTAGTATAGACGAAAAGTGGAGCATCCTTAAAAATAATATGTATGACTTGCCATCTCTTCCTTCGGCGCCAAGAAATTCTCCTGCAAAGACTGGGTGGAACAAAATGAAACAACACTCAGCTCCCTAATTGAGGAAAAGAAAATAGCCCTAATAAATTACAAAAAGAAACCGTCACAAAGCTCAAAGGACTGTCTCCAGCACACAAAATCAGTAGTGCAACGGGAGTCAAGGAGGTGTGCAAATGAATACTGGTCAAATCTATGTTCTGCAATACAAAATGCTGCAGATATGGGCAACACCAAGGCAATGTATGTTATGTTATGCGATCGACGTCACGGCACATTGGGCATTCCCATGCATGCTCTTTCCTCCGCTGCAGCAGCCATCCTAAAGTCCATTTGCTCACCGTACTCATGAGAAGTTGATTACTATATCTTCTCTCTCTACCACAAAGACGACACTGTCTGGCATGTCCACACTTAACGCCTAATTCTCGAACTCGTTCCAGTGTCTGAGACGTGCCCATGTTACATAATTGAGAGCGTACCGCATTGATGATATCGGCTCTGTCTATACTTCTGCCCGCTTGAGTCAGGGCATTGTTTGCAAGAAAGTCTGCACGCTCTTTACCCTGCACTCCAGCATGTCCAGGTGTGTACAGCCAAGTCATTTTCTTGAGATGTGATCTCCGAATGCTGTCCACCCATTCCACACGCATACTTCCAGATTCAATCAGTTGAAGCATATTCATCGAGTCTGATATGATGATCGTATGGGTAACCTGTTGATCAGCCACCCATGACAGAGCCCTGAGGCAGCAGTGATCTCCATAGTCATGCTCGATGTCGTTGTCTCGAAAGCGCCGCAGTCCTCATGAAGTGTGCGACCATTTCGCTGTGCTGAATAAGCCCACGATGATCTGGTTCCGCATCTGACAGAGCCATCGGTGTAGATAATGATATTACCTGGATGGGAGTGCTCATCCACGAGTGCAAGAATCTCCGCATTGACGACGCCCGGGGCCCATTCTCTACAGCGTCTCCCAAGTGTACTGACAACCATGGTGTAAGCAGTCATATCCTCTGATATAGGCATCCATTCTTCACCATGTCTCAGCTCATCTAGAGTACAGACCTGTTTAATAACATCCTCTGCCTCTGCCATCCAAGATCGGCCTCTCTTCAATCGCCTGCCCTTGTTTTCATTTATGGATGTGTGCAGAGGATGATTTTTTTGTCAGCAGAAACGCTCAGATAAGCTTTTACCTGTGCGACTTTGTATCTGATGGCCATCGTTGGCAATCCAAGGACATAGCGCATTGCCGCACATGAAGTGTCCCGTGTGCAACCAAGTATAAGCCTCATCGCTTCATTTTGGACCCTGTCTAACTTATCCAGCGATGTTCTGCTTACTGTCAGAAGGCCAAGACCATAGTCCACCACGCTCAGCACTCTACATGGTCTCAATGATAGATAGTGTACTTGATCTCGCTCTGGTTTCTCCAGAATTGAATGCATTGTGGGGAGCAAGGACTGTTATAGGCCTCATCTAAATAATGAGAAATGCCTGCAGTCAAGTCAACCGTACCTTCACGTGGTGCTCCCGCTTAAACTAACACGGCTCTGACAAAGCGAGTCCCCAGTGCTATAACTGGGCCTCCGATGCGGGAAGGGGTAAAATACCAGGCTATGGCTGGGGTAAGCCAGACAAAACCCTGGGAGGTGTGATCCCCGATAGGTGAAGCGGATGCATGGCCCACCTGTGTGTGGACAAGTCCAGATCCCCACCAAGATCACACCCAGGAAGCTCACCTTGGTTGAAAAAAAGCGGAGAAGGTAACTCCTAAAACCTCTGATGCCTGGCAGGCAGTGTTGGGAAGAGCCAGGACATGGATAGGAAGACTCCATAACTTCCCCACTGAAGACGGACATGTCAGCCAGAATGGCGTGGGCACCCAGAAATGGAAAAAGACATCAACGCACAATACGGTTAGTGAGTATGCTCAGATATTTACTTAGATATGGGGTTGCTCCTGTGGACTGCTGCCAGGCGGGAGCAGCGCCGGATCCCAAGCCTCGAAGGGATCCACCCTAAGCTACTGACAGTAGCTCTGCGCATCGAAGAACCAGGATTAAGCAGAGTAATGCCACTGGTCAAAACAAGAACAACACACTAAAGATCATGCAACGGAATGCAGAAGGCGTTGTCAGAAAGAAACTCGAACTGCAAAAATTCCTACACGAACAACAGATCGACATCATATGCATACAGGAAACACATCTAAATAAAAACTGCCGCTTCTACATCAGAGACTATGAGACATACAGACTGGATAGAGACGGACACAAGGGAGGCATCATCACACTTGTCAAAAACAACATCGCAGTCTCAGAAACCTCCAGAAGTACAGGTGAAGCTGAACACTTAACAGTCAAAATACATGTCCTCCCAGAACCAATACATGTTACAAACTACTACTGCCCAAACAATAAGAAATTAGATCTAGAGAGCATACATACAGCTGAGAAGAATCAAGTAATCCTAGGCGACTTCCCCACTCCCCCAGCTGGGGGTATGATACTATGGATTCAAGAGGAGATGAAGTAGAGGAATGGATGATGGAAAACCTACTCATACTCATAAACAAACCTGATTCAGAGCCAACTTTCTACTCAAGAGTATGGAGAACACAAAGCACACCCGATCTGGCAATAGCTACAGAAGACATCCAGAGATGTGCAGAAAGAGAGGTGATGAAACAACTAGGAGGAAGCGACCACAAACCAATCATTATTACTGTAGGACAGCT
Source organism: Arion vulgaris (assembly GCA_020796225.1). NCBI lineage: Eukaryota > Metazoa > Mollusca > Gastropoda > Stylommatophora > Arionidae > Arion > Arion vulgaris. Next base: position 34,461,800 of record CM036772.1, read on the forward strand.
CAAGTCACCAGAAAACAGGAAAAAAATAGCCAGCTGGAACTACAAAAGGGCAAACTGGAACCTGTACAGAAACCTAACTGAAGGAAAACTGACAGAAACCCACACAACAAACAACATCCAGAAAAACATTACAACACTCACAAACATCATACTAAAAGCAGCACAAAAATCAATCCCCAGAGGAAGAAGAAAACACTACGAACCCTTCTGGACCAACGAACTACAACAATCACATGAAAAAGCCGCAGCAGCACGAACAAAAATGGAACAAGACCCATCTGACACAAATGTCACAGAACACAACAAACACCAAGCCATATACAGAAAAGAAAACTCACATGCATTAGGAAAAGTTGGCAGGAAAAACAGCAACCCTAAACATGGAAAACGACAGCACAAAACTATGGCAGCTTGTAAAGAGCCTAAATGAAGAAAACACCACCAGCCATGCCTGGATAGTCATAGAAGGAGGGAAAACCTACACAGGCAAAATAGCTGCAAACATTCTTGCGGATGGCTTTGCAAAAGAAAGCAACATACATATGTCCAAAACCAAAATCAGGGAAACAAAAAAGAACTAAAAATAATAAACAAACAACAGGCAGACAAACATGACATAATGAACAAACCTTTCTCAAAGAACTGGACAGCGAATAAAAACTAAAGAAAAAAGGCACCAGGACCAGATGGGGTGACAAACGAAATGATAATAAACCTAGGAACATGTGGCAGACAACACCTCCTGGACCTGATAAACCAATCTTGGATGCAAGGAGTATATCCAAAGGAATGGAAGGAGGCGGAAATAATCCCTATAGCAAAAAAGGCAAGCCCAAGGAAAACAAAGAAAGCTACCGTCCCATAAGCCTCCTCAGCTGCCTTGGGAAAACAATGGAGCGGCTCGTAAACAACAGGCTGCTTAACTTTCTAGAGGAAAAGAAAATACTTGATGACTGCCAATCAGGCTTCAGAAAACACAGAAGCACAGATGACCAAACCACCTATCTTGCCCAAGAAATTGAAAACGCCTTCCAGAATAAACACAAGCTGCTGGCCACCTTCTTCGACCTGACTAAAGCCTTCGACAAAGTCTGGAAAAAGGACTCCTGCTAAAACTAGCACAAAGCGGATCAAAGGTCACATGTACACATGGATCAGAGATTTCCTACACAGACGATGTGCAAGAGTCAAACTGGAAGGACACAGAAGCAAGCTGGTCAGACTAGAAGATGGGGTTCCACAGGGAAGTGCAATATCCCCTACACTCTTCATCCTTTTTATCAATGATCTCCCAAAACAATTTACATCTAACATTCACAAGGCACTCCATGTAGGCGACTTGGCCATATGGACCCAAACAGAATACATAGGAACTGCCAAGATCAGAATGCAAGGAGCCATAAATGCAGTAAAGAAATGGGCAGACACTTGGTGGGTCACAATAAACCAAAACAAGACAGTGTCAACACTGTTCTCACTCTACAAACCTGAACAAGTCGACTTATACCTAGACAACAAACCACTACCAAAGGAGGACAATCCTACCTATCTAGAAATAAAATTCGACAAAAGACTCACATGGGGTCCCCACATAGGAGAAACACAAAGGAAAGCCACAATAAGATTAAGACTCATGAAAAACTAGCAGGAACCCACTGGGACGCAGATGCAAACACTACACGCCAAATATACACAGGATATGTACATCCAAAACTGGAGTATGGCACAGGAGCCTACACAACCACAGCACAAACAAATCTACACAAGCTAGATAAAATACAGAACACAGGCCTCAGAATCATCACCGGAGGTCTGAGAAGTACACAAATCAAAGATCTGGAAGCAACTGCTGGCATTGAGAGCCTGGGACGACGCAGGAACAAAAATAATCACACTATCAGAAAAGTTCAAACGCACAGAAAATAACCTCATGCACTAAACAATCAACGAACCAACCAACAACCGCATAAAAAGACACAGCTTCCATCACTTGTCAAAATCACTCTCTGCAAAAACATGGACATCCTCTCAAAGACCCAGCAACCTGGGAAATGATAGTACCATTGAACAACACAGACCTAAAGCCCAACTTCACAGTGATAACAACAATTCCAAATGTAGACAAAAAGGATGAAGAAACAGGTCCCATCTTGAGAGCAAAGACACTAGAACACATTGACACCTCATACCCCCATCCCGAGTGGACCCATATATACACAGACGGATCATCAGATACGACAGAGAGGAAAGAAGGGCCGGAACCATCATCATACTCCAAGATGGCACTACACTAACAAATTCAAGTGCCACTGGAGAACTATCAACAAATTTTAGAGCCGAACAACAGGCAATTGTGGATGCCTCAAAATACTGCAGCAAAGAAACATCCAAAACAACAACAAACTTGTCTTCCTTTGCGACTGCTTGTCAGTCCTGCAGGCCACACAAAGGGAACCACAAGATAACATGGAAAGAGAGCTAACACTACAGCTAAACAAGCTCTCAGAACACAACAAAATTATTCTCCAGTGGATACCAGCCCACTGTGGCGTTCCAGGAAATGAGAGAGCAGACATGCTGGCTAAGGAGGGAACAAAACTTACCCAACAGAAACACCCAGTATCACTACCAGAAATCAAGACACATATCAAAAGAAAGTACAAAGAGGTATGGAGGCAACAAACCCACAGCAAACACCCACAAGATCCCATCAGCAGACTAAACAGAAAACAGCACACAACAATCTTTCGCCTAAGAACAGGTCACTGCAGGCTCAACCGCCATATGCACAGAATAAAGCCTGCTCAGACTGCACAGTGTGCATGCCAGACAGAAACACAGACTCCAGAGCACATCCTGCAGTCATGTCCATCATACATACACCAACGAAATGAAACATGGCCTCATGAACAAAGTTTACAGACCAAGCTATGGGGAACTCTCGAAGAACTCCAACTGACATGCAGCTTCATAGAGGCAACCCATCTCATGATTTAGACGAGCATACGAAACCGAACGCAAAGAAGAAGAAGAAGAAGAATGCATTGTGTCGCTGGGATGTTCTCGGACACCATGGCAGTGATCATCTACCTTGTGCAATACTGGTAAAAAATCAGCTAGGATGAGATCACAGAATCGTGCCTAAGCTTTCCAGTATGACAGACACCAACCTAATGTCATCAGTCAGCTGCGACTAAGGGCACATTGTTCATCAATTAAAACAAGAACTTCTTTCCAGCAGCCACCATGGTGGACACCTGAGATTGCGGAGGCATGGACGGAAAAAAGGATGGCAACCAGAGTATGGGAAAAAGCCAGAAAATCACAAAATCTCTCAGAGGAACGTAGAAAGGCCCTGACAGAACGAAAGAACAGTCTAGCAATACATTTCAAGCAGATTGCAAGAGAAGCCAAGCACATTGTATGGGAGAAATTCTGCGTTGAAATTGAAATGAGCAATTACTCGCAAAATTCTGGAGATTGCATCGCAGCATGAATGGCGGTGGAGACCTTTTCAATGTCTAATCTGACTATGGACAGTGGGGTAATCTTGAGGACAGATGAGGAGAGGGTGAGGCGTTCTTGCATAACTTTATTCTCCAGACAGAAAAGAAAGACAGAGAGGAACGTAAAAGAATGCAGCAGATCGTACACCATGCGCTTGAGATGCAGACTGTCATAGATGACGATACAGAATACATTTCTGTCAATAATATCAAATCAATACTAAAGACATGCTCTAATACAGCGCCGGGTCCTAATGGTGTTCGGTACAGTCACATAAAATGTCTGGAGGACAAAGATCTTGCTGAATTATGCAGGCTTTTCAATAAGAGTATCCATACTGGCGCTATTCCTGATGAGTGGCTGCACAGCTATCTGAGACCCTTGCCTAAACCTGGCAAAGATCTCACAAGCACAAGTGGATATAGAATTATTACCTTGCAAAACACTATCGGCAAACTGCTTGAAAAATTCATAGCCCATAGAGTTTCAAATATAATGGAGACAAATGGTCTGTTCCCCTCCACTCTCGGTGGCTATCGTCCAGGAAAGGACACCTGGTGCAATGCAGCGGTTTTTGCATATGATGCGTATGAGGGGTTTCAGATGGGGATGGAAACAGCAGCAGCTGCCATTGATTTACAGGACGCATATAACAATGCCTCTTACAACTTACTTATGCAGTCATTAATGGATATGCAGGTGGAGTCAGGCTTGGTCAGGTGGATTGCTGCTGCACTTTTTGAACGCACGATATCATTGCATTGTGGTTCATGGGCATCACAACCACAACAAGTCCTTATGAGTCTTCCTCAGGGATCACCACTCTCGTCAGTCCTGTTCAATGTATACACAGTCGGGTAACCAACACACGAGGGTCGGCATTGGCAGAACAATGTTGTACGCCGATGACATTCTGGTGTATCGCATGGCAAGGACAGAAATGAGATCTCATCTGCATTACAATGTGAACTGAATAGGATTGGTGACTGGTGCAATCAATTCAAAGCGAGTGTGAACCCAGCAAAGGCTTCTCTGACATGGTTCTCTCTTAACACTCACATAGTAAAGACACCTACTCCAGTTGTCAGCAGCAGTAACAAAGACATAGAAAGAAGCGAAACACTCAAATATCTTGGTATAACAGTTGACAGAAGGCTGTCATTTAAGAGTCATGTTGAGAACGTAATCCTAAAGGCAAGAAAAGGGCTAACTGCCCTCAAAGTTATGGCAGAGGCGGATATTGAACAACGTCTGCTGCTTCTTCTTTATCAAGGACAAGTGCTGATGGAGACCATGTAGAGATGGAGACCATGTAGAGATGGAGACCATGTAGAGATGGAGACCATGGAGAGATGGAGACCATGTAGAGATGGGGACCATGTAGAGATGGAGACCATGGAGAGATGGAGACCATGGAGAGATGGAGACCATGTAGAGATGGAGACCATGTAGAGATGGAGACCATGGAGAGATGGAGACCATGTAGAGATGGAGACCATGTAGAGATGGAGACCATGGAGAGATGGAGACCATGGAGAGATGGAGACCATGTAGAGATGGAGAGATGGAGACCATGTAGAGATGGAGACCATGTAGAGATGGAGAGATGGAGACCATGTAGAGATGGAGACCATGGAGATATGGAGGCCATGTAGAAATGGAGACCATGTAGAGATGGAGACCATGGAGCTATGGAGACCATGTAGAAATGGAGACCATGTAGAGATGGAGATCATGGAGAGATGGAGACCATGTAGAGATGGAGACCATGGAGAAATGGAGACCATGAAGAGATGGAGACCATGGAGAGATGGAGACCATGTAGAAATGGAGACCATGAAGAGATGGAGACCATGGAGAGATGGAGACCATGGAGAAATGGAGACCATGTAGAGATGGAGACCATGTAGAAATGGAGACCATGTAGAGATGGAGACCATGTAGAAATGGAGACCATGTAGAGATGGAGACCATGTAGAGATGGAGACCATGTGGAGATGGAGACCATGTAGAGATGGAGACCATGTAGAAATGGAGACCATGGAGAGATGGAGACCATGGAGAGATGGAGACCATGTAGAGATGGAGACCATGGAGAGATGGAGACCATGTAGAGATGGAGACCATGTAGAGATGGAGACCATGTAGAAATGGAGACCATGTAGAGATGGAGACCATGTAGAGATGGAGACCATGTAGAGATGGAGACCATGGAGAGATGGGACCATGTAGAGATGGAGACCATGGAGAATGGAGACCATGTAGAGATGGAGACCATGGAGAAATGGAGACCATGGAGAGATGGAGACCATGTAGAGATGGAGACCATGTAGAGATGGAGACCATGTAGAGATGGATACCATGGAGATATGGAGACCATGTAGAGATGGAGATCATGGAGAGATGGAGACCATGTAGAGATGGAGACCATGGAGATATGGAGACCATGTAGAAATGGAGACCATGAAGAGATGGAGACCATGGAGAGATGGAGACCATGGAGAAATGGAGACCATGTAGAGATGGAGACCATGTAGAAATGGAGACCATGTAGAGATGGAGACCATGTGAAAGGAGACCATGTAGAGATGGAGACCATGGAGAAATGGAGACCATGTAGAGATGGAGACCATGTAGAAATGGAGACCATGTAGAGATGGAGACTGAGAGATGGAGACCATGTGAGAATGGAGACCATGTAGAGATGGAGACCATGTAGAGATGGAGACCATGGAGAGATGGAGACCATGTGGAGATGGAGACCATGTAGAATGGAGACCATGTAGAGATGGAGACCATGTAGAGATGGAGACCATGTAGAAATGGAGACCATGTAGAGATGGAGACCATGGAGAGATGGAGACCATGGAGAGATGGAGACCATGTAGAGATGGAGACCATGTAGAAATGGAGACCATGTAGAGATGGAGACCATGTAGAGATGGAGACCATGTAGAAATGGAGACCATGGAGAGATGGAGACCATGGAGAGATGGAGACCATGGAGAGATGGAGACCATGGAGAGATGGAGACCATGGAGAGATGGAGACCATGTAGAGATGGAGAGATGGAGACCATGTAGAGAAGGAGACCATGTAGAGATGGAGACCATGTAGAGATGGAGACCATGGAGAGATGGAGACCGAGTGAGATGAGAGATGGAGACCATGTAGAGATGGAGACCATGGAGAGATGGAGACCATGCAGAGATGGAGACCATGTAGAGATGGAGACCATGGAGAGATGGAGACAATGGAGAGATGGAGACCATGCTAGAGATGGAGACCATGTAGAGATGGAGACCATGGAGAGATGGAACCATGGAGATGGAGACCATGGAATGAGACCATGAGAAGAGACCATGGAGAGATGGAGACCATGGAGAGATGGAGACCATGTAGAGATGGAGACCATGAAGAGATGGAGACCATGTAGAGATGGAGACCATGTAGAGATGGAGACCATGTAGAGATGGAGACCATGGAGAGATGGAGACCGTGTAGAGATGGAGACCATGGAGAGATGGAGACCATGTAGAGATGGAGACCATGGAGAGATGGAGACCATGAAGAGATGGAGACCATGGAGAAATGGAGATGACCATGTAGAGATGGAGACCATGGAGATAATGGAGACCATGTAGAATGGAGACCATGTGGGAACCATGAGAGATGGAGACCATGTAGAAGATGGAGACCATGGAGAGATGGAGACCATGGAGAGATGGAGACCATGTAGAGATGGAGACCATGGAGAGATGGAGACCATGGTAGAGATGGAGACCATGTAGAGATGGAGACCATGGTGAGAATGGAGACCTATGTAGAGATGGAGACCATGTAGAGAATGGAGACCATGTAGAATGGAGACCATGTAGAGATGGAGACCATGTGAGAGATGGAGACCATGTAGAGATGGAGACCATGGAGAGATGGAGACCATGTAGAGATGGAGACCATGGAGAGATGGAGACCATGTAGAGATGGAGACCATGTAGAGATGGAGACCATGTAGAGATGGAGACCATGTAGAGAGATGGAGACCATGTGATGAGAGATGGAGACCAGTAGAGAGGAGACCATGTAGAGATGGAGACCATGTAGGAGAATGAGAGATGGACCATGTAGAGATGGAGACCGTGTAGATGTAGAGATGGAGACCATGTAGAGATGGAGACCATGTAGAGATGGAGACCATGTAGAGAGTGGAGACCATGTAGAAATGGAGACCATGTAGAGATGGAGACCATGGAGAAATGGAGACCATGTAGAGATGGAGACCATGTAGAGATGGAGACCATGGAGGAGAATGGAGACCATGGAGAGATGGAGACCATGTAGAGATGGAGACCATGTAGAGATGGAGACCATGGAGAGATGGAGACCATGGAGAGATGGAGACCATGGTAGAGATGGAGACCATGTAGAGATGGAGACCATGTAGAGATGGGAGACCATGGAGAGATGGAGACCATGTAGAGATGGAGACCATGGAGAGAGGGAGACCATGTAGAGATGGAGACCATGTAGAGATGGAGAGACCATGGAGGAAATGGAGACCATGTAGAGATGGAGACCATGTAGAGATGGAGACCATGGAGATGGAGACCATGAGAGATGGAGACCATGTAGAGATGGAGACCATGTAGAGATGGGAGACCATGTAGAGATGGGAGACCATGTAGAGATGGAGACCATGTAGAAATGGAGACATGGAGACCATGTATGAGAATGGAGAGATGGAGACCATGTAGAGATGGAGACCATGTAGAGATGGAGACCATGGAGAGATGGAGACCATGGAGAGATGGAGACCATGTAGAGATGGAGACCATAGAGATGGAGAGATGGAGACCATGGAGAGATGGAGACCATGTAGAGATGGAGACCATGTAGAGATGGAGACCATGGAGAGATGGAGACCATGGAGAGATGGAGACCATGTGAGAATGGAGAGAATGGAGACCATGTAGAGAATGGAGACCATGTAGAGATGGAGACCATGGAGAGATGGAGACCATGTAGAGATGGAGACCATGAGAATATGAGAGAGCCATGGAGATGGAGACATGGTAGAGATGGAGACCATGTAGAGATGGAGACCATGTGAGAGATGGAGACCATGGAGAATGGAGACCATGTAGAGATGGAGACCATGGAGAATGGAGAGATGGAGACCATGGTAGAGATGGAGACCATGAGAGATGGAGACCATGTAGAGATGGAGACCATGTGAGAGATGGAGACCATGGAGAGATGGAGACCATGTAGAGATGGAGACCATGTAGAGATGGAGACCATGAGTAGAATGGAGACCATGTAGAGATGGAGACCATGTGAGAGATGGAGACCATGGAGAGATGGAGACCATGAGGATGAGACATGGAGAGATGGAGACCATGGAGAGATGGAGACCATGTAGAGATGGAGACCATGGAGAGATGGAGACCATGTAGAGATGGAGACCATGTAGAGATGGAGACCATGAAGAGATGGAGACCATGTAGAGATGGAGACCATGGAGAGATGGAGACCATGGAGAGATGGAGACCATGTAGAGATGGAGACCATGTAGAGATGGATACCATGGAGAATGAGAGTGAGACCATGTAGAGATGGAGACCATGGTAGAGATGGAGACCATGAGATTGAGATGGAGACCATGTAGAATGGAGACCATGGAGATATGGAGACCATGTAGAGATGGGAGAGACCATGAGAGATGGAGACCATGGAGAGATGGAGACCATGAGAGATGGAGACCATGAGAATGGAGACCATGGTAGAGATGGAGACCATGTAGAGATGGAGACCATGGAGAAGAATGAGGAGACCATGTAGAGATGGAGACCATGGATGAGATGGAGGACCATGTAGAGATGGAGACATGTAGAGATAGACCATGTAGAGATGGAGACCATGAGAGATGGAGACCATGGAGATGGAGACCATGTAGAGAGATGGAGACCATAGAGAGAATGGAGATGGAGACCATGTAGAGATGGAGACCATGAGAGATGGAGACCATGTAGAGATGGAGACCATGTAGAAATGGAGACCATGGAGATATGGAGACCATGTAGAGATGGAGACCATGTAGAGATGGAGACCATGTAGAGATATGGAGACCATGGAGAGATGGAGACCATGAGAATGGAGACCATGTAGAGAGATGGAGACCATGTAGAGATGGAGACCATGGAGAGATGGAGACCATGTAGAGATGGAGACCATGGAGAGATGGAGACCATGTAGAGATGGAGACCATGTAGAGATGGAGACCATGTAGAGATGGAGACCATGTAGAGATGGAGACCATGTAGAGATGGAGACCATGGAGAGATGGAGACCATGTAGAGATGGAGACCATGTAGAGATGGATACCATGTAGATATGGAGACCATGTAGAGATGGAGACCATGTAGAGATGGAGACCATGGAGAATGGAGAGATGGAGACCATGTAGAGATGAGACCATGGAGAGATGGAGACCATGTAGAGATGAGACCATGGAGATATGGAGACCATGAGAGATGGAGACCATGTAGAATGGAGACCATGGAGATATGGAGACATGTAGAATGGAGACCACGTAGAGATGGAGACCATGGAGAGATGGAGACCATGTAGAGATAGAGACCATGGAGATATGGAGACCATGTAGAGATGGAGACCATGGAGAGATGGAGACCATGTAGAGATGGAGACCATGGAGAAATGGAGACCATGTAGAGATGGAGACCATGTAGAGATGGAGACCATGTAGAGATGGAGACCATGTAGAGATGGAGACCATGGAGAGATGGAGACCATGGAGAGATGGAGACCATGTAGAGATGGAGACCAGGTAGAGATGGATACCATGGAGATATGGAGACCATGTAGAGATGGAGACCATGTAGAGATGGAGACCATGGAGAATGGAGATGGAGACATGTAGAGATGGAGACCATGGAGAGATGGAGACCATGTAGAGATAGGAGACCATGGAGAATGGAGACCATGGAGAATGGAGACCATGTAGAAATGGATACCATGGAGATATGGAGACCATGTAGAGATGGAGACCATGTAGAGATGGAGACCATGTAGAGATGGAGACCATGGAAGTAATGGAAGATGGAGACCATGTAGAGATGGAGACCATGTAGAGATGGAGACCATGGAGATATGGAGACCATGTAGAGATGGAGACCATGTAGATAAAACCATGGGTATGAACAAAGAGTGCCAGGAGAGATGAGCATGAAATACCATGTGATGAACCATGGAAGATGAACCATGTAAGATGGATAATGGGATATGGAGACATAGAATGAGCCATGTGAGAGTAGGAGACCATGTGAATGGAGCCCTGAGTAGATGAACCATGTAGAGAGGAGACTCATGTAGAGAGGAGAATGTAAATGGAGACCATGTAAGATGGAGACAGATTGGACATAAAACTGTTATGAAAAGTCTGCTTCAGAAGGTGGACTACCCTTTGAGGCTTTAAAGATGCTGATGTGGAGCTAGTGATGTCCATGTGAGAGCTAGTAGATGTCCATGTTGAACTAGTGATCATGTGTGAGCGTGATCTGATGTGTGAAGAGTGATAAAAGGAAAGACATGATTGACAAAATGGAAAGAGGTGACTAAAGAAAGTATTTGAGATGAAAGAATCGAGTGGACAAAAGGAGAAGTATTAAATAGTATTGAGACAAAACAGTGTAAGAGGTTGACATGAAACAATGACAGAGTGCCACAAGCTGTGAAAGATATAATAAATAACATTTTTTTCTTGAAAGTATTAATATGTGAACAAGAAAATATATAACAGAAAGTATGAGAAAGTATGAGAAAGTGAAACTATATAACAGAAAGTATGAGAACGAGCGAGTGATACAGGGAACAATATGAGAACGAGCGAGTGATACAGGGAACAATATGAGAAAGAGCGAGTGATACTGGAAACAGTATGAGAAAGAGCAAGTGATACAGGGAACAGTATGAGAAAGAGCGAGTGATACAGGGAACAGTATGAGAAAGAGCGAGTGATACATGGAACAGTATGAGAAAGAGCGAGTGATACAGGGAACAGTATAAGAAAGAGCGAGTGATACAGGGAACAGTATGAGAAAGAGCAAGTGATACAGGGAACAGTATGAGAAAGAGCAAGTGATACAGGGAACATGTGTCAAAGTAGGAAAGAGAGTCATGGCAGATTGGGCATTCCCATTCGTGCTCTGTCCTCCGTTGAAGCAGCCATCCTAAAGTCCATTTGCTGACAGTACCCATGAGAAGTTGATTACTATATCTTCTCTCTCTATTGAATGTGTGAAAGATAATGTAAAATAGAGAATGCGTGCCAGCAAGTATAAAAGATGGTGCGTGTGACCAATGGTGTGAAAGATAGTGTGTGATAAAGAATGTGCAACAGAGAGTGTATAAGATAGAATGTGGGATAGAGAGTGTATAAGATAGAATGTGGGACAGAGAGTGTATAAGATAGAATGTGGGACAGAGAGTGTATAAGATAGAATGTGGGACAGAGAGTGTATAAGATAGAATGTGGGACAGAGAGTGTATAAAATAGAATGTGGGACAGAGAGTGTATAGGATAGAATGTGCAACAGAGAGTGTATAGGATAGAATGTGCAACAGAGAGTGTATAGGATAGAATGTGGGACAGAGAGTGTATAAGATAGAATGTGGGACAGAGAGTGTATAGGATAGAATGTGCAACAGAGAGTGTATAAGATAGAATGTGGGACAGAGAGTGTATAAGATAGAATGTGGGACAGAGTGTATAGGATAGAATGTGGGACAGAGAGTGTATAGGATAGAATGTGGGACAGAGAGTGTATAAGATAGAATGTGGGACAGAGAGTGTATAGGATAGAATGTGGGACAGAGAGTGTATAGGATAGAATGTGGGACAGAGAGTGTATAGGATAGAATGTGCAACAGAGAGTGTATAGGATAGAATGTGCGACAGAGAGTGTATAAGATAGAATGTGGGACAGAGAGTGTATAGGATAGAATGTGCGACAGAGAGTGTATAAGATAGAATGTGGGACAGAGAGTGTATAGGATAGAATGTGGGACAGAGAGTGTATAGGATAGAATGTGGGACAGAGAGTGTATAGGATAGAATGTGCAACAGAGAGTGTATAGGATAGAATGTGGGACAGAGAGTGTATAGGATAGAATGTGGGACAGAGAGTGTATAAGATAGAATGTGGGACAGAGAGTGTATAGGATAGAATGTGGGACAGAGAGTGTATAAGATAGAATGTGGGACAGAGAGTGTATAGGATATAATGTGGGACAGAGAGTGTATAAGATAGAATGTGGGACAGAGAGTGTATAGGATAGAATGTGGGACAGAGAGTGTATAGGATAGAATGTGGGACAGAGAGTGTATAAGATAGAATGTGGGACAGAGAGTGTATAAGATAGAATGTGGGACAGAGAGTGTATAGGATAGAATGTGGGACAGAGAGTGTATAAGATAGAATGTGGGACAGAGAGTGTATAAGATAGAATGTGGGACAGAGAGTGTATAGGATAGAATGTGGGACAGAGAGTGTATAGGATAGAATGTGCAACAGAGAGTGTATAAGATAGAATGTGCAACAGAGAGTGTATAAGATAGAATGTGGGACAGAGAGTGTATAAGATAGAATGTGCAACAGAGAGTGTATAATATAGAATGTGCAACAGAGAGTGTATAGGATAGAATGTGCAACAGAGAGTGTATAAGATAGAATGTGCAACAGAGAGTGTATAAGATAGAATGTGCAACAGAAAGTGTCAAAGAGTATGAAAATAATTAAAGTGAGTGAGCAAACAAGAAAGAACAATTTACAATTTATCGTATTGATCCAAATATGCAGACCAAAATAGAAAAAAATCATTCTCTGAATAAATTGTACTCTAAAGCAAGTGAGCAATCCAATCTTTATATAAAGTAGAATAGACTATATTACATAGTAAGAAAAAAGACAAGTAAAAATGTTGGACAAATTAGGAATGAAAACAGAATTACTCCAGGGAGATGAAAACAAGAATTACTCCAGGGAGATGAAAACAAAAATTACTCCAGGGAGATGAAAACAAGAATTACTCCAGGGAGATGAAAACAAGAATTACTCCAGGGAGATGAAAACAAGAATTACTCCAGGGAGATGAAAACAAGAATTACTCCAGGGAGATGAAAACAAGAATTACTCCAGGGAGATGAAAACAACAAAAAATAATTGGAAACTAAAAGAGATAAGGCACATTGATCAAAACATTTTATTGGAGAAGGTTGGGAGTGACAAGTAATATAAACCAGTCAAAGAAAAATCATTCAATCAATCATACTCTAAAATGAGTAACAATTTGATCAATCATATTCTTATATGAGTGGAATTGTTCAGTCAATCATATTCTTATAGCCTGACTTCATGGCATGGAAGAGAATCAAGTCTTTCTCATATAACCTGACTTCATGGCACGGAAGAGAATCAAGTCTTTCTCATCTAGCCTGACTTCATGGCACGGAAGAGAATCAACATCTGAGATAATAGCAAACAACACAAAGAAAGTATTATGTTCCTTTAGAAATGCATGGACATGAGCATGTGCAGTAAGATAGGTGTAAGAATGAAGAAACATTTAAAATGGTAATGACATGACAGAAACTACACTACCAAAAACTAAATGAAATCAGTCTGATCAACAGACTTACATACAGAAACATATATAATGCATGTCTAACAATATTAGACATCTCACAATATGATCCATTGATCCTGATAACACAAATCGGAAAGAACTTTTAAATATACTATGGCACACATAAAAAACTAGTAGGAAATTAAATGAACTTATGATATGGTATTATAAATGCTAGACTAACCTTCAGAACAATAGGACATAACAATGTGCAGACAACCTCTATCTGAAAAGAAAGGTGATAACTATATTTGCCTCCTGCTTCACATATACTCTAAGTAACAAACAATGCATTTTTGTATTTCCTGTTTCAGCTACTTCCTCTTTGTTATTCTGTTGGATAACAGTACTTTTGTATACTTTATTATTGTATTCTGTATTATCAGGATAATTTAAATGCACTGTATTATTCCCACTTGCCCATAAGGTTAACGTAGCGTCATCCCTGCACACTATATTTTCTTCCTCTTCCCTATAGGAGATGAAAGATGTGTTCTCCATGTTCTGGGCTCTGTCCACAATTGCACATGTCTGTCCCAATTTAAGTTCTCTGTACATGTGGCTTCTCAGTTTACTATTTCCTGATCAGTCTTCCAATAATAATCTATTCTTTGTGTGACAATATATCTACAGTAGAACATTTTTGTTTCCCTGTTTCTTAAATTCTGCATTCATCACAGTTTTTAATTCATGATATGAGTTAAGAGAAATACTCAGCAGTTGGATGCATCTATGTAATTTATTTGCATTTTGGGTTGCCTCTGTTATAGCTTCCACTTCTGCTTTAACATTTCTGGAGTGTTTGTCTGGTGGATACGGCATCACTTCTTTGACAGAAACCACCTATTTGGAAAGCATCTGTATGTGTATGTCCATTTACTTTGGGAAACATTATGTTATTCGATCGATGTCATGGCACATTGGATATTCCCATGCTTGTTGTCCGTCCTCCAATGCAGCAGTCATCCCAAAGTCCACTTGCTCACGGTACCCATAAAAAGTTGATTAGTATATCTTCTCTCTCTACCATGAAGATGACACTGTCTGCATGTCCAAACTTAACTCCCAATTCTCACAATTGGGTGCCTGAGCCTCGCCCATATCATATAATAAAGCTCACACTGCATAGATGTCATCGGCTCTTTTGAATATATTTTATTTATACAGTATGTGTTTGAGGCCTTCATAGGTGTCATATGCTAACACAGCATCACTGGATCAGGTATACTTACTGGAGCAATACCCTCCAATAGTTGGGGAAAGTACATCTTCAACCTCCAATGTCCAGAAAAGTCTATACTCAATTATCTTTTTGAGAAGTTTTCTAATAGTGTTCTGCATGGTGATTATTCTATGTTCTTTCTGTGTCCATTAATTTGTTGTGTTCCAGGTTTTGTGAGAGATTATAGATAAATATTGAGCAAATCTGTATGTACCAAACTATTCTTATTGCTGTTTTTGTGTTTCATGCACTTGTTGTAGTTCTCTGTCATTCATATTTGAATATCACTGTATCTGTGTGCAAGCCTCAAGAGAGACAAAGGCTATGGGAGTGAACTCGAACAGAAAATCAGAAGTGGAGCCCTTAAGACGGGCAAGCATCATGTGAGGTTCTACCAGCAGCTTTGACAACTAAACTGATACCAGATATCATGCTTGCACTCTTCTGTACTCTTATCAGCGAAGTTGAGAGGGCTAGTTGAGGCTTGAGCAACTGAGATACTCCATACAAATTGCCCAGGCGTACGTCACTTTGTGGTCAACTTTGTTGACCAAACCAACACAAACGCTGGTGTAAGTGGGCCACCTCTTTCTTCTCAAGTCTGCATAATGGGGGCAGTTCTGTAGGATATAATTCCTATGATTTCTGCTTCCCCGTTTGTGCCGACCTCTTCCTTCAGTAAGTTTTGGCCACCCTTGTAATGGTAGGTCTGACATTCTTACTGTGTGGCTAAATCTCCGAGGCAGATTGGCAACAATAGAATCCGTCATCCCATTCCTCATTGTGAGGGGTCGTTGCACCATGTTATCGCCTTACGGCCTGGTGCATCCGTTTTCTCCAAGCATTTGTTTCGGGTTAGCATTCCCTAATGGACACGTGCATCCGATTTCAGCCAAACCTCCTTAGTCGCCTCTTACAACATGTGTGTCAGGTAACAGTGGTTCTATTCTTTACACCCCAAATTTGGGCCCTGGGTAACCACTCGGGCACAAACATGATCTCTCTCGCGCGCGATCGTTCTTAAGCAGTTTTTATCATTCTATTGTGATATATAAACATCAAAACATCAAGAAGCGGAATCGGCCACAGCCTTCAGTACCAACTGGAGCTCAAGTGCTTATCCTTCAGTGGTGTGTTCGGTTTCAACCAGCATTTACTGGGTTCGCTCTCCGTTAGCCTTTTGCTGTCCCCAGCCAAAACCCACAAGGCAGCAGGCTGCTATTTTCTTTCAGGGCAGCGACCTGTAGACGACCTGCCCTCCCAGGCTGATGAGCGTCATTTGCCCAGCTATACTCATCTTGTTAATGGACTGCTTGGTTTGCCTACCGTCCAGTTTTGTGTACAGTTTGCTCCACTAGTCTTTGATTGTCCCAATCAAACTACAAGGCAGTAGTAGTTCCCTGCTAGCGGAAACGAGCACTGGCTTCACCTCTGCTGGGCTTTTCAGATTGTTCTGCATATTCGGGTGGTCCGCACACCCTCTTGCCTACCGCGCCTGCCATGCATGCCACGCCTGCCATGTCTGCCACTGCCTTGCCATACTTTTATGACCCCCTGTGTGCCCCCTCGTGCATCGCGCGCATGCGTGCACGCTCTGCCCTAGTGCCTACCTCACCATTTCCGTCAATTCCCACCGTGCTCACATTTGCCTTGGCTGTCCCCGCCTGGGGCTCAAACCAGGTCTCCACTCCTGCTATGGTGCCTTCCGTGCCATGCTCGCATGCCCCTCGGTGGGGCCCACTTTGACATTGCCAGCGTGCGTGCTAGCTCTGCCCTGGTGTCTGATCACCATCTGTTTTCACATTTCACCGAGCTCACATTTGCCTGGGCCGTCCGACTCTGGGTCTCAAAATCGTGCCCCCATCAGGGATGGGGCCAGAGTTTGACCTATGTGGACCCACATGCAGCTCAACTCGACTTCCAGCATACTCATTGGCTCAAGATAGAGGGCTTAAGAGAGGGATGCGCGGCTCAGTTTCACCCACGTGGTTCCATGTTCATCTTTCCAGCTTTTCCCATCGGCCGAGAGAGACAAGCATTAATAGTCACACTGGGTATTCGCTCGTCTGTGTTGCAAGCGGATCCCATCTAGCATGACTACCTTTGCATCTCTACTTGCCCCAGAGTAGCTCTCCACAACACTTGCCCTCTTAGCCAGACCGGAACTACCGTCTGTTTCCAGGGTCATCATGAGGTGAGGGCAGGGGATTAGTGCCAGCTCACTAACCTGGCACACCGTTCTTTCCTTGCGCCTTTGACCCCAATCATGATCTAACTTCATGTGGCATAGACAGAGATAATTGGGAGAGTGGTTGGCCAGAGACAGGCAGGCATGGTGAACGGCAGTATGTCTATTCAGGATTACCCTTTTTTATCTTAAGCTGTTTGTCCTTGTCCATTTGATCTAAGTATCTTTTCAGAAGGACTTTCGCCTTTTCCTGGTCAGTTTGTAGTTCCTCTCCTTTCTCATACAACCTAGGTACACCACAAGAGCTTCTTTTCCCAGTCATGCTCCTGTTAGTTACCAGAACATCTGGAATGACCTGTCACTTTC
Source organism: Arion vulgaris (assembly GCA_020796225.1). NCBI lineage: Eukaryota > Metazoa > Mollusca > Gastropoda > Stylommatophora > Arionidae > Arion > Arion vulgaris. Next base: position 34,479,787 of record CM036772.1, read on the forward strand.
ATTTTTCTTGGAAAAATTCTCACATATCTGATGCTATGCCTCTTTTTCATACACTCTAAAGGCTTTTGGTAATTCATTCCTAAAAAAAAAAAAAAAAACAACATAGTAACATAATTACCTTCAGTGATTTACCTCTGAATGATTTCATTGTATTCAATTTACCTTCAGTGATTTACCTCTGAATGATTTCATTGTATTCAATTTACCTTCAGTGATTTACCTCTGAATGATTTCATTGTATTCAATTTACCTTCAAATGATTCAATATAGGATACAATATTCTCATGCTGAAGTTGTTTCAAAACAGTCACCTGTGTTATAAATGTATTCATGGTCACTTTATTAGTTATTCCATTAAATGCACACTTAATTATATATCATGTCAATGGTTGTTATAGCTACATACCAGAAAACATGAAATATGTGTTTCAGTTTCAGTTTGGAATATCTTCATTACACTTCGGACATGTCCATAGGTGCTCCGATCTCCTTCGCAATATCTCCAACAGCGTCCAGCGACTGACCGTACCAGTTCTATTTTGATTGATGAGCCTACTCGTATACCTGTTGTACCGTTCTTTTCTTGCCACACCAATCTTCAAACACAGTTCTCACAATCTAGTAGTTGATGTGGAATGGTTTAGATCATAAGTTCCCAACAGCGGTACCGCCACAGGGGCGCTGAGAAGTTGTAAGGGCGCTGGGTTGAAAAGTAAATTTGGGGGTGTTGAGGACCATCCGTCCCCTTAAGTTGAAAATTCAAAGTCACGCATGTTCGCTTCATAAAAGATGAAAACATTTATCAAGAACTATCATTTGCAATAACATTAGAAATGGACAATAAAGAAAAATCTATATTTGACGTATTGGAATACCATCTTTAAGAAACAAAAATTCCGCTGAATAGTATCTTGTCTGCTGCTGATGGTGCTCTGGCAATGGTTGGACGCTACAGCTAGTTGATTTCACCTTTGAAAAAACTGTCCCAAATGTAGTCGCAGTGCATTGTGTGATTCACCGACGTTTTGTCACAAAAAATCTTAGTAATTGCCTTCATCGCGCACTAAAGCATGTAATTACATCAGTTAACATGTTCAGAAAAAATACTTTCGATGAAAGATTATTTAGAAAGATTTGAGATGAAAGCAACGAAGACTTCAATCGTTTACTATTGCACACATAAGTTCGTTGGCTGTCAACAGGTTAAGGCGCAACAGGTTAAGCGTAAGGAGCATAACATGGTGCAATGAGCCCTCAAAATGAGGAATGGAATAACGGATTCTATGGTCGCTGCTCTGTCCCTGAGACTTAGCCACAGAGAAAGAATATTGGACCAATCATTACGAGGGTGGCCAAAAATAACTGCTGGTATTCACGCTGTCACTGGTGCTAAAGCAAAGGAGGCAGGAAAATCTTGCAGATCAAACCCCACCAGACTCAGGAGATTCAACATAATTTGATAGAACACTGAGGACATTTACACACAAAAAGCAGGCCCTAGCAGTGAAAAATAGATCTTGTAAGCATTCAGGAAATACACATCAACACTCCCCCTCCCCAGATTCTCTCTGTCCGAGGTTATCAGTTACACAGATAAGGCCACACGGAAGGGGAGGGGCGATCATACATGTGAGAAACAGATACATCACGAAACAGATAGAAGTCAGCACAAATGGGAAGCAGAAATCATAGGAATTGACATCTTTGTAGACAACTAACAGATTCGAACTAACAGAACCCTTATGCTGGAAACCATGACAGTGACCAATACAAACTGTCTAGTAGTGGGAGATTTTAACAGTCGCTCAGAAAGGTGGGGATACCAAGACACCAATATAAAAAAAGGGGGCTATAACAGTGGAAAATAGATAACAACCTGCAGCTCAGGAATGAATTCGATGACCCACCAACCTTCTACTCAAGAATAACAGAACAATATATCCCAGACCTCATCTCTGCCACTGGTGACATAGCCCAGAACTTGGATCAAACCTTCATGGAACAGCTAGAAGACAGTGACCGCAAACCTGTCAAGCTCTCCTTGAAGATTAGATATTTCAGCCAAGTCCAAAAAATAATGACCCAGTGGAACTACAAAAGAGCTCACTGGGACAGTTTGCGAGGCTCAGTGACATCTGCTGTGACCCCATAAATACACACAAAAAAGATAAGAACATGACATACCTACTCAACATATCCATTTTGAGGGCAGCAAGAGAATCAATTCCTAGAGGTGCAAGAAGAGACTACAAACCTTATTGGCCGAAGAGGTCCAAAATGTTGAAAATGAAGTGAGTCAGGCCAGAGAAGAGTAGAAACTGAGCGGAGCATAGACAGCAACATAGCACTCAAGGCAGCCTCAGCTAAATATAGGTGAGCAGTTAAGAAAGCCGCAAGGCAGAGCTGGAGAGACAAGACGTCTCAACATGGACAGAAGAAGCACTCCAGGGTCTTAACCTTACAAAGTCACTGGGAAAGAATGGCATCACAAATGAGATGCTCATCAACCCAGGCAAGAAAGCTGTTAAAAATTTTGAATGCGAGCTGAAAAGTTGCAGAAATACTATAGTGAATGGAAAGAAGCTATCCATTCACTATGGTATTTTTGCGACTTTCCAATCTAAAACAAGGAAAAGACAGATTTGATCCAAGCAATTGTATACCAATTAGTCTCTTTAGGTGTGTTGGAAAAGTGATGGATAGGCTTCTCAATAGAAGACTCATGTGACAACTGCAGCAAAAACAATTGATACTACTACAGCAGAGTGGATTCAGTCAGCATGGATCAACAGAAGACCAAGTAACTTACATTGCACAGGAGATCGAAGGTGGATTTCATGAAAAGAAACATACACTAACGGTATGGGTTGATATGGAGAAGGCCTTTGACAGGGTCTGGAGAGAGGGATTCAAAATCAAATTGCTCAAAATCAAAAGGCGTATGTATATTTGGATATGTCACTATCTGGTAAATAGAACAGCCGAAGTATAGGACCAGGAAAAAACATAGCAGGAAGTCAATCATCCAACAAGTTGTTCCCCAAAGAGGGATTCCTGTCTCCAACGCTACTTCGTTTTTATAAATAATCATGGAAAATATCCCCAATTGAGTGCATGGTGCAATGTCCTTTGATGATCTGGCATTGTGGACACGAGAATAATCAATAGCAGTAGTCATCTAAAGGATGCAAGATGTAATTAAAACACTAGAAAAATATACTAGGTCTAGACTGCCCTTTATAAATGAAAAGGAAATCAATTTCACAGTCTTTAGTCTATCCAAGAAGAAACAAATGCTCAAACTGAAGTTCAATGACCACCTACTCTCAATGGATGAATGTCCAACATAGATGGGAATCATAATGGACAGCATGCGGGCGTGGAAAACACAGATAGGCAAATCTGGGGGAAAAGCAAAGAAGAGAATGGAGATCGTGAACAAATTAGCAGGCACCAACAGGGGTGCAGGTTGAAACATTCGGAAATGGCTTGCTTTACACTGGGAGTTTGATCAGTACTTTAGGATGGCATAGCAGTCTGGGTCATAATCTCCAAGACACACTTCATAAGACTAAGCCGAGTGTTAAGTAGGCCTCACGGATCATCACTGAAACCATAAGTCTACCCACATAGAAGTACTGAAAACGGCCCTAGAACTTCAGCCAATGGAGGAAAGACGAAACATGAAATTACTTCAACGATGAGAAAAATGTAAGAGACTGATGAATCATCCAATGCATCCTCAAATAAACAGCTACGGTAGGGGCAGATTGAAAAGGAGTAGCTTCATGGCAAACTTCAAAGAGCTTGCCCACGCAGACCCTATATTAGCACTGGCTCAGCCAAGACACATACAACCAGCCAGCACCTCTCCTCCCTGGTCATACAGGCTCATCAGAGCTGGATGCCCTCAATGCAGCTGCAAAAATGACACTACAACATATGAAACAAATACACACAAAAATTGTTTTTGGTCTGCTATCGCAGCAGTGACATCTGAAAGGAACACAGAGCTAAGTGATCTCAGGTCAACCGTAGCCCAGTTGGTCCATCATTCTGAAAGTATAGTAATCCAGTGGATACCCTCACATTGCAAGCTCACTGGGGATGAAGATGCTGACAGACTGGCTAAAGAGGAAGCAGGGATACATCAAGCACGACCTTCTCTGTAATGGCCTCAGCGCAGACGGCAATATTGCCATGTGACGTCACAGGCTGAGGCGGTGTATTCTCACAGACTTACTATTGTCTGTTACTATTGGAAAACGCCGATCTAGACAATACATTTTGCAGATGTTAGAAACTTGTTGTTAGATGCATGTGTATATTACAGAAGAAGTTTTATGATGAGTAGATATAGTTGTTGCTCTCACATACTATTTTAGTTTAATTTTATACAGAATACTTCAGATTGAGGAGTAATTTTATACAGAATGAGGAGTAATTTGTATATGATTACTAGTGTACTTACATCAGCTTATGGTAGTCTCTCATCAGTTATCCATGAATAAGTAAGCCACATGTTTGCACAACACCACAGCTTGATTAGCACATAAACTAACATCACTTATCAGTAATCCATAAATAAGTCAGTCACAAGTTTGCACATCACCACAGCTTGGTTAGCACATAAACTAAACAGTATTACACAAATATATTTATCTACTACTGAATTTTGCTACTTTCTTTTTTTGTGAAGAAGCAGCTGCTGAACATTGCATTGATCATTCCTTATTGTTCTATAATTGTTGAGGAAAATGTTGGAACCGCAGACAAAGTATTTCTTTTTTGAGCTCTGCAGACACATGCAGTACTGTTTAATGAGAATTTTAAATAACTGGCAGTTACAATTTGTATGACAATCTCCTTCTGGTTTGTCGTGGCTAAGAACTTATCTTCATATTCAGATGATATCAGCTTTTGAAGAACTAGATATGATATGAAGCAGAGAACAGTGAGATCTTGTGATGGTTACTTCAGTCCACCCCTATCTATTAAATGTGTGTAGTTAAATGAAACACCATTTTTGTTACATTATGTCGAAGGAGACCAATAGTCTACATACCAACTTTTATTACATTATGTCGAATGAGATCAATAGTCTACATGACAACTTTTGATACATTATATCGAAGGAGATCAATCGTCTACATGACAACTTTTGATACATTATATCAAAGGTCAATAGTCTACATGACAACTTTTGTTACAATATGTCGAAGGAGATCAATAGTCTATGTGACAACTTTTGTTACATTATGTCGAAGGAGATCAATAGTCTACATGCCAACTTTTATTACATTATGTGGAAGGAGATCAATAGTCTACATGCCGAAATAAACGAAAATGTTGCAACTGCAGACAATAAAATATTTTTTTGAGCTCCTAGACACATACAGTACTGTCTAATGAGAATTTCATGTAACTGGTAGTTACAATTTGTATGACAATCTTCTTATGGTTTGTCATAGCTAAGAACTTAGCTTCATATCCAGATGATATGAGGACAGATCAGGTTCAATTTAATATGTCATAAATGCAAAACACTGAGTGTTATTGCTATACCATTTTCTGTTATCTGGAGTTCTGACCAGATGCAACTGCTCAGCGAGGAATTGGAGTGTTTTCTCTGCCACAAAACTAGTGCTTGTTGTGGTGGATGATAAACTAATTGCTTCAACCAGATTATCATGTGCCATTGTCATGTAATAGTCAATAGTTGGTGCTCTTCTAAATCTTTGCATGATTTGCATGGACAAGAGGTTCTCAATATGAGACCATCTCTCAATTTTTCCACTATTTGACAGCCAGTTAAAGGAACTCTTATCTATGGAAACTTCCTTTAGGTGAACAGTAAAAGACATGTCTTGATCTATTTTAATACTGCGTCCTATAGCTGGTGCTTTCAACAATTATACAATAGAACATGTTCCTGGTCTACATTTCGGTATACAACACTTTCTAGGCATTGTTATTTTGTTATGTTTATTAAAGAAGGTAATTGTTAAATTATAAACATATAATTATAATCGTAATTTGATCTACATTTTGGTACACATTACTTACTAGCTAGGCATCGTTATTTTGTTACGTTTACAACACTGACAACAGTTAGGTTTACTGAAGAAGGTACTTGTTAAATTAACTTATATTATACATATATAATTACAATCATAATTTGATCTACATTTTGGTACACAGCACTTACTAGGCATCATTATTTTGTTGTTATGTTTACTAAAGAAGTCTGTTTGAGTTCGTATGTTTACTAAAATGTCCATATGTTTACTAAACACGTTTGAATAATCCGCCTCACCCTCCCTCTTGAAAAATATTGCGCGAAGGCCATTATTTACGATGGCCGCGCATCAAGATGACAACCTGATCAGCTAGGAAGAAGCAAAAACCATCGCCAGAGGGCACTACACAACAGAGTGGGAAAAATAACACACAAAACACAACAAGCACGATGTATATTATGAACTGCTCAGAAGAGACCACATTCATCATACTTCAACTCCGAACTAGATTCAAGATAGGCACAAATGACCTCAGCCCCTGTAGTTTAGCGAATATGACTATAGAGCATGTCCTACAGAACTGCCCCCAGTATGCAGACATGAGAAGAAAGAGGTGGCCCACTTACACCAGCATCCAAAAAAACTGTATGGCGTGGTTGATAAGGGCCTTTATTAGAGAATTTGAAATCCAAGTCTAGTGAGAACACAGAAGTAGAAGAAGAAGAAAATGTATAAATAACAGAATTATTACTGGAGGAAGAGTTGATAGAAATGTCAACACATGAATAGTTGAAATGGAAAATTGAATAACGGATAACAAGAATTGTGGCTGCAAAGTCAGATTCCAATATTATATCTACCCTTATGGGCTGCAGAAAGAAGTTGTTTATTGTATTCCCATCACCATATTTAGCTGAAAGAGGAATTAGCATGGTCACCAGACTATTAACAAAGAAACGAAACATTGTATATAGAGAAATGCAGCGATTTAAAATTATTTATGACAAAAATGTCACTAAACATCGAAAAATTAGTTTCATCACATCAAGCTCAGCTCTAATTAATACATTATAACATACATTTTTTCAGTGATACTGTGAGCAATACAGTAATATTGGTATTATCTTCTAATAAAATTACTGCAAAAAGGGGCCTTATTTTTCAACTTACAGTATGTACGATATAGTTTACCCAAGGAAGGGGTGCGCTGTCGAATAATTCACTAAAAAGGGCGCTCTTTCAAAAAGGTTGGCAACCTATGGTTTAGATGAAGATCTTCTCTGTGGCCACACTCTATGACGGCGTTCAAGATGTCAGCTCTGTCCATTGGCTGGCCCTCTGATATGGCAGCAGAGCCAGCCAGTCTGTCTCTCTCATTGCCAACGACACCCATGTGTCCCGGAACGAAGACAAGAGTAATTCTGCAAATTGTTGATGCCTGCAGCGATTCAGTTCATTGCCTGCGCACCGAACCGGCCTCCACCTTCCGGATCATACTCAATGAGTCACTCAGAATGCACGCATGAGAGTAGTTTTGTGACTCTAGCCAGAGTAGTGCATTGGTCACCGCCAGTACCTCCATTGTCATGGTGCTTGTTGTCATACTAAATGTACCACTGGCTTCCTTAACCATTCTGCTACATGAGCTTGCAGAGAAGGCCCAAGCAGACTTTTCGTGATGAACTACCGATCCATCCGTGTAAATCACAACGTCGTCTGCATTGCAGTTTTCATCGATGATGGCTTTGACGTCTGCATCCAACATCGCAGGATTTCCCTCTCTGCAACCTTTGTCAAATTTAATGATGGTTGAAAAAGTGTTCCAGTATATTGGAGACATCGGTATCCATTCTTCCCCATAGTCAATATTAATGAGCCCGCATACCAGCTGAACAGTATCTGCGGCACGGCCAACCCATGACTTGCCCGCTTTAACCGATTTCCACCACTGATGCTGAGCTGTTCATGCACTGGGTGATCCTTTTTGGCACTTATTTTGAGATAGGCACGTGCTCTAGCTATCTTGAGTCTATACTCCATGGTCGGAAAATCCAGGAGAAACCTCATCGCCCCACAGGGTGTATCCCTTGTGCAACCGAGGATGATGCGCATAGCTTCGTTCTGTATTCTCTCCAGTCTTTCAATTTGCATTTTGCTGACAGTGAGGGTGGCCATTGCATATTCAATGGTGGAAGAACGAGTGTCTGATACAGGATGACAAGCAGTCATTGCTCGATGTTAGCAGCCGCCATGACTCTCATTGCCGCTAAACCTTTACTTGCTTTGACAATGATATACTCAACATGTCCCCGGAAACACAGGCTGCGGTCAAATGTCACACCCAAAAATTTCATCGATTTATCTAAGAACAAACCCACACCGCGAAGTTTCACACAAGGCGTACATGCGTTAACAGTGTGATTATTGAGTGAGAACCATGTCACTGCTGCTTTGGGAGGGTTAGCTAGTGCACCAGAGACATCACAACAGTTTGTGATGCGGTCGAGTTCCTTCTGTATCTCACCGGCAATTGCATCCCTGTCTTTCCCTTGTCTATACACTAGGATGTCGTTAGCAAATGACAAAGTTCTACCTCTGCCATCGAGTTGTTGTTCTGTGATTGACACCGTGTATATATTGAATAAGACAGGTGAAAGAGGAGAGCCCTGTGGCAATCTGGAATGTACAGTCACCGGTTCAGAAAACCAACAACCACATTGCAGTACAACCTTCCTTTTGAACAGCGCAGCAGCTATCCATCTTATGTATAGAGGATGCACCTGAAGTTTGATCAGCTGATGCATGAGATAGTCATAGGGCAACCTGTTGTATGCGTCTTCCAAGACCACCATTGCTGCACGTGTTTCAATACCTTCATGGAAACCCTCGAAGACATCATAGGCGAAGGCCGCTGCGTTGCACCATGTTTCTTTCCCAGATCTGTAACCTCCGAAAGTGGGTGGGAAGATATGGCGACTTTCGAGGTCCCATGCCAGTCGACGTGCCACGATTTTCTCAAGAAGCTTGCCTTTCGTGTTTTACAGTGCAATAATTCTGTAGCCGGCTATCTGAGAGTGATCTTTGTTGGGCTTCGGCAATGGTAGTAGGTAGCTATGAAGCCACTCCTCCCTGATCTCACCCTCCTGGATGCTGACGTTGAATTCTTTTACCAGTTCATCGATGTCGTCTTTTGATAAATCAGTAATATCCTTGTATCGAATGCCATCAGGTTCTGGCGCAGTGCGTCCAAACGTTTTCAGTGTTGTCCTGATGACCTCCGCAGTTATACACAGCTCTTCATCCAACACAACAGCGCTGCAAAGCTCTTCTATTGCCCCCTGTGTCATAAGTCTTCCTGCTTCGTCATTGTGGTCTGTCTGCTGTATGTAGCGTTTGAGGAGAGCTGTACCATTATTTTCGTCTGACTTCTGCCAGGCCGAGTCCGTGCTTTGGAAATCCTGGATGCATTTACGTCTTGCAGTACCATTCATGTGGCGATGAAATCTCCAGAACTTCGACAGAGATTTCTCAGCGCACAGCCCACTGCAGAATTCATCCCATGTCACACTCTTAGCCAGATTTGCACATGCTTTAAAGGACACAGTTTTCTCTTCCATGTCTTTTTCAGACCCTTGGTATATGTGTAGGTGGTGTGCTAGTGGCCCTTCTGGCCTTCTGCCACAACTTAACCGCTTGTCTCTTGATCCGCCAGGCCTCCGCGACCATGTCATTCCACCATGGTGGCTGTGTCAGATTCCTCTGTTTATTGCGATGGGGTCTGATTTTACTGCGCCTGATCTTGCTGATAGTATCACACCCTGATGTGGAATACTGAAAACTGTGCGCACGTACTTTGTGCCCCCATGTTCTGCATTTTTCGATTAGAATCATGTATGGACAGTGATCACTGTCGTGATATCCAAGCACGCTCCATTTACACAGGGGCAAAAGAGTGGGAAGTATCTACAACAGCTGTGTGTTGTCAACATTGCTGTACGGATCGGAATGCTGGAGAATGACAGAACTGGATATGTCCAGACTCTCCACCTTTCATACAACTTGTCTGCGAAAAATCTTACGCGTGTACTGGCCGACTACTATCTCGAACCAAGAATTGCTTGCACGATGCCAACAAGAGAATATGGGCACTATCATCCGAAGACGCTGGAGATGGATTGGACATGTGATGAGCATGGAGACTGGCTCCAACACGAAAACTGCACTGAGATGGACTCCAGAGGGTAGGCGAAGCGTGGAAGACCCAAGACGACCTGGAGGAGAACGATAGAGCAAGAACTGAAAGAAATGAATCATAGCTGGAACACAATACAGAGGAAGGCTATGAACATGGAAGAATGGTGTGCGTTTGTTGCTGCCCTAAACGCCAAGGGCGTAACAGGCTAAAGAGAGAGAAAAGAGAAAAGAGTGGGAGACACTAATGCCAAATCAATGACACTGTCAGAGTCCCCTGGTCGACTCGCTAGTCTGGTTGCTCTACCATCATTGATACAGACCAGATCTGATATTATGAGCGCGTCTTCCAACTTTTCACCCTGCTTGTTGGTAGGGTTGTTTCCCCACTGTACCCCTGGCGTTGAAATCACCACAGAAGATGATGTTCTTCTCATCCTGGTCGAATAAACTTTGCCACTGCAGTGTATTGACCTTGCCATTGCACGCATACACATTCACTAGGACAAAGGGGACATGTGTCTGCACTCTAACTGCATGTACCTGCATTGTGTTGCAGTTCCACTTTGACATGTCTACTTCAGATGCCGACATGTCATTCCTAACAAGAATTGCCTGTCCGAGATGCTGCCTATTATAGAAGGTATGAAAACCAGCAATGCGGACTGTCCCTTCCCTAGATTGGTTTCTTGCAGGGCAACGATGTCCTGGTGCCAGGACGGCAGTTGAAAAATTTGGTTTCTTGCAGGGCAACGATGTCCTGGTGCCAGGACGGCAGTTGAAAAATTTGGTTTCTTGCAGGGCAACGATGTCCTGGTGCTAGGATGGCATTTGTTTATTGGTTATTGGTTTCTTGCAGGGCAACGATGTCCTGGTGCCAGGATGGCATTTGAAACATTTGCAACATAGTTTCCAACATTATTTTCTTGTTGCGGATGCCAAAAAAAAATACTGGATTAAAGATCTATTTTGAGTTAATATATATGATCTAGAAGGGAAGCTTACAGCAGCAGATGAAAACAAGCTCATAGAAATATCTGCAGATGATACTCTAAAATTACAGTTCAAGGAACAATCCCTTGAAAATTTCTGAGCCCACAGATTTTCTTAGCATATTGAAAATGGCTTTGAAAATATTGATGCCTTTCGCAACAACATACTTGGGTGAAAAATATTTCATGTTCTGATCTATATTAGAAATGAGTATAAAAATCATTTGAAAAGCTTGGCTGAAATCGGATGCACGTGTCCTAAATGTGTAGAAGTTTATGCGTTTAGGGGCCTACTAAACCAATGTGCAACGTATACACGTTCTTGGCAAAGAATAAACATATCACAAAGAGTGATTAAAATTGGTCGTAAAGAACAAACACAAAGAAGAAGAAAAAGATTTGAAAAGCATTGTCAGAATGTAAAATATTTCCTGTTCTGATCTATATTAGAAATGAGTATAAAAATAATTTGAAAAGCATTGTCAGAATGTTTCAGCTATTAACACTTATATAACAAGGCGAAGTAAAATGAAGAATCAGCCTTCTCATTAAGAAAGACAACAGTTCAATTGTATTGCAACCAATTTTGACACTGGACTAGACCTTTGTCTTCTAAGGACCAGAAGGCAAGATTTATCACTGATTAGACCTCCCCTCACTCAGTAATGAGTTTAAATTAAATGGACATAGAGAGCATGGATTGTCGAGCACCGGTAAAACTCATTCAGAATATATATATTCAACAAATATCATTTAAGTTAACATTAGTGAGCATCACCTTGCCCAGCCCATATAAACTTTTATTTAAATGTTATTTGTGTTCAACAACTGCTGATACTTTCCTAGATTGTGTAAATATGGATTTATAATAAAAATACATAAGTATTGTGAGTTATGGTCAGGCAAGATTCATTCAAATTGTGTTGTAAAAGATAATTTTATCTCAATTTAAATTTTGTAATTTTTTTTTGTTTAGTAACAAAACATTTCCATTACATTTTCAACTGCAAACAATGTAAACACACAAATAATTAATTCTTGAATATTTTCACATCTGGAAATTTTTGGTGTCCGCTGCAACAAAAGACAATTACGGGGGCCAGAGTAATAAAAAAAAGTTAGAAACAGCTGTACTAGATGATGTAAAGAAAATTCTTCATTCTCCAAAGCCTGGTTAATGAAACACATGAAACCGAGCAACAGCTTACTAACACAAGCAGATACCCCAATATGACATTGGATACAAAAAGTGAGAGCCCTCACTGCCGAATCGTTGAAGACTAAATTGTGAAGATGGGAGGGGAGAAAAAGGAGAAACCTACAAACATCTTGACTTTGAAGATGCCACTGACTGCAAGTAGCTTCGCAAAAAATTAGTATTCCATTGTACAAGTGTGACAGCCATGCTCTAATAAGTAACATAAAGTTAAAATATTTATTAAAATGAGAACCGGAGAAGCGTAGTTGTTAGAGAACTTGTTTCATGGGCCAGTGGTTCAGGTTCAATTCTACAATGGTGTGGAATATTTTTCTGAGCGTAATAAGCTCTCAAGTTGATCAAGTCTTAACTGGGAACCAGGAAAAACACTGGGAAGTAAAAGCGGTCGGCATGATGTTCACCACATCACCCTTTGTGTGCCGATGGTCAATGAAAAATACAGGCCTAACATTGTATTACTCAATATACCATAAGTTATGAAAAATACAGGCCTAACATTGTATTACTTAATTTACCATAAGTTATGAAAAATACAGACCTAACATTGTATTACTTAATATACCATAAGTTATGAAAAATACAGACCTAACATTGTATCACTCAATATACCATGTTATGAAAAATACAGACCTAACATTGTATTACTTAATATACCATAAGTTATGAAAAATACAGACCTAACATTGTATTACTTAATTTACCATAAGTTATGAAAAATACAGACCTAACATTGTATTACTTAATATACCATAAGTTATGAAAAATACAGACCTAACATTGTATTACTTAATATACCATAAGTTATGAAAAATACAGACCTAACATTGTATTACTTAATATACCATAAGTTATGAAAAATACAGACCTAACATTGTATTACTCAATATACCATAAGTTATGAAAAATACAGACCTAACATTGTATTACTTAATATACCATAAGTTATGAAAAATACAGACCTAACATTGTATTACTTAATATACCATAAGTTATGAAAAATACAGACCTAACACTGTATTACTCAATATACCATAAGTTATGAAAAATACAGACCTAACATTGTATTACTTAATATACCATAAGTTATGAAAAATACAGACCTAACATTGTATTACTTAATTTACCATAAGTTATGAAAAAGGGTTTCTTTACTTTTTTATTTATTAAAATTATGACTATTTTTACAATTTAATTAATCTAATGATCAATGCCAAAAAACTGATGTGAAACTGCTTTTTTTAAGGCATTGTATAGTGTTGTGAGATATGTTTTAAACTATTACCTCTTTAGTGGTCTCCTCTTTAATCTTGGGAGTTATCTGTAGAATAAAACACACAGAATAACAAAAAAGGGTGGTTATATTTTGTTTCTCCTCTCACCATCTCTTTACCACCGCTTCTAGACGATTAATTATGAACAGGTAGATTACAGCTTTACAAAGACAAGGTCATGTAAATCATGTACATAAGATACAACTCTATGGGCAAGAAAAACACTCATACATGGACAGTCTATGCTAAGACTGCTGCTAAGTATCAGTTTCTCTCTCTCGCGATCACCGTTTAAACTGATGTACCAGATTTCCCCACAAATTCTTATTCATGTAGAAATCTGATTCATGCAGCCTTTTTTAGCATGTGTGTGTTTCGTCACATCTTCAGCGCCATTTGGAGCTCTGGTGCTTATCCTTTGACGATGTGTCCGGTTTTATCCAGCGTTTACTGGGTTCACTCTCCGTCAGCCTTGGGCTGTCTTCAGCCGACCTGCAAGGCAGCAGGTTGCTATTTTCTTTTAGGGTAGCTACTCTTAGACAACCTTCCCTCCCGGCTTGTTGAGCATCATCTGCCCAGGTTACCAGTCTTTTTTTGGACTACTTGGTTTGCCTGCAGTCCAGTATTGTGTACGGTTTGTTCCGCTAGTCTTTGATTGTCCCCAATCTAATTACAAGGCAGTAGTAGTTCTCTGCGAGGGGAAACGCGGTTATTGTTCTCTGGATGGAGACCCCATCTTCGAGGCTAGCCACCGTTTTCCACCTCGTGTTTCTTTTGGTGCCCCTACGCCCATTTCTGCACCTGCCTTCATCCACCGACTGGGCCCGCCCCTTTTCTCTTCGCCACTTGTGCTCGCATTGTTCTACTGGGTGACACCTTACCCATTTCTATCTCACTGTGCACAGTGCACAGTTTATCACCATTCAGTAGGAATGTTTGCACTGGATTCAAGCCTCTGCTGGGCATTCCAGTTTTTCTGCACATTTGGGTGATCCGCTCACCCCTACGCATGCCATGCCTTTTCGTTGCTCCATTATCAGCACTGTGCATGTCTCCTCCCACCCCCCGGTGGGCTCATCTGTGTATCGTCTGTATGCGTGTTCACTCTGCTTTGGTGCCTGCTCACCGAGTTTGTCAGGTTTCTCACCGTGCTCACATTTACTATGCCTTGAGACTGTCAGGACACGCAACTGAATTCGGGTCCTCACCTCAGGGTTCAGAATTTTGCCCCATGTGGGTCCACATCTCTTCTATGGATGCACCCCTCATCCCTTTATGTTTATTTGTTCAGCTTTTCCCTTCGGCCGGGAGAGATGTGCATTAATAGTCACTCTGGGATTCTGCTCGTCTGTGTTGCGGCGGATCTCATTCAATGTAACTGCGTCTGCATCACTACTTATACCAGAGTAGCTCTTCCTCGATCCCTACCCGCTTAGCCAGACAGGAACCGTTATCTGTTTCCAGGGTCACCACATGAAGGTGGGGTAAGATCTTGGTTAGTGCCAGCTCACTAATCCTGGTGCGACATTGTCCCTATACACCTTTGACCCTGCCCTCTAATATTGTTCTTTCCAGGCCATCGTGCCGCTTGATGTGACCAAAGTATCTAATTTTTCTGTATAGTATGTTATTTATCAGCCAATTCTCTTTAACATTTAGTTCTTTCAGGACATCAGTGTTCTTTCTTTTTCTGTCCATGGTATTCGTGAGGATCTTTCTGTAGCATTTGAAGGACTGGATTTTCGTTCTTGTTTTTGTGTAATGGTCCATGATTGACAACCATAAGTAGCCACTGAGAACCAAACAAGTCAATTAAATGAAGGTGTATGGTGATAAAATGAACAGCAGAAGAAAAGATAAAAGATTGCAAGTTGTGTCTGTGTATGTAAGATGGATAGGTGCAGGTGGATGGAGAGATCGATAGACAGAAGGACACACAGGGAGAGGGTGAGATTGGAAAATAAGAAAATAAGGTAAGATATAAGGGGTTATTACATGATAAAAGGAAATGGAACATGAAACATAGGAAAATAATTACCCATTAAAAGAAGAATAGGTAGAGAAGATATTTGGGTCTATCGTTACTATGCCTTCACAAATAAAATTCTGACCATCTTACATGTACTCTTAGATGGTTATATTGCCCGTCTGCCCAGCGTGTTCGTAGCGCGTTGGACTACGGGTGACTATCCCTCTGTGTGTGCGGGTTCAATTCCGTGGGATGGCAGAAAAAGCCACAGACTCCCCAGATTTACAGTGTTCGTGGCACCGAACCGAAGGGATACGATGTCCATGGCACCGAGCAGCTGAAAAGCTCAAGTGCTTCTGGATCGGAAAAAAAAAAGGTTATATTTGGACTATACAACCTCCATTCCCTATATGTCTTCAAATCTACTGATATTTCACTTGCTGCTAACTTATTATACATAGTGATACACAAGAGTTAATACAGCAGAGAAAGGAGAAAAAAAGCCCAGGGAACAACAAAGGAAGAAAATAGGTTAGCCTACAAAAAAATAACAAAAGAGATAAGAAAGAACATAAGAAGAGATAAAAAAAACAATATCTACAAGACCGTAGTGCAAGATTAGAAGAACACCAGAAGAAAAGGAGAGAGCAAGAAATGTTCAAAGAAATAAAAGAAATAGCCATAACTTTTAAACCAAGGTTAAATACAATAAAATACAGGATAAGAATAACCCTACAGAACCAGAAGACATTCTCAACAGATGGAAAGAATACTGCAGCGGGCTGTATATTAATTAACAGAGACCAAAATGACAATAGAGCAAACACAGAAATAATATGTGACAAGATTTGGAGGCAGAGATCAGCAATATAAAGAAGAGCTGGAGGAAACTGTAGGAGATAGCTAGAGAGGAAGACTTGGCATGAGTTGGATGAGGACATATGCCCCAATCGGGGCTTTAAAACAAGGTATGAGAGATAAACCCAGCCTTACCAAAAAATGAAACAACTAAAGAGACTATGAAATGGAACTGATATGAAAACAAAGATCAGAATACTAAGGGCATGGATACTCCCAGTGGCAACGTATGGATGTGAAGTATGGACATTTAACAAAGCAGTGGAAAAACATATATGTGCTTTTGAATATAAGTATTACAGAAGAGCTCTGTATATCATGGACAGAAAAGAGAACAAATAGATCTATCCAGAAAGAACTCAAAATCAAAGAAAACTAGCTGATGCTACAAATACGATTGAGAAAATTTAAGTATTTTGGACATATAAAAAAACATAAAAGGTTGGAGAAGACCAATATGGAAGGAGATATCCCATATTCCAGCAAAAAAGGAGAAGAGGAAGACCACAGAGAAGATGGATTCAACTGATGATTTGAGCATGATGGCTGCAGAGGCATGAGAGAGAAATCTGACCTATGAGAGATAGAAATTCTGAAGGACTTATGGTGACACAATTCTGCTGAGGATAAGCTATTTGATGATAATGATGATACTTCTTTATGTTCACTTTTTGACATCTAGTATAAAGATGGCGGCAAGCGACTGTGTTTTGACTGTGGTTGATGGTGAACTTGGACTATCCCATCCTATTCCTATGTTTTGTACCTGTTCAGGTTTTCGAATCGCCAGAGTGGTTACCAGGGCCCAAATTTGTGGTGTAAAGAATAGAACCACTGTTACCTGCCACGCATGTCATAAGAAGCGACTAAAGAGGTTTGGCTGAAATTGTATGCACATGTCCTAAATGTGTAGAAGTCTATGTGTTTAGGGTCTACCAAACCAATGTGCAACGTATGCACGTTCTTGGAAAGATCAAGTGTATCACAAAGAGTGATTACGATTGGTCGTAAAGAAATAAAGCAAAGAAGAAGAAGGTTTTCAAATGCTGCACATAAGGTTTTGTATGTTTATCGAGAGAATTTTGTTTTTGATGGATGGCCATGCTGGGGATGACCATTGCCGACATGCAGTTTTTGCTCTAGCTTCAATAAAGTGATTGGGGATGAGACCTCTCTCCCTCTGGAAAAGTGCTGAAGTCAGGGATGCTAGTTTTCATTAACCGTGGTCAGCACATGATGGATGATGTGGTCAACATCATGTCGGCCATATATATATAAATATATAAATATATATAAATATATATCTTCTGATTATACCATTTGATAAATTGTATGTTGTTGATTGACCTACCAAGTCTCGCATAGTTAAGTTACTACATTCAAAACTAATGGCATCAGAGATGAGCTTCAGACAACAGTTGACTTCATCATAAGAACACATCTGTGGGTATAGTCATCTAAATAGTGATCGCAAAAAAGATGTACACTCTTTCTACCACCATCTGTATCCCATCTGTCATTTAACTATGGGCCATTTCCCCACTTACTTAACTAAATATGCTTGCACTCTATGCATCTTTTATACTAATATTGACAACAGGTCAGTGCCTTATCAAGTGTCCACCGGTTACATGTCATGAAACGTTGGAAAAATATTTATCTTGGAAATTTATGGGAGACTCTGATTACTTTTTTTTTGCTCACTTGTGATGGCTGATTTTGTACCAGATAATTGTGAAACACGTACAAACAAAGTACTATAGTTTACAAAATACAGAAACAGTGACGATAAACACGCTTTGACCAACAAGGCCTTTATCAAGAACGAACAAACAGGAGTGACAAATTAAAATGAAACACAAATGACGACCAAATACCAACGTATCTAAGGAAAATCTGGAATAAAACGAATAACGAAATAAATGTAACACAAAAACACACATAAAAACTAGAAATAGAACGGAAAAGAAACAATGAAACATCTAGTAAATATATAACTTGAATACATGCAACATATACCCATATAGATTATAAAGCATGGGAAGAAAAAGTACTAAGAAGCATAAGAATGTAATACATGCAACATATACCCATAGAGATTACAAAGCATGGGAAGAGAAAGTACTAAGAAGCATAAGAATGTAATACTTTGAGCCGCGTGGTCAAGGTACCATACAAAGAAATCAACCGATTCTCCAGAGCAAATCGACTCAGATCATCAGAGGAACATGATCGGATGGCTGTGACCTGGACATCGCAAGCTCCTGAATGGCCAGTATCATTGAAATGGGTAGCTACAGGGTCACAGAGCATTGGCGTATATCGCGCAAGTGTTGGCCGAATCGGTCACTGAGTCTCCTGCCGGTTTCCCCAATATAGGCCTTGTTGCACCGCTTGCAGATAATGGCATAGATAATATTCGGGACTGCCGTGAAACTGTCTTCAACAATGATGAAGACAGTTTCCGTCATCCTAATTATCTATGCCATTATCTGCAAGCGTGCAACAAGGCTATATTGAGAAACCGGCAGGAGACTCAGTGACGATTCGCCCAACACTGCGCGATATCGCCAATCCTGGCCTGTAGCCCATTTCAATGATACTGGCCATTCAGGAGCTGGATGTCCAGGTCACAGCCATCGATCATGTTCCTCTGATGATGTAGATCGATTTGCTGAAGAATCGTTGATTTCTTTGTATGCCTTGCACACGGCTCAAAGTATTACATTCTTATGCTTCTTAGTACTTTCTCTTCCCATGCTTTGATCTCTATGGGTATATGTTGCATGTATTCATTCTTATGCTTCTTAGTACTCTCTTCCATGCTTTATATCTATATGGTATATGTTGCATGTATTCAGATTATTTACTAGATGTTTCATTGTTTCTTTTTCGTTACTATTCTGTTTTATTAGATTTTCTAGTCGTTGTATTTGTCGTCCATTGTGTTTCATTCAATTTGTCACCCTTTGTTCGTTGTTGATAAGGCCTTGTTCATTAAGTTCTTATGTCACTTTCTGTATTTTGTAAAACTATAAGTACTTGTTTTAGCTGTTTACACTATTTACCAAGTTTTACTCATTCTATTTGATACCAGATAATTGCATAATATATCTGATTTTTGCAGTCTTCCCCTATTTCTCCAGTTTTGGAGATCCAAGTTATTATTTGAACCTGACAATTAGAAGCAGCTGGCTGATATACCAAGTATAAAGAATTATCTTACTCATTAGATTGTATATTACTAATCTTCTATTTATGCTGTTCCATTTTTCTCATGTATTTATCACCTTGTTTCTGTGTGTTTGTCTGTTTGTTATCTAGATTATTACATTATTCTGCATTATTACACAAGCACATCAATTTCTTACCAGTTCTGACTTGATTTTTTTAATGACAAAATCTTCTTGGGTGCTTTTTAGCTTTACATGGAATGCTCTCCCAAAAGCACCCTGGCCAATTTCTTTAACTTCTGTGTATTTATCCATTTTTGAAAACAAAGTTTCACCTGGAAACACCTTGTATTAGACAAATAATATTTCAATGATTGATTATTACTTTATTTAAAATGTATTGCAGAAATTTATGAAACAATAGACATCATACAAAAACAATGTTTATACTTCTTCTTTTGTCAGCATACTGTTACTGGGTACATAAAAACCCAGTGCTATGTGCTTTTGAATATAAGTATTACATAAAAACACAGTGTCGTGGTTTTATGTATTTGTCTTGCGCTTCTCTGGTGACGTGTGATGGTTTTCTTTGTCACCTGGCAGAATTCAGCTACGTTATCTATCCACCTTTGCCTCTGTCTTCCTCTCGCCTTCCTTCCTGATATTCTGTTGTGGAAAGCTTCATATGTAATTTGGTCTGTTCGCATTCTTACTAAGTGGCCAAACCACTTCATTCACTGTTTCGCTATATAATTCAAGCACGGTCTTGTTCCAACCCTTTCTCTGATGCTGGTATTCGTTACTCTGTTGATTCTTGTGTTGTTGGTGACTTTGTGGAGACATCTCATTTCGCATGTTGCTATTTTCTGTGTATGCTTCTTATTCATTGTCCATGTTTGGCATTGGTAACATAGAGAGGGTATGAAGATGCTATTGATCAACTGTTGTTTAGCTGTCAGTGAGATGTTTGGATGTCTAAGTAGTGGCGCTAGTTGGTAGGTTATTGCATTTGCTTTCTGGACTCTAGTTTCTATCTCTCTGTCGAGTCTTCCATCCTCTGTAAATATGCTTCCTAGGTACTTGAATTACTGTACTTGCTCTGTTGTATTGTCATTGATGTTTAGTGTATTATGTTTCCCTCCTATATTCATTTCCTCAGTTTTGGCTATGTTTATGTTCATGTCCTATTTTTTAGTTATAATATGACATTATAGTATAATGTTTATACAATCGTAATTTATTTATGTATAATTGTTTGATTGATTGATAGGACCATCATCATTGCACTTCGGTGTGTAACCATGTGTGCTTCGATCTATTTCTTACACAGGAAGATCTCAGCTGCAGTGCACGAACTCCATAGCACCGACAGGGTCCCTTATGTAATTTTGCAGACGGTGAAGATATTTATGTAGATATTTTATTTTTAATCTTTTCTAATGAATTTGTCCGGCAGCTGGTTTTCCAGCCTGCTCTTCTCGATTTTGAACTGCCAAGTGTTCTTTACGTGCTCATATTGAACATAGGAACCTATGTTTTATCGTTTGTCTCCGATAAGACTAGGAACTCAATCTCACCTGCACTGAGATCAGGGATTTCTGGAAAAATATCCAGATGGCTCCACGAGGAGCGAACCTGGTACATTTGGTATGAGAGATGAGCACCTAACCTCTACACCACAGAGCTGGTCTTCTCCATTTCAGTGTAGTAGACTAACAAATAATATTATTTTGTTAAATTACCCCATCTCCCTGGAAAACTATGGAAGCCCATGATTTTTTAATGGGCCTAACTTTTTTAATAGACAGACTAGAAGAAAGTGTAAACTTGTCATTTATATTTCGCTTACTTACACTGGACACTACAGGTAACAGACTAGTACAGACTCAACAGATATTTACATAGATTAGGAAAATCATGCTAATTTTTGTAAGGACATTTTGACTAGACATTTCAGTGAAATGTGAATATTAGAAAACTTAGTGGGTTTTTTTTTTTAATATGAAAGAGAAATGACAACAGAAATATGTCAATTACGTTTAAGACAAGAATTATTCCAGAAATGAGGAAGACTTTCACACCATCATTATGATTATTGCATTGATTGAAAGTTTTAAAAAATAGAAACTCAGGATTTTTTTTTTTAAATTACAATTTCTTTAAAAAAGAATCTACTCGGTTATTGTAAAGTTAGTTTTGATTAAAATAAACTTGATTATCTTACTTATCAAACTTACTTCTTCGTGGTGGTAAAGGTAACTTTCCCCGAGCAAGCCCAAGTAAGTAAGAAAGTTCAGTGTACGGTGGGTGTTTCAGCAACAGGCAATCTTAAGTCTAATTATCAGTATTCAAATACCTAGGATGTAAGTGAGGGGCAACAAATATAAGCTGAACCCCTTCTTTTCCTGCGCCAAGCCTACAGTGACTAACAAAGCTGAAATAGTATATGTCGTCAGCAGCACAAAGGGCCTCATATGATATACTTCCTGGTTCCTAGTCTAGAATAAATCTACGAATAGTCATGATTCGTTTCTCGAATAACACTCCGGCGTCATGTATAGATTTGCTGGTACAGCCGATTAGGAAGTATCATTTACTTCACATGAATACTGGTTCTCTTCAATAAGTCGCTTTCATCACAGACCGCCTGAAATATTGTCAGTTCTCCCGCCTCCTATGTTTCTTTAATGTACTTGCCCCGTCGTCTTGGTGATTACCTGTATCGTCTGCCAGGAACCATGTTCTCAATTATTGCTCTCTCTCTCTCTCTCTCTCTCTAAACCGGTGGTTTTCAACCTGGAAGGCGTGCATCCCTGGAGAGGCGTGAGAGGCATAATAGGTTTTATCAGAGAAGGTGGGGGATTTAGTAGATATGTGTTGTTTATTTTACAATAATCATAATAATTCCTCTCGTATCGTTATACATTACATATGGCCTGCAAGTAATTTCTCCATATCGCTTTATCCTGGGCAACTCGCTCAATCTCCTCCATGGAACTGAGACCGATATTTCTTGCCTCTCTGAGCAAAGTTCTCTTCAGGGTCTCCTTAGGTGGTCCTATCTTTCTTAAACCCCTTGCATCTCACTTCAATGCCTGCTTTGATATTCGTTGATCATTTCTCCTCAAGGTGTGCCCAACATATCTCCATCTTCTCTTTCTTATAACAGTTGTCACTAGTGGTTGACCAGACATATATCTGATTTCATCACTTCTCCTGAATTCGTTCCATTTTATATTCATTATTTTTCGCAAACATCAATTTTCAAATGCATTCAACTTGCTTTCTATATCTTTAGTCATTTTCCAACTTGCGCCACCAAGCAAAATCAGCTAGGTGGGAAGAATTTTGTGCACAAATGTTTTCCGATAGCTCCCTCCAGAAATGTTGGCGGTTTCACCAGGCCATGAACGGCACGCCACACAGACATATCATACCAGATTTTCAAGATAACGATCTGGTGCGTCGGGAAACTGATGAAGCTAAAGAAATGGCATTTCTGGAACATTTTATTCAACAGACGAATCGAAATGATAGAGAAGCAAGACTCAATATCACTTCGCTGTTATCGGAGCAATGTGTCGACACGGAGTGGAATGACGATCATTCACAAGTGATGAAATACGTGCAATGCTTAAGATATCACGCAATACTGCACCAGGCCCCGATGGTATCCAATACAGTGACATAAGCAGGATATCGGACGAAGACATGAATGAACTTATAGTGCGTTTCAAAACTCATGCACATGTTTGAAATTCTATAAGCCCTGAAACCTTTAACGTAAAGAGGTGATATTTTGCATGTGCTCTATTAATCGTCATGACATTGCAAGGAAATAATTGCAATGAAAACAAACAGCTGCTTTTCATTTTAGCTTATATGCGGTATATAAAAACATCAAACATGAACCAGCCATACATTTGAAATGCTTACAGTAGCTTTGTTGTTGTTGTTGGTGCGCAATTTTAAAAAACCCCAATATCCACGTGTTTTTAGTGTTTTCCCGTTATTTACAAGAAAACCAAAAGTGTTTACAATTGAACGGACAAGTTACGTTTGGTTTTCGAATATCGAAATAGGGGAAGACTGCAGTAAAACTTGGTAAATAGTGAAACACGTACAAACAAAGTACTATAGTTTTACAAAAAACAGAAACAGTGACGATAAATAGCAACGTTTCGACCAACAAGGCCTTTATCAAGCAAACGAACAAACAGGAGTGACAAATTAAAATGAAACACAAATGGACGACCAAATACCAACGTATCTAAGGGAAATCTGGAATAAAAACGAATAACGAAATAAATGTAACACAAAAACACACATAAAAACTAGAAATAGAACGGAAAGAAACAATGAAACATCTAGTAAATATATAACTTGAATACATGCAACATATACCCATATAGATTATAAAGCATGGGAAGAGAAAGTACTAAGAAGCATAAGAATGTAATACATGCAACATATACCATATAGATTACAAAGCATGGGAAGAGAAAGTACTAAGAAGCATAAGAATGTAATACGTTGAGCGCGCGTGGTCGCAAGGTACCATACAAAGAAATCAACCGATTCTCCAGAGCAAA
This sequence comes from Arion vulgaris, assembly GCA_020796225.1. Classification (NCBI taxonomy): domain Eukaryota; kingdom Metazoa; phylum Mollusca; class Gastropoda; order Stylommatophora; family Arionidae; genus Arion; species Arion vulgaris. Next base: position 34,504,075 of record CM036772.1, read on the forward strand.
TCGACTACGATCATCAGAGGAACATGATCGGATGGCTTGACCTGGACATCGCAAGCTCTGAATGGCCAGTATCATTGAAATGGGTAGCTACAGGGTCACAGAGCATTGGCGTATATCGCGCAAGTGTTGGGCGAATCGGTCACTGAGTCTCCTGCCGGTTTCCCAATATAGGCCTTGTTGCACCGCTTGCAGATAATGGCATAGATAATATTACGGGACTCGCACGTGAAACTGTCTTCAACAACGATGAAGACAGTTTCACTGCAAGTCCTGAATATTATCTATGCCATTATCTGCAATAGATAATAATGGCATAGATAATATTGCAGGACACGCACGTGAAACTGTCTTCAACAATGATGAAGACAGTTTCACGTGCGAGTCCCGTAATATTATCTATGCCATTATCTGCAATAGATAATAATGGCATAGATAATATTCAGGACACGCACGTGAAACTGTCTTCAACAATGATGAAGACAGTTTCACGTGCGAGTCCTGAATATTATCTATGCCATTATCTGCAAGCGGTGTAACAAGGCCTATATTGGGAAACCGGCAGGAGACTCAGTGACCGATTCGCCCAACACTTGCGCGATATACGCCAATGCTCTGTGACCCTGTAGCTACCCATTTCAATGATACTGGCCATTCAGGAGCTTGCGATGTCCAGGTCACAGCCATCCGATCATGTTCCTCTGATGATCGTAGTCGATTTGCTCTGGAGAATCGGTTGATTTCTTTGTATGGTACCTTGCGACCACGCGGCTCAACGTATTACATTCTTATGCTTCTTAGTACTTCTCTTCCCATGCTTTGTAATCTCTATGGGTATATGTTGCACGTATTACATTCTATGCTTTTAGTACTTTCTCTTCCCATGCTTTATAATCTATATGGGTATATGTTGCATGTATTCAAGTTATATATTTACTAGATGTTTCATTGTTTCTTTCCGTTCTATTTCTAGTTTTTATGTGTGTTTTTGTGTTACATTTATTTCGTTATTCGTTTTTATTCAGATTTTCCTTAGATACGTTGGTATTTGGTCGTCCATTTGTGTTTCATTTTAATTTGTCACTCCTGTTTGTTCGTTTGCTTGATAAAGGCCTTGTTGGTCGAAACGTTGCTGTTTATCGTCACTGTTTCTGGTTTTTCGAAGGTCATTTAAATAGCCTCAATCCTTTCAGGGGCGTGCACATTGTAGTGTCTTTACAATAAGTATAGGAGTAAATTTTGTAGCACTGCAAAGCATCACAATTCAGATGTATCAATATTTTTGTAGAGAAGCTAAGGGTGGGAGCATTTCGATCCCTGAGCAGAGGGCAATGTGCGTTTTGCGAGTAAATCGACGTACATTCAATCGCTGGATCCAAGACTTTTCACGTACATGTGCAATGCATCAATGAACGCAAGATAGAAAGAAAATCGTAGATAGTTTTGATAGAGAGCTTATTCGAAGAGAATTGTGTCGAATGTTTGAGTTGAAAGAAACAGTGGCATTAAGGAAATTAAAGATGTGGTTTAGAAAGAACAACGACATCGATGTGTCAGAATAGACATTATGGAGAGCTGTTAGGGTGGGGAGGGGGAGGCTTCAAATTTAGAAAATAAGCCGTTGGAATAAACATTATCTTTGAGAAACCGCATCTAGTTGTGATGAGAAGCACATATTTAAGTGAAGTTAGAGAAATGCGTCGACAAAGCTATGACATTGTGTATTTAGAAGAAACATGGAATTAATGCTCACCACAACCAATGAAAAAGAATGGCAGTCATCAGATGGAACGATTAAGAAATTAGTAGGCCTACCAAGTGACAAAGGGCAGCGTTTTATAATTGCACATGCAGGCAGTAGACAAAATGGGCTGTTGAAGAATGCTCAACTCCTATTTGATTTGAAATCGGCCTATAATCGGGACTGCCACTATACTTCCGACATTAGATAGGCCCTCTTGTCTGATAATGGACAATGCATCATACCACAATGTAGTGACACAAGGAGACAAAGTCCGACGTCGTCTAGTAAAAAAATATGCAATAAAGATGTTTGCATGAGATTGTCATCAATGTACACAGCTGGTCCTTTTCAAGACCACCACAATCATCCTGACCTTTAACATGACAACTTTATGGAAATGAAGGTACAAGTTGAAGTAAAGCCATTTCTTTTTGTATGAATTCCAGTCTCGCAAAAAAAAAAAAATGTGGATACACCTATGACTTAGCAAAAGTTGCAAATTTGGTAAATTGCTGTAAATTCTATTTTGTGCTACCAAAATAATTATTAGGTAGTCAAAGTTCAAAGAAAATAACCTCTTCAGTAAAACGGCAGAACCTACATAAATTTAAATTATAGATTCGTAATGTCATTGGAAATCGAACACAACATGCAAAATTACGTTGTATTTCATGCAAGGTTTATTGAGATATTAGAAGAAGTTTGTGGGCACGAGATTTGAAACGCACTTTAGTAAAGAATTCAACACTAGTTTAAAAAATGACGAGATCAGGGAGAAATGGCTACACAGTTATTTAATACCACTTGCAAAACCTAACAAAAATCACAAACACATAAGTGGTTTTAGAATAATTGCAATGCAGAACACAGTGGGCAAGCTTCTGGAAAAGTTAGTGGCATGCAGGCTCGATCGATATTTGGAGGAACGTCGCATGTTTCCTTCCACCCTCGGTGGATACAGGCGGAATAAAGAAACTTGGTGTAATGCATCGATCTTTTTATATGACGTCTTTGAAGGTTTCCAGGCTGGTTTGGAGACTTGTGCTGTTGTACTAGATCTCGAGGATGCTTACAACAAAGTTCTAATCACATACCTTATACAAATGCTCACACTACTCAATATCGATACATTGCTCATAAGATGGATTGCAAGGGCCCTGTTCGAGAGAAAAGTGGCACTCAGGTATGGTAATTGGTACTCTATGCCGACAAAAATTTCACCTGGCCTACCCCATGGGTCTCCACTATCTCCAGTACTATTCAATGTATTCACCATAATGATTACGAAGCAGCAATTATCTGGCAGGGAACGAATACTGTCATTTGCAGACGACATCATGGTGTACAGACAGGGAGAAACAGGGATGAAATTGCTAATAAACTTCAGGAAGAACTGAACCGCACAATGGCCTGGTGTGATGTTTCTGGTGCAACGATAAACCATACCGAAGCTGTGCTATCATGGTTCTCCCTAAAGGATCACATTGTGAAGTCTGACACACCACATGTCACTTTAGATAGCGATACACTCACCCGAACAGCATCTATGAGTTATTTGGGTGTAAAATTTGATCGCAGTCTATACTTTAGGGACCATATCGACCAAGTTATTGCCAAGGCTCGCAGCGCACTATCCGCACTGAGAATCATGGTGGCTGCTAACATTGAGCAACGCCTTCTTGTGCTCTTGTACCAAGGTGTTGTTCTGTCATGTATAGAATATGCATGCGCTCTCCTAACAATTAGTCCTACGCAAACAGTGAGACTGGAAAGAATTCAGAATGAGGCTATGCGCATCATTCTTGGATGCACCAAAGATACACCAGGAGCGTCAATGCGATTCCTTCTGACCTCCCAACTATTGCTAACAGAATTGAAACTTGGAGGGTTCGATCATATCTAAGAATCAATGCAAACAAGAAACATCCTCTCCATGAAGAACTCATTAAAGAGAAAGGGTGTAGACTCAAGAGAGGCAGATCATGGCTGAGTCAGGCGGAAGATACGCTTAGGAAAATATGTGATCCTTCCAGAATTGAAACAGGAGAGGAATGGATTGCTGTGCCACCTCAATTTCCGACTGCTTTCACCGTTATTACATCTTTAAGAAAGACTGCGAACAAAATAATCTATGACTGATTAACGTAGAGGTGGAGGCCCTCTTGAATGACATCATCAATGATACAGATGTGGTTATTTACACCGATGGTTCAGTCATTCGCCAACAACGCTGTGCGTGGGCTTTTCAGCACGCTCAGGAAGAAAAATAATAAGAGAGGCCAGTGGGGCCTACGCAACAACCACAAGTAGTTTGACAATGGAGGTTCGGGCAGTTACGGAGGCGGTGAACTGGTTGGCATTTCACAACTACTCTCGTGTTTTCATACTAAGTGACTCCATGAGCATGATTCGTAAAGTCGAATCAGGAATGGTGAGACGCAATTGGGTGGAGGTACTGGTACAGACAATGATCAGAGAAATCACCTTCATTTTGTCCCTGACACTAGTGGTAATGAACGAACTGATAGACTGGCTGGCTTGGCTACAATATCAGAGGGAGCTACCTTGGATCGAAATGACATTCTTCACGCATTAAGAGTCTTTCCGAACAGAGGAGTTTCAGAGCTGTGAACCCCACTCGCTGACCAGATTGAAAGAGATGGGTGTCAATATTGGTGCAGCCCGAAAAGAACGACATACTAAATATGCAAAGAGATTGATTAATCAACATCGAACTGGCGTGTTGGGACGCTGGACGCTGCTGGATTTGCTGAGGCGGAAATCGGAGCACCTATGGACATGTCCTGAGTGCTATGATGATAGTTCTCATATAACTGATATAACCGATAACTGATGTTACGATTGATACAACATTTAAATTGAAAATTCGTAATTTAGTTTTAATCTACTATATATTCCTTAGTGTCGGGATGTGCTGCCCGCCTACACACGGACTCAGTTTACATCCGAAATTCACCATTTTTTCTGCAAAATTTGTATCATGAAAAGTTTAGATCAACTAAAGAAACTGTTTCGAAATCAGATCACTAATAACTTTAAAATTAAATAAATCAAATTCTTGATGTCCGATCCGACATTAAAATTAGCCATCTTTTTTACAACAGGACACGCGGTTAAAAAAGCTTAACAGTCAAAGGGATATAATAAAAAAATTGCCAGATGGCCCCTACAACATAGTCATGGATTACGTCCCTTAACGTACAACCACGTTACCACTGGCATATAAATCTAACGATATTTTCAATCATTGGAAACCTTATGGGTTAGCTCATTCGAGTGAGATCTTTTCAGGTGACCTGCAGTCCAAACGACTTGCCGTGATGCCAGTGACATTTAGTGAAGTTCTACTTCTCTAACGGTTTTCCCGCCGTTTTGTGCATGTGGCGAGGTCGTTTCTTTGCATCGTATAATTAACACGCGATCTTTTTTTATTTTTCTAATGCCGATCTTATTTACAAATAAAAACCATTAGTTAAGCTGCGTTTTTTCGTTTGCGTTGATTTGTGCAGAATGTAAAATTTTAATGTCATTACAGCTTCACTTTTCTGTTTCAAACTACACTATTGAAATTTTTTAATAATTAGGAAGAATGCGAAGACGCTACTTTGATTATACGAGAAGCATTACAAGAACCACTCGAACTGTTAACATCGTTTTACGACGACATAGCCGATTCAAACCACTTCTTAAAAAATATTAGAAAATATAATTCATGCAATTAGATGAAATCTTTTGGAAATGCTTACCCAATTCCTCATCAAGGATTAATAACAACTTTCACCCGTGCGGAGCCAGGTTAATTAGCTAGTACTATATAACTTGCAGTTCAATATTTTATTTAGACTTTTAAAAGCTGATGTTGCTTTGTCAATTCGTATCATAATTTCTTTTTAACATTTCCTGATGCTACAAAATTGCTAACTTAATAGGTGAAGTGCTCTGTTATTTTTATCATTTTAGATTCCAGTGTGATATCTGCAATACTTGCCATATGTGTCTTCATTATATTTGTTTTTCATAGCTTATCTGCAGTCCAACTTTTGATGCTATAGATGACAAGTTGTTTGTTTTTCTTTTGCATATCTTGGTTGTTTCTACTTAACAAGGCAATACCATCTGCAAAATCCAAATCTTCTAGTTTCTACCCAATCGATGCCAGTTTCACCCATGCAACATTTTCGCATCACCCAGTCGATGGCCACTCCAAACAATAGCGGAAATATAATACAGCCTTGCTTTACTCCGGTTTCAACCATAAACCATTCGCTTCGTCCACCATCAGTGCGAACTGCACACTGTGAACCATCATAGAGGCTCTTTATAATGTTTATTATTTTGTCTGGTATTCCATAGCATCTCAGAATATTCCACAGGGACATTCTGTGTAGATCAGCGTTTCCGAAAGTAGGCGATATCTCCCCCCAGCGGGTGCTGAGCCTTCCAGGGGCGATAGTGGCTTCAGAAGCATTTAGGTGGCATTTTTTTCTGCAATATTGCGATTGAATAATCAATAAAAATTTGAATTCTGCATTTGAAATCATCTTATACCCACCCATCTTACATGATCCATTTTTTCATGAATTTTCGATTTCATGTATGTAATCATTTGAAAATTTACCATGTATTATAGAAATATATATCAATTTTCTATGTCAAAGAGAAAATAGAGAATTATATGTGGGAGGAGGGCGTTCGTAAACTGTTATAATGTGAAGGGGTGCGCTACAAAGTTTATGTTGTGCAAAGTGGGCGGTGGGTCGAAAAGTTTGAGAATCTATAGTGTAGAACATAGGTTCTCAGCGGAGGCGGACCGCCACCGGGGGCGTTAAGTTAAAGGGACGCTGGGTTGAAAAAGTACATTTTGGGGGCGTGGAGGACAATCCGCCGCCCCTTAAGCTGAAAATTCAAAGTCACGCATGTTCGCTTCATAAAAGATGAAAACATTTGTCAAGAACTATTATTTGCAAGAAAATTAGAAATGGACAATAAAGAAAAATCTATTTTTGACGTATTAGAATACCATTTTAAAGAAAAAAGAATTCCGCTGAATAATATCTTATCTGCTGCCGGTGGTGCTCTGGCAATGGTTGTACGCTACAGCTAGTTGATTTCATATTTGAAAAAACTGTCTCAAATGTAGTCGCCGTGCATTGTGTGATTCATCGACAACGTTTTGTCACCAAAAATCGAAGTAATTGCCTTCATCGCGCACTATAGCATGTAATTACATCAGCTAACATAACCAGAAGAAAATACTCTCCATAAAAGATTATTTAGAAAGCTTTGTGATGAAAACAACGAAGACTTCAATCGTTTATTATTGCACACAGAAGTTTGTTTGCTGTCAACAGGTTTGTCTAAAATGATGTTACGAACTGTTTGAATCAATTACAAAATTTTTGGAAAACAAAATGCTTCTTTTAGATAGATTTTATTGAAACCTTATAGCAATATTGCTTATCTGAAAGATTTATACAACAAATTTAATGAAACGAACTTACAACTGTAAGTAAAAGATTCTAATTTGATCGAAGCAGAAATAATTATTTCTGCGTTCTTGTCAAAACTTGCGTTATATCAGTGGCGGCTCGTCATTAAGGACCAGTGGGACCGGGACCCACCAAAAATAATGTATAACGTTTATTTATTATTTTATAAATTAAAATATAGCTACCAAAAACCATTATTTATCCGGAAACATGTGTCTGACCCCACCAACAAAAATTATCACGAGCCGCCACTTCGTTGTTTTAATATTTGACAATTTTATCAGTTTTAAAATCTTTCTTCAATGGAAACAACTGATGTCGATATTCTTGTTTATAGCCAGCATCTGGAAGTACGAAAAGAAGATTTTACAATAAGATGTCAGAACTCAATATGACAACTCCAGATTGGGTCATAGAACATTTTTCAATATTACAAATGCCTTCCGCTTTTCAAAACGGCGGCTGACTGTTGTCTCCAGTGACGGCGCCCGTAAAATTAATAAATTCTCTTCTGATTTTGTACCGTGGTTTAAAAATATTCGCATGGAACGCACATATTCTATAGTTAATACAGGATTACTATGTTTTTATGCTTTCTTCCTATTCGGGGCGTGATGCAGATTGATAGAATCTTCTCCCTCGCAACACAGTTGCGTAACAATCAACGACTATGAAATGCTAACCCGAAACAAATGTTTGCAGAACCAGATGCACCAGGCCGTAAGGCGCATAACATGGTGCAATGACCACTCAAAATGGGGTATGGAATAACGGATTCTATGGTCGCGGCTCTGCCCCCGAGACTTAGCTACAGAGAAAGAATATTGAACCAACCATCACGATGGTGGTCAAAAATAACTGCTGGTGTTCACGCTGTCACTGGTGCTAAAGCAAAGGAGCGGCAAGAAAATCTTGCAGATCAAACCCCACAAGACTCAGGAGATTCAACATAATCCGATGGAACGCCGAGAACATTTGCATCAAAAAGCAGCCCCTAGCAGTGAAAAATAGACCATGCGTGTATTCAGAAAAAACACATCAAACCCCACACACAGATTCTCTGTCCGAGGTTATCAGTTATACAGATAAGGCCACACAGAGAGGGGGGGCGCTCATACGTGTAAGCAAAACAGATACATCATGAAACAGATAGAAGACAGCACAAATGGGGGAAGCAGAAATCATAGGAATTGACATCTTTGTAGACAACTAACAGATTCAAACTAACAGAGCCCTTATGCTGTAAACCACGATACTGACCAATACAAACTGTCCAGTAGTGGGAGATTTTAACAGTCGCTCAGAAAGGTGGGGATACCAAGACACCAATGTAAAAAAGGGGAGAGGGCTAGAATAGTGGGAAATATATAACAACCTGCAGCTCAGGAATGGACTCCATGACCCACCAACCTAGAAAAAGGCCTTCTACTCAAGAATAACAGAACAATATATCCCCAGACCTCGTCTCTGCCACTTGTGACATAACCCAGAACTTGGATCGAACCTTCATGGAACAGCTAGAAGACAGTGACCACAAACCTGTCAAGCGCTCCTTGAAGATTATATATTTAATCAAATTCCAAAAAATAATGACACAGTGAAACTATATACAAAAGAGCTGACTGGGCACAGTTTGCAAAGCTCAGCGACATCTACTGTGACCCCATAAATACACCAAAAAAGATAAGGAACATGACAGACCTACTCAACGTATCCATTTTGAGGGCAGCAAGAGAATCAATTCCTAGAGGTGCAAGAAGAGACTACAAACCTTATTGGCCGAAGAGGTCCAAAATGTTGAAAATGAAGTGAGTCAGGCCAGAGAAAGAGTAGAAACTGAGCGGAGCATAGACAGTAATATAGCACTCAAGGCAGCCTCGGCTAAATATAGGAGAGCAGTTAAGAATGCCGCAAGGCAGAGCTGGAGAGACAAGACGTCTCAACATGGACAGAGGTGAGTTGAAGAAGCACTCCAGGGTCTTAACCTTAAGATGTCACCGGAAAAGGATGACTAGCAAGAACGCCAAGATAAAGCTGCTAAAAGTTTGAATGCGAGCTGGAAAGTCGCAGAAATACCTAGTAAATGGAAATAAGCTATCACAGTACCCAATCCAAAACAAGGAAAAGACAGATTCTATCCAAGCAATTGTAGACCAATTAGCCTCTTTAGGTGTGTTGGAAAAGTGATGGATAGGCTTCTCAATAGAAGACTCACGTGGCAGCTGGAGCAAAAACAATTGATACTACTACAGCAGAGTGGATTCAGTCAGCATGAATCGACAGAATTCCAAGTAACTTACATTGCAATGGAGATCGAAGGTGGATTTCAAGAAAAGAAACATACACTAACGGTATGGGTTGACATGGAGAAGGCTTTCGACAAGGTCTGGAGAGAGGAACTCAAAATCAAACTGTTCAAAACCAAAAGACGCATGTATATTTGGAAATGTCGCTATCTGGTAAATAGAACAGCCGAAGTATAGGACCAGGGAAAACATAGCAGGAAGTCAATCATCCAACAAGTTGTTCCCCAAGGAGGGGGTTCAGTCTTCAGTCTATCCAAGAAGAAACAAATGCTCAAGTTCAATGACCACCTACTAACAGTGGTTCTATTCTTTACACCCCAAATTTGGGCCCCGGTAACCACTCAGGGAACCAGCCAGCACCTCTCCTCCCTGGTCATACAGACTCGCAGAGCTGGATGCCCTCAATGCAGCTGCAAAAATGGCACTACAACATATGAAATAAATACATGGAAAAATTGTGCTTTTGTTCTGCTATCATGATACCACCATGGTTTAACCACTTGGATACAGAGATCCCCGAAGAGAAATGTTACTCCGATGATGCTCGTCCATCACGGGTGATGATGACCACACAAATTTTCATCCAAGGGAATGTAGTTGCGTTATGTTTGTCTGTGTGTACGTAGATGACTAGTAAGCCCGATATGGGCTTGAAATGTTCTTGTACAGTGTGGGCATGGTATACTTGCACTTGTGGGAAGTTTTACTGCCTTTCTATTTTGATGTTTTTGTTCCATCCGTGCTGTTCTACCTGCCTCGCAGACCGAGGAACCGTGTCGAAGAAGTGTGCGCCAGACTGATCTGTCTTGAGCAACATTCTCCCAGTTGTTGACATCTATGCCAAAGGATTTCATCGAGTTCTTGAGTGTATCTTTGAATCGCTTTTTCTGCCCCCTGTTTACCGCTATGCAGCTCACCATAAAAGAGTCGTTTGGGTATTCTACAATCTGGCATTCGAGCCACATGTCCTTCCCATCTTGTCTGGGACTGCATCAAGATTGTATAGATGCTGGGGAGAGGTCTTTGTAGGACCTCTGTATCTGGGATCATATCTTGCCATTTGATGTTCACTATTTTTCTAATGCAGACTGTGTGAAAGTGGTTTAGCTTCCTTGTGTGTCTCTGATATACAGTTCAAGTTTTGCATGCGTGAAGAAGGACTGGGAGCACGACAGCTCGATATACCTTCAGTTTTGTGACTTGGCTAATACCACATCTGTGTCAGACGTTTCTATATAGTCTGCCAAAGATGCTGCTAGTTTTAGAGATTCTGATATTTATTTCAACATCTATGGTGACATTTTGGGACAGTGTACTTCCAAGATAAGTAAATTTGTCCACTACTTTCAGTTTCCTACCGCTTGTTGTAATATTTGGTTCGGCATATACTTTTCGAGGAGCTGGTTGGTACATGACTTCAGATCTCTCGGTATTGATGGTAAGACCAAAGTTGAAACAGGCTTGAGAGAATCTGTTCATGCTAGTCTGGAGATATGCCCCAGTGTTGGCAGTGAGGGCGCAGTCAACATGTCAAGATGAGCCGTGAGGCGGTTCAAAAGGATTCTGGCAAATATATTTCCTGCAATAGATAGTAGGGAGATGCCTCGATGATTGTTACATTCATGTATGTTTCCTTTTCGTTTATATATGTGGATAATATATACATCTTTCATTTCTTGTGGGATGATTTCATTCTGCCATATTTGTTGGAAGATAATATGGAGCTTCTCAATGAGAATTGTACCGCCCTCTTTGTAGATCTCTGCAGGAATTGAATCAGCACCGGAAGCCTTGCCGCTAGAAATCTGAGAAATAGACTTTCTTGTCTCCTTTAAGATTGGAGTTTCATTTAATGCGTCAGTTATGGGAATTTGAGATAGACGGTTTATGGCTATGTCATTTATAGATGATGGTTGATTTAATATGCTGCTGAAATGCTCACTCCAGCGAAGAAGAATTGTTTCCATATCTGTCAGCAGTTTGGTTCCATCTGAGCTAAGGAGACGGAATGATGATGGTGATGTTGGACCATAGACCGCTTTAAGTGCATGATAAAAGTTCATCAGGTCATGTCTATCTGCAAAGTTCTGAATCTCTTCTGCCTTTCTACTCAGCCATGATTCACGCATCTGGCATAGTTTACACTGGATGGATCTGCGCAAGTTTGCACTGGATGGATCTGCGCAAGTTTGCACTGGATGGATCTGAGCAAGTTTACACTGGATGGATCTGCACAAGTTTGCACTGGATGGATCTGCACAAGTTTACACTGGATGGATCTGCACAAGTTTACACTGGATGGATCTGCACAAGTTTACACTGGATGGATCTGCACAAGTTTACATTGGATGGATCTGCGCAAGTTACATTGGTCTCTGTAGCAGTGTCATAGATAGATTCTCTTAGGGTTGTCCAGTTTGTATCAACATTTTGATTGTCCAGCGGAATTGACTGGAGACAGTCTTCTAGTTTGTCCCCCAACTTTTGCCTGATGTTTACATTCTTGAGTTTGATGACATCTAATCTTTTGTGAGTTGTCTTCCCTGGGGACGCCTGGCGGGTTTGATATGCATATTTAGCTTAGACACAATAAGACGATGGTCGGTCCAGCATTCGGCACCACACATAGACTTTGTGACACGCACATCCTGCCTATCTTTTTCTAACAATTACATAGTCAATAAGGTACCAGCGCCTAGAGCGGGGGTGCATTCAGGATGTCCGACTGCGGGTAGGTAAACGAAAAATTGTATTTGTGACAAGTAGCTCGTGCTCTGTGCAGGTCTGAAGCAGGAGGAGCCCATTACTGTTGCTGCGGCCCACACTATAATTTCCAATCGTACCATTCCAGGAGATGTTGTCCAGGCCTACCCTTGCATTAAAGTCACCAAAGAATAATAAGCGTATCTGCTTTTGGGACTGATGCAATAACTGCGTGCAGTTCTTCGTAGAACTTATCTTTGACATTTTCTGGGTTGGTCATAGTAGGTGCATATGCACTAATGATCGTAGCATGCCTCTTGCCATACTGCAATGGAATCTTTACTGTCATTAGGCGGTCATTTAGACCCTTGGGAGACCCGGCCAGCTTTCCAACAAGTTCTGTCTTTATAGCGAAGCCCACCTCTGCTTCCCGTCTCTCTTCAGGCCATCTACCACTCCAGTAGAATGTATAGCCTGCACCAACCTGCCACAATTGGCCCTCACCAGCGAGTCGAGTCGCGCTCGATGCAGCTATGTCAATGTTATATCTGGCTAATTCTCTTCCAATCAAGGCTGTACGCCTTACTGATCTTTCTGTTTTGTCTCTGTCAAGCAGAGTGCGCACGTTCCATGCGCCAAAAATGATTGGAAATGATCTTCCGATACAGTGTATACAAAGCAAAAGATCGTGCACGCAAAATGTGGATCACAGAAAATCAGAGACAGTGAAAGACATCATATGTGAAGGGCTCACAAAATCCCGTTTTATAAATCTCTTTTTATCCAGATGCTGTGAGGCAAAACAAGATTAGAGATGAGAAAAAGAACGTTAATGTATAATGGAACAGCATGTCCTGAGCAGAACTTTGAAACCCTAAAAGTTCTTTAGAATTTCTCTCTCTCAATGGCAAATGTCTCGTCTCTGCAGCCGTCACGCTCTTATCATCAGTTGCATCTTGAATCCATCTTCTCCGTGTCTTTGTCCTCTCATCTTTGTCTGGATGCCTCCTTCCAGAATGGTCTTCTCCAACACTTCGTATATGTTTATATGTCCACAACGCGCCTTTTTTTCTGGGGCTCTCAGAGGGAGAAAAGAATAGTAACAATGCCACCTACAAGACATGTCATATGAGAATAGTAACAAGACAAGACAAGACATATGAGAATAGTAACAAGACATGTCATATGAGAATAGTAACAAGACATGTCATATGAGAATAGTAACAAGACATGTCATATGAGAATAGTAACAATGCCACCTACAAGACATGTCATATGAGAATAGTAACAATGCCACCTACAAGACAAGACATGTCATATGAGAATAGTAATGCACTAGACAAGACATGTCATATGAGAATAGTAACAAGACATGTCATATGAGAATAGTAACAAGACATGTCATATGAGAATAGTAACAAGACATGTCATATGAGAATAGTAACAAGACATGTCATATGAGAATAGTAACAAGACATGACATATGAGAATAGTAACAAGACATGTCATATGAGAATAGTAACAAGACATGACATATGAGAATAGTAACAAGACATGTCATATGAGAATAGTAACAAGACATGTCATATGAGAATAGTAACAAGACATGTCATATGAGAATAGTAACAAGACATGTCATATGAGAATAGTAACAAGACATGTCATATGAGAATAGTAACAAGACATGACATATGAGAATAGTAACAAGACATGTCATATGAGAATAGTAACAAGACATGTCATATGAGAATAGTAACAAGACATGTCATATGAGAATAGTAACAAGACATGTCATATGAGAATAGTAACAAGACATGTCATATGAGAATAGTAACAAGACATGTCATATGAGAATAGTAACAAGACATGTCATATGAGAATAGTAACAAGACATGTCATATGAGAAAGACAAGACATGTCATATGAGAATAGTAACAAGACATGTCATATGAGAATAGTAACAAGACATGTCATATGAGAATAGTAACAAGACATGTCATATGAGAATAGTAACAAGACATGTCATATGAGAATAGTAACAAGCATCAAGAATAGTCAAGACGTATGAGAATAGTAACAAGACAGCATAGAGAAAGAAGAAGACATGTCATATGAGAATAGTAACAAGACAAGACAAGACAAGACAAAAAAACAAGACATATCATAGAGAATAGTAACAAGACAAGACAAGACAAGACAAGACAAGACAAGACAAGACAAGACAAGACAAGACAAGACAAGACAAGACAAGACATGACAAGACAAGATAAGACAAGAAAGCATAAGAAAGAAAGACAAGACAAGACAGACAAGACTACTAGAAATATAAAAGACAAGACAAGACAAGATAAGACAAGACAAGAAGACAAGACAAGACAAGACAAGACAAGACAAGACAAGACAAGACAAGACAAGACAAGACAAGACAAGACGAAACAAGACAAGACAATGACAAGACAAGACAGACAAGACAAGACAAGACAGATAAGACAAGACAAGACAAGACAAGACAAGACAAGACAAGACAAGACAAGACAAGACAAGACAAGACAAGACAAGACAAAGACAAGACAAGACAAGAACATAAAGACAAGACAAGACAAGACAAGAAAGAAGACAAGACAAGACAAGACAAGACAAGACATGAAGACAAGACAAGACAAGAAACAAGACAAGACTAAGAAAGACAAGACAAGAATGCAAGACGAAGACATGACAAGACAAGACCAAGACAAGACAAGACAAGACAAGACGATAGAAAGAGAAGATCAGACGACTGACTGTTGGGCATAGAGAAGCTACCTAGTAAATAAAAGAGTCGCATAAATCTGATGTACTGGCCTACTTGTAGGCGCATAATTGGCACAATCGCTCTTAGGCTTGGATCACATAGAAATCAGGAAGAATGGTTAACAAGTGTTTGATATGGAACGTTCGAAGAAGGAAATGTCCAAAATACTTCAATATTCTCATTCTTATTTGTAGCATCAACCAGTTTCCTTTGGCTGTTAGTTCTTTCTTGGTATATCTATTTGTAAATGGAGGACTTTTCTGTAACACTTATATTCAAAAAGTACATATATTCTTTTCCACTTCATACACCTGTTGAATTATGGCTTGTTTCTTCAACCATGCACTTTTTGCCGCTTTGTGGAAGTCACCAACCATACTCGTACATTTAATTTTAAAAAACCTGTCATTAATGCATGTGTTACCGCTTTTTCTGTCATTAATGCATGTGTTACCGCTTTTTCTGTCATTAATGCATGTGTTACCGCTTTTTCTGTCATTAATGCATGTGTTACCGCTTTTTCTGTCATTAATGCATGTGTTAACATCGCTTTTTCTGTCATTAATGCATGTGTTACCGCTTTTTCTGTCATTAATGCATGTAGTGTTACTCGCTTTTTCTGTCATTAATGCATGTGTTACCGCTTTTTTAGATCAGTGTAGGACAGTAGGACATGAGCCTGAGAAATTCAATGATAACTTGGCTCAAACAAGATATACTAAAATTGGAAACAGACAATTTATCATATGTAGTGTCAAAAGTTGGACTGCGGGTAGGCTATGAAAAGTCAAAAAGACACATAAAACAAGTAATGCAGATAAAACGCTGAAATTCAAAATGTTAAGAATAACAGAGAAGTTCACCTAATTGGGTAGCAATTTTGACAGCACGAGAGAGACT
Organism: Arion vulgaris; assembly: GCA_020796225.1. NCBI lineage: Eukaryota > Metazoa > Mollusca > Gastropoda > Stylommatophora > Arionidae > Arion > Arion vulgaris. Next base: position 34,520,026 of record CM036772.1, read on the forward strand.
AAACAGGAAATTGAGATGCGAATTGTAAAAGCAACATCAATGTAAAGGTCTAAATTGGTTATTCAACTGACGTCACAGCACTTCAGGCAGACCCATAAGTGCTCAGTCTACCACAACAGATGTCGAAGGGAATGCATACTGATGGCTCCTGTGGCTCACTGGTTAAATGCACTTCTCTCTCTGTCCCTCTCTCTGTCCCTCTCTCTGTCCCTCTCTCTGTCCCTCAAACATTCACGTTATTCATCCTAAACTCTCCAACAATCTATGCAAGCATGTTCGATCCACGCTAGTTTCTGAAAGTTGGATACCTCTATAGACGACATCCCCTCATATCGCCACCTGCCATTCTGGATCTTCCAAAGCCTCGATTGAGAATCAGAAACAACAACGGCCCCTGTAAACAGAGTCCAAGAGAGCTAATGGAGGGCAGCAGTAACGGCCTCAACCTCCATATTGGAAGTAGTTGTCATGTATGCTCCATTTCGTTCTGCAACAAGTCTACAATAAGGATATAGAAAGTAAGTTCCATTTCGTTCTGCAACAAGCCTACAATAAGGATATAGAAAGTAAGTTCCATTTCGTTCTGCAACAAGCCTACAATAAGGATATAGAAAGTAAGTTCCATTTCGTTCTGCAACAAGCCTACAATAAGGATGTAGAAAGTAAGTTCCATTTCGTTCTGCAACAAGCCTACAATAAGGATATAGAAAGTAAGTTCCATTTGGTTCTGCAACAACCCTACAATAAGGATATAGAAAGTAAGTTCCATTTCGTTCTGCAACAAGCCTACAATAAGGATATAGAAAGTAAGTTCCATTTCGTTCTGCAACAACCCTACAATAAGGATATAGAAAGTAAGTTCCATTTCGTTCTGCAACAACCCTACAATAAGGATATACGAGGGGAAGTCAATAAGTAAGCCACAAATGGCTGTAGAAAATAACTAAACATGATAACAACTTGAAACCAGTTTATTTTTATACATACATTGTTCCTTTATTTCTCAACATAATTTCCACCAATATTGATGCACTTATTCCATCGTTGTATCAATCCTCCCAAACCGGCTGCATAGAACTGTGGGCTCTGTTTTCTAAACCACGTTTTCACTTCACATTCAACTTCGGCGTCATTCGCGAAATGTCTCCGCCAAGGTGGGTTTTCAGTGGACCAAAAACTTTCTTCAATTGTGCTCAATGTGGGTACCCAGACAGTTGAAGGAGGAACACAAAATGAACCGATTTGGCCTGTCCTTGCATCATCTCTGTCGATACGAAGATGAAGGAGAAGACATGATGAACAGGATTGTTACTGAGGATGAATCATGGGTGTTTCACTACCAGCCCGAATCAAAGCGTGCTTCAATACAGTGGAAACATCTTTCTTCGCCTTGTGTAAAAAAATTCAAGGTTACGCCTTCAGCAGGGAAAGTCATGCTGACGGTGTTCTGGGATTGTCAAGGAGTGCTTTTAACCAATTTCAAGAAGAAAGGTGACAATGTGAATTCTGAATCATACTGTGAAGTTCTATCGATGCTTCATGATGCAATTCGAAAAAACGCCCAGGACTGCTAACTACAGGAGTGTTGCTTCTTCATGACAATGCCAGACCACATACGGCCCGATTAACTCAGGAGAAAATTAACCAACTACCGTGAAAAGTTCTGGAACATCAACCTTACAGTCCCGACTTAGCCCCTAACGATTTCCACCTTTTGGTCCACTGAAAACCCACCTTGGCGGGAGACATTTCGCGAATGACGCCGTAGTTGAATGTGAAGTGAAAACGTTGTTTAGAAAACAGAGCCCGCAGTTCTATGCAGCCGGTTTGGGAGGATTGATAAAACAATGGAATAAGTGCATCAATGTTGGTGGAAATTATGTTGAGAAATAAAGGAACAATGTATGTATAAAAATAAACTGGTTTCAAGTTGTTATCATGTTTAGTTATTTTTCTACAGCCATTTGTGACTTACTTATTGACTTCCCTAGTTCCATTTCGTTCTGCAACAACCCTACAATAAGGATATAGAAAGTAAGTTCCATTTCGTTCTGCAACAAGCCTACAATAAGGATATAGAAAGTAAGTTCCATTTCGTTCTGCAACAAGCCTACAATAAGGATATAGAACGTAAGTTCCATTTCGTTCTGCAACAAGCCTACAATAAGGATATAGAAAGTAAGTTCCATTTCGTTCTGCAACAAGCCTACAATAAGGATATAGAAAGTAAGTTCCATTTCGTTCTGCAACAACCCTACAATAAGGATATAGAATGTAAGTTCCATTTCGTTCTGCAACAAGCCTACAATAAGGATATAGAAAGTAAGTTCCATTTGGTTCTGCAACAACCCTACAATAAGGATATAGAAAGTAAGTTCCATTTCGTTCTGCAACAACCCTACAATAAGGATATAGAAAGTAAGTTCCATTTCGTTCTGCAACAAGCCTACAATAAGGATATAGAAAGTAAGTTCAATTTCGTTCTGCAACAAGCCTACAATAAGGATATAGAAAGTAAGTTCCATTTCGTTCTGCAACAACCCTACAATAAGGATATAGAAAGTAAGTTCCATTTCATTCTGCAACAAGCCTACAATAAGGATATAGAAAGTAAGTTCCATTTCGTTCTGCAACAACCCTACAATAAGGATATAGAAAGTAAGTTCCATTTCATTCTGCAACAAGCCTACAATAAGGATATAGAAAGTAAGTTCCATTTCGTTCTGCAACAAACCTACAATAAGGATATAGAAAGTAAGTTCCATTTCGTTCTGCAACAAGCCTACAATAAGGATATAGAAAGTAAGTTCCATTTCGTTCTGCAACAACCCTACAATAAGGATATACGAGGGGAAGTCAATAAGTAAGCCACAAATGGCTGTAGAAAAATAACTAAACATGATAACAACTTGAAACCAGTTTATTTTTATACATACATTGTTCCTTTATTTCTCAACATAATTTCCACCAATATTGATGCACTTATTCCATCGTTGTATCAATCCTCCCAAACCGGCTGCATAGAACTGTGGGCTCTGTTTTCTAAACCACGTTTTCACTTCACATTCAACTTCGGCGTCATTCGCGAAATGTCTCCGCCAAGGTGGGTTTTCAGTGGACCAAAAAGTGGACTTTCTTCAATTGTGCTCAATGTGGGTACCCAGACAGTTGAAGGAGGAACACAAAATGAACTACAATAAGGATATAGAACGTAAGTTCCATTTCGTTCTGCAACAAGCCTACAATAAGGATATAGAAAGTAAGTTCCATTTCGTTCTGCAACAAGCCTACAATAAGGATATAGAAAGTAAGTTCCATTTCGTTCTGCAACAACCCTACAATAAGGATATAGAACGTAAGTTCCATTTCGTTCTGCAACAAGCCTACAATAAGGATATAGAAAGTAAGTTCCATTTGGTTCTGCAACAACCCTACAATAAGGATATAGAAAGTAAGTTCCATTTCGTTCTGCAACAACCCTACAATAAGGATATAGAAAGTAAGTTCCATTTCGTTCTGCAACAAGCCTACAATAAGGATATAGAAAGTAAGTTCCATTTCGTTCTGCAACAACCCTACAATAAGGATATAGAAAGTAAGTTCCATTTCGTTCTGCAACAAGCCTACAATAAGGATATAGAAAGTAAGTTCCATTTCGTTCTGCAACAACCCTACAATAAGGATATAGAAAGTAAGTTCCATTTCGTTCTGCAACAAACCTACAATAAGGATATAGAAAGTAAGTTCCATTTCGTTCTGCAACAAGCCTACAATAAGGATATAGAAAGTAAGTTCCATTTCGTTCTGCAACAACCCTACAATAAGGATATAGAACGTAAGTTCCATTTCGTTCTGCAACAAGCCTACAATAAGGATATAGAAAGTAAGTTCCATTTGGTTCTGCAACAACCCTACAATAAGGATATAGAAAGTAAGTTCCATTTCGTTCTGCAACAACCCTACAATAAGGATATAGAAAGTAAGTTCCATTTCGTTCTGCAACAAACCTACAATAAGGATATAGAAAGTAAGTTCCATTTCGTTCTGCAACAAGCCTACAATAAGGATATAGAAAGTAAGTTCCATTTCGTTCTGCAACAAACCTACAATAAGGATATAGAAAGTAAGTTCCATTTCGTTCTGCAACAAGCCTACAATAAGGATATAGAAAGTAAGTTCCATTTCGTTCTGCAACAACAATACAATAAGGATATAGAACGTAAGTTCCATTTCGTTCTGCAACAAGCCTACAATAAGGATATAGAAAGTAAGTTCCATTTGGTTCTGCAACAACCCTACAATAAGGATATAGAAAGTAAGTTCCATTTCGTTCTGCAACAACCCTACAATAAGGATATAGAAAGTAAGTTCAATTTCGTTCTGCAACAAGCCTACAATAAGGATATAGAAAGTAAGTTCCATTTCGTTCTGCAACAAACCTACAATAAGGATATAGAAAGTAAGTTCCATTTGGTTCTGCAACAACCCTACAATAAGGATATAGAAAGTAAGTTCCATTTCGTTCTGCAACAAGCCTACAATAAGGATATAGAAAGTAAGTTCCATTTCGTTCTGCAACAAGCCTACAATAAGGATATAGAAAGTAAGTTCCATTTCGTTCTGCAACAACCCTACAATAAGGATATAGAAAGTAAGTTCCATTTCGTTCTGCAACAAACCTACAATAAGGATATAGAAAGTAAGTTCCATTTCGTTCTGCAACAAGCCTACAATAAGGATATAGAAAGTAAGTTCCATTTCGTTCTGCAACAAACCTACAATAAGGATATAGAAAGTAAGTTCCATTTCGTTCTGCAACAAACCTACAATAAGGATATAGAAAGTAAGTTCCATTTCGTTCTGCAACAAACCTACAATAAGGATATAGAAAGTAAGTTCCATTTCGTTCTGCAACAAGCCTACAATAAGGATATAGAAAGTAAGTTCCATTTCGTTCTGCAACAAGCCTACAATAAGGATATAGAAAGTAAGTTCAATGCGTTTGAAAATAGATGTCTCAATAAATAACGAATATAATATGGGACAAATTCGGATAGTAACAACAGTTAGACAAAGAGAAGACTGAGATATGTTGGGTGTACTCTAAGAAGAAATGGTCAAAGAATCACAAAGCAGCAGACATTGAAGTGGGAGACAAATGGAGCAAGAAAGACAGAACTCCATAGGAAAACCCAGAAACAAATTTTACGGAGACTGGCGAGAAATATGCGATTTAATTCTATACTGGAGATTGAACGAGTTGCCAAGAATAGAGCGGTATGGAGAAATGTCTTGCAGGCCTAGTGTAACGTATACCGGTACTAGATGTATAGAATAGAGCGGTATGGAGAAATGTCTTGCAGGCCTAGTGTAACGTATACCGGTACTAGATGTATAGAATAGAGCGGTATGGAGAAATGTCTTGACCTAGGCCTAGGTCGTTAATGCGTATATGCCAGGCTAGTAACGTATGCTAGATGTATAGAATAGAGCTATATGAAGAAATTTCTTGCAGGCCTAGTGTAACGTATACCGGTACTAGATGTATAGAATAGAGCGGTATGGAGAAATGTCTTGCAGGCCTAGTGTAACGTATACCGGTACTATATGTATAGAATAGAGCGGTATGGAGAAATGTCTTGCAGGCCTAGTGTAACGTATACCGGTACTAGATGTATAGAATAGAGCGGTATGGAGAAATGTCTTGCAGGCCTAGTGTAACGTATACCGGTACTAGATGTATAGAATAGAGCTATATGAAGAAATTTCTTGCAGGCCTAGTGTAACGTATACCGGTACTAGATGTATAGAATAGAGCTATATGAAGAAATTTCTTGCAGGCCTAGTGTAACGTATACCGGTACTAGATGTATAGAATAGAGCTATATGAAGAAATTTCTTGCAGGCCTAGTGTAACGTATACCGGTACTAGATGAATATATATATATTTATTCCTTGTCTAACTAATATGTCTTGCATCCACATATCAAGCACGCAGAGTCCTCGAGGTTGGGCGATTTTCAATATCAAGGTTCCCACGGTACGGTGGCGTCAAATTATAATCTTTTTGATCAGAATGCCGTACCCAAGAGTAACGCCCTCCGTTTTCCACAAAAACCACAGTAGCATAGTAGAGGAAGTTTCTATGATCTTTTTTAAGATACGATTTCATTTGTTGCTAAATATGCCTAGTCGTACACTGACATTTCATTTGTTGCTAAATATGCCTAGTCGTAAACTGACACTTTAGTTGTTGAAAAACATGTTTAATAAAGTGGAGCTTCTCACTCTTTCTAATCCTATTTTGCATCACAGCGCCAGGATAAGAAGGGATTTCTAAAACTGTGTGCGCTTGGTGCACGGTGTGTGTCGTCACTAATTGTTATTTCGCTGCTCTGATAGTGTTTACTCTATCTAAGTAGCACTGTCATTTGAAACGCGATGTCTGTTGATACTATGCTTATGTGACCGAAGCATTTCATTTGTTGTTTCTTGATGTAGCCCAGAACTGATGTTGTACCCACTTGTTTCATGATGTCTTCATTTCTAAACTGATCTTTTCTTGACATTCCCAGAACTCTACGTGGACACTTTTCTCTGTCGTGACTAGTTTTCTCCTGCCGTTTGATGGCATCGTCAAAGTTTGGCACTGATAATATAATACTTGGTAAAGATCGTGTTCGTTGTGTTTTCGTGATGACGTGGTTGCATTTCAAAATTGGTGCCTTTGTCAATATGATATGATTTATTGCATCTATGTTGGATTTTGTTAGTTGTTTTTTTTTTATTTGCTGAAAAACGTCTCCTCACATATGTACGGTGTTTAACTGGTTTTAATTAATGTTTGCCAATGTAGATATTAGTAGTGTTTTCCTCTCTAGAGAACGTCAATACTTCGGTTTTCTCTATGTTTATTTTCCTGTTGTAGTCTTCGCATGTTTATTGGAGCCAGTTCATGTTTTGTTGCAACTGCTCTTCTGCTGATGATACGAATGCCTGTGGAGTATTATCTCTAAATCTTCATTGAACGAATGTTGCATTGCAACCAGGGCCGTGCGGTGTATTTCCTCACTATGATGCAAAGCTTCGAAATGCCGCCCCTAACAATTTTGCTGCCACCCATTTTTCAAACAAAGTCTGGCTCACTGCCACGGTACTTTTTGGGCATGATCAGTTTTCATGGTGATAATTTCAAAGAATCATAAAAAATAAACTAATAAAACTTAGGATTTTGAAACTATGGGATGTTCATATATGAATGAGCTACTTACCTGTCTATATGTATAGAAGGGGCGGCTTGTCATTAAGGGCCAGTGGGGCCCGGCTCCACCAAAAATATTGATTAAATGTGTACTTATTATTTTAGACATTATTTGTTCATAATTATTACTTTCAACGGATACTGATTAGCTTGAGTAAAAAAAAACTACTCGATAGAGAAATAGAGACAAGGTGTCAAAAATCAAATGCAGTGACCTAACAGCTGGCACCATTACTACAACACCCAAAGATCAAGATGGAAGGGAAAAGTCAGATGATACAAAGTATTTTCCTACCAACACTTTGTTACCAGTGTAACAGTTTCACTGTTATTTAGGCAGTAGAGTCGGAGGACAACCCAAAACCCCTTATTGTACTTGGTGTCCTTGACTTAGTTAGAATAAATACCTTGTTTACTAGTTCAGTTACTGACCAGTTGAGTGCTCCATCTTGAGCAAAGTGATTTATCCTGGGTAGGCGAGGACTCCGTTAAGTCGGATATCTCGAGACTGGGGTAGGGGCAGCTGGAGTTTTGGTTGGACATATGCTAGTTAGATATAGATTTATAGAACAGTAAGCACTTAGCGTTCGAGGAGAGAACACAAGAAAACTCAGAGCCCTTGAGAAGAGCAGTCACCCTTGCGTTTCTTTGAGAAAGATGGATAGATAATTTCTTAGTGCAAGAGGACTATAGTTGAGTTCTTGAGAATTCAGTTAGCTGTGAGAATTAGAACAGTAAGCTTAAGACAGTCGAGGAGGTAACTACACTAAGTTTAAGAGAGGAAGAGAGATAGAAGTTTTCAACTATGTGATAAATAATTGGTAATGTTATGAACAACCAACCAGAAGCGTTCTTAAAGCACATTGTCAGCACCGAGAGAGAGAAGTAACTACTTGAAGGTTAACTAGCTAACCAGACATATATTATGTCATAAAAATAGAGGAAAACCTAACGATGTTCACTGCCCATATTAGAATCCTGACGACGATAAGAGAGCAGAACAATCCTCTTGATCATACCAGATGACTAGATGACCAGTTGACCAGACGTCCAGACGACCTGATGACCAGAAGCCTATCCAGACGAGTGAGGGAAGCCAGATTCCAGAGAGATCCCTTTCGACGAGTACGCAGAGACGACGTCCAAGACTTTTGTGTGAGGATCGACAACCACTAACATTCATAAATTAACTGTTCACTAAGAATTAGAACTCAACTATTCAACGAACCCGTCAGAGACAGTAGCAAATCAGATCTGAGGCCACGTTTAGTCAAGAGTGTTACAGAAGAGAGTGTTAAACCAACTAGCGTAGACAGAAATTCTAATGACCATATAAATTCCTTGTGTACGACTGCTAAGGTAAAGAACAATCTTGTGAGTTAATATTTGTTTCCATGTGAACTGATTTAATCACAGTGAACTATTGGTGGTAGCTAATTTGGTAGCTAGAGTATAGAATTAACGTGAGGAAGAATAATGCGGATGTGGAGTTTGATTCTTTAAGATTGATTCTTCAAGATTGATTCTTTAAGATTGATATTACTTGTCACCTAAGTTTAGGAGTGTTTCCTTTGTAAATCAATTGCTTTGATAATATGTAATTTTTTGCAGACCTAAGAAGGGTCTACCTATAAATTCCTTGCTCTTCATGGGAGAGTATTATTCTATTAAATTAATATGAAATCTTAAACTAAAGGGCTTGATGAGTTATTGTATACGTTATCATTGTGTGCAACTATTTAGACTCCAAATAGATAGATTCCACAATGTCCTGCGAATTGTATTGGAGATCTGCGGTACTGAGGAATTTCAATCCAGCCATTCACGATGTTCCTACGTCTTTATGGAATTCTTGCACTTTTCTTTTTTTCTTCTTCTACCTCTTTCCAGGGTATCTGTACCAGTCTCACGAACTGCTACACCAGTGCCAAACTTGGTCTCTTACAGCAACACATCACAGAAAGCTCACCAAGTGTGAAATGAAATGCTTGAGGAAGGCAGTGGGGGTCACCAGGAAAGACAGACTACGAAATGAGGACACCAGAAGCAGAGTGGGCATAACTTCATGCACCGAATACATTGAAAGACAACAAATGCAGTGGTTTGGACATTTAATGAGAATGAAATACAACCAACCACCAATAACAGCATACAATAAAAAGAGATTGGGTACTAGAGCTAGGGAAGACCAAGAAAAAGATTGATAGACAATATCAAGACCACACTACATAAACACGGATACAGCACAACAAGGGCGACTCATTTGACCCTAGAATGCAAATTAAAGCTCCCATCCCTACGCTTAACGGCAAGAGTGGACAGCCAACTACATCTTCCACCTGGGAATAGACAATAGATAGACTGATTAGCTTTGAAAGTTGATATATAACGCTAAAATATCACACATAGTCTGAAATTCGTCATTTTTTTTATTTCTAATTAGTATACGTCATTAGGGGCCAGTAAGAACAGGCCTACCAAACCAAAAATAATCAACGTGTGCTTATTATTTTAGAAATTATTTGTTCGTAATTATTACTTTTAACTTGACACTGATTAGCCTTGAAAGTTATATATATATATAACACTAAAATATAAATATTATATCATTATTATTATATATATATATATTTTTTTTTCGTCCGCTTTCAACTCAGACGAAGTTCCATCTCTGAAACTGATTTTTGCGTGAAAATCTGTTTTCCAATTTCTTACAATGGCAGCAGCGTGCACATTGTAAATTACTTTACACTGGCAGCCGTGTGCTCAATGTTGATATATAACGCTAAAATATCACACATAGTCTGAAATTCGTCATTTTTTTTATTTCTAATTAGTATACGTCATTAGGGGCCAGTAAGAACAGGCCTACCAAACCAAAAATAATCAACGTGTGCTTATTATTTTAGAAATTATTTGTTCGTAATTATTACTTTTAACTTGACACTGATTAGCCTTGAAAGTTATATATATATATAACACTAAAATATAAATATTATATCATTATTATTATATATATATATTTTTTTTTTTCGTCCGCTTTCAACTCAGACGAAGTTCCATCTCTGAAACTGATTTTTGCGTGAAAATCTGTTTTTCCAATTTCTTACAATGGCAGCAGCGTGCACATTGTAAATTACTTACACTGGCAGCCGTGTGCTCAATGTACTCGTAATTAGTATTCCCTCGCCATACAGGCAGTCGTAATTAGTATTCCCTCGCCATACAGGCAGATTTTCTCCGAAGAGGTACTCACGTTATCGTCCTGAGTAAGACCAGGGGACTCGAACAAATGCCGGACAGTAGGTTCGAACCCGAGCTATGAGGCGTCTCACAGCTAGCAGGCCGAGCTACTATTAACTACTCTAGGCAGTCCCCCATTATATCATTATAATATAGTAAGTAAGTAAATGAACCCTTTCATACCTCGTGGTATATAGGGCAATACAGTGTTAGGCCTGTATTTTTCATTGACCTTCGGCACATGATGGGTGATGTGGTCAGCATCACGCCGGTCACCTTTACTTTCCCAGAGCCTGTCTGGTACCCAGTTGAGGCTGGGTCGACCTGAGACAGTCGCGGTCGGGAAAAATTAAGCCCAGACCACCAGCCATGAGCAGCGAGTTCACTAACAACTACGCTACCGCGACTCTCCATTATAATATAACAACCCTAATAATATATCAAATATCCTATTTAAAAATATTATATACAGTCTAAAATTCACCATCATTACGCATTGTGCAGCGCACTGTTTCTGGGGCCAGTTTAAAAGATACATATCTAAGATGTAACATTGCAACCTCTGACCGCTACCTTCATTGCTTATTGCCAAAACAATTATGTCACTTTCATTCATTCGGAAGCTAAATTCTTACGCATTCAGCCCAGTCATAGTTAAAAAAGAACCCTTGATTAAATAGTACGATGTCTAATTATGAATTGAATCCCGAATTATATATAAAATAGTAGAAAATGATATGAAATAATAGAAATAAGTAACTAAACATTATTAGAATAGTATACGGTAATCGCCCGTTTCATATTAAAAAGACATATGTCTTCTACAGTGTACACGTTTGTCAAGCTGTGATCTGCTTTTGAAGTGGTGACTTTTACGAATTCAACATGAACCAAGTGGATTATTTATTACTAAATCCGTTTCATTCCTTAAAGATAGAATAAAAGCTTGAAATTAAACGGCTTGGTTGTAGGGATCTCAAAAATGTAAGTGAAATATTTTAAAAAAACACGGGAAAGTTCACCTCATTTAGAAAATGCCTGTAAATTAAAAATATTTGGGACTGTAAACATTGCTCATGACAAGAAGTCTGATTTATTGGAATGTTTCGGAAAAGATTGAGGAAGAAAATGGATGGGATAATGTAACAGTGAGTCAAGCTTTTGGTTTACAACTTTGCTTAACAATCCAGAAATTTTGTTTTTTCTAAATTTGTTCTATGACACGAAACATGTTGACATCTTGTATAACTCAATTCAAATGCAGAGTGCTACTACAGTTACCATATCCAATGCGTTACATCATTTTGAATCAGCTGTAACTGAAATAAGACAGAACACTAGGAGGTATCAAGTGAATGAAGACACATGTTCTGTTCCCCCAAGAAAACGCACTAAACACAGCTCTGAAGTAAACCTGGCAGCAGATGCCCAAGAAGATGTTACACAGTGATTAACCAACTGAAAGAACGATTCCAAGAGTCCCAAATATTTAGTAGCTTCGAAATTATTGACACAAAGAAATTTGTTACGTTCAGAGAACTTTTCCTAGTTAACGTAGTCAGCACTTTTGCATCAAGCTACAGTCCCATTACTTGCAAAGAGAAATTGACAAAGGAACTACCAGTGATCTATCGCAATGATACTTTCAAAATTATTCCTTTAGTCTGTGATTTATACAGTTTTTTCATGCATCATTACTTCCAGGAATCGTTTTCTGAAGTATACAAAACTGCAAATTGCACTAACCACTCCAGTCTCAACAGTAGATGCAGAGCGATGTTTCAGCACCTTGAAAAAAATAAATTCACTGACTGTTTGTTCAGTTCATAATAACGAAATTTGTGAAATTCGAAACTTCAACAACAGTCATCAATATGTTTGCCAGCCAGAAAAACAGACGTGCTCAACTCTTCTACAAGTAAAACAATTGGTTGAGTTCAGTTTTGTACCTTAGTTATATGGTATATATTTTAGGTTTTGTCGAACCCCAATGAATTATGAGTTTTTACCATTCTTCCTATAGTGAGTGGGGGAGAGTTTCCGACTTTCTTGCAATGAGAGCTGACAATTATGGTGCGACCATTGATTCAGGGGAAGTGAGTATACGCTTACACACGACTCGTACCTTGTTACTTCTTACAGTTGCTTTGCACTTATGCAACTTTTTTATTAGACAGCGGCCAGGAGGTGCGTGCATTCACTAAGATTTAGGGCCTGAGAGACGTGTCTGTGATTGATATACTACCTATACCAGAGTAGCTCTCTCTCGATTTCCCCCTTCCACCACTTAACCAGACATGATTCTCTGTCTATTTCCAGGGTCACCACGAGAAGGTGGAGTCGGGTCTTGATCAGTGCCAGCTCACTTACCCTGGTTGGCGTTGTCCCGTTTTGTTATTTGCGCATGCGACCCCATATAATTATAGTAAAGGGGAAATAACTTCCCAGAATTTACTAATAATAGTAAATACTAAAGTATGACATAGCCCAAAAACCATATTTCCGACAATATTTGTCTGACCCCACCAACAAAAATGTCAACGAGCCGCCTGATGTATAGTATATTATTAATAATATACAAGCTATTGCTGTAACTGCTGTTGGCATCACTTCCCATACCTATCTACAGTATGATACGCCCAGTGCCGGATTAGGCTAGCGCGGGGCCCGTAGCAAATTTTAGCGCGGGGCCCTAGGTTTTGTATGATAATAAAATAAAACACAACTTTTACAAACAAACTTTTCTTGATTTAATGTGAACAAATTTAGAGATAATACTAGACAAATCAATTTCTCTAAGTAAATTACTTTCAATGTTCATTAAGGTGAGGTTATTTAGACGATCTTGTCCCATCATGTTCCTTAACTCACTTTTATACGCTTTAATGTTGAAAAGAACGTTCTCCGCTGCAGTTAGTAATCATTAAAAACTAGTAAATTCGTAAGACTATTTCTACATTTGGGAAACACGACTCTAATAAATTGTCCATTATAAGTTTATAAAATTGCAGTTCTAGAGCCTCATGCTTTTCGTTGCAAATAGCAGCAGCTACATTAGTTTTAAGAAGTTCAGTGAACTGCATAAGTTCGTCGCCTATGCTTTCTTCCAAATCCTCTTGGTAAGAGCTGACAATATTTGGAGTTCTTTTCAAGATCTCTTCCTCTGTAATAGATTTTAACTGCCGGAGTATTCCAAATACACCAGTCACTCTATGGTACAGCCTAAATCAATAACTTTTCAAACAAAACAGAACAGTTGTCCTTTAGTTTCTGTATAACACAACCAATCTTTCACGTGAGTTTTGTTTGTTGGTGTATGTGTGTATGTGAAAAACGACTTTCGACAAAATCGTGGATTGTTTGAAGTTGTTTGGCCATTCACCAATATCGTTGGAGTACATTTTACTTTCGTTGTGTTTTTGGCTTGTAGATGATGTTGCTACATTAGAAGCATGTGCTGTGCTTTCTGCCTCTCTTTGGCTTGAAGATGATATGGCTAAATTGGGAGGACTTGTTGTACATTCGATTTCAGTTTGTCTTGTAAAAAATGTGGCTAAATCGTGAAGAGTTGCTGATCTTAATGGTAATATTGGTAATGATGATTCTTCTATAGCACTGCTTTCATCTACTACACAGTAGGACACATCTTCTGTATTTTCTGCTTCGATTTCGTTGGATTCAGCACCATCACACACATTTAAAAATTCAGACAGCTTGCGTGTTTTTGATATAACATCTGGTTATTCTTTCCATTTTCATCTGTCACATAGGCGCGGGGCCCCCTAGAAGCGCGGGGCCCCGTAGCATTTGCTACTTCTGCTACTAGGCTAATCCGGCTCTGGATACGCCCCCGTTTACGAGGTCCATCACCTACGCCTGTACGACTGGGAATAACTGCTATTGATCTATAAACATCGTCACCCGTGAATCAAAATCCACAATCTTGTATCACAATCAGAGCCCGTTTTATCACTATCACTCGCCCGAGTGGTTACCGAGCCCAAATTTGGGGTGTAAAGAATAGAACCACTGTTACCTGCCATGCATGTCGTAAGAGGCGACTAAGGAGGTTTGGCTGAAATCGGATGCATGTCCTAAACTTGTAGAAATCTATGCGTTTAGGGGCCTACCAAACCAATGTGCAACGTACACACGTTCTTGGCAAAGATCAAACATATCACAAAGAGTGATTAAAATTGGTCGTAAAGAACGAACGCAAAGAAGAAGAAGAAGAAGATCACTATCACTGGCAAAGATGTCAGAATTAGTCATTTTGGACCTGCCTATCATCAGCTAAATCTCCCATTGAAAATCTTAATTTACTTGCGAAAAAAGGTGCCGGACGACACAAGTCGTCAGCGGCGGCAGCTTTTCGATTTACAACAATCTACTAAAGTTTTACCCATTTAACTTTACTTTTGCAAATTTGTCAATTAGGGATGCGTGGCAGCCAATGTAGATTCAATAGAAATTAATGACAGATTTCTGAGTTTTTGTTTTGCTTAATGAACTTCTTAAGTAGTGTTTTATTAATTTTAATTTGGAAAAACTTCTTTCCCCACTAGCTACAGAGACAGGGAGTGTTAATAAAATTCTCAGAGCTACAACAGTATTAAGATACAAAGTAATCAAGTTATTTTGGCACAAATAATTTCAAACATCCAAAGGTTTCATACAATATGGTAGCATTCAGGATACATCACGTAATCCTTCTTGAAGATAATTTGCTTCTATAATTCGATTCTTCTTCTTCTTCGATCGTTCTAGGCCTGTTTTAATCATTCTCATTGTGATATATAAACAGCCAAACATCAGAACGTGATGTACGTGCACCAGCCTTCAGCACCTATTTGAGCTCAGTTGCTTATCCTTCGGTGGGGTGTTCGTTTTCAGCCAGCTTTTGATTTACTAGGGTGAGCTTTCCTTAGGGTTCGATCAGCTTTGCCGTATTTTTGGGCTTTGTGATCTACGCCGGGACATTGAGTTAGGCTGTTTATGCCCGTTCTGACTGAGAAATATTTCTCGGGGCTTGTAAGCTTATCCTCGGACGGCGTCTTACTCGTATAAAACACCGTGTAAAGTATCGGCCTTCGCCAATGTTCAGACCCGAACTTCCTGTCTGATCCGTACATTGTCGGCCTTGCTTTACCGTACATTTTAGTTTGATCCGGAGAAGGAACATTCTCAGCCTTTTCTAGACGCGCATTGGTACGTGGCAACTTGCAATTAACCTCGAAGCACTGGCATGGGGCCGAGTACAAACAATGTAGAGGGTCGTTTCAGTCGGCACTATCAGCGTAACTGAGGATTTTGCGCTCGCCGCCATCACCCGCCCCAGTTATTCCGGGGATGTTAGTTACGACTGCAATCGTACCTTGCCCGGTTGCCCCAAGGCTGGCAGTTCCGTTAGGCATCACCAACCTCAGTTCTTCCGGGGATGTTAATTTTTAATCGCACAGTACCTTGCACGGTTTTCCCAGGGCGGGTAGTTTCGTTATGCACTAAACGCAACTTGTTCTTTTGCGCTCAGCAAACCTTGCCCAGTACATGTGTCTGCACCAGGCTACCGATGCGGGGTCAGCTGCAATCTTCTCTCGCACCAACACGAGGGTAGACTTTTATTCGTTACGGTCCTGTCTTATTTATTCTTGCCGACGGGCTGGCAATGTTGCCCCCTCCTCAGGGCTTCGAGCTTCGCCCTACGTGGGCATACGTTTGGTCACTGGATGCACCTCTCATCCATGTCTGAGACGTTTCGTTGCTGTTTCTTTGCGTTCAGGGACTTGGGCTATATCTTGTTGGACATCGGTCAGGAGATTTGTGCATTTTGTTTGTATGTATCTTTATTGTATTTTCGTAATTGCACTGCTACCACTACCAGTAGTTTTCTCTCCCGATCCCTGCCCCTCTTAGCCAGACCGGAACCAGAGTCTGTTTCAGGGTCACCGCGTGGAGGTTGGGGCAGGGTCTTGGTTAGCGCGCCCCTCGCTAACCCTGGCTCATGTTACCACCATGACCCTTTTGACCCCATAATTCGATTCATTTTCCACAGAAAAGTATTGACTGGAGACTGGTACAATAATTTTCTACCGTTTTATCATCTATATCCTGGAGCTTTCAAATGTCATATAAAAACTGAAACATTGCTGCTATGTGTTTCCAAAAGCGTGAATCGTTCATTCCGAGAATTAAGGGTAATGTCAACAATATAATTGAAAAAGTTTATTTAAAATTTATTCTCCTGTGTTAAGGGTTCATTGACATCTTCCTCATAGTCAAATTGACGCTTTTTCCTTCTGGCTCTAACTTCAGTTTCGGCAGGAAATTCTGTAACGCATTCAAGATTCTATGCAATCTCATTAGCAGCAATTGTTATCTGATCGAAATCTCTTCATAATTCTAAGAGCACAAATTAAATTATACCACTGTCGGCTTGCTAGGCCTGTCCCAGTGGCTTCAGAATTCCCAGATGGGTCACACGGTGCACTAGACTATCACATTCAGGCTAGAATACACAATTTCCATCCAAAGAAAACTGAAAAATCGACTTCGGTTAGAGGCCGCAGAAATTCACAACCAGCTTGCCGCGCCATCTTGACCGGAAAAGATGGACCTCAGAGATAACAGAGGCGACGAAAGAGACTATCTACGAAGCGCATACTAGGGCCCGTTTTAGAAATCTCTTCCTGATCTGACGCTGTGAGGCATACCGGATTTGAGAAAGAAAGAAAGTTATCTGATCATATCCGGATTGTCTATAACTGTTCACTTTTTGTATGGTTTCTGATAACATCCTTACACAATCTGACAAATTTATAGTTATAGTCGCAGTCCTTTTCAACCACTCCTTAGGGGACGCTGATGGTGACGTTTTCATCCGCACTAGATCTGATGGTTCACTCTTTAACTTGGCTCGCTTAATTAAGAGCCAAGACAAAAACGACGGAAATTCTTCTCACGGACCTCCTTTTCACTGACGATGCTGCCTTAGTCGCCCACAGTGAGACTACACTGCAATGCCTAATCAATAATTTGTCAAAGGCATGTGATCTATTTACTCTGACTATAATTGTCTCCAAAACAGTTGTACTATGTCAGGGAGGTAACACAACAAATATCACTTTAAATGGCAACCATCTAACACCAGTTTAAAAATTCTGCTATCTTGTGTCCATGGTCACTGACAGCCTTTCTCTTGAAGAAATCAACGCTCGTGTAGCTACATTCTGCAAACTATCAAAGCGAACGTGGGACAACACAAAACTGACATTGCAGACGAAGATTCAAATATATCGAGCCTGTGTAATTAGTTATTTACTATATGGCTCAGAAACATGGACAGCCTACTCAAGACACTAGACGAGACTTAACATCTTTCACCTTCGATGTCTCCGCAAGATTATGAACATCAGGTGTACGACAAGATAACCAACTCTGAAGTACTGCAAGTGCAAACCTGCCTTCCATCATGGGCATGCTCAGCAGTGGACGACTAAGATGGTTGGGGCATGTGAGAAGAATGGAAACTTATCGCATACCAAAACAAATGTTCTGTGAACTTTCAGAGGGGAAGAGGCACCAGGGCAGACCACTGCTCATATCTTTTTGAGATGTCTGCAAAGCCTCAATTAAAAACTTTTCTATAGATCCCAGCACATGGGAAAGACTAGCTGTTGACAGAGTTGTGTGGAAAGCCAAATTATGAAAGGGCGCAGAGTCTTTTGAGATGAGACTTATGTATGAGCTGAACGACAAGAGAGAAAGCGAAAACTCAGAAGTTGTCACAGTAAAACACTTGCCAATTGACCGTCTTAAAGACGAAAAAGGCCATACATATACATATATATGATGTATAACTGAAATTAAAAAGAGAATAGGAATGGCCAAGGATAATTTCAATAGTATAAGAAAGTTACTGACATCTAAACAAATCACAAACAGGCTAAAAATTAGAATGATCAAATGCTATATATATCCTATATTAATGTATGGCTCGAAACATGGACAATGAACAAGCAGTTAGAAGACAGAATTGATGCATTTGAGATGTGGATATATAGAAGAATAAGCAGAGTTTCATGGACAGAAAAACAGACAAATAAACAAGTTTTAGGAAAACTAGGCATGAAGAAACAATTATTAAGAGAAATAAAATTCAGACAAGTAAAGTATTTTGGGCACATAAAAGACATGACACCATGATAAAATCTTTACTAGAGGGGAAGTTGAGGGGGAAGAGCAAGAGGAAGACCGAGAGATAAGTGGGAGGAAACTTTAAGAAATGGACAGGTTACAGTCTGGCAGTGTGCAACACCAAGGCGAAAGACAGGATGCTGGAGATTCATTGCAGCCAACCTTTGATGTGGAGACGGCACCTGATGATGATATATATATACATATATATATATATGGTTAGAGATTGCAATAGCTTCAAGACTGAAGAATTTATTTCAAATCAAATATCATGCTAAAGAATTACATCGTATATAAACTTGTAATTGTTAATATTGTTTGCTAATCCTCTTGCTTTAACTTTAGTTTCTGCATCTCTCTTGACGTCTTCTATTATTTGGAATAACGCATAATACATTTCGCAAAGTTGAAATCGTAAATGTTTTAAAGCATCTACTCTGCTTGACCACATCTCTGCCTATTCTTCTATATATCCACACCTCAAATGCATCAATTCTGTCTTCTAACTGCTTGTTCATTGTCCATGTTTCCGAGCCACACATTAATATAGTATATATACAGCATTTATCATTCTCATTTTTAGCCTGTTTGTAATTTGTTTGGATGTCAGTAACTTTCTCATACTATTGAAATTATCCTTGGCCATTCCCATTCTCTTTTTAATTTCTGTTATACAATTATGTATATCTGACCAAGATATAAGAAATTTTTTACTTGATGTAGTAATTCATGTATTTTTATATTCATTTCAGGTTTCTCCATTTCCTTGTTGATCACCATAGTATTTGTTTTCTGTATGTTAATGTCTAATCCATATTCCTTGCTAGTTTTGTCCAATTGGTTCACTAGTTCTTGTTCACTTTCTGCTACCAATACTGTGTCATCTGCATATCTTAATGTTATTTATTATTTTCCCATTGATCTTGAGTCCTGGCATTCCCTCTAGTTGTTTGAAGATTTTCTCTGTGTAGATGTTAAATAGGCTTGGTGACAGAATGCATACATAGTCTCTAGTGCTGTATAAAATGCATTCATTTCCACACATGCACACAGAGAGAAGTCACACTGAATATTACTTAGATTTAATGACATCTCAAACTTTGTACAAAATTACAACTTTCAAAGTAGAAAATGTTTAATTACAATAAGCATCAGTTATATCTCAAATATGACAAGGAAACAACTGTAAGGTAGGCTTTTGCAAATATTATATTCTAATACACTAAACATTTTGCTGCTTCAGTCAAATTGGTACATTTAAGTTGTACAATATGGATTGCAGTCATGACTATATACCCATCATTGATGGTCTCCCAAGAAGAGATGTTTAAAACATATGATATGCTTCAGTTGGAAAATGTCCCAAGTATTTACACATGCTTTTCCTGAAGAAATTTCATGACAGGTACTAATGACTGGATGTAATTTGTTCCAGATATTGGGTGTAGTTCTATTGCTTGATTTTTTTTTGACAGCTTCATCACATAAATAAAAACTTGAAGACACTTGCAGTATTGGCTGCAGAAATATACATTTATAATCAAACATAAGAGAAATACATCAATGTATCAGTATTTAACAACAGCGTCAAAGCTGCTATAACAAACATGAATGTTAGACCAGGAAACACTTTTTTTATGTTATTTTTCTCTCATTTATCTCTACATTTACTTGACTTGAAATGCTACTATCATATAACTTACATTTACTTGACTTGAAATGCTACTATCATATAACTACAAAGAGAAATGCCTTTTTCAACACTGAAACAACTGAGAGAAGAACAGGCAGGGTTTCGCAAGAATAGATCATGCACAGACCAGATAGTTACACTGCGCATTATAGTAGAACAAAGCTTTGAGTGGAACTCCTCACTATACGTAAGTTTTGGAGACTATGAAAAGGTGTTTGATAGTCTAGTCATTGTGGAGACTATTAAAACACTATGAGTTCCATCCAAGATTGCAAACCTAATAAGGGAAACCTATGAAGCAATGAAGTGCAGAGTCATACATGAGGGCCAATTGACGGAATCCTTTGAGATAAGAACAGGGTGAGACCCTGGGATGCCTCTTATCACCATTCCTGTTCTTGCTGGCCATAGATTGGATCATGAAACCAACAACAGATAACAGATGGGGAATACAATGGACACATGAAACAACTAGAGGACTTGGATTTTGCAGACGATCTGGCATTGCTGTCCCACAACCACACACAGGTTAAAGATAAAATGAATATTCTAAATAATAAGTCTCAGCAACTAGGTTTGAAAATACACAGGGAAAGACCAAGGTCATGAGAATAAATGTAGTAAATGTAAACCAGATTATGATGGAGGAAACAGCTCTACAAGATGTAGAATCATACACATACCTTGGTAGCAACATAGACACAGGAGGAGGAACAAACAAAGATGTCAAGATAAGAATACAAAAGCAAGGGGAAACTTTATTGCATTGAGTAAGATATGGAAGTCAAAGAAGATCAAAAGAAACACAAAGCTGAGAATCTTTCAATCAAATGTGAAGTCAGTGCTGTTCTATGGCTCGGAAACATGGAGGACAACAAAAGAAACCACCAGAGAACTACAGACCATAAATGGATGCTTACATAGAATAGAGGGGCTGAGATGGTATGATAAGATTACGAATGACGAACTCAAGAGAAAGAACTAAGCAGATACCAACGGAGAAAGAGCTAAGGAAGAGATGCTGGCGATGGATAGGACACACACTGAGAAGACCGACCAGAAGCATTGGTAGACAAGGCACTGTTTTGGAACCCGCAGGGAAAGAGGAGATGGGGAAGACCTAGACATACCTGGAGAAGAGAGCTGGAGGCTGATATTAAAAGGATAGGTAAAACATAGAAAGGGATGGCAGGAGAAAGAAGTTTGTTGAAGACCTGTGCTCTGTTGGGAGCTGAAAGGCGAAGAAGATAATTTGTACAATCAGTCAGCTACATTTTCTTTTGCTTATTCCATTTGGGCAAGTGTTACTGGATTAATATAAAAGTTTGCCAGCAAGCTTTCTATGTGCTGATTATGGTTGGTATTACTACAGCATCCCATGTTAAACAAAGTATACACAAGAATATAAAAATATTGGGGGGAAAAGGCCATAATCTCTGGTCACAGTATTTATAAACAAGCTGTATGAAATTTGGAGTGGATTTGACATTGGTCAATGGTTACTAAACCAATGTCATTGCACTCAGTGCAGACCCATAAGTGCTCAGTCTTCCCAACAGATACCGAAGAGTATGCATACTGATGGTTACTGTGGCTTGCTGATTAAACACTCCTCACTCTGTCCCTCAGGCATCCAGTTCTATTTGTACAACGGGCAACTCCAAACTGCTTAAATTGATGGATCAATTAAACATCCATTTTAGTGTCATCCAACAAGAAGTCGCGATGAGACCGAAGAACATCCCTGTTTTGGTCAATGGTGTGTGCTGAAAACTTTTTAACAGACAGGTCTAAATCTAAACTGTGCTTTAAACATTTAAAAATAAACTGACTTGAAAACAGTATCATACAACTCAATTCTGTGTAGCACATTATACCACTTTGGTACATCCTGGATGTATTGAGACTTCTTCAAACGCTCCATATCGACCACTTGTTAACCACTCGTGTGATTTCTATGTGATCTGAGCCTAAGAGCAATCGTACATTGTGCCAGTTATGCGCCTACAAGTAGGTTAGCACATCCGATTTCTGCAATGCTTTTTATTTATTAGAGTAGCTTCCCTAGGTCCTACATCAGTCGCCTCTTACGACATACCTTGTAGGTCGCAGTAGTACTATTCTTTGCTTCCCTTTCGGGCTCCGGCACCACACAGGCGGTACTGAGACTATTTTTGTGTATCACAATAAAACAGGTACAGGAAATTTCAACATTTCCCTTTACACTTTCGCTGCCACCGACGACAAAAGTCGGCGAAGTATCAACTCCCTTTCACTGCCGCCGCCGACTTTTGTCGGTGGACATGTCCCGGCGATGTCTTTTTAAGCGGGAGTATCGCTTGCAGCGGGGACCCGTGGCGTACTACTTCGTATTGTTCGAGCTCTCCAAAATGGCGGATCTAACACACGCGTAGCGTCGGTATAAGTCCGATTTTTCGTAAGTAAACAAAAATTTTCAAAATGGAAGACGTAGCTGATGAATAGTGATGTCCAAAATGACTCTTTTCTGACTTTTTAGCCAGTGATAGTGTTAAAACGAACTCTGATTGTGATATGAATTTGAACTGTGATTCACGTGACGATGTTTATAGATCGATAGCGGACATTCCCAGGGGTACAGTAGTAGATGACAAGACACCCAACTCGAAAATGACAGCATATCGTACTGTAGGTATGGGGATATCAGTTACTACAATAGCTTGTGGATTATACAGAATATATTCCACATATAGACAGGTTAGTAGCTCATTAATATATAAACACTATTCCATAGATTAAAATTGTCACTCTGAAAACTGATCATGTCGAAAAATAGCGTGGCAGTGAGCCAGACTTTGTTGAAAAATGGCTGGCAGTGAAAGTGTTAATTTACAAATTCAACCAGTCACTAAAGTATAACACACACTAGATGTCTAGCAATAGTAACCTGGCTGATAAATTATTTTTAGTAGGTGGAGTAAGTAAAGGTTGCTATATGTAAAAATAAAACAATGGAAAAATGTCTGCAACTAAGCTAACTGTACTTTCCTAGGTTGTACAATATTGGATCCGGTACATTTTGCTCCTATTAACATGACTCTGGTAAATATTTGATGCCAAGGAAGGTACTGCAGAAGAGCAACCAGATGTACTAGTTAGCAATCACCAAAAGAAAAGGATAATTAAATGTATCAGAAAGCCACCAATACTAACACAGGATAGACAATGAAAATATGAGTGGATTAGAGCAAGTTGGTATTCTGGGCCTCAGAACAAAATGCAATCAATTCTGCAGCCACATATATAAAATTCAAGATTGGCAATTTGGCATCCCAGACTGCAAAGAACATACTTCAAGACTGCCTCGATTAATATATACTGAGGCAAACTCCCTGGCCTAGTGGAACAACACTGGAAAGAAAACTGTATGGACTTCTGTGTGAGTTCAAAAGACTGAAGTTTATACAAGACAGCACTGAATATATAGACAGTATTTCAAACGAACAGAAAATGAAGTAAGGAATATTTGACATCAAACCAGACCTAAGAGTCTACTGGTGCTAAATCATAGCTGAGGTAACTCCAATAATTCTTTGGTAGAGTATTTCCTCCAATAGATGCAGCCAATGTTGAGTCACTGGTCTTCCCAATACTCATCATGATCTGTCAGATGAAGATACTGCCAAAAAAAAACCCAGAGAGATGGCTACTCTACGAACCTCTCATGTCTTGTAGAAAGTACAAGAGCTAAGACAGGAAAACATCTTAATTTGTTAATAAGACAATTTTGTTTTACACAGACAGTCGCTTTTTCATGCCTTAAAATGTACTGGTCATTACCAAAATGCCAATTCGTCCAAATGGTTCACCCACCAAGCAAACAGCATGAACAAGTAAAACTAGTCAGAACTTGTGGGTGAAACCATTTCAAACCGACATCTTTGGCTCGCTGTACCTACCAGTGAAATATCACACTCCACACGATTCAGCTCAAGGTATGAAGGAACACAGCAACCATATGGGGAACTCGCTGTGGCTTCTCATTCCCATAATCTCACACCATCACAATTTTCCACTACTTTGCTCTCCACAGTCCACACTGAAAGCTGATGATGAAAATGGAGTGAGTCAGTAATTTTCTGGAAATAACTGCACATCGACATTAATATATAGGTAAATGACAGAATTTGCACTTAAATCGACTTTAAAGAAATGTTGTCATCAGTCATAAGATAGCAAATATACTAAGATGCTCAAGATAAAAATTACAAGATGTAACAATCAGAAATGTATTCTACACTTAAAGCAAATCATGGACTGATCACAGCAGCATACTTGACTAATGTATTAATACACTTCCCTGTAAATATAGAAACGGTTATGCATTTCGAACTAAATCACATATTCAAAGATGTCCATATGTTAAACCTTATTACAAGCATTAATAAATTTAATATATATATATTGTCCATCTCCGCATGATCATCCTTCTCTGGCATTTAAAATAAATTTTGATAAATTTAAAGCTGAGGTTGTTTATATGTCTGGAACTGATGTCAAGCTTATATCATTCAAGAGCTTGTCCTGTGCAGAACTTTGCCTCTCTCTGAATTTCTCTTATCTATTAGGTAGGCAGATTGCCCCACCTCTGCAAACATCATGCTCAAATCATAAGTTTTAAGTAAACAATAGTTATAAACTTGTTCATAAACGAACCTAATCTCAGCAATAATAAAATCAGAATGCTTTCATATCTTACCAAATTTAACAAAGGTTGCTCGAGACCCATGCAACTTTGTTCTAATATCAGGCAATGACAATTCAGACAAAGCAACATTGCAAAGGTGAAATAGGCAGTTGTACCTAAAAATGGAAAAAAATCTGGTTTAAAACATGGAAAAAAAATGACATGATCCAGAATATCATCACTGTCCTGTACATTATTTACTATTGTGATATTATACTTGGCCCAGTTGATGTATCATGTCTGGTAAACTCTTTTGACCAAGTTGTCAGAAATTTCAAATGGATAAGTTCTGCAATGGATAGGTTGCTGAAATTGTTCCATCTAAAGCTGACTCATTTCAATGTAACTTTGTTAATTTACAAATTATGATGGAATGTAAATAAACAATAAAATAACATTTTGTTTTTCCGTTCAAAGTTAAAAGAGTTCTGTTCAAATGGAAATCAAAGAAACTTATGATTTGCTACAGCCATCATATGTCAAATATGTGTTTTGTGCATTTGATGAGCAATAGGAACAGAACTCTAAGCTGGCTTCACCATCATTGACATGCAAGCACACCCCTGCATTTTTAAAGAGAGATCTTTTTTCTGATCTTGCAAGATTGTACGAGTGATCATTTTCAAATACTCTCTTACTCTTACAGTTGGTAAGAGAGGCAGATAACTTCACTTCTTTAACATTTTTGTTTATTTTAAGCAACCCTGACAATGCACTCGCATTTGCAAGAACAGACTTTAGGTACTCAACTTCTGTTTCAAGGTGCACCCTATCTTCTGTCATTTGTTTAATTTGTGAAGATAACTTAGTGTTTTCTTTCATTAAACTATTACGGTCATCTTCTAAGTTTTTTATATAGATCTTCTTCTTCTCCCTGTTGACTTTAGCCTGTTGGGCATTCTTTGTTGATCGTTCATCCAAGGCTTTGACAACATCTTCTGAAGTGCAAGTTGTTGGCTTTACGATTTTTACTATGACATGTTCCCGTGTTGCTTTTTTTGAAATTTTCTTTTAAATTAACAGAGTGAATTTCAGCCTGTCTTGAATTAGCCTCTACTGTACCTTGAGAGCCACCAGAATCATCACAGTCGTCAGACTCAGAGTATTCAACTTTTGTTTCTCTAAACTTTCTCTTGCAACACTTTCGCATTGGCCGACCAGAAGCACTTGAACTAGTGTTTACAAGACTATCTCGCTGCTGATGTATCTTTACAAATGGTGACTGTTCATTGCACTTTTCACCAAATAAAAATGTCATTAGATCATCACTAGTTCCACTGCTAGACATAGGAGGCAGATCATCAGTTCCCGTCCAGTTTGGGTCAGATGTGCTTCCTACAAAACTCAATGATTCAGAAACTTGAAAACTCGCTGTCAGACCATGCCATGGAGATTTCACATGAACAGTGTGACTTTTTCCAATAACTGGCTCGGATATTTCTATGGTGCTAGGAAGTCTGTTAAGCATGTTAAAAGTTGCGAGATTCACATCTGGACCAATCAGACAGTTCATATAGTCATCTCCAACTAACAAATCATCCATGTTGAAATCTCCGTAATAGTCAGGTACTATATTTCTGTCATTGCTGTCAAGCTGCAAAAGATCGCCATTGCTCGTATTTCGCATTTCCATCATATTGTTTTGGGAGGGAGTGTGTATTAACTCTATAGACCACTTTTTTGCTGTGTGGCCGACTGCAATGTCCTTACGAATGATTGTCTTGCTTGTTCAAATTATGGGCACGACAGATTTGAAGACTACTATAACTATGATCAACTGAATACTATCAGTGTCCTGTAGGTATGTGAAGTATGAGTCCCAGTATCAGTACTATCAGTATGTGAGTATGTCAGTCACGACCGACTCGTGAATGCTTCCTTAAAGTAGCAGGTGATTAAACACTCTACTGTAAGTGTAATGTAAAATTATGAATACAAAATGTCACTCACTGCATATCTTATAAAACAAAAATTGTAATAATTTTGGATAAAGTCTTTCTACACGAAAATTGTTCTGAAAACTGTTCCCATAACATATATGTCATATGTCTATGGACGTTTCTTTCCGTTTAGAAAAATGCTCAGTTGTCCGAGTTGACTCGTCGTTGAGGCAGGGAAACCAGATTCCAGATGTAATAATTGACAGATTTAGTTAGATTAACTCTAGTATTTAAATACTAAAATCCCCTGTAGATGTGAATAAATCATAAATCGCACTACCTACACTGCTCGTTGTATTATATAGACACAATATAACCGATAATAGAAACTAATAACGCACCAAGCAGATATGATGAGATACATGTAGCGCAGTACTGGTAACTGTACAAATGCAGACTGGATGAGCGAACTACTTCGTGATTCTTTCAGTAGAGATCTACAACGTTTGATGTACGTTTGATGACGCAGCATTTCAAGAACATTCATTGGTCAAGAAGTTATATTTAGATACGTGACCTCACAGTAACCATTATGTCATTTGTTATTTTTGGAAACGGGTAAACCAGAGCCAACTATTTTTTAAGAGCCGTCCATCGCAAGCGATGATGACAACAATCTCAGACGTGTTCTGCTCTGGTGTGCGGAGGTGACTGTAGAGTCCAATCCTAGAACAGAATCCCTAAAATAAATAGCCGTCCATCGCAAGCGATGATGACAACAATCTCAGACGTGTACTGTTGCACCTCTCTGGTGTGTCCGGAGGTGACTGTAGAGTCCAACCCTAGAACAGAATCCCCGACCACAGGTGGGGCATACATGATCAAGGTTAGACATGTGCGTGTTGTGTGCTCTGTCTTTTCGCGCTGCTCGTTTTTTTCTGTGACTCAACAATACGATGATTCTCAGCTATTCGGGTTCCTCTTTTGTTGATACAGCGCCACATTTGGCGATCTTGCGCAAGGATTCCCAGCACGTATTGTCTATATCGAAGCATTTCAAAGACACTTTAAGAGTGTCTTTAAAGCGTTTTTCTGTCCACCAGCTAAACGTCTGCCCCTTCAAGCTCGCCATACATCAACTGTTTTGGGATGCGTTTATCAGGCATTCGAGCAACGTGACAGACCCATCTCAGTTGGGCCTTCTGCAACAGGGTGTTGACGCTTGGGATCTTTGCTCTTGTGAGGACTTCGCTGTCTGGAATTTTGTCCTGCCAGTTTATTTTTAGTATTCTGCGTAGACAGCTTGTGTGGAAATGGTTTAATTTTCTTGCGTGTCTGCTATACACTGTCCATGTCTCGCTTGCGTACAGCAGCGTTGTTAGCACTATGGCCTGGTAAACTTTCAGCTTTGTGACTATGCTTATCCCTTCCGTTCCCACACAGTGACACGTAACCTTCCGAACGCAGCACTGGCTTTGGATATCCTATTGTGGACCTCAGAATCTATGTTTGCCGATCTGGATAGGAGGCTGCCAAGATAAGCAAAGTTGTCCGTTGACTGGAGACGCTGGTGTTTAATGTTGATGACTGGATCGTAATACTGTTCTCTAGGGGCGGGCTGGAACATGACCTCTGTTTTTTGGTGTTAATGGTGAGGCCAAACCTATCACAGGCCATTGAGAACTTGTCCATGTAAGTCTGCATTTCTTCCTCAGAGTTGGTAGCGAGGCCACAGTCATCAGCAAACAACAGGTTTGAGATAGTTGATTCTTTTACCTTGGTGGAGGATTTTAACCTCCGAAGATTGAATAGGTTACCGTCTGTCCTGTATCTAATCTTTACCCCATGTTCGTCGCCTTCCCAAAAGACATCCGTGAGCATGGCAGCAAACATCATGCTGAAGAGTGTTGGGGCCAGTACACAGCCCTGTTTGACGCCGTTGGTGACATGGAAGGCTTCCGACAGCCCCTCTTCGTCAAGTACACGTGCCATCATGCCCTCGTGAAACTGTTGGACGATCTTGATGAATTTCTCTGGGCATCCAAATTTTTCCATGATCTTCCATAGACCCTCCTGTTAACCGTGTCGAAAGCCTTTGTCAGATCGACAAAGACCATATAGAGGTTACGGTGCTGCTCTTTGGGATTTCTCCTGTAGTTGGCGAGCAGCAAATATCATGTCTGCTGTTCCACGACCTGCTCTGAAGCCACATTGGGTCTCAGGAGTAAGTCCTGTTCCAGGTGATCGATTAATCGATTGAGGAGGACTCTGGCCAGTATTTTGCCAGCGATTGACAGGAGGAGATCCCCTGTGGTTATCGCAGGCCTGGCGGTTTCCTTTCCGCTTGTACAGGTGGACAATAGTGGCATCCTTAATTCCTGTGGCACACGTTCGTTGCACCAAATGGATGTAAATAACTCTGTCAATTTTAGCATCAACGTGGGCCCTCCTTCTTTGTAGACTTCGGTTGGTATTGAGTCCGCACCCGGTGCCTTCCCGCTGGACATCTGGCTTGTTGCCTTCTTGACCTCTGCTAAGGTAGGTGGAATATCAAGCTTGGCATTGATTGGGACCTGGGGCATGCGCTCTATGGCTTCATAACATATAGTGGATGGATGGTTGAGGACAGAACGGAAGTGTTCTGCCCAGCGATTTAGTATCTGAGGCTTGTCAATTAGTAGCCTTGCTCCATCTGCATCGAGTATGGGAGTGGGTGAGATTGTTGAGGTCCGTAAACAGTTTTTAGGGCATCGTAGAAGCGTTTGAAATCATGTCTGTCTGCATATATCTGGATTTCATCAGATTTTTGCTTAGCCATGCAGTCTTGTAATTTCCTGATTTCTCTGAGCCCTTCTACGAGCATCTAGAAAGCTGTTTTTTGGATGATGATGATGGGTCATTTTGATAGGCTCTGTATGTCTCATGTTTCGTGAGAAGGATAGACTTGATTTCTTTGTCATTTTCGTCAAACCAGTCGTGGCTCTTGCGTACAGAGTGTCCTATGAGCTCAGAGGTAGATAGGTACACGGTGTCTCTGAGGGCAGTCCAGTCATCGTCCACGCTGGTTTTGCCAAATTGGAGGTCCTTCAATTTGTCGTCCAGGGCTCCCTACCACAGGTGGGGCATACATGATCAAGGTTAGGCATGTGTATGTTCTGTCTTTTCGCGCAGCTCGTTTTCTCTGTGCCTCAACAACACGACAACTCTCAGCTATGCGGGTTCATCTTTTGTTGGTACAGCGCCACATTTGGCGATCTTGCGCAAGGGACTCCCAGCACGTGGTGTCTATATCGAAGCACCTCAAAGACACTTTAAGAGTGTCTTTAAAGAGTTTTTTCTGTCCGCCAGCTGAGCGTCTGCCCCCTTCAAGTTCGCCATACATCAACTGTTTTGGGATGCGTTTATCAGGCATTCGAGCAACGTGACCGACACATCTCATTTGGGCCTTCTGCAACAGGGTGTTGACGCTTGGGATCTTTGCTCTTGTGAGGACTTCGGAATCTGGAATTTTATCCTGCCAGTTTATTTTTAGTATTCTGCGTAGACAGCTTGTGTGGAAACGGTTTAATTTTCTTGCGTGTCTGCTATACACTGTCCATGTCTCGCTTGCGTACAGCAGCGTGGTTAGCATATGGCCTGGTAAACTTTCAGCTTTGTGACTATGCTTATCCCTTCCGTTCCCACACAGTGACACGTAACCTTCCGAACGCAGCACTGGCTTTGGATATCCTATTGTGGACCTCAGAATCTATGTTTGCCGATCTGGATAGGAGGCTGCCAAGATAAGCAAAGTTGTCCGTTGACTGGAGACGCTGGTGTTTAATGTTGATGACTGGATCGTAATACTGTTCTCTAGGGCGGGCTGGAACATGACCTCTGTTTTTTGGTGTTAATGGTGAGGCCAAACCTATCACAGGCCATTGAGAACTTGTCCATGTAAGTCTGCATTTCTTCCTCAGAGTTGGTAGCGAGGGCACAGTCATCAGCAAACAACAGGTTTGAGATAGTTGATTCTTTTACCTTGGTGGAGGATTTTAACCTCCGAAGATTGAATAGGTTACCGTCTGTCCTGTATCTAATCTTTACCCCATGTTCGTCGCCTTCCCAAAAGACATCCGTGAGCATGGCAGCAAACATCATGCTGAAGAGTGTTGGGGCCAGTACACAGCCCTGTTTGACGCCGTTGGTGACATGGAAGGCTTCCGACAGCTCCTCTTCGTCAAGTACACGTGCCATCATGCCTCGTGAAACTGTTGGACGATCTTGATGAATTTCCTTGGGCACCCAAATTTTTCCATGATCTTCCATAGACCCTCCTGTTAACCGTGTCGAAAGCCTTTGTCAGATCGACAAAGACCATATAGAGGTTACGGTGCTGCTCTTGGCATTTCTCCTGTAGTTGGCGAGCAGCAAATATCATGTCTGCTGTTCCACGACCTGCTCTGAAGCCACATTGGGTCTCAGGGAGTAAGTCCTGTTCCAGGTGATCGATTAATCGATTGAGGAGGACTCTGGCCAGTATTTTGCCAGCGATTGACAGGAGGAGATCCCCTGTGGTTATCGCAGGCCTGGCGGTTTCCTTTCCGCTTGTACAGGTGGACAATAGTGGCATCCTTTAATTCCTGTGGCACACGTTCGTTGCACCAAATGGATGTAAATAACTCTGTCAATTTTAGCATCAACGTGGGCCCTCCTTCTTTGTAGACTTCTGTTGGTATTGAGTCCGCACCCGGTGCCTTCCCGCTGGACATCTGGCTTGTTGCCTTCTTGACCTCTGCAAGGTAGGTGGAATATCAAGCTTGGCATTGATTGGGACCTGGGGCATGCGCTCTATGGCTTCATAACATATAGTGGATGGATGGTTGAGGACAGAACGGAAGTGTTCTGCCCAGCGATTTAGTATCTGAGGCTTGTCAATTAGTAGCCTTGCTCCATCTGCATCGAGTATGGGAGTGGGGTGAGATTGTTGAGGTCCGTAAACAGTTTTTAGGGCATCGTAGAAGCGTTTGAAATCATGTCTGTCTGCATATATCTGGATTTCATCAGATTTTTGGCTTAGCCATGCGTCTTGTAATTTCCTGATTCTCTCTTGAGCCTTCTACGAGCATCTAGGAAAGCTGTTTTTGGATGATGATGATGGGTCTTTTTGATAGGCTCTGTATGTCTCATGTTTCGTGAGAAGGATAGACTTGATTTCTTCGTCATTTTCGTCAAACCAGTCGTGGCTCTTGCGTACAGAGTGTCCTATGAGCTCAGAGGTAGATAGGTACACGGTGTCTCTGAGGGCAGTCCAGTCATCGTCCACGCTGGTTTTGCCAAATTGGAGGTCCTTCAATTTGTCGTCCAGGTCTCCCCTACCACAGGTGGGGCATACATGATCAAGGTTAGGCATGTGTATGTTCTGTCTTTTCGCGCAGCTCGTTTTCTCTGTGCCTCAACAACACGACAACTCTCAGCTATGCGGGTTCATCTTTTGTTGGTACAGCGCCACATTGGCGATCTTGGCAAGGGACTCCCAGCACGTGGTGTCTATATCGAAGCACCTCAAAGACACTTTAAGAGTGTCTTTAAAGAGTTTTTTCTGTCCGCCAGCTGAGCGTCTGCCCCCTTCAAGTTCGCCATACATCAACTGTTTTGGGATGCGTTTATCAGGCTTCGAGCAACGTGACTGACACATCTCATTTGGGCCTCTGCAACAGGGTGTTGACGCTTGGGATCTTTGCTCTTGTGAGGACTTCGGAATCTGGAATTTTATCCTGCCAGTTTATTTTTAGTATTCTGCGTAGACAGCTTGTGTGAAATGGTTTAATTTTCTTGCGTGTCTGCTATACACTGTCCATGTCTCGCTTGCGCACAGCAGCGTGGTTAGCACTATGGCCTGGTAAACTTTCAGCTTTGTGACTATGCTTATCCCTTCCGTTCCCACACAGTGACACGTAACCTTCCGAATACAGCACTGGCTTTGGATATCCTATTGTTATCCTATATTGAACCAATTCTTATGTATGGCAGCGAATCATGGACACTGAACAAACAATCAATACGATCATTGGAAGCCACAGAGATGTGGTTTTACAGAAGAATGTTGAGAATTCCATGGACAGCAAAGAAAACAAACGTGGAGGTTTTTAAATCAGGCCTGCACACAAGAAACCTTATCAAAAGAATAAGAATCCGACAATCAAGGTTCTTCGGGCATATAATGCGAAGAGAAGGTTTAGAACATTTGGTGACTACAGGTAAAATTCAGGAAGGAGAGATCGTGGAAGACAGAGGAGAAGATGTTGGATGGCCTGACATCATGGTTCGACAAAATATCGACGTCAGAACTGATTACATGCACCAAGCAAAGAGAGTT
Source organism: Arion vulgaris (assembly GCA_020796225.1). Taxonomy (NCBI): domain Eukaryota; kingdom Metazoa; phylum Mollusca; class Gastropoda; order Stylommatophora; family Arionidae; genus Arion; species Arion vulgaris. The sequence goes on from CM036772.1 coordinate 34,553,380, forward strand.
GTGGAGAGACATGATCGCCACGCCGGCAGGCATGGCATTTATTGATTGTTGACCTCAGAATCTATGTTTGTCGATCTGGATGACTAAAGTTGTCCGTTGACTGGAGACGCTGGTGTTTAATGTTGATGACTGGATCGTAATACTGTTCTCTAGGGGCGGGCTGGAACATGACCTCTGTTTTTTGGTGTTAATGGTGAGGCCAAACCTATCACAAGCCATTGCGAACTTGTCCATGTAAGTCTGCATTTCTTCCGCAGAGTTGGTAGCGAGGGCGCAGTCATCAACAAACAACAGGTTTGAGATAGTTGATTCTTTACCTTGGTGGAGGACTTTAACCTCCGAAGATTGAATTTGATTACCGTCTATCCTGTATATAATCTTTACCCCATGTTCGTCGCCTTCCCAAAAGACATCCATGAGCATGGCAGCAAACAACATGCTGAAGAGTGTTGTGGCAGTAACAGTCCTGTTTCACGCCGTTGGTGATATGGACGGCTTCGACAGCTCCTTCATCAAGTACACGTGCCATCATGCCCTCGTGAAACTGTTGGACGATCTTAATGAATTTCACTGGGCATCCAAATTTTTCCATGATCTTCCATAGACCCTCTCTGTTGACCGTGTCGAAAGTCCGTCAGATCGACAAAGACCATATAGAGGTTACGGTGCTGCTCTTGGCATTTCTCCTGTAATTGGCGAGCAGCAAATATCATGTCTGCTGTTCCACGACCCGCTCTGAAGCCACATTGGGTCTCAGGGAGTAACTTCTGTTCCAGGTAATTAAGCGATTGAGGAGGACTCTGGCCAGTATCTTGCCAGCAATTAATAGGAGGGAGATCCCCCTGTGGTTATCGCAGGCCTGGCGGTTTCCTTTGCGCTTGTACAGGTGGACAATAGTGGCATCCTTTAGTTCCTGTGGCACACGTTCGTTGCACCAGATGGATGTAAATAGTTCTGTCAATATCAGCATGGGCCCTCCTTCTTTGTAGACTTCGGTTGGTATTGAGTCCGCACCCGGTGCCTTCCCGCTGGACATCTGGCTTGTTGCCTTCTTGACCTCTTCTAAGGTAGGTGGAATATCAAGCTTGGCATTGATTGGGACCTGTGGCATGCGTTCTATGGCTTCATCACAAATGGTGGATGGATGGTTGAGGACAGAACGGAAGTGTTCTGCCCAGCGTTTTAGTATCTGAGATTTGTCAGTTAGTAGCCTTGCGCCATCTGCATCGAGTATAGGGTGGGGTGAGAATGTTGAGGGCCATAAACAGTTTTCAGGGCATCGTAGAAGCGTTTGGAATTATGTCTGTCTGCATACATCTGGATTTCTTCAGATTTTTTGCTTAGCCAAGCGTCTTGCAATTTCCTGATTCTCTCTTGAGCTTTTCTCCGAGCATCTAGGAGGGCTGTTTTTTTGGCTGACGATGATGGCTCGTTTCTGTGTGCTCTGTATGTCTCATGTTTCGCGAGAAGAATATACTTTGTTTCTTCGTCATTTTCGTCAAATCAGTCGTGGCTCTTTATATCGCTTGGCTGTGGGTAAACCAACAGCCGTAATTAGAATTCTGTTGGGCTACGCGGTATCAATATCTACAAGGAGAGGATGGTTGGGGCAGGGATACCCCCGCCACAGCAAAACGAATTTTTGCTATGCACGAATATGCACAAACTCGTGACCGTGGTTAGATTTTCTTAATTGTACAATCTTCTGATCTGTTCTTATCAAATTGAGTGTTAGTTGAAGTTAATAATATTTTTTGTCACCAGATTGTAGCCTATCATGTATGAAGATTTTTCCTTCTTTATGATCTATATTTGAATAATCAAACTGAAATGGTAGACTTTGGTGACATTTAATTTCACAGTTTCATAATTTTTGTTTTTTAAAGTAGCAGCGGTTTTTTAAAACCCATTTTTAAATCGGAAAGCAAAGTGGTTACACTTTATTTTAGTTCAAATTAAAACTATTATGGAGCACCTCCGTCCATGAACAAATAAATCTGCATTATTATTATACCAGGGGTGTTTGGAAAAATACGAGTGACTACTTTTTTGTTTGTGTAAATGAAGATGTACAGAGAGGCGTGCTCTCGGATTAGATAGACATTATTTTTCCCGCTGGTTCACTAATGTTGAGGTGTTGAATGAGAACAAGACACAGAGAAAGCTTATCATCAATATAAGAAAGAGACAGTCATCATTTTTCGGGCATGTGATGAGGAGGGAGGTTTAGAACACATTGTGACAACCAGTAAAATCGAGGATAGACGAGACAGAGAAAGATAGAAAGTTGTGGATAGCCTGACTTCATGCAGAAGAAGAAGAAGAATAACCGATGTCCAGGACACACTGCAAATATAGACACAAATATTTTCTCTCATGAATGTGCAGTGGACAGAGGAACAAAATCGAACAAACAGTTGAACAATAATTAAACATGTATTTAATTATTCAATGAGCTGCACCGAGTTTTATAATTACGTCACTCAGAGGCAAGACCTCTACATGACATTTTTCTTCGTACGCTCCATATCGACCAGTTGCCAACCACTCTGTGTGATTTACAAGGTGATCTGAGCCTAAGAGCAATTGTACGTTGTGCCATTTATGCGCACACAAGTAGGCCAGCACATCTGATTCCTGCGCTGCTTTTTATTTGCTAGTGTAGCATCCCTAGGGCCTACATCAGTCGCCTCTTACAACATGCCCTGTAGATCGCAGTGTTACTGTTCTTTCCTCCCCTTGAGGGCCAGGGCAACACACAAGCATGAACGTATTTATTATTCATATCATCAAATAGATTGTCCCTTCCAGAACTTGGTTCCCATGACAGCAGTCCTGAAAAACTCTCTATTCTGTGTAAGTTGACCGGCGTCAGTAGCAGTCCTTCTCAGATCGTCAATGACATCTTGCACCCATCGTCTTCTGGGTCTTGCAATTTTCTTCCAGGCATTATTCCTTCCAAAATTATCTTCTCTAGGCACTCGTGTTTGTTGTGTCCGAAATATTTAACTTCCCTTGACTTGATGTTCTTTAGTAGCCAACTCTCTTTAATATCAAGCTGTTTCAGATCAGAACATTTGTTCTTTTCTCTGTCCATGATATTAAGTACTCTTCTGTAGCAGTTGCATTCAATGGCATTAATGATCTTTTCCGCCGCTTTGTCAACGTTCCATGTCTCACAACCATATGTTGCCAATGGAAAAACGCAGGCTCTTAAACACTTGATTCGCCCGAGAGGTTACCGGGGCCCAAATTTGGGGTGTAAAGAATAGAACCACTGTTACCTGCCACGCATGTTGTAAGAGGCGACTAAGAAGGTTTGGCTGAAATCGGATGCATGTGTCCTAAACGTGTAGAAGTCTATGCGTTTAGGGTCTACCAAACCAATGTGCAACGTATACACGTTCTTGACAAAGATCAAACATATCACAAAGAGTGATTAAAATTGGTTGTAAAGAACGAACGCAAGAAGAAGAAGAAGAAACACTTGATTTTTGTTCTTATGTCAGATCCCTCCCATAGGTTAATTTGTTCCTTTAGTTTTTGCAAAGCAATGCTCATAATTCTTTCAATTTTTTTATCGCATTCCCGTCACTTTTCAGCGATGCTCCAAGGTATTCAAAATTGTCGACTCTTTCTATCTTGTGGCCGTTGACACATACATTAGACCTCTATTCTGTTTTATCTGTTGTAAAGATCTTCGTTTTCTTTGCATTGAGATGCAGGTTTTGATGTTCGCTGTTTTTGTTAATCATACAGTATGTTTTTTTTAAAGTGAGTTTCATATTTAAAACATTTAAACGTTTAGTCTGGAATGAGTTTTCATGTTATTTTTTAATATAATTTTTCACCTTTGTGTTGCCTGAGCTCTCAAGGTGAGCTAAGAATAGTAACACCGCCACCTACAAGGCATGTCGTAAGAGGCGACTGAAGTAGGGACATAGAGAAGCTACCCTAGTAAATAAAAGCGTCGCAGAAATCGGATGTGCTGGCTTACTTGTAGGCGCATAACTGGCACAACGTACAATCTCTCTTAGGCTCAGATCACATATAAATCACAAAGAGTGGTTTAACAAGTTGTCGATATGGAGCGTTCTAAGAAGAATATAACTTTCAAAATATTTCAGATTGACTTGATAAGGCAGAAATGTTTTGTCATAATAAGCTTCAATTTTTTTAGGGCATGCGGAAGTACAAGGCAATGAGCAAGCAGGACACCTGTTTGATACAATAGTGAACAAGAAAGGATAGTCATAAATGACTGAAAACATAAACAAATATGTACACCTGTTCAGAGTGAAGAAAATGGGAGTGGTAATGAGGACTACCAGACATGAACACGTTGTTAGAGACAATAGATCAATCAACACAGATCGAAAGTGATTATTCATTATAGTCTGGAAGTTAACCCTTAGCCCTTTAGCTGCTAAGGACGTATATATACGTTTTCCCATTCACTTCTAAAGACGCATTAACACGTCTGTTATTATATCTCCTCTGTAGGTTAAAGGCGTGTTAACACGTTATACATTGCTACTGTCACTGCTATAGACGTATATTCACGTTTGTGACCTAGAAACAAAGAGTAGCTAATTTTGCTCAGCCTTCACAAAGTATGTAGCAACGAAAGGGTTACATATCGGGAAGAAGGAAAAGACCACCGACATATTTTGTTTGTATTTGTGTGCCCCTAACGCAGCTTCCGGCATGACGGAATGTTGTTTTCATTTTGTTGCAGCTTGGTATTCTTAAAGCATTTTGCGCAATGAAAATGTTGGTTATTGTTCTGTATCTGACACTGTTTATGTGCGTGTAGAGATCAAGAAGGTGGCAGTCGAATGTCAAAATTTAAAAAAAATAAATACTTCAGCAGACATACTATCATAGTCACATTTGTCACCGCACATGATAATTATTAAATCAGTAAACTTCTGTTCATCCCAAACCAGAAATCAAAACGGCATTTTAAAAACGCGTACTAAAAGAGAACGTAGCTAATATCATTAAAGTTGATTAAACTGTATAGTCAATAGTCTATTCTATAGTCAATTTAAATGTACATGCATATTCAATTATGTTCAATTCTCGTAGCAACTTTCATATAACTTCTAGTTCTCTAGTGTAATTTTTTAAAAATATTTAAATTAAAGTTAAGCGTATCTCTCATACTAATCAACTAAATGACACTGACTATTAATATTGATTATTTTAATATTTCGAAAAAATATTTTTAGAACCATATTTTAATGATTCATCAAATTCATGCCACCATGATTGTGTGACTGTGACCATACACCGGGCCATACTGTATTTATTATACACAGAATATTTGGTTAACCAATACGCAACAGTGTGGTAACTACTATTGTGTAAGTATAGGTGTATACTTACTTAGGACTTACTAAATATTAATATTCACGGATTCACCCACCCGAGTGGTTACCGGGCCCAAATTTGGGGTGTAAAGAATAGAACCACTGTTACCTGCCACGCATGTCGTAAGAGGACCTCTAAGGAGGTTTGGCTGAAATCGGATGCACATGTCCTAAGCGTATAGAAGTTTAGGGGCCTACCAAACCACTGTGCAACGTATACACGTTCTTGGCAAAGATCAAACATATCACAAGAGTGATTAAATTTGGTCGTAAAGAACGAATGCAAAGAAGAAGAAGAAGACTGATTCGCTATCATCTTTGGCTCTCAGTAGATTAAACCAGTGGGTGCCAGTTGTACATTTTAAAAATTGATTACAATTATTTTTAACAATGTGGAACTACTTGAACATTCAGAATGAAGGCATGCATATAGTCCTTCACTGCACTAGAGATACTCATACTCCCATTGTAAAGATGAGATATATGCATGGTGTTCTGTCACTATGCTCCCGTCATGCAATCACACAGACCAAACCATATATGCAGGTTACTGTGGATAAGATTCTAAAGTCCCCCTGTATCTCACAGGCAATCTCATTCCTGTCTATACACCAGAAAGTCATCAGCAAATGATAACGTTCTACCTCTTCCATCAAGTTGTTTTGTGTTTATTAAGGAGAACCTTGTGGCAAGCCTGAATATACAATCACCGGCTCAGATAACCAACCATTACATCACAGTACAACCTTCCTTTTGAACAACAGAGCAGCTATCCATCTTATGAATAGAGAACATTCACAATATCATGGCTGTCATCTTTATTGCCTTTTTCTGTCTGTTCCACAAAACTGCCAATTTTCTGCATCTGTTGTCAATAGGGCTCCTGACAAGTCACGCAAATTAGGAAAAGACTGGCTGGTATTCCTCACTTTCATTCTGCGATGAAACTGCCAAAATTGATGCAGTTACTTATCACACAGACCTGTATTATGAAAGCCTCCTATAAATCCTCTTTGCTTCCTGGCCAATTCTTTGAAATGATTATTGGCTTTGTGTTGCACAGCAGACTTTTTAGCACATCATACTTATTTCTTAGTTGTTTCTTTCGATCTCTCTGCCTTGATTTTGTAGCAGCCTCTTTTTCCAACCATGTTTTATCAACCTTTTCATTCCACCAGGGTGGTTACAGGAAGGGAATCCTAGCAGTATTCATTCTGGTATTCTGCCGCAATATACGTAATGGGTATTAGTTATCACTATGACATGTTGTGTACTGAAAAACAGTTTTGGGCATTCTATACGCAAGATTTTAACTGTGTCAAGGACAACACTGGGGAGATGATCACTTGCTGCACCTTGAGGACATTCCATTAGGCAAAAGCAGATTCTATCTTGGAGATAAGTGCCAAATCGATTACTCAATCTATGTCTTCAGGTCTGGATACTAATCAAGTTGGGAAGCCATCATTCAAAATAGACAAGTCAGAGTTTAGAGTAGCAAGACTTAAAGTGATGCCCTGTATTTTCTCTGTAGCGTTGCCTTGCTCTTTTGATCGAGCATTGAAATCACCTGCTATGAGAAACTTTGTGCCCTGAACATGTGAGAGTTCAAGAAAATCCCATTTATCTACAATATGGAGTTGATCCACATGAGTGTACACATTATAGATTTGCCATACCTGATCATGAATTATTACTTGAATCTCCTGCAATTCCACACCCTCAGGTAAGGAAACATATGCATCAAAGTTGATAGTCTGTCCTTGTTCTCTGCCGTGTTTACTGGGAGTTTGGTATGCAATCTGGACACTAGATGGCTTTATTCTGCTGTAAATATGTTTCTCCTTGGCTACCCTTAAACAAAAAAGTGTCAAATAGTGTTATCTGAAAACCCAGGAAATTATAGTCATGATTATTTATAGTGGACTTTAGCACTCCAATAACAGAACACCAATTCTCTCTTCATGATGTCTTAAGCCGTTTTTATCATTCTATTGTGATATATAAACAGCCAAACATCAGAGCGAGATGTACGTGCACAAGCCTTCAGTACCAATTGGAGCTCAGTTGCTTATCCTTCGGTGGTATGTTCGATTTCAACTTGCGTTGTGTCCGTTCGCTCTCCGACAGCCTTTGCTGTCCCCAGCCAAAACCACAAGGCAGCAGGTTGCCATTTTCTTTTAGGGCAGCGACCCTTAGACGGCCTGTCCTCCCGGGCAAATGAGCGCCATCTACCCAGCAAAACCTGTCGTTTTAATGGACACCTTAGTTTGCCACCCGTCCAGCTTTATGTACGGTTTGCTTCGCTAGCCTTTGATTGTCCCCAATCAAACTACAAGGCAGCAGTAGTTCCCTGCGATCGGAAACGCGCACTGGCTTTACCTCTGCTGGGCTTTCCAGTTGTTCTGCTCATTTGGGTGGGACGTAACCCTCTTGCCTGCCGCGCTTGCCGTGCCTTCCTCGCTTGCTGTGCCTTCCTTGCATACCGTGCCATGCTCGCCTGCCCCTAGGTGGGTCCACTATGGCATCGCCAGTGTGCGTGCTAGCTCTGCCCTGGTGCCTGGTCACCATCAGTTCTCGCCGTGCTCACATTTTCGTGCCTTCCGTATCGTGCTTCCATTTACCTGGAATTTCGCCGCCTGTGACTCAACCTGGTCTCCCACCCCTGTGATGGGGTCACGGGTTTCACCACCTGAGGGCCCACCTGTGCATCGCTCGCATGTGTACACGCTCTGCCCTGGTGCCTACCTCATCATTTCTGTCAATTCCAACCGTGGACCCACGCACAGCTCAACTCGACTCCCAGCATGCTCATCGCTCAAGAGAGAGGGTTCAAGAGAGAGCATGCGTGGACTCGATTCGCCCGCTTGGCCGACATCTCTTCAAAGGCTTTGAGTCATGCCCCCATCTCTGTGATGGGGGCAAGAGTTTTGAACTATGTGGACCAACGTGCAGCTCAACTCGACACCCAGCATACTCATCAGCTCAAGAGAGAATGCGCGGCTCCAAATTTCGCCGCATGCGGGTCAACGTCTCTTCGTTGGCTTTGAAACTCGACACCCAACATACTCATCGGCTCAAGAGAGGCATCGCGAGCTCCGAGTTTAGCAGCATGCGGTTGCACGTTCATCTTTCCATCATTTTCCATCGGCCGGGAGAGGCAAGCATTAATAGTCAATCTAGGAGTTCGCTCGTCTGTGTTGCGAGTGGATCCCATCTAGCGTGACTACCTTTGCATCTCTACTTGCCCCAGAGTAGCTCTCCTACGGCACCTGCCCTCTTAGCCAGACCGGAACTACCGTCAATTACCAGGGTCTCCACAAGGAGGTGAGAGCAGGGGATTAGAGCCAGCTCCCTAATCCTGGTGCGCCGCTTCCTTGCGCCTTTGACCCCGAACACTGATTCAAAGGAAATATTACAAATGTTATTGTGAGATTTATTTAATTACTATATTTATTCCCATAAGCAGGTGAAAACTGTCAAGATGTCTTATGTGAAGTCTGCCTACTTAACAAGTAGTAGTAGTACACCCCAGCCAAGTACAAGCACAGAAGGTCATGTTAGTCCCAAAACAGAGTCAGCTGGAGGAGATAGCAGTGTCATTGTTGCAAATTTCGAACTACTGGAGGGGGGAAGTGATGGAGCAGGAAACTTGGGTGCTGTTCCAGATTTTTTGAATGCCAAGTGGGATCCAGATGATCTTACTGACACAGAAGTCACACCCCCATCTCCAGCTTGTATTCGCGCATAAAAAGTAAGCATAATAGATTGAAACACACCAGCAGCTTGATGCCATGATACTGACTGTACTGATGACATGACACTGACTGTACTGCTGACATGACACTGATTGTACTGCTGACATGATACTGACTGTACTGCTGACATGACACTGACTGCACTGATGACATGACACTGACTGTACTGCTGATATGTAACTTATATTTATTAGTCTTCTTCTTCAATGATCCAGTGGCATTTGAGCTTTTGCCCTTCGCCCAATGCTATGTAGTGGTATCTGCATGTGTCTGTAAGTTGTTCTTTTGTTCCGTATAGTGTGTTCCATTTATCTGGCCTTGGAGGAAGGAGGGTCTTTCTGATGTCTTCTAGTGCTTGACACTTGAAGAGGTGGTGAACGGTTTCATGATGATGTGCACACAGTTGGCACTCTGGACTGTGTTGTGGATGAATTCTGTTCAAGTGATTATTAAGTGTTATGTGTTGGGTTTGGAGTCTAAAAATGGTGCTCTGATCTCTTCTTGTAAGGTGGTTGATGTTGTCATTAAGGTTAGGGCTGGCCATATGGGTGTACACATCTCTTCCTGTGTTTCCCATGGCCCATCTGTTCAGCCAAATTTCCTTATTTGTTGTCATTAGGATTTGCTTTGCTGTATGGAGAGTTGTTGCTGTGATTGGTTGTTCCTGTATTGACCCTTTCTTGGCTAGCCTATCTGCTTTGTCATTTCCAGGTGTGTTTGAATGTCCAGGGATCCACTGCATGGTTATTTTGATGTCATGTGATGTAATAAGTCTGTCAATATCTAGGGCTATATGGGATAGTTCAGATTTACAATGTCCACCATCCTCTAGGGCTTGAAGGGCAGACATTGAATCTGTGAAGATAATTATGTTTTGTGCCTTGATGGAAAGGCATCGAAAACAGTCTTCAGGTGGTACAACGCTGCTTCTATCGCATGAATTTCAGCCTCATAATTGGAGAATATCTCCCCGCATGCACCAAACAGCTCTTCGGATGATCTGTCGGGGTATTGTATATATGCTCCGTAACCTGCTTTGATGGTGGCTTTAAATGCAGATCCATCAGTATAGACATGTATCCATTCTTGGGGATAGGCATCAATGGTTCTTTGAGATGCTATCATAAGGCTGACTGGGTCGGAGCGTTTAGTTGCTTCATCTATCAATTTTGTTCTAATTTCAGGTGTATTCAAGTGTATGTGGTGGTAAGTTTGCTATTACTCTCTGCAGCTGCTGTCTTGTTTCTGGAAGGTGGTATCTGTCTTTGATTTCACTGACGTGGTGGAGGATTGACTTTGTTTAATTCTGTTTCTCTGTTTCCACTTCTCAACAAGTAGTTTATTGGGGTGATCTTGATTCATTCTTTTGATCCTTTCATAAGCTTCAACAGCAGCTTTGTCCCTACGCAACCCAAGAGGTTCCACATTTGTGTGTATTTCACATGCGGCGGTTGGTGTTGACCTCATTGCTCCGCTGATTAGACGTAAGGCATTGTTCTGTACTCTGTCCAGGGAATCAAGGTTTGTCTTGGAGCATATTTATTAGTAAAACCAGATCCTAGTATTTGCATCCAATTAAATAAAGAAGTCAGTTGAAGATCACACAAACCTTCAAGTACCAGCTAAAAGTATTGAAATAGCAAAATGAAAACAACCTAAACAGGTATATGATGTCCTCTGTTAAACAAACAACAGCTAGAGATCTGTTAAACAACACATCGTAGATCAATTTTTGATTAGCAGCACCACTTGACTATAGCAATGTGGTGTGATATAGCAATGTGGTGGAATGTAGCAATGTGGTGGGATGTAGCAATGTAATGGGATGTAGCAATGTGGTGGGATGTAGCAATGTGGTGGAATGTAGCAATGTGGTGGGATGTAGCAATGTGGTGGGATGTAGCAATGTGGTGGGATGTAGCAATGTGGTGGGATGTAGCAATGTGGTGGGATATATTAATGTGGTGGGATATATTAATGTGGTGTGATATAGTAATGTTATGTTATGCGATCGACGTCATGGCACATTGGGCATTCCCATGCATGCTCTGTCCTCCGCTGCAGCAGCCATCCTAAAGTCCATTTGCTCACCGTACCCATGAGAAGTTGATTACTATATCTTCTCTCTCTACCACGAAGACGACACTGTCTGGCATGTCCACACTAACGCCTAATTCTCGAACTCGTTCCAGTGTCTGAGACATGCCCATGTCACATAATTGAGAGCGTCACGCATCGATGATATCGACTCTGTCCATACTTCTGCCCGTTTGAGTCGGGCATTGTTTGCAAGAAAGTCTGCACGCTCGTTACCCTGCACTCCAGCATGTCCAGGTGTGTACAGCCAAGTCATTTTCTTGAGATGTGATCTCGAATGCTGTCCACCCATTCCACACGCATACTTCCAGATTCAATCAGTTGAAGCATATTCATCGAGTATATAGTAATGTGGTGTGATATATTAATGTGGTGTGATATAGTAATGTGGTATGATGTAGCAATGTGGTGTGATGTAGCAATGTGGTGTGATGTAGCAATGTGGTGTGATGTAGCAATGTGGTGGGATGTAGCAATGTGGTGGGATGTAGTGTGATTTAGTAATGTGGTGTGTAGACATGTAGTGTGATATAATAATGTGGTGTGATGTAGCAATGTGGTGTGATGTAGCAATGTGATGTGATATAGAATGTGGTGGGATGTAGCAATGTGATGGGATATAGCAATGTGGTGTGATGTAGCAATGTGGTGAGATGTAGTAATGTGGTGTGATGTAGTGTGATGTAGTAATGTAGTGTGATGTAGTAATGTGGTGTGATGTAGTAATGTAGTGTGATGTAGTAATGTGGTTTCAGTTTCAGTTTGGAATATCTTCATTGCACTCCGGACATGTCCATAGGTGCCCGATCTCCTTCGCAATATCTCCATCAGCGTCCAGCGACTGACCGTACCAGTTCTATTTTGATTGACGAGCCGACTCGTATACCTGTTGTACCGTTCTTTTCTTGCCACACCAATCTTCAAACCCAGTTCTCGCAATCTAGTAGTTGACATGGATTGGTTTAGATGAAGGTCTTCTCTGCGGCCACGCTCTATGAGGGCTTTCACGATGTCAGCTCTGTCCATTGGCTGGCCCTCTGATATAGCGGCAGAGCCAGCCAGTCTGTCTGCTCTCTCATTGCCAACGACACCCATGTGCCCCGGAACAAAGACAAGTGTAATTCTGCAAATTGTTGACGCCTGCAGTGATTCAGTCCATTGCCTGTGCACCGAACCGGCCTCCACCTTTAGGATCATACTCAATGAGTCACTCAGAATGCACGCATGAGTGTAGTTTTGTGACTCTAGCCAGAGTAGTGCATTGGTCACCGCCAGTACCTCCATTGTCATACTGCTTGTTGTCATACTAAATGCACCACTGGCTTCCTTGACCATTCTGCCACATGAGCTTGCAGAGAAGGCCCATGCAGACTTTCCGTGACGAACTACCGATCCATCCGTGTAAATCACGAAGTCGTCTGAATTGCAGTTTTCATCGATAATGGCTTTGACGTCTGCATTCAACGCCACGGATTTCCTTTCTGCAACCTTTGTCAAATTTAATGATGGTTGAAAAAGTGTTCCAGTATATTGGGGGCATCGGTATCCATTCTTCCCATGGTCAATATTATTGAGCCCGCATACCAGCTGAACAGTATCTGCGGCACGCCAACCATGACTTGCCCGCTTTAGCCGATTTCCACCACTGATGCTGAGCTGTTCATGCAATGGGTGATCCTTTTGGCACTTATTTTGAGATAGGCATGTGCTCTAGCTATCTTGAGTCTATACTCCATGGTCGGAAAATCCAGGAGAAACCTCATCGCCACACAGGGTGTATCCCTTGTGCAACCGAGGATGATGCGCATAGCTTCGTTCTGTATTCTCTCCAGTCTTTCGATTTGCGTTTTGCTGACAGTGAGGGTGGCCATTGCATATTCAATGGTGGAGAGGACCAGTGTCTGATACAGGATGACAAGCAGTCGTTGCTCGATGTTAACAGCCGCCATGACTCTCATTGCCGCCAAACCTTTTGCGTGCCTTGACAATGACATACTCAATATGTTCCCGGAAACACAGGCTGCGGTCAAATGTCACACCCAAATATTTCATCGATTTATCTATGGGCAAACAATACCGAAGTTTCACACTAGGCGTACATGCGTTAACGGTGTGATTATTGAGAACCATGTCACTGCTGCTTTGGTAGGGTTGACTAGTGCACCTGAGACATCACACCAGTCTGTGATGCGGTCGAGTTCCCTCTGTATCTCACCGGCAATTGCATCCCTGTCTTTCCCTTGTCTATACACTAGGATGTCGTTAGCAAATGACAAAGTTCTACCTCTGCCATCGAGTTGTTGTTCTGTGATTGACACAGTGTATATATTGAATAAGACAGGGGAGAGAGGAGAACCCTGTGGCAATCCGGAATGTACAGTCACCGGTTCAGAAAACCAACCACCACATCGCAGTACAACCTTCCTTTTGAACAGCACAGCAGCTATCCATCGGATGTATAGAGGATGCACCTGGAGTTTGATGAGCCGTGCATAAGATAAGCATAGGGCACTCTGTTGTATGCGTCTTCCAAGTCCACCATTGCTGCACATGTTTCAATACCTGCATGGAAACCCTCGAAGACATCATAGGCGAAGACCGCAGCGTTGCACCATGTTTCTTTCCCAGATCTGTAACCTCCAAGAGTTGGTGGGAAGATATGACGACTTTCGAGGTCCCATGCCAGTCGACATGCCACAATTTTCTCACGAAGCTTGCCTGTCGTGCTTGATGTAGTAATGTGGTGTAATGTAGTAATGTGGTGTGATGTAGTAATGTGGTGTGATGTAGTAATGTGATGTGTAATGTAAACAAAATATCTACAGTTTCCAGGATATAATGTTATTTATGAGCCAATGTTCTCAATATTCAAGTCTTGTAGAATGTCTATATTTTTCCCTCTGTGTCCAGGATGTTCTAAGAATTGTTCTAATCACTTTGTTTCAAGAGTTTTGATTTTGTTCTTTAATGTTTGTATTATGGTCCACGATTCATATTTATATGTCGCTACAGGAAAACTGAGTATTCTCAAAATAGTACTTTTGTTTCTTTGCTTGTGTTATGTCCAAGCTTCTTCATACTAATCACCTTCTGAAATACAATGGCTAGTCTCCTGATTTTGTTTGTACAGTCTCCTTTGTCGTTATTTATGCAACTAAGGTGTTCCAAATTTGTGATGTTCTTAGTGCCTTCATTATTGATAGTAATTTTTGTTTTGTTCACCTACTCAAAACAAAATGGGTTAACCCTTGTTCTATAATTTTACTATACTGAAAGATACTGTGGTCAGAAAATATATGTTATGTTTGTTCTGTTTTGTTCCCACAGTGACATCTTGGCCATATATTCGGATCCTCCTCCTGGTCTCTGTGTAATGCCTGATCCAAATAATATCACCAAGGTGAGCATTATCTGATTTGTATTTATATACTCATTATCAAGATCAAGTAGCTTGGCTGAAATCGGATGCACATGTCCTAAACGTGTAGAAGCCTATGCGTTTAGGAGCCTACCAAACCAATGTGCAACGTATACACGTTCTTGGCAAAGATCAAACATATCACAAAGAGTGATTAAAATTGGTCAGAAGAACAACGCAAAGAAGAAGATTTCTTTTGATAAAGAATATTTTCTAATTCTGTTTTTTATTGTTGACTCCTCAGAATTCCAATGCATATCATTCAGAGGGAGTGTTGTCTTCTTTGATTAACCAGTTACTTTTCCCTTCTGCCTCCTGGCTCCACTAGGCAAGAGAAGGGGACCTTCAGTATCTAAGGGTGGATTCTGTCGAGACTCAGAATCCGGCACTGTTCCTGCCTGAGGGAACTTCACAGGGCGAGCACCATGACGATTTTCTATTGTATTAAACTCTATGTGGGTTGCATGGTACCTTGGTTGCTCGTGCGCCTCCTGGCCCTGTACCTCCGACTTCAACACCTGTTCTTTAGGCAGAGTATGCTCATGCCTTCTTTTACCTCTCTGTTATCCCATCGCAACTTCTGCTTGGACTGAGAGGACTGCCATTTAACCCTTAGCTGGGGGACATGTTGCAACATTTTGCATCCCAGAGAGGTTGTAAGGCATAGTTCTCTTACTTGATCGGAGCCCCCTGGTATTTCCGCTGCAGATATGTGGTATCAGGGTGTCGCTGGTTCAAACTTGGGAAGAGCACAGTTCACCCACACAATCCCGCTAGTCATGGGTGCACCATGTTTGCAGGCCTTCATCACTAGCTTCTGTATCTGGGCTATTCACTGACCGTGTCACGTCATGTACATAGATGTTGTGTCTGTCTCCACCATTCCATCTATTCCCTTCCAATACACAGAGTCCGTCTCCACCATGGGTCTCCGTAAGCAGTGTGATCTAATCTGACTCAGTGCAATGCCAGTGTCTTATCACTTCTTGTCGCAAATGGGAGGGATGTGGGAGGGTAATGGGGATGTGGACAGGGATAATGGGGGATGTAGACAGGGAAAAAGGGGGGGGGACAGGATGTGGGAGATTAAGCAGGATTTCTCCTACCCACTCATGTTGTTTGGCCAGTCGACTGAGACTGTTTCCCGGGGTGTGGCACGAGGAGCCAAACATGATCTAGGTGAGAAGATGGAGACCAAGTAGGATTATGACTATCCATGGATACGACCAGGATACAGCCATCATTTTCCGTGAGGTACTACCCCTACCTTCTCACCCTACACCCCACATAAAGGCAATAAACCAAACCTTATCATAGGACAGATGGCAGCAATTTAAAAATGTAAACTTGTCACCATGATCACTAAAAGAACATTGTCCAAGACAATCTTTCTCCTGACATTATATTATCATTGCCAAGTCTGAAAGTTGATACATATGTTACTTGTAATAACTACAAGAATGCTGGTAAGAACATATGTAAGCAGTATGTTACTTGTTGTAACTTTTATTCAGTTTCTGTTTACATTTCAGATCCATGCTCTCCTAACTGGGCCATTTGACACTCCATATGAAGGTGGTTTCTTCTACTTCCTCATTCGATTTCCAGCAGACTATCCAATCAGTCCTCCTAGAGTCAGGCTTATGACTACAGGCAATGGAACAGTCAGGTTTAATCCTAACCTTTACAAAAATGGCAAAGTCTGCCTGAGCATTTTAGGGTAGGGTTTAGTTAGAATGTCAACATTTTAGGGTAGTGTTTAGTTAGAATGTCAACATTTTAGGGTAGTGTTTAGTTAGAATGTCAAAATGTGTCTCATTTAAGTGCCAGTTACAGCAAATAGTTAATAATTGATAATTTGTGTTTATGTAATATATTATCTTTGTGAGGGTGTGGGTGCAACACCTATGGGTGCTCTTTTTATTCTGATATTTGTTCTCCAATCCATTCGGTTTTTATATAAGGCTATGTTTCTTCTTCTTTTGATTTCCTTCATTTCCATCTCTTGTTAGCACTGACAACTGAGATATTCCATTTGACTGAACTGAGATATTCCAGTTGACTGAACTGAGATATTCCATTTGACTGAACTGAGATATTCCAGTTGACTGAACTGAGATATTCCATTTGACTGAACTGAGATATTCCAGTTGACTGAACTGAGATATTCCATTTGACTGAACTGAGATATTCCAGTTGACTGAACTGAGATATTCCATTTGACTGAACTGAGATATTCCAGTTGACTGAACTGAGATATTCCATTTGACTGAACTGAGATATTCCAGTTAACTGAACTGAGATATTCCAGTTGACTGAACTGAGATATTCCAGTTGACTGAACTGAGATATTCCAGTTGACTGAACTGAGATATTCCAGTTGACTGAACTGAGATATTCCAGTTGACTGAACTGAGATATTCCAGTTGACTGAACTGAGATATTCCAGTTGACTGAACTGAGATATTCCAGTTGACTGAACTGAGATATTCCAGTTGACTGAACTGAGATATTCCAGTTGACTGAACTGGCTATTCCAGTGACTGAACTGAGATATTCCAGTTGACTGAACTGAGCTATTCCAGTTGACTGAACTGAGCTATTCCAGTTGACTGAACTGAGCTATTCCAGTTGACTGAACTGAGATATTCCAGTTGACTGAACTGAGATATTCCAAATTTTTTTCTATTTCTTGATAAAAAATATCCTTTGCCAAGTTTGTTTTATCCTTTATCCGTAGTTGTTAGTTTTGTTTTCTTACATTTAGACAAAGGTTTTGTTTTCTCTTACACTACCATTATTAATTTTGCAATTTATTTCTGCAATATTCTTCTTCTTCGTGTTCATTCTTTACGACCAATTTTAATCACTCGTGATATATTTGATCTTTGCCAAGAACGTGTATACGTTGCACATTGGTTTGGTAGGCCCCTAAACGCATAGACTTCTACACATTTAGGACACATGCATCCGATTTCAGCCAAACCTCCTTATTCGCTTCTTACGACATACATGGCAGGTAACAGTGGTTCTATTCTTTACACCCCAAATTTGGGCCCGGTAACCACTCGGCGACTGCAATATTAATAGTATCGCAGAGAAAGAGTCACACCCGTGTGTTGCCCGGCCCGCAAGGAAGAAAAGAGTAGCGGCACTGCGACCTACAAGGCATGTCGTAAAGGCGACTAAGGTGGGGTTTGGCGTAGGGCTGGCTACCCTATCCAGTAGAAAATTTTAGCCACAAAATCCAACCAACCATGAACAAGTCACATAAAATAAAATAAAAACTGTGCCAACCAAGAGTAAAAGAAGCTCTTCTAGAATAGGTATGAAGCGATGCAGAGAAACCGCAATGAGTCTGCACTGCAGATTATCTTTCTTTCACCTAGGAAAAGCTCCAGAATTGGCACCTGGAATGTTAGAAGTATGTACGAAATTGGAAAGATAGCACAGTTTGTAAATGAGATGAAATATTACGGGATTGGCATCTTGGGATTATGTGAAACTAGGTGGAATGGTGCAGGCAACAATGTCTGAACACGGGAGAAACAATGCTGTTCTCAGACCATATGGAAGAAAATGTCCCCCGTAGTGAAGGAGTGGCTTTAATGCTATCTAAAGAAGCGGAGAATGCACTAATAAAATGGGAAGCAGTGAGTCCTAGGATAATCACAGCAACATTCAGAACCACCAAAAGAAAGTATTCTTGAATGTAACCCAATGTTATGCACCTACCAACGATAAAGAGGAAAAAGTAAAAGAGGAATTTTACATAAAACTTCAAAATACTATAGGTGATCAGAGAAATAGGAACATCAAAATTCAGATGGATGACCTCAATGTCAAGATAGGTTCGGACAACATAGGCTACGAGGAGATCATGGGGAAACACGGACTAGGGATAATGAACGAAAATGGTGAACTATTCACTAATTTCTGTGCAGCGAATCAATACGTCATAGGTGGAAGTGTCTTTCCACATAAAAGAATACATAAAGCAACCTGGGTATCACCAGACCACAGAACAGAAAATCAAATTGACCACATATGCATAAACAAGAAATTCAGGTCATCTTTACAAGATGTAAGGGTTCTAAGGGGGGCAGATGTAGATTCGGACCATCATTTGCTGATATGTAAAATTAAATTGAAGCTTAATAACATCCCATGAACATAGACACCAATATAATGTCAAGAAGTCAAGAAACAAAGGAACAGTTTACGATCACATTCTCTAATAAGTATGAGGTTTTGCTGCAATTAGAAGACGAGGTGGGTGCGGAAGAAGTCTGGCAGCAAGCCAAAAATATTTGGAATGAAACGTGCACAGAGGTATTAGGAAAGAAGGAGCGGAATCATAAGGCATGGATAACTCCAGAAACTCTCAAGGAAATAGAAGAAAGGAAAAGAGGAAAGCAGATTTAAATAATAGCAAAACTAGAACTACCAAAGCTATAGCCCAGGAAAAGTACAAAGAAGCTATCAAGAAAGTGAAGAAACAAATAAGGTTAGATAAAAGACCGGGAACACAAGAGAAAAGAAATAAAAACAATACTTGGAAGATCTAGCAAGAGAAGCAGAGGTAGCTGCAGCAAAAGGAAACCTTAGGGATCTTTACAACATCACTAGAAAGCTAGCAGGAAAATACAGTCCATCAAATGGGTTGATCAAAAATAGTAGTGGGGAAACTATCACTAATGTTAGAGACCAAATGGAAATAGGGATGGAATACTTCAAGGAACTCCTGAACAGACCAGCACCTACAAACCCCCAGATATCCAACCGGCAGAAATTGACTTGGACATCAACTGTGAGAAACCATCCAAGGAGGAGATTAGTAAAGCCATTAAACTTTTGAAAGATGGGAAAGCGGCCGGTCTAGATGGTATTCCAGCGGAGGCGGTTAAAGCCAATATAAACACATCTACAGAAGTACTGTATAAATTATTTAGCAGAATCTGGGGACCGAAGAAATACCAGCAAACTGGAGAAAAGGATACCTGGTGAAGCTACCAAAGAAAGGGGATCTTCAGAAGTGTGAAAACTATAGGGGAATAATGCAGCTGTCAGTACCTTGGAAAATACTAAGCAGAATCATCCTGGAGAGACTGAGAGGTGCCATCGATATAAAGCTAAGAGATGAACAGGCAGGCTTCCGACCAAATAGATCATGTTCTGACCAGATGGCCACATTACGCATAATAATAGAGCAAAGTATTGAATGGAAATCCCCACTTTATATTGGATTTGTGGATTATGAGAAGGCTTTTGACAGTATTGATAGGAAAACCCTTTGGAAATTGATGAGGCATTATGAAATCCCACAGAAAATTATTAACCTAATAAGAGCAACATATACATATGAAATGTAGAGTTCTTCATGAAGGTAAACTAACAGACACTTTTGGAATAGAAACAGGAGTACGTCAGGTATGTCTTCTATCACCTTTGTTGTTCTTACTGACAATAGACTGGATTATGAAGACCACAGTAACTAACACCAGAAATGGAATCCAATGGACTCTGACAGAGCAACTAGAAGATCTGGACTTCGCTGATGATATAGCCCTTCTGTCACATACACGAAATCAGATGCAGGATAAGCTAAACACATTGAATCAAAGGTCCCAGCAACTAAGGTTGAACATTCATAAGGGAAAGACAAAGATCTTGAGAATTAACCAAGCAAACGACAACTCGATCTCCCTGTGGGAAATCCCACTTCAAGAGGTAGAATCATACACATATTTGGGCAGCAATGTAGACAAAGAGGGTGGAACAGATAGAGATGTCAAAATAAGAATACAGAAGGCAAGAGGAGCTTTCATTGCACTGGGAAACATATGGAAGTCTAAAAAAATCAAATCTAGAAACAAAATTCGGATATTTACCTCTAATGTTAACACTTTCGCTGCCACCGACGACAAAAGTCGGCGAAGTACAAACTCCCTTTGTCATCGCGATGTCTTTTCTAAACAGGGAGTATCGCTTGCGAAGCGGGTCGCGTGACGTACTACTTCCGTATCATACCGAAAAATAGCGTGGTACTGGGCCAGACTTTGTTGAAAAATGCGTGGCAACGAAAGTGTTAAAGCAGTTCTACTGTATGGGTCAGAAACATGGAGATCAACTAAAACAATAGCGCATAAATTGCAAACATTCATCAACTGGTGTCTGCGCAGAATAGAGGGAATAAGATGGTATGATAGGGTCACAAATGAGGAACTTATGGAGAGAACAAGACAGATTCCAGTGAACGAACAGGTTAAAAAAGACGCTGGCGCTGGATAGGACACACTTTGCGAAAACCGGAGGGAATATAACAAGAAGGGTCCTTTCCTGGAACCTGCAGGGACAGCGAAAGAAGGGGAGGCGGAGATAAACAATATAAAGAAGAGTTGGAGGGAGCTGCAAGAGATAGCTAGAGATAGGAAGACTTGGCATGAGTTGGTTGAGGGCTTATGCCCCAACCCGTGGTAAAAAGGCAAAGAGAGAGAGAGAAAGAGTCAGCATCTTTGTTCAGGTATTTCCCTTCTTCCGATTTTAAAATAACTGTATTGTTTAAAAAAATATCAGAATGCAACCTTTCCTACTCCCTCTCTTATGTCGTCAAACCAATCTGATCAATCATCACACATTTTTATACCTGATCACTATAAAGTTATTTTATGATTTGTATTAAATGTAATGGAAACCTCATTTCTTCCATTATTCTGTATAATTCCTGATGTTCTAAACTAGTGTTTCCCAATATTTTTCAAGGCCTCATTGAAACCGTAACAACAAAACATCTGCCTCCTCCTTGCGGCAAAAAAATTTAAAACCATAGTTGCTGCAACAGGGAAAAATTTAACAACTAACATTTATCACTGAATTCAGTTTGACTGATCATGATGTAATGAAATACTATCACTGACAGTAATTCAGTCAAGAGTCTTTGATGTTACATGTAGTAACTTCACTGTTCAGTGTATTCCTAATGTGAGGCATGAACTTAAGGAAGTGAAATTAGCTTTCCAGTGTTTGGTGCAAAATTAGTTAGCACCAGTCTTAAATAAGCATGATCTATAATTTGGAGTGAGATAACAGTTATCACACTATGTATATATATATGCTGTGTCTTTGGAACCACCTTTACTGCATTGTCCAACTATCCTTAGAAGTTGTTTTCACATTCTCTGATGTGAGTGTTTGTGCATTTTGTCAGATTTCTTCCAGATCTCAGCCTCTCCAAAGGAATGCATGTTTTTTCCTTAGCATTCCATATTTGGCGAAACACGTAAAAACAAAGTAGAACATGTTTCGCCATTGCTTCATAGTTTTACTGCAGTCTTCCCTATATTGATAATTCCATATTTGAGAAGGCATGTTTTCTGTAGGCCAGAGATATTAGTAGGTCATCTATACCAAGATAGAAGAAACAAATGGTGAAACTCAAGATAAATGACCACCTACTCCCAATGGATGAATGTCCAACATATCTGGGAATCACCATGGACAGCAGACTGACTTGGAAACACAGATAGACAAAGCTGGAAAAAGAGCAAAGCAAAGAATGAGGATTATGAACAAACTAGCAGGCACCACCTGGGGTGCAGATTGTGGCAACTTGAAAAGGTTATACACTATAAGAGTTCGACCAGTACTTGAGTATGGCATAGCAGCCTGGGCCACAACCTCCAAGACACAATTTGCAAAGCTAAGCAGAGTGCAAAATCAGGCCTCACGGATCATCACTGGAACCATGAAGTCTACCCCCATAGAAGTACTGGAAACTGTGACAGGGCTCCTGCCAATGGAGGACAGACGGGACATGAGGGTACTTCAGCAAGGGGAAAAATTCAAGAGACTTGTAATAGTTTCAGTTTCTTTTACATAATAGTTGTTTCAGTCCTCATACATAATAGTTTGTCCTCATATATAATAGTTTCAGTCCTTTGTAATAGTAGTTTCAGTTTCTTTTTATATAGTAGGTTGGGCTTGATTATATTATCGCATTTACGATGATGGTAAACGATAGTTACTCCATTTATCCAGTAGTCAGTTAGTCCTTCATTTTGTCTGTAGTCAATTAATCCTTCTTGTTATTTGTAGTCAGTTAGTCCTCCATTTTATTTGTAGTTAATTAATCCTTCTTGTTATTTGTAGTCAGTTAGTCCTCCATTTTATTTGTAGTTAATTAATCCTTCTTGTTATTTGTAGTCAGTTGGTTCTTCATTTTCGTAGAGTCCCTTTCCTCTTTATATGTTTTCCCTTTCACGTTCTTGCATAAATGGTATTCATGTGGAGGTAGTCAGTTGATGGTATTCTTATATACTTATAATATAGTGAACATCCTCTAGACAGTTCGTAATATAGTGAACAACCATGATCTTGTTTAATTTATATATATTTATTTGATGATGTATATGTGTCAACAACACACAAAACACGTCCTCACTCGATCAATGTTATTGTTCGTCTCCTTAGGTTTTCTAATGTTGCTACGCAGTCACTACACAATTCTACGTCAACTAGTTCCACTACGTAAATGTCTCGTTCTAGTGTTGCTATCTGTTATTAACGTGCAAATTTGGTGCGCAAACACTACAGTCAACTAATTTCATATCTACCAACCTATCTATCTAAACTACCTGTCTGGCCGGCTGGCTACCACCTGGGGTTGAGGGACTGGCTGCATGCCTTCTACAGACTGACGAACCGTCCAATGCACCTCCGAATCAACAGCTACGGTAGGGGCAGATTAAAAGAAGTAACTTCGTGGCAAACTCCAAAGAACTTGCTCACTGAGATCCAATATTGGCACTGGCTCAACCAAGACACATTCAGCCAGCCAGCACCTCCCCTCCCTGGGCATGCAGTCTCCCAGAGCTCTCAGAAGAAATAAGTGGCATTGGCAAGAAAGGAACACAGACAGACCTGGAGAGAAGGTTCATCGCAGAAAAACACATAAACGAAAACTACCCAATGAACTCATGGACACTTGCGTACACGGATGGTTCGGCTACAGATGCCACCCACAATGAAGGAGGGGGAGTTGTCCTCAGATTAAAAAATGGAGTAGAACTAACCTTGGCTCTGGCCACTGACAAGTTCTCAACCAATTTCAAGGCCGAGGTAGAGGCCCTCAGTGCAGCTGCAAAAATGGCACTACAAAATATGAACCAAATACATGGAAAAATAGTGCTCTTGACTGACGCATTGTCCGCTATCTCAGCACTGACATCTGAAATTAACACAGAACTAAGTGATCTCAGGTTAACCGTAGCCCAGTTATTCTATGAATCTGAGAGAATAGTAATCCAGTGGATACTGTCACAGTGCAAGATCAAGGGAATGAAGATGCTGACAGACTGGCTAAAGAGGGTGCAGGAATGCCCCAAGATGACAACCTGGTTAGCTATGAAGAAGCAAAACCATCGCCAAAGGGCACTATAAGGCAAAATGGGATATAGAACACCCAAAACACAACAAGAACGATGGATATTACCAACTGTCCAGGCAGTCATACTTCGCCTCGGAACAGGTCACAACAGAATGAGACACCACCTGTACACTAAATTCAAGATAGGCACCAATGACCTGTGCCCCTGTGGCTTGGCAAGTATGACAACAGAACATATCCTACAGAACTGCCCCCAGTACGCAGACCTGAGAAGAAAGAGGTGGCCCACTTACACCAGCGTCCAACACGAGCTGTATGGCGTAGCTGATAATCTGAGGCAGACAGATGCCTTTATTAGAGATTCCAAAAGCCCAATCTAGTGAGAATGTAGAATAAGAAGGTACCAAGATGACCGTGTTCTCAATCAATGACAGCCATTTTCTCATGTTCATTGTGTTTCTGAGATTAGTGGAACAACCAGACACATTATTTTGAAGTTCCAAGTTGCAGGTCGAAGCCAGCAATTCTGATTTGTTAATTTCTTGGTACATTGATTTTCAGTCTGTGCTTTAGATTTTGTTATAGCTGCAAACACCTATTGAAGCAAGCAGGCTGGGGTGAAAACAACACATTATTGAACATGAGGTGGACGATTGCTTCTTTATGATTCCCAAAAATATACTCAACTGTCAGAGACAACCAATAGACTGCAGTTTCCAATTTGATTAACTCTGAAATGTTTGGCTAATGAACTGGTCATATTTTGTATTATTTATGCATTTAAATGTATAGAATATATGTTAACTAATGCAAAACATATGATAATGTCATAATTTAAAATTATATATGTTTAAGATGTCTAATCTTCTTGATTAAAGCATTTTTGTCTTTTCGCGTTCTCCTCAATGAATTGAGGCAAAGTCAGGTGTGGCACTTTTGACTGATTTTTGCCTGAAATCTTAATTACCATTTTCATGGTGTCCCTCGCCATGCAGACAATCCTTCTGCAACTTCAGTGGTAAGAGTATGCTTTTATTACATCAGCATTTCTCATCATGCCGCCATTTTGGATATTCTCTGCTGACGCGTTTTCACTTGCTCTTGTCAAAGCCATGCATTTGCTAATAAAATGGCATCTAATGACTCAGATTACTGTCCTGATGAAGACTATAAGGGTTAGTTCTTTGTGGGCTGCTTACTAGACCAGGTCTGCATCATTTTTTCTTGAAGACCTTATTTATTAATTTTTATCTTATAAATATGGAAATATTTAGATGTTACAAATTCCTGATTACTGCCTATTGTCCAAGCAACTTCATTTTTGGATATATTGTGTAAATATGAAGGTAATAAGAGACTGTTAATTGTTTTCATTTTATATATCATACCTTTTTCCCTTCTTTGTGACTATAATTATTTGCCATTTGTAGAATAATCTATTTTAGCATCACCAAAATGAGGTCACTGATATCACATATTACATGACATATGAGATATTAAACCCACATATCTTGATAGTCCATTCAGTTAGCTTTCAACCATATATAACATGCATACATTCAATGCAAGGAATATATATGGCTGCTAATAATAGAGCAGGTCATCAAAAATAAAAATCTAGGGGGTTTCTGTGGCTAAGTGGTTACGCCCTTTGCCTTGTGAGTCAAGGGTCGGGGGGGTTCAAATCCAGACAGCGCAGTTCTGTTCACAAGTGTAGTTTTTTCCAGGGACCCTAGAATTGTTGCTGGAGCTACGGAGTTCGTGCTTTGTGCAATACTCTCGGCAGGTGGCTTGCCATTTCTGCGGAGAGGAACCGAGCCATATGGGGTAAAACCCAGTGCAATGAAGTCAATCCTTCGACTTTAAATCCTTTCAACCAATAAAATTATTAAAAACCCATGAACGTTTAAGAGTTAAGGGTTGGTAAAACCAGGGATTAATTAAATCTCAATAGCACAATGCCTGAGTAGAAATATATAGTCTCATATGTAACATATATCTCTTAGCTAGCTTTACTGCCTCCAAGAGAAAGATAATACCAATAAATTTGGAATCGGACAAGCTGGAGATGTTGCATTATCAGCATAGCCGTGTCCTATCATTTCCCTGTCAGAACTTTCATCCTAGACCAGCTGTAAACCAAAGCTGAGGACTGGTCTGCCTTGTCACCAGTAGGGACATTTCCTCACCCTAGGATACGACTTGTATGCTCTCAAATGTGCTGCTTTGACACAAGACAATGATACAATACAGGTCAGGTTTGTTAGACACCACCCAACATTTGGTGTCAACTGTGAACCCATAGTACAGTCTACTGTCATGCAGTAGCTCATTCATATCTGTTGAAAACATATGTGTGGTCATGTGTGTCTCTCTATCTCTCTCTCTCTTCCACATACTATCACTTCACCCACATTCCAATATTTCATCTATATAGCACAATCTCACTAGATTTTCTAAATTATTTCAGAACATGGGCTGGTCCATCATGGAGTCCTGCACAAACATTGTCTACAGTTCTCATCTCCATCCAGTCTTTGATGAATGAAAAACCATATCACAATGAGCCAGGATTCAAACATGTACGTGAGTATGTGTGTAATATGAACAAGTAGGGTGGAGTGACTAACCATAAATCTCAATCTGTTATATTCTTCATAATTTCTTTTGCTGATAACTTTCTAGCATCTACAATCTTATCACACTATCTTCCTCCACTTTTCATGCCATCAATTTACAACGGTGAAATATCAAAACACACAAAGTTAGGTAGTATTCTTCTTCTTCTAACCAGGACTGTCAGTTTTCACCCTTGGGCAGCCAATGTCAATTTGTAGAATCTACATGTGTTCTGTAATTGTGGAAGACTTCTTCTAACCAGGACTGTCAGTTTTCACCCTTGGGCAGCCAATGTCAATTTGTAGAATCTACATGTGTTCTGTAATTGTGGAAGACTTCTTCTAACCAGGACTGTCAGTTTTCACCCTTGGGCAGCCAATGTCAATTTGTAGAATCTACATGTGTTCTGTAATTGTGGAAGACTTCTTCTAACCAGGACTGTCAGTTTTCACCCTTGGGCAGCCAATGTCAATTTGTAGAATCTACACGTGTTCTGTAATTGTGGAAGACTTCTTCTAACCAGGACTGTCAGTTTTCACCCTTGGGCAGCCAATGTCAATTTGTAGAATCTACATGTTCTGTAATTGTGGAAGACTTCTTCTAACCAGGACTGTCAGTTTTCACCCTTGGGCAGCCAATGTCAATTTGTAGAATCTACATGTTCTGTAATTGTGGAAGACTTCTTCTAACCAGGACTGTCAGTTTTCACCCTTGGGCAGCCAATGCCAATTTGTAGAATCTACATGTTCTGTAATTGTGGAAGACTTGTGTAAAGTGTATTATGAACAGATGGGTGTGGTGGGAGGAGTTCTTATCTAGCTTTATGCAGTTCAGGACATTCAAGCATGATATGCTGTACTGTCTCACATGAAGGACTGCACTTTCTACAGTGTGGTAGGTGTGTGGGGTTTATTCTATGTAGATGGTAATTCAGTTAGTTAGTTAGTTAGTTAGTCTTTCCTCTTGGGCCTGTGGGCGGCGCATGGGGCAGAGGTCATAGTTCTCCATGTCTCGCGGTTCGTTGCTATCTGTTTTAGGTCTTTAATGTTTACTAGGCCCATCGTTGAGCCTTCTCTGGTGATGGTTCTACGCAGAGTCTCTCTTGGTCTTCCTCGTTTTCTTTTCCCTCTGGTGTCCATATGAGGGATTGGTAAGGAGTCTTCTCTCATCCATTCTAAGTGTGTGGCCGATGTAGTTCCAGCGGCGCTTTCTTATAAAATTTGATACATTTTCTTGCTTGGTCTCTTGTCTTATTTGTGTATTGGGTCTGAAATTCAGTTAGGTAGTATTAAAAAGGTTACAACTGACTATACTACAACTAAAAGGCCCTAAACAAACAAAAGATATAAAACATATTAGAGACCACAAACTATGGTATACAGAAAACCATTAGGGCACCTATTTGTTGAAAAATCATGAATCAAAATGAAACATAAACCAATGAAAATTGAAACGTGGAAAATAAAAAAACAAATATATGTGAACATGAGAAGGAAGGGGATACTAAGTGTATCAATAAGCACATAAATAGCATGTCAAGTCCAAGAGGCTACATTGCACCATATAAAAATATGTCAACATTTTCTAGAACATATCAGCTCCAATCATGAGCGGGCTCCCTGTATGTACAGACATCATCTGGCCAGCAATGGCGGAATGCGGGAGGGCCATTCAGAGTTAGAACTGTTTGATTCTGAACACGACTTTGCTAGCGCATTTTCGTCATGTTTGGTCGGTATTTTCCGGTTTCGTTTGCCGAGCTACTGAGTTAGTGCTTGAGCAACGCTGTGAGCTATGACTGTTACATGGAATGCTTTTGCTGTGTCAACCGTGCGTTTGTTGTGTGTATTCAGAAAATGGCGGACAGCGGTTATGACGAACAAGCTCAATCTGCCGTATGCAGTTATATTGCGAGTGCAGAAAGCTGGATTTTGTCATGATTGATGTTCCCCTTTGACAAGAATTGCAATTCAAGTAATGAACAGTTTTGTGTTGCTACATTAGCGACGGCCATATGCATTTTATGCGGTGCAGGTTACTTTTTGTGGCGATGTGCGACTGTTTCATTCTGGAATTAGTTCACACAGGAAACATTTCACAGTTGTTAGCATTTCGTGTGATTTTCATTGGCACAGAAACGGAGCAATTATGGGGTGACCCGTTGCAGTGAAGTTGGAACCATACTTATGAACTATGAACAGACATCATTTGTAATGAGTATCTTTGTTCATTAGCTGTTGATTAGCTCTCCTCCAGTATGCTTGATTTATTGTTTCATTCATCACTAACATTCTCATGAAAAGTCATTTCTTTGTTATCTGTAATCATCATCATCATCAGGTGCCATCTCCACATCGAAGGTTGGCTACAATGAATCTCCAGCATCCTCTGTCTTTCGCCTTGGTGTTGCACACTGCCAGACTGTAACCTGTCCATTTCTTAAAGTTTCCTCCCACTTATCTCTCGGTCTTCCTCTTGCTCTTCCCCCTCAACTTTCCCCTCTAGTAAATGTTTTATCATGGTGTCATGTCTTTATGTTCCCAAAATACTTGTCTGAATTTTATTTCTCTTAATTGTTTCTTCATGCCTTCTTCTTCTTTTGTCGTCACACTGCTACCGGGTTGTTGCCCAGTGTCGTGGTTTTCCGTTTTCGTCTTGCGCTGTTCTGGTGGCTTGTGTGATTGTTATCTTTGCTCTTTCACAGGATGCTGCCACGCCATCTAACCATCTTTTCCGTGGTCTTCCTCTTGCCTTCTTTCCGATGTTCTGTTGTAGAAGACTCTGTATACTGTGGAGTTTGGATGCATTCTTATTAAGTGGCCAAACCACTTCATTCTTTGTTTATCTATATAATTCAAGCACGGTTTTGTGCCAACTTTCTTTCTTATGCTGATGTTGGTGATTCTGTCTTTTCTTGTGTTGTTGGTAACTTTTCTCAGGCAACGCATTTCACATGTAGTTATTTTTGTGACTGCGCTTTGCTCAATGTCCATGTTTGGCTCTGGTAACACAAAGTAGGTATAAAAATGCTGTTGATCATTTGTTTCTTAGCTGCCTGTGAAATTTTTGGGTGCCTTAACAATGGGGCTAGCTGGTAGGTTACAGCATTTGTTTTTTGTACTCTAGCCTCTATCTCTCTATCTAGAGTACAAAAAGCAAATTCTTCATGCCTAGTTTTCCTAAAACTTGTTTATTTGTCTTTTTTTTCTGTCCATGAAACTCTGCCTATTCTTCTATATATCCACATCTCAAATGCACCAATTCTGTCTTCTAACTGCTTGTTCATTGTCCATGTTTCTGAGCCATACATTAATATAGGATATATATAGCATTTGATCATTCTCATTTTTAACCTGTTTGTAATTTGTTTGGATGTCAGTAACTTTCTCATACTATTGAAATTATCCTTGGCCATTCCTATTCTCTTTTTAATTTCTGTTATACATCTGCCATCATCTGTTATCATCTGACCAAGATATAAGAAGCTTTTTACTTGATGTAGTAATTCTCCATATATTTTTATATTCATTTTAGGTTTTTCCATTTCCTTGTTGATTACCATAGTATTTGTTTTCTGTATGTTAATGTCTAATCCATATTTCCTGCTAGTTCTGTCCAATTGGTCCACTAGTTCTTGTAGATCTTGTTCATTTTTGCTACCTCCTTCTTTTCTTCTTCACGTTCGTTCTTTACGACCAATTTTAATCACTCTTTGTGATTTGTTTGATCTTTGCCAAGAACGTTTATACATTGCACATTGGTTTGGTAGGCCTCTAAACGCATATATTTCTACATTTAGGACATGTGCATCCGATTTCAGCCAAACCTCCTTAGTCGCCTCTTACGACATGCATGGCAGGTACCAGTAGTTCTATTCTTTACACCCCAAATTTGGGCCCGGTAACCACTCGGGCGAATTTCTGCTACCAATACTGTGTCATCTGCATATCTTAAGTTGTTTATTATTTTCCATTGATCTTGAGTCCTGGCATTCCCTCTAGTTGTTTGAAGATTTTCTCTGTGTAGATGTTAAATAGGCTTGGTGACAGTATGCATCTTTGTCTCACTCCTCTCTTTATGTCTATGTATGGAGAGTAGCTATTTTCATATTTTATTATTGCTGTCTGTTCCCAGTATATGTTACTTATTAGTCTGATATCCCCATCTAGGCCTATTTCTTGTAGACATGATTAGCTTTTCATGTTGGACTCTGTAATGCTTGTTCTTATTTGTTGACTCAGTGGCCAGGAAGAACTGGCAAAATTCAATGTCCTTTCATCTATATCTTCAAGATTCTTGACTAAATGCTAATAGACAGGATTATATTGTGTTAGGATATCACAGAGAAAAAACAGCATCAAATCCAATGACAGTTCAAAAGTGTTTAGACAAATATTTTCAATAGTATAGGGAATTAACAAATAAAAATAATTATGTCTGGGTGTTTACATATATGCTGGTATGCATTTGTAGGTGTGTATGTATATATGTATGCTTGTGTGCATGTATGTGTATGGCATAGATTGGGTAGAAAATGGCATCGATTGGGTAGAAAATAGTCAACTAGAAGATGTGGATTTTGCAGATGATATTGCCTTGTTAAAACAACCAAGATATGCAAAGAAAAACAGACAACTTCTCATCTAAAGCATCAAAAGTTGGACTGCAGATAAGCTATGAAAAGACAAATATAATGAAGACACCTATGGCAAGTAATGCAGATATCACACTGGAATCTAAAATGATAAAAATAACAGAGCAGTTCACCTATGTAGGTAGCAATTTTGATTGCACAAGAAATGTTAAAAAGAAATTATGATACGAATTGGCAAAGCAACATCAGCTTTTAAAAGTCTAAATAAAATATGGAACTGCAAGTTATATAGTATTAAAACTAAATTACAATTTTCAATTCAAATGTTGTATCAATCCTAACATATGCTAGCGAGAGTTGGAAAATGACTAAAGATATAGAAAGCAAGTTGAATGCATTTGAAAATAGATGTCTGCGAAAATAATGAATATAAAATGGAACGAATTCAGGAGAAGTGATGAAATCAGAGAAATGTATGGTCAACCACTAGTAACAACTGTTATAAGAAAGAGAAGATGGAGATATATTGGGCACACCTTGAGGAGAAATGATCAACGAATATAAAAGCAGGCATTGAAGTGGGATGCAAAGGGTTCAAGTAAGAGAGGACGACCTAAGGAGACCCTGAAACGAACTTTGCAGAGAGAGGCAAGAGGTATCAGTCTCAGTTCCATGGATGAGATTGAGCGAGTTGCCCAGGATAGAGCAGTATGGAGAAGTTACTTGCAGGCCATATGTAATGTATACGTACGAGAGGAATTATTAATAATACAATGTAATTTTGATTCTAAATTTAATTCGTTTGTCTGTCTTACATTTTTTAGAATTAAAGTAATTTCATTAGTCATCGTTCAAATCTTGATCTCTTTCTCTCTATTTCTCCTCTTTCTGTCTATCTCTCTCTCTTTCTGTCTCTCTCTCTCTCTCTTTTTCTGTCATTCTTTCCCTTTCTCTGTCATTTTTTCTCTCTCTCCCTTTCTCTGTCATTCTTTCTCTCTCTCCCTTTCTCTGTCATTCTTTCTCTCTCTCCCTTTCTCTTGTGTTTGGTTGGTTGGAGTAGACAGTCATAGCCCCCCTGTCTGATCTGTCTGAGTAGGTGAATCCCCACACTTGGAGTTGCTGACAATGCTGACAATGGAAATCCGTTATCTTTGACAAAAAGTTATAGATAACATCAAACCCAAAAATGAGATCTAGAAAGAAGGATAAAAACTCATATTACCTTGTGGATCCCCATAAGAGGTGGGGAAGCTAATTATATTACCTTGTTGATCCCCATAAGAAGTGGGGAAGCTAATTATATTACCTTGTTGATCCCCACAAGAAGTGGGGAAGATAATTATATTACCTTGTGTGACTCATTTCCAGTTAGTTTGTGACTCATTTCCAGTTAGTTTGTGACTCATTTCCAGTTAGTTTGTGACTCATTAGTTGGACAGATTCTATCTACCTGATTTGTGTTCAACATCATGTCTACTGTTTATATACCAAATTTGATATATTTCTATCAAGGGGTAAGGTTTTCACAATTAAAACTATGAACATATCACAAAGAGTTAATTGAAGAATATGGCTTTCACTGTTACCATTGTAAATATTTCTATCTCACTCAATGATAACTTAACAATTATATGTTATGCAATCAGCGTCATGGCACATTGGACGTTCCCATGCGTGCTCTGTCCTCCGCTGCAGCAGCCACCCCAAAGTCCACTTGCTCACCGTACCCATGAGAAGTTGATTTAAACATCTTCTCTCTCTACCATGAAGATGACACTGTCTGGCATGTCCAAATGTAACTCCTAATTCTCTCACTCGTTCTAGTGTCTGGGACTCGCCTATATCACATAAATGAGAGTGTACTGCATTGTTGACATGGACTCTGTCCATATTTCTGCCCGCTTTAATCAGAGTCGTATTTGCAAAAAAGCCAGCACGTTCATTACCCTGCTTACCAGCATGTCCAGGTATGTCCAGGTATGTACAGCCAAGTTATTGTCTTGAGATGTGATATCGAATGCTGTCGACGCATTCCACTAGCAGACTTCCAGATTAAATCTTTTGAAGAATATTCATTGAGTCTGATATGATAATCGTATGGGTTACCTATTGCTCAGCCACCCACCAGAGAGCCCTGGAGGCAGCAGTGATCTCCATAGTCATGCTCGATGTTGTTGTCTCGAAAGTGCTGGAGTCCTCATGAAGTGTGCTACCGTTTGGTACGCTGAATAAGCCCAAGATGATCAAAATAAGAATTGTATAATGTTATGAAGCGAAACTGCGCATAATTATATAGATGTCTATGTAGCTGAATCATTTAATAGCCATACATTCTACAGTAAGTTTGTACATTATCAGCAAAAGATTATTTAGTTGTATAAAGCTATCTAAGAAATACATATTTACATCGCCATCGATCGGTTGAATTCCAAAGATAAACAAGGTGAAACAGATAAAAAATCAACATTTTATTTTAAACTTTACTTGTGTACGCTGCGGTCTGTGATTTATGTATGTGATGTATTATGTATATAGATGTGTGTGTGTGTACATGTGTGTAGCAGAATGCATTCTGGTTGGGAACATATGATGAGAATTGGTTGCAATGTGTTCCTATTTGTCAGGAACGAACTTCTGGTGATTCCAAACATTACAATGATATCATTCAACATGAGACATTACGTGTGGCTGTCTGTGATATGATTGAAGGCAACATTAGAATCCCTGACACATTGAGGTAAGAAGTCTATACGTTGAGGTAAGAAGTCTATACGTTGAGATAAGAAGTCTATACGTTGAGATAAGAAATATATACATTGAGATAAGAAGTCTATACGTTGAGATAAGAAGTCTATACGTTGAGGTAAGAAGTCTATACGTTGAGATAAGAAGTCTATACGTTGAGATAAGAAGTCTATACGTTGAGATAAGAAGTCTATACGTTGAGATAAGAAGTCTATACTTTGAGATAAGAAGTCTATACGTTGAGATAAGAAGTCTATATGTTGAGATAAGCAGTCTATACGTTGAGATAAGAAGTCTATACGTTGAGATAAGAAGTCTATACTTCTTGAGTTAGACAATCATTTAGATGACAAAGAATTGCTTGAATCAATTGATATTCAAGCCAGATATGATCACTATGGAGAACAAGCTGCAGTACTTGGGTTGATATGATAACATGGTATGCGTAATATATCGCTGCAGTACCGGTTTATACGATAACATGGTATGCGTAATATATCGCTGCAGTGGCTGGGTTGATACGATAACATGGTATGCGTAATATATCGCTGCAGTGGCTGGGTTGATACGATAACATGGTATGCGTAATATATTGCTGCAGTACCTGGGTTTATACGATAACATGGTATGCGTAATATATTGCTGCAGTACCTGAGTTTATACGATAACATGGTATGCGTAATATATTGCTGCAGTACCTGGGTTTATACGATAACATGGTATGCGTAATATATTGCTGCAGTACCTGGGTTTATACGATAACATGGTATGCGTAATATATCGCTGCAGTGGCTGGGTTTATACGATAACATGGTATGCGTAATATATTGCTGCAGTACCCGGGTTGATACGATAACATGGTATGCGTAATATATCAAGTAAATCAAGTAACAGTTTCATCTAATGTAAATATATAATAAGAAATATGGGAAATGATAGGGTAGGTCTGAGATGGCTGGGACATGTGTGCCACATGAGCCATGCTAGAATCCCACAAGATGTTCTATATGGCCAACTCACGACTGGTATCAGACAGCATGGACCCCAATTACTAGGCTTTATTGACACCTGCAAACATGATCTAACCATGTAGTATAGATAAAGATAATTGGGAGTGGTTGGCTAGAGACGGGCAGGCATGGTGAGCAGCAGGAAGATATGGCTCAAAAAGAAAAGAGAAACACCATTGCATATGGAGGCAAAAGATAGGACAGAGAGACCATCCTCTACATCAGCTCCAGTCACCACTTTCTTCTGCAGCAGTTTTGGAAATTTAGGGACACCTTGAAACGAACTTTGCTGAGAGAGACAAGAAACTTAATTACATGAAAGAGATTGAATGAGTTGCCCAGGACAAAGCAGTATGGAGAAATTACTTGCAGGTCCTATGTAACGTATAATAGTGTGAGAGGAATATATAGATATAATTTTGGCAGGGATAGGACAGAATAGACACCATTTACAGCCATTCAAGACTGTGATCCAGCACACAACAAACTATGTGATGAAAACATGTTGTTTCCTCAGACAGAGAGATGACATTGAATTATGATGTATCAGGATCGCGCCGGAGAGAATTATGATGTATCTACATTGAGATGATATATGTACATTAAGATATGATGTCTGTACACGAAGATGGTGACTACACGCTAGTTATGACAATGCTAACATTTTAACTCAGATCACCTGTGTGTTGCCAGGGTCCGCAATGGGAGCAAAGAATAGTAACACTGCAACCTACAAGGCATGTCGTAAGAGACGACTGAGGTAGAGGTAAAGGGAATTTACCCTAGTAAATAAAAAGCATAGCAGAAGTCAGATGTCCTGTCCTACTTGTAGGTGCATAACTGGCACAACATACAATTGCTCTTAGGTTGAGATTACATACACATCACAAAGAATGGTTAACAAATTGTCGATATTGAGCGTTCAAAGAAGAAGATAGACTTGCCAAAAATTAAATAACTAAAACCAATATGGACTGGAACTGATAGAAAAATACAGATCTGCATATTCCCAGTGGAAACATATGAGTGTGGAACATGGACATTTAATTATGAAGCACGAAGGGTTGGAGAAGATCATTATGAAAGAAGGCAACCAAACAAAGGGAAGAAGAGGAAGACCATGGAGAAGATGGATTTAGAAAGTAACATGGTTTGAGCATGACACCTGCATCTCTCTTTCTCTCTCTCTCTCTCTCTCTCTCTCTCTCTCTCTCGCGTTCGTTCTTCACTGCCAATTTTATCATTCTTATCGTGATATATAATTAATCTTTGACAAGAACGACTTTTACGTTGTTCCAATTATGCGCCTATGCCAGCACATCCGGTTTCGCCAGCTGTTTATTTACTAGGTAGCTACCCCTAGAATGATCCGTTGTGCAGTATATTTTGGCTTGGATCTACGCCTTTACGATCATCTTTTTCCTGTATATTTGGGCTTTAATGATATACGCCAAAGAGTGAGTCTACACTGGCCCCCTTTCTGACTGTGAAGTCGTTCCGGATTAGGAATATTTCTCAGTCTTTTGGGGCACATAGGCTTGTCCTGGGACAGCGTCTTACTCATATGACCCACCGTATAAAATGTCTGCCTTCGCAAATGTTTGGATTTGGACAGCCTGTCAAATTTTTACATTGTCAGCCTTGCTTTTCTGACCACTATAGTTTATTTCGGAGTAGGAACATTCTCAGCCTTTTCGAGGCGCGCATCGCCACTTGCAATTTGCAGTTACTACTCTGTATTTTTCTTGGCCCCAAGAAACACTGGACTGGGACCATGCACAAATAATGTAGAGGGTCGTTTCATTAGGCGCTATTAGCGCAACTTAGATTTTGCGCTCGCCAAACATCACCCACCCTGGTTTTCCGGGATGTTAGTTGTGAGCCTCTTCTCTTCAACATATAGACAGAATAGTGAAAGAGGCACAGTGCGAAAAAGACCTTATTGACATAGACAATGATCACGACGACCAATTAAACAACCAAATCAACGAATTGCTTTTTGCGGACGACCAAAGTTTAATGTATGAAGATGAAGATCAGCTACAACATCACATGAATTCATTGCTAATAGCATGTAGAAAGTACAACATGAAAATCAACAAACAAAAGACCGAGACCATGAAAATCAGCAGAACACCAAGCCAAGCAAACATACAAATAGATAACACCAGAGTAAAGCAAGTTTCCGAATTCAAATATTTAGGCAGTATTTTTACAGAGGACGGAAAACTGGATAGAGAAATAGAGACAAGGTGTCAAAAGCAAATGCAGTGACCTACCAGCTGGCACCTATAATACTACAACACCCAAAGATCTAGATGGAAGTGAAAAGACAGATGATAAAAAGTATTTTCTACCAATTCTTTGTTACCAGTGCCAAACATGGTCTCTTACAGCAACACATCACAGAAAGTTCATCACATGGGAAATGAAATGCTTGAGTAAGGAAGTGGGAGTCACCAGGAAAGACAGACTACAAAATGAGGGCATCAGAAGCAGAGTGGGCATAACTTCATGCACCGAATATATCGAAAGACAACAAATGCAGTGGTTTGGATATTTAATGAGAATGAAATACAACCAACCACCAATAACAGCAAACAATAAAAAGAGATCGGCTACTAGAACTAAGGGAAGACCAAGAAAAGATGGATAGACAATATCAAGACCACACATCAAGGGCAACTCATCTAGCCCTAGAGTACAAATTAAAGCTCCCATCCCTACACTTAACGGCAAGAGTGGACAGCCAACTACATCTTCCACCTGGGAATAGACAATAGTTAGTTGTGAGAACAACAGTACCCTGCCCGGTTGTTTTAGGGAAGGCAGTTTCGTTAGACGCTAAAACGCAACTTTAGGATTAGCGCTTGGCCAACTTTACTCAATAGCTTTATCTGCTCTTGTATGGAGTTTACCGCAATCTTCCCATGTGTCGTCACGATACATTAGTGTTTTCAGAGGCACTTGCAGAGACCTTTGATTTGTTACACTTCATTCTCATTAATTCTTGCCCTACAGCTGGCAATTTATTTGCAGCCATTTACTCCAGGGAGTTGGGATTCGTTCACAGACAGTTCGTACACTGCTGTTTGCCCAGCGTGTTCGTAGCGCATTGGACTGCGGTGACTAGCCCTCTGTGTGTGCGGGTTCAATTCCACGGGCTGGCAGAAAAGCCACAGGTTCCCAAGATTCATGGTGTTCGTGGCACTGAACCGAACAGTTACGATGTCCATGGCACCGAGCCGAAGAGCTGAAAGCTCAAGTGCTTCTGGACCAGAAAAAAAAACTCTGCTGTTACTTACGTTTCAGCAACTATTTGGGCAACTTTTCATCGGGCTTCGGCCATGAGATGCATGCATTTTGTTCCGGGATTTTGGTCCTACATTTTTTTACATGCTTGTACTACTACCACTACCTATAGCTGTCCCTCGATCCCTACCCACTTAGCCAGACAGGAACCGTTGTCTGTTACCAGGGTCACCCCGTGGAGGTGAGGTAGGATCTTGATTAGTGCCAGCTCACTATTCCTGGCGTGGCGTTGCCCCTATGCACCTTTGACCCCACGGCTGCATATCTCACTCTCTTGCATTCATTCTTTGTGGTTATTTTTATCATTCTTATTCATAAATAGCCTGAGCCAAGACCGTATTTTACGTCACATCTTCAGTACAATTTGGAGCTCTAGTGCTTGTCCTTTGGTGACATGTCCAATTTGAACCAGCATTTACGGGGTTCGTTCTCCGTTATCTTTTGACTGTCCCCAGCCGACCTGCAAGGCAGCAAGTTGCTATTTTCTTTCAGGGTAGCGACTCTTGGACGACCTACCTACCGGGTTGTTGAGCGTCATCTACCCAGGTAACCAGTCTTTGTTTGGACTACTTGGTTTGCCTGCCATCCGGTTTTGTCTACGTTTTACTCCGCTAGCCTTTGATTGTCCCCAATCAAACTACAAGGCAGTAGTAGTTCCCTGGAGCAGAACGCACACTGGATTCAAGCCTCTGCTGTGCTTTCCAGTTTTCTGCACATTTGGGTGGTCCGCTCACTCCTACGCCTGCCATGCCCCCTCAGCACCGTGCATATCTGCCCCACTGTTGGGCCACCTGTGCATCGTCCGCATGCGTGTTTGCTCTGCTTCGGTGCCTGCTCCACCGTGTCTATTGGCTCTCATCGTACACACATTCACCTTGCCTCTAGCCTGTCCAACTCGGGACCCCCACCTCAGAGTTTCACCCTATGTGGGCCCACGTGTAACTCATCTTGGGCCCAAACTTTTGCCTCTTCTCTGGATGCACCCCTCATTCCTTTATGTTTATCCGTTCAGCTTGTCCCATCAGCCGGAAGAGATGGGCATTAGTAGTCACTCTGGGATTCTGCTCGTCTGTGTTGCGAGCGGATCTCATCCAACGTCACCTACGCCTGCAACACTACTTAAACCAGAGTAGCTCTCCCTCGATCCCTACCTGCTTAGTCAGACAGGAACTGTTGTTTGTTACCAGGGTCACCACATGGAGGTGAGGTAGGATCTTGATTAGTGCCAGCTCACTAATCCTGGCGTGGCGTTGTCCTATGTTGTCTATGCACCTTTGACCCCACGGCTGCATCTGACTGTTAGAGTGGCAAAGTTCTGCTCAGAACAAGGTATTTGATGATGATTGTTTATTCTGCTTCATGAATAGTACTGGTGTCAAAGGCGCATGGCGGCAACATGTGCCAGGATTAATGAAGGGGCGCTAATCAAGACCCTGTCCCCCACCTCCACGTGGTGACCCTGGAAACAGACTTCGGTTCCGGTCTGGCCAGGGGGCAGGGATCGGGAGAACTACATGTAGTGGTAGTAGTGCAAGCACGGAAAAGCAATGCAGGTTCGAAAATCCCTGAACAACGCACACATCTCCTGGCCTGATGTCCGCTAAAATTTGCCCAAGTTCCCAAAAGTACGAAACGGCATCATGCGAGCGTCCGCAAACAAACTGCTAACTCCCCCGGAGTAAATGCCAGAATTAAAGGGATGAGAGGTGCATACCAAAGCGGAGACGGAGCGAAAACTCTGAGCCCTGTGCACGAGTCAAGCTCCGTGTCAGAGCAGTCCTGAGTCGGTAAATGTAGCGACAGAGGTGAACACGATGGTCTTACCACAAGTAGCAGCTTCCCGTCCGATGAGAAAGGCTGCACACGAAGGGATGAGAGGTGCATCCAAATTAGAAAAGAGGGCCAACTCCTAGGAGTAAAGGGTCGCAAGCAAATTGCCAGCTGTGGGGCTGGAATCAATAAGAAAGGTGCATAACGAATCAAAAAATCTCTGCAAGTATCTCGGAAAACACTGCAATGCAGCATTGTGGCCTACATGGGAAGGTATGCGGAAACCCCGTATATGAGGCTAATCGCGGAGAAACCTATTGGGTAAAGTTGGCAGAGCACAAATTCTAAAGTTGCGTTCAGTGCCTAACGTTACTGCCCTCCCTGGGACAACAGGGCAGAGTCGTTGCCAAAACAACTAACATCCCCGGAAGAACTGAGGTGGGTGATGGCGGCGAACGCAAAACTCCAGTTGCGTTGCTAGCGCCGATTGAAACGAACCTCTAGAATATCTGTGCGCAGCCCCAGACCAGTGTTTCCGGAGACAGGAAAATACCAGGTAAAATCCTTGCAAATTGCCAAGTACGACACCCACCCAGCGGCTGAGAATACTCCTACTCAGGAACAAACTCACCGTGGATAAAAAAGTATGGCCGATAATGCAAAGGCTTGACTGGTACAGACCCAAGCATTGGCTAAGGGCAATACTTTTCGGACGCCAATCATCCTACACAGATGACGTCCAAACGCCATGGCTCAGATCACATAAAAGTTAAGCATACCGCCAACATATGATTGTTTGACAAAGCAAAACAAAAAAAGATGATACTTCCTGTGACTAGCCCTAGAAGGGTCGGGATCATTCGGGTCTTTACCTTAGCGACCTCACCCAGTCAGCGCATGTAAGCCATTGCTCTTTGGCGTATATCTAAGCCCAAATTTACAGCACTAAAAAAAGATCATTAAAGAGTAATTACCTTACACTGCGTATGGAACGACCTCACCAAAGGCAGGAAAACCGT
The DNA here is from genome assembly GCA_020796225.1 of Arion vulgaris. NCBI lineage: Eukaryota > Metazoa > Mollusca > Gastropoda > Stylommatophora > Arionidae > Arion > Arion vulgaris. The sequence goes on from CM036772.1 coordinate 34,594,482, forward strand.
TAGAGAAGTCACCCGTTATACCTTCACTAAAACTAACTCTGTCTGAGAAAGAGCTACAAGGACAATAGGTCTCCTGCAACGATCACTCTTGAAGGATCTAAGCTTCAAGTATCTCGGAAGTCAGCGAGGCTGTCCATATTGGTTGAGGATGCCCGTAAAGGGTAATGTAGACCCACGCAAAAATCAGTCAGAAGCGCAATACCAGCCGTCATGACTATCCGCCTGAATTAACAGCAGGCGTATGAAAGAAAGAAAAATGAATTGTATTTATTACAGTAGTTGAAACTATTTGGCCAAAAAGATAATTTCCTAATGTAAAGACTATATATATATATATATATATTATATTTTTGTTTTGTGTTTGTCCTTGTCAGGGCTGTAATGGAGAGCTCATTTCCTGACTACTACAAGTACTACATCCAAGTGTGTGAGAATCTGCAGTACTTAGACGGTATAGACATGAATGTGAGTAGTCAGCTTATCTTGCATTAGAATGTCAAGACAGAAAACTGCTAGAATCTGTTATACAACTTACTTAGTTTGTTCCTTTCGTGCCTAAGGCGGCACATACGGCAGAGGTTTTAGATCTCCATGTGAAGCGGTTCGTTACTAGCAGTTGAAGATCTTGTATGGCTTTTCATCCCAATAGTTTACTTTCTTGTTGGATGGTTCTTCGAAGAGTGGTCTTAGGTCTTCCACGTTTTCTTTTCCCAACTGGTGACCACATAAGGACTTGTTGATTTAGTCTCTTTTCGTCTGATCTAAGAACGTGACCTAAATATTTCCACATTCGTTTCCTTATAATATTTGATACGGGTTGTTGCTGTGTTCTATTTCTCACTGCGTTGTTCGAAACGAAATCACTCCATTTTATACAACTATTCTGGTGAAATAAAAAGTGTGACTGTTAAAGTAGGTGACTACAAAGTCACAAAGTCTGGAAACAATGGTCGAAATATTTGTAAAGTTACTGAGAAGTCCGAAGTCAAACACATAGCCAGTAATAAGCTGAAATAATTGATAAGTGAATCCAGAAGTTGATGTTTTAAGGACATTTACAACCCAAGTTGGTAGCAATCGAAGACTAAAACAAATTATTATGATAGTTATATTAGAAGAATACTTCTGGTTTCAAGATAACCTGGAGTGGTTATGCTAGTTAATGTCAGTGATACATTTTGTTCATTCCATCTTGCTACCTTGACTTGTGCTACTACTTTTCCTCAATTTGGATGCAAGATATATTGTGTTGTTTCTGGAAATGTTATGTGGTGTAATTAAACAATGTAGAAATAGGATGGTGATTGATCAGAATTGTGATTGTTACCAACATGATGCTTCTGCCATGTTTGAATACAGCAGTCCAGGGTAGGTAGAACCCTCAAGCCTGGAAAGGCAGTCTGCCTTTAGGAGGAGGCATCATTTTCACTGTTAATAATTTATGTGGGAACATATTGTCCCTCATGACTTTTATTTTCTTGTTGAGCTATTGTAGTCTGAATTCAATATTTCACTATAATCTTGCCAGGTTTGTATTTTAACCTTCTTTATAATTTCTTTGGCTTGTTTTCTTGCTGTTATATACTCAAAAGGTCAATTTTGGTTAGCTTTTTCTCCATGTGTTGTATATACATTTTTATCTTTTTTTTTAACTGTTATTTTTACTTATCATTCCACGCAGTTGTAATTTTTGATCTGGTGACTATTTGACTGTTCCTATTATGGCTCTCTTAACACTTTCGCTGCCACGCATTTTTCAACAAAGTCTGGCCCAGTGCCACGCTATTTTTCGTATGATCAGTTTTCAGAGTGACAATTTCAAAAAATCGTAAAAATAAACTTAGGACTTTTAAACTACGGAATATTGTTCATATATTAATGAGCTACTAACCTGTCTATATGTGGAATATATTCCTTATAATCCACAAGCTATTGTAGTAACTGATATCCTCATACCTATCCACAGTATGATATGCCGTCGTTTTCGAGATAGGTGTCCGTCATCTACTCCCGTAACCGTGACAATATCTGCTATCGATCTATAAACATCGTCACATGAATCACAGTTCAAATTCATATCACATTCAGAGTTCGTTTTAACACTATCACTGGCTAAAAAGTCAGAAAAAGAGTCATTTTGAACATCACTATTCATCAGCTACGTGCGTTCATTTGAAAATTTTTGTTTACTTATGAAAATCGCGACAAAATCGGACTTATACCAGCGTTTACGGTGTGTGTTAGATCCGCCATTTTGGAAAGCTCGTCGAACAATACGAAGTAGTACGTCACGGACCCGTTTCTGCAAGCGATACTCCCGTTTAAAAGAAATCATCGCGGCACATGTCCGTCGACAAAAGTGAAAGGAGTTTGTACTTCGCGACTTTTGTCGGAAGTGGCAGCGAAAGTGTTAAATACTGCCCAGTCTTCTTCTACTGCTTTGTTTGCTTTAGGTAATCCATCAAAATCATTGGTGATTCTTTGCAGATATGATTCTTGTTGGCATCTGTTTGTTTATTGACTTTGATTATTGATTTTGTACTAACTTAGATTATTTCTTTTGTAATCTTGAGCTGCTCTTTGGTACTCTTCTTGTATGTTCTAATAGTCATAACTGTTCGTCGTAACATGGTTAGGTTAGATTTAGTAGTTGTATTTCTTTCTTTCTTTTGTCGTCATACTGCTACTGGGTTGTTGCCCAGTGTCGTGTCTTTCTGTTTTTGTCTTGCGCTGTTCTGGTGGCTTGTGTGATTGTTATCTTTGCTCTTTCACAGGATTCTGCTACGCCATCTAACCATCTTTTCCATGGTCTTCCTCTTGCCTTCTTTCCCGATGTTCTGTTGTAGAAGACTCTGTATACTGTGGAGTTTGGATGCATTCTTATTAAGTGGCCAAACCACTTCATTCTTTGTTTCTCTATGTAATTCAAGCACGGTTTTGTGCCAACTTTCTTTCTTATGCTGATGTTGGTGATTCTGTCTTTTCTTGTGTTGTTGGTAACTTTTCGCAGGCAACGCATTTCACATGTAGTTATTTTTGTGACTGCGCTTTGCTCAATGTCCATGTTTGGCTCTGGTAACACAAAGTAGGTATAAAAATGCTGTTGATCATCTGTTGCTTAGCTGCCTGTGAAATTTTGGGTGCCTTAACAATGGGGCTAGCTGGTAGGTTACAGCATTTGCTTTTTGTACTCTAGCCTCTATCTCTCTATCCAGTTTTCCGTCTTCTGTGAATATGCTTCCTAAGTATTTGAATTCTTTCACTTGGTTTATTTTAGTGCCATTGACATGAATGTCTAGATTATTATGTTTTCTTCCCATATTCATTATTTCTGTTTTAGTGTTGTTGATTTTCATGTCATGTTTTACACAATTTTTGTTCAAGGTGTCAATATGATGTTGTAGATCTTGTTCATTTTGATGTATCAGGCACTGATCATCTGCAAACAGTTCATTTATTTCATCATTATCTGAATTTGACTCTTGAGTTATTTTATCCATATATGCAATAAAGAGTAGTGGTGAGAGGACACAACCTTGTCTAACACCTGATGTAATGGAGAACCAGTCGGTCATTCCTTCTGTTGTTCTTACTGTACTCTGGCTATCTTGATATAAGGCCATGATATTACCTAATAGTTGTCCCTGGACGCCATATTCTTCAAGGATCTTCCATAGTTTGCACCTGTTTACTCTATCAAATGCCTTTTCTTGGTCTATAAATATAAGCTGTTTACTTTGATTGTATTCAATTGTTTGTTCGCAGATCTGTCTTAATGTAAATATTGCGTCTGTGCGGCTCTTACCCCTCCTAAACCATTTGCATTTACGAGGGGAGGTCAGAAAGTAATGCACCACATTTTCTTTCTCTGGTAATAATGAAGACAGGATCATGAAATTTTACACACTTGCTCTATGACATGTGCTGATTGTGTGTGCACCAAATTTCACCATATTCTGATCAATAGAACGCATGCAGCAAACCATTGAAAGGGCGAGTGTCAACAATGTCCGTTACAAACAGAGAATTATTATATAATTTCTGGCTGCGGAGAAAGAAAATGTGGTGAACATTCATAAACGATTGTGTGCAGTCTACGGATGTTGTGCAGTCGATAGGAGCACTGTCAGTCGCTGGGTTCAGAGAATTAAAGGTAAAGAAAATAGACATATGGGGCTGCAGGATTTACTGCGCTCTGGACGTTCTGCCAAGGCTTTGAGTTTCGACATGTTGAACCGCACTGATGCCATTATTCGTGAGGATAGGCGTATCACCAGCCAACAATTGGGTTTGCAGCTTTCAATATACTGATAATATACTGACAACACTCAAGAGACTGTTCTGCATAGTTCATCCTAACAAGAAATCATCTGATTTGTTGCTCCAACATGACAATGCACGCCCTCACACAAGTCTGGCAACACGGGAAGCAATCAACAATGCGTGCCCTCATACAAGTCTGGCAACACGGGAAGCAATCAATAAACTTGGTTGGACTGTGCTATCCCATCCACCATATAGTCCCGATCTGGCTCCATCTGATTTTCGTCTTTTCGGTCCCCTAAAATATTCACTCGTGCTGCAGGTTTGACAACGAGAGGATGTGATTCGCGCAGTTAAGAAATGGCTACGTAAGCAAGACAAAACTTGGTACAGACTAGGCATCCATGGCCTTGTTTCGCGCTGGAGTAAAGCCGTAAACTTGGACGGAGATTATGTGGAAAAATAGGTTACTACCTATTTTTAAGGATATGTTCAGCTATAATCTGTGAAACTTTCACTACATTTGTTCCCAATAGTTTATTTTCAAAAAATTGCGGTGAATTACTTTCTGACCTCCCCTCGTATTTTGTTTTTAGTCACAGATTTTCATTTTAGGGCCGTTAGGAACTTATTTGATTGGACATGTTGTTTGTTGTGTAAGAAGGAAATTTCTTCACTTATCTTGTATCCTTTACTTGATAAAGGCATTTTGGTTGAAACATTGTTGTGTATTGTTTTTGTAAAACTACAGTACTTTGTTTTGATGTGTTTAGCCATTGCTACATAGTTTTACTGCAGTCTTCCTTATATCGATAATAGTCATAACTACTGCTTTGTTGTCAGTGTCTATACATAGATTTGGTATGACCCTTGCATTTATCACTGACCTTTTTCTTAACCTCTTAGCTAGTATGAAATCTATTTGGTATTTGACTTTTACCGTCTAAGGTGTTTCATTTATACCAGGTAATATGTGTGAGTACCGATGTTGGAAGTGAGTGTTGGTTACGTGAGTGGCTGATATTACATATTAGTTGATTATACATCTATGCTGTGATTTAGGAAATTTGAAATAAAACATTGTATGATTATGACAGGGCACTTGTGGGCAGTTAAGGGGCCCTTTTAACTAGCAAGCCACACAAGCTATCAGCACACCACATACCCTTTGATGTTCGTTGAGGAAGGTTGAGTAGCAATGAGAGACGTCCCTAACTAACCTATCTTTATTGTCTTTTTTCTAGACCTTCGAGTCCAAATATGTAGTCTGTCGTTTTGAACAATCGATACTGAAACTTTGACATTGCCAGTTCTAACTTGTCATATTTCGTTAATCATGTTATTTGTCAATAAGTTAAACAAGAGACATTGTCAGTTCTAACTTGTCATATTTCATTAATCATGTTATTTGTCAATAAGTTAAACAAGATACACAGAGATTACAGAAATGTTATATTACAGATTCATGTGATAAGACTGAGCACCTTTAGTTCTGTCCAGTGTTGTGATGTCTGACCAATAGATATCATTAATTCATGCCATAGTCATTTGCTTGGGTACGTTCAAATCATGGACTGGAGTTTTATACAATAACTACATTGTTTATTGAGATCCTAGAAACCTATTTCCTGCTGGCTGCGAATGTGTCAATGAAATATTGTGTAAGGATAGCTATGTGTCATTTAAGTCATGATTTGCACAGAGCATACATATTGGTTATTGGTTACTAAACTGACGTCATTGCACTCCGGGCAGACCCATAGGTGCTCAGTCTCCCCAACAGATATCAAAGAGTATGCATACTGATGGTTCCTGTGGCTTGCTGATTAAACACACCTCTCACTCTGCCTCTCAGGCATCCAGTTCGACTTGAACAACGGGTAACTCCAAACTGCTTAAATCGCTGATCGATTCAACATCGATTTTAGTGTCCTCATCCAACAGAGAGTCTCAAAGAGACTGAAGAATATCCCCTTATCCATCTTCAACTCCCCAACAATCGATGCTGTTGATGCAAGCCTGTCCGCTCTCTCATTACCGTAAACACCCGCATGCCCAGGACAGTATATCTACGTAAGCCGCTGGAGGTTAGAAACTTCTATAGACGACATCCACTCATACCGAAACCTGCCCTTCTGGATCTTGTGAAGCATCGACTGAGAGTCAGATACAACAACTGCCCCAGTAAATGAAGTCCCAGAAGTCCAATGGAGGGCAGCAGTACGGCCTCAACCTCCATCCTCATACTAGAAGTAGTTGTCCTGTATGCCCCACTTCGCTCTGCAACAACCCTACCATGCGCATTAGCCAAGAAACCCCAGCGGATTTCTCACCACGTTGAACCGACCGATCGGTATATACAACAACATCATCCCTAGCATTATCTTCTATCAGCTGCTTAACTGCGAGATCAGCCTTCATGTTGCCCTAATCTCTACATTCTCTTCCAAGAGTAATGATAACGTTGAGATAGTTCATCATGCTACCATCTGTTGGGATCCATTCTTCCCCTTTTGGTAGGGTCGCAACCGTAGTCACCTGGCCAATTGTTCTCTCAGCCTGGGCCATCCACGACATGCCACGCTTGATTCTCGTGCCCTTAACATCATTAGTGTTCTTGTGTAGTGGATGTCTCTTATCCGAAGTAACCTGCATATATGCCTTGGTTTGGGCGATTGCATGACGGGAGCGTAGTGACAGAAGGCCAAGCATATATCTCATCTTCACAATGGGGGTATCTCTAGTGCAGCCCAGAACTATCCGCATACCTTCATTCTGAACCCGTTCAAGTCGTTCACATTGTGATCTTGATATCGTAAGAATTCCGAGTTCGTAATCCACCACTGACATTACCAGTCGATCGAACAAAATGGCGAGTAGTCTCTGCTCAAGGTGTGCAGCCACCATAACTTTGAGAGCCGCAAGACCACGCTTGCACCGTTGTATCATCTGTTCAATATGGTGTTTGAAAGATAGACTACGATCAAAGGTTAAACATACATATTACATACATTATGGACAGAGAATATGTTGTAGGTGTATTATTTGTTGTAGTTGTATAATGAACTGAAAAACTATTTTGTTTTTTTAAATTGTAAATTTAATATGATCACCTCAGGTTACCAACATTTTATTCTTATCCATTTAGGACCCGTTTGGAGACACTCGCCCAAAATTTGATTTTAGATCCCAGGCTCGACGGCTGAAGGTAATTAGGGCCAGACTTGACAATAACACAATGGAGACAGATAGTGAAGAGGAGGAGGCAGAGAGCGACGAGGATAGGGACAAGGAGGAAGGAAATGACAGTTGACGCCAAGATTGTAGAGGAGTTGAGGCTGTCACTGCTGGTGAACATGGCCCTAGTGTTTGTGCAGTGTGTAAATGTGGATGTGCTGTTTTATAATTTTCAGATATATGTTTTTAGGGCAATTTTCCATTCCTTTTATTTGTGCACAGAGTTTCTTGTTTGTTCATATTACTTTCTTTTGTAAATGTCAGCTGTGAGATCTATGGACATAGGTACCAGAACGTGAGATTTCAACAAATATCCATCCTTGAACTGCTACTATACCTCTTAAGGATTTATCCCATTGTGTTACTTTAATAAAGGTTCAATAATGTTAAGTTAAATGTTCAAAAGTTGTTTGGAGTGTGTGAGGACCATGTGTGTGAGAGACTTTACCATGATATATCAAATTATATTTGTCAGTAATAATGATGTCCTCATCTCACACAATGTAGATTTTGTTCGAAAAGATTAGAAATATCTCCAGCAATTTGGAAAGGGCTCACTTGTAGTCCAGCTCATACTCCAATATTCTTCTTTTGCGATCAACTTCTGCTATGCGACTGCTAAAAAATTGAAGTCGTGGGCAGAGATGGAGATGGCCTAAAATAGAGTTTGGTGGAGAACGACAGTTTCAGTCCTATGTTCCACTGGAAACAACAAGTATCACTGGAACACAGTTTCAGGAAAGCTAAAAGGCTGCATTAAAACGTCACATGGTTTCTGTAACATTTTTCCTTCATTTAGGTGCTAGTTATTGTCAGAAGTTGTTCCTTGAGGTCTTGGACACAAAATTTATTGTATAAGCATTTTTCTTCAAGGCTGTATGTGTTGCTGGTTCATGTAAACTGTATTAAACATTGGATGTCATGCATTTAAAACTTGGTAACAGATTGGAGATATCATTTAAAACTTGGTAGTAAGATTAAATTTCAAAGGATACTAGACCAGAATAAGATATCATATGAAACTTGGTAGTAAGATTAAATGCACTTTGCTAAGAGATTGGAGATATTATATACACTGTGTAGTAGATTTGTCATATGACATTTGATGATAGATTTTACATATATGAAACTTGATGGTAGATTAGACATGTATGAAACTTGATGGTAGATTTCATATCGTATGAAACTTGGTAGTGGACTGAGATATATTAAACATTTTAATAGATTGGATATTACATACAACTTTGGTAGAATATTGGTGATATCATATACAGATATTTGATAATAGATTAGATTTCATATAAATATTGAATTACTACTGCATGAACCTGTTGTGTAGAAGCATTGTTCACTTGTTATTATTAACATATGTGTACATATTATTCATGAAAATGATTGATATTTTTCTGTAAATAAACATGTTAATATCTCCAAATATTTCTTGACTTGTTATATTTTGGACATACACCACAATGAAGTCAGGCCTTCAGTTCCAGACTTTAACATCTAGAATTATTTGAGCATTTACTTTCAATATCTGGTAAGTTGCTTCTAAACAGTTCGAAATAGGGGGAAGACTGCAGTAAAACTTGGTAAATAGTGAAACACGTACAAACAAAGTACTATAGTTTTACAAAATACATAAACAGTGACGATAAACAGCAACGTTTCGACCAACAAGGCCTTTATCAAGCAACGAACAAACAGGAGTGACAAATTAAAATGAAACACAAATGGACGACCAAATACCAACGTAGCTAAGGAAAATCTGGAATAAAAACGAATAACGAAATAAATGTAACACAAAAAACACACATAAAAACTAGAAATAGAAAAGAAACAATGAAACATCTAGTAAATATATAACTTGAATACATGCAACATATACCCATATAGATTATAAAGCATGGGAAGAGAAAGTACTAAGAAGCATAAGAATGTAATACATGCAACATATACCCATAGAGATTACAAAGCATGGGAAGAGAAAGTACTAAGAAGCATAAGAATGTAATACGTTGAGCCGCGTGGTCGCAAGGTACCATACAAAGAAATCAACCGATTCTCCAGAGCAAATCGACTACGATCATCAGAGGAACATGATCGGATGGCTGTGACCTGGACATCGCAAGCTCCTGAATGGCCAGTATCATTGAAATGGGTAGCTACAGGGGTCACCGAGCATTGGCGTATATCGCGCAAGTGTTGGGCGAATCGGTCACTGAGTCTCCTGCCGGTTTCCCCAATATAGGCCTTGTTGCACCGCTTGCAGATAATGGCATAGATAATATTACGGGACTCGCACGTGAAACTGTCTTCAACAACGAACGTGGCTTTTGGAAAAGACACCGTGCGGGTCTGTATTACATAAGCACAAGTGTTGCAGCGCCGACGGCCACACTGGATGGTGCCAAAATGACTCTGGATGTTAGGCTTGAGGCGACTGTGAACCAACATATCCTTAAGGCTTCTGTCCCGTCTGTACGCCACCAAAGGATAGTGTTGGAAGATTGAACGTGTATCAGGATCAGACTGAAGAATGGAGAGATGACGGAATAAGACTTTCTTCACAAGGGAACATCATAGATACATTGATGATTGTATTGGCATTACCGATATGCCTGAAGCCGATTTGTCACGCTTCATTAATTTCATTAATGTCTTCAATCCGGCTATTCGGTTTACATCTCACATCTCTACCTCTTGTGTCAACTTTCTTGACATCACTATCACTATCAGCCTATCCACCATCACTACATCAGTATACTACAAGCCTACTGATGCACATAGTTTTCTTCTTTATACCTCTTCCCATTCCCAGGCTTGTCGTGACTCTTTACCATTCTCTCAACTCTTGCGCCTTCGTCGCCTCTGTAGCGAGGACGACGATTTCCTCGATAGAGCTCACGAGATGCTGGATTTCTTTCGTAAGCGCTTATACCCGGATAAGGTGCTTGCTTCTGCTATGCGGCGCGTTCAGCAAATTTCTCGCCAGGAGGCTCTCTCTAACCAGCATAGAACTTCCAATTCTGACAGGGTGAAACTTGTCTTAACTTTCCACCCTCATAGTTCCCTTGTGAAGAAAGTCTTATTCCGTCATCTCTCCATTCTTCAGTCTGATCCTGATACACGTTCAATCTTCCAACACTATCCTTTGGTGGCGTACAGAGGTTATACTACTGACAGTTGGGTCATTATAGCTTACAGATATCGATTTTTCAAATTCATCATATTATGTTAGTATTGCATCTCTACAATCAAATTATGCAAAGAGTTTTTATTTATGATCCCGAAAAATGCTTCAAAATTATTTTTCAACAGCCCTACCCTCTAAAAATTCGCTATAGAAAATGTCTTCAATTATCTTTCTTTTGTCCCTAGATACAGTGTATGGCATTCAATTAACCAATCGAGTCATGTATCATTGTAAAGCTTGATCTGAGTACTAACAGATATATTAGATTTAATTAGGCTAGGCAATGACTGTATGCTGTAACGGACGATTTCCTTGACACTTTAGACTAAATTCACATTACATTTTTAAAATGCAGTTTTCTCCCATTTGTAAATTTCATTAGTGTGGGTAATGTACGTTTTCCACCGTGAAAGAAATCTTTAAGATAGCAATATGAGATTTGGCCCTGACATATATCTATTAATATTGAAGCCCTTAGACAATAGAAAATGCACCTTTCTCAAACAAATAAATTTATATGAATTTTTTTATGAACCAGGGGTCCTATTTTGGGCCGTAAATTGGGTATGTCTTATTCGTTGCACCCCCCAGAGATCAATTACATGTTACAGAACAATTTAAAGTTGTCAGCGGCCCAGAATATTGGTATATTTAGGTTGTGCAGTCAACAAAAATTGCAATTGTTATTTATTTCACTCTGCTTGGAGAACGTACGACGTTGTTTACAATCCAACATGGCCGCTGTTTCTATGGCAACCCGATAATTTATTGATGCAAAAGATATATAAATTTTCATTTTAGACCAACATAGTAGTAACTGCTATGTATCACCTAATTTTATTGAGAGATAAGAAAGTTGAGAAATCCTCTACCATAACCCCTTAAGGATATGTTGGTTCACAGTCGCCTCAAGCCTAACATCCAGAGTCATTTTGGCACCATCCAGTGTGGCCGTCGGCGCTGCAACACTTGTGCTTATGTAATACAGACCCGCACGGTGTCTTTTCCAAAAGCCACGTTCGTTGTTGAAGACAGTTTCACGTGCGAGTCCCGTAATATTATCTATGCCATTATCTGCAAGCGGTGCAACAAGGCCTATATTGGGAAACCGGCAGGAGACTCAGTGACCGATTCGCCCAACACTTGCGCGATATACGCCAATGCTCGGTGACCCCTGTAGCTACCCATTTCAATGATACTGGCCATTCAGGAGCTTGCGATGTCCCGGTCACAGCCATCCGATCATGTTCCTCTGATGATCGTAGTCGATTTGCTCTGGAGAATCGGTTGATTTCTTTGTATGGTACCTTGCGACCACGCGGGCTCAACGTATTACATTCTTATGCTTCTTAGTACTTTCTCTTCCCATGCTTTGTAATCTCTATGGGTATATGTTGCATGTATTACATTCTTATGCTTCTTAGTACTTTCTCTTCCCATGCTTTATAATCTATATGGGTATATGTTGCATGTATTCAAGTTATATATTTACTAGATGTTTCATTGTTTCTTTTCTATTTCTAGTTTTTATGTGTGTTTTTTGTGTTACATTTATTTCGTTATTCGTTTTTATTCCAGATTTTCCTTAGCTACGTTGGTATTTGGTCGTCCATTTGTGTTTCATTTTAATTTGTCACTCCTGTTTGTTCGTTTGCTTGATAAAGGCCTTGTTGGTCGAAACGTTGCTGTTTATCGTCACTGTTTATGTATTTTGTTAAACTATAGTACTTTGTTTCTAAACAGTTCCAGACTTTAACATCTAGAATTATTTGAGCATTTACTTTCAATATCTGGTAAGTTGCTTCTAAACAGTTCCATACTTTAACATCTAGAATTATTTGAGCATTTATTTTCAATATCTGGTAAGTTGCTTCTAAACAGTTCCAGACTTTAACATCTAGAATTATTTGAGCATTTACTTTCAATATCTGGTAAGTTGCTTCTAAACAGTTCCAGACTTTAACATCTAGAATTATTTGAGCATTTACTTTCAATATCTGGTAAGTTGCTTCTAAACAGTTCCAGACTTTAACATCTAGAATTATTTGAGCATTTACTTTCAATATCTGGTAAGTTGCTTCTAAACAGTTCCAGACTTTAACATCTAGAATTATTTGAGCATTTACTTTCAATATCTGGTAAGTTGCTTCTAAACAGTTCCAGACTTTAACATCTAGAATTATTTGAGCATTTACTTTCAATATCTGGTAAGTTGCTTCTAAACAGTTCCAGACTTTAACATCTAGAATTATTTGAGCATTTACTTTCAATATCTGGTAAGTTGCTTCTAAACAGTTCCAGACTTTAACATCTAGAATTATTTGAGCATTTACTTTCAATATCTGGTAAGTTGCTTCTAAACAGTTCCAGACTTTAACATCTAGAATTATTTGAGCATTTACTTTCAATATCTGGTAAGTTGCTTCTAAACAGTTCCAGACTTTAACATCTAGAATTATTTGAGCATTTACTTTCAATATCTGGTAAGTTGCTTCTAAACAGTTCCAGACTTTAACATCTAGAATTATTTGAGCATTTACTTTCAATATCTGGTAAGTTGCTTCTAAACAGTTCCAGAATTTAACATCTAGAATTATTTGAGCATTTACTTTCAATATCTGGTAAGTTGCTTCTAAACAGTTCCAGACTTTAACATCTAGAATTATTTGAGCATTTACTTTCAATATCTGGTAAGTTGCTTCTAAACAGTTCCAGACTTTAACATCTAGAATTATTTGAGCATTTACTTTCAATATCTGGTAAGTTGCTTCTAAACAGTTCCAGACTTTAACATCTAGAATTATTTGAGCATTTACTTTCAATATCTGGTAAGTTGCTTCTAAAAATGTTTTGACACAGTCAACACAGCCTAGATATATCTATAAATAAACTATATTACTTGCTGTGTCATCTGAAAACTCTGGAATTTGTGACAGTGACATGCTGTGTCATCTGAAAGCTCTGGAATTTGTGACAGTGACATGCTGTGTCATCTGAAAGCTCTGGAATTTGTGACAGTGACATGCTGATGTTTATTTTGAGAACATGAAATTATTAAATGTAAGCTCTGCAGCATATATCAGTCACAGAGTGAAATAATGGCCTTCAATTTTCTTGACTGCTTTCAGGTTGTCACGTTATTGACTGACACATGTATTATTTAGCACCAGGCTACTAACATTGCCATCAAGTTGATTTTTGTGAAGACAGGTCAGACATGACTTGTGCATCTCCATTCACTATCTTATGATGGGCAGGTCTACAATAGACTGTTATAGAGCTGGTACCACAGATATACAGATCAGCTGTGTCAATCTTGGATATGTGGTGTAGTATAGTTGTTGTCTCTTAGTTGGTTTGTGTTCTATGCATAGACAGAATATGATCATTTTGGTTGCTTGTGGAGAGCTGATGATGGACATCAATTTGTTAAAATTTCCCCATGTAAAAATCAATCCCATGTTGATCTTTTCATATTTTGTATCTATGTCATTTTGTTGCAGTACACCCCCATTGGCAAGTTTGTCAGAAACTTCATTTTCTTGAAATATTGCAGTGTACCAGTAACCACACTGAATTTCTTGAAACACTGGACCAATTGTGTGAGTTGGCCAGTACACATAAAACAACTGCAATGTTAACTCTCTAGAACAGTGGTTCTTAACCTGTGGGTTGTTACCTCTTTGGGGGTCGAACAACCCTTTCTCAGGGGTCGCCTAAGACCATAAGAAAATACATATTTTTGATGGTCTTAAGAGCAGAGACACTGCGCCTCTATCCACCTCCAGGCGGGTCTGCCCACATGCAGCTACGCCCACATATGATTACCTGGCATTTATGATTAATCACTATGCTTTAATTATGTTCAATTTGTAACAATGAAAATACATCCTGTATATCATCCTGTATATCATCCTGCATATCATCCTGCATATCATCCTGCATATCAGATAATTACATTATGATTCATAACAGTAGCAAAATTACAGTTATGAAGTAGCAACGAAAATAATTTTATGGTTGGGGTCACCACAACATGAGGAACTGTATTAAAGGGTTGCAGCATTAGGCAGGTTGAGAAGCACTACTCTAGGACTTGTATTACTTACATCATAATTGTGCGTAACAATAATAGTTTACAACTCATATTCCATAATATATTGTTAAATCTGGCAATAAATTCATCACACATTGTAGATTCTGAGATCAAAAGTCCATCAAATATAAAGTCACGATTTGATTGCATTCTTTCATTTGTATTAATTTTAGCATTAACAGTCGATCGCAGAGACACGTTGTGTATAAGTGCCCACAATATATTATTATAACAGGCTAATAGAAATCATCATCATCATCATCATCAAGTAGCTTGTCCCTTCCTTACTGATAGACATAGACAATTATTAAGTAATATGGACACAGGTTCAAACCAAGCTATGGGTAATATTTTTTTTTATTACATGACTACAAATTTGCTTATATGTTTCTTCACTATGCAACTGTTGAAAATAGAACAATTAAAACAAATATTTTACCAAGTTAAACTTGATTTTAGAATAAGAAAAAATATAGGAACTTATAGATTAAAATTGATTACAGAGAGAGACAATTTTGGGAAACCTGACTTCATGGCAAGGAAAGTGTCAACATCTGAGATGATAGCAAACACCAGGGACAGAGATTTGTGGAGATTAATGATCATCTACACCAGCCGACACGGCACCTGATGATGATAAAGATGTAGATTTTTTTTTCTCTATGCAACCACAGATGTAACTGAATGTTTAGAGGAGTATCTGGGCATGATGAGCTTGTGCAAACATAGAAGCTACTACATCAATATGCAGAATAGAAAGATAGATGGTGTGGATAATTTGAAATACAACATTGGGGACAGCTGTGACTAGGAGTACATCTTCCCAAACCAAGGTATTCATGTTCAACACAGCGTAGAGGAAATCTTTGATAAAAAGTTGCAGATTTTTATTGCGAGGAAACATATGCTCTGAAGAAAGTCATCTGGATCTTCCACTGTCTTGGAGTTTAACCACTCTCCTGTACTAGAAACGACTACATGCGACTTCTTCTTCTACATTCGCCCTCTATGAATTCAGATGTACCATGACGTCTGGTGTGGCACTACTGACTGATTTTTGAGTGAAAACCTGCTTATCATTTTATTGGTTTCCTCGCCGTCAGGCAGCCTTTCTCCGACTTCAGAGATACTAGAAATGACTACATGCGACATTCCCCAAGAGGCAAGAGAACAAGGCGATATAAGTACACAATTATACAGGACTACTGTCGTTACATAAACCCATATGAATTGGTCTGCACAATTCGACGTTATAACAACTTAGTGTGTGAAGATTTATCCTACACATGAAATCTACTAGGACCAAACTGATATGCTTGAAAATGCGATTTCTGCACATTCACACTGAAAATATCATAGAAAACTTTGGTCACTTCATCAAAGAGCGCATATATGTATATCTCTTGCCTACGATATAGCACCACAAAAATGGCAAATTATTCTGTATGAAAAAAATAAGAGAATTGATGGACAAGTAAAACAAGAATAAAGAAGTTTATACATCAGTGTTTTCAAGGTCATGATGACAGAAAGTATTTATTACAAGAAAATTATCTTTGGGGCCAGAGGAAAGATTTTTGAGAATCGGTTAATTCTGACTATAACTTCTAGATCAATCGAGGCAATTACAGAATGTTACGACAGTAACCTAGCTATTTCCGCTAATAGTGATATCGCCAAAATCACATACATCTGTACTCTATGGGGACGGACGGCATTGAATACCATGTTGAGAGAATTATAGGCAGCACTGGGCATTTCACCAAACCGACTTTGTGATGGGATGAGACACAGATTTTGGCCTTGACTCCTGAACTTCATTGGTGTTTTGAGGCAGACTCTTTTGTTGAACCGAAAGTAGAACTTAAACTTAAAGTAGAACTTGAACTGACCAAATGTTGCTTCTGTTGCCAGAAGTGACGTTAGAAAGAAGGAGATTGAGATGAGAGAATGTCTTGAGCAAGCGAGATAAGGAAGAAGAAGAGTCCAATTGTTGATGTCTTATGTTCAAGCGTAGATAGATACCAATGATAAGCTGCAAACTGAGAGACTCATGCTTAAGACCCAGAAGAAAGTTCAAAGGATTCTAGCCAAGAACGATACGCTCATGGACTACCTGGAATCTCATAAATGATCAAGATTGGTCTTTAGAAGATAATAATAAATCAGAGTTGACTGCATACTGTCATTGAAGGACAGGATATAACAATATGCCAGGCCAGCATTATTAAGAACAGCTTTGCTAAGCAAGTGGAGCTAATTGAAACTGCTCAAGACCACACACACTTCACAAACCTGAGCAAATAAGATATCACTGACTACCATGTTTTCTTAATGCAGTACACATTCACTGCTCACATCTTAGCCTATCATTAGCTTATCATTAGCTTATCATTCTAAAGGAATACATACCCATGCGTTGTATGACACTTTAATAAGGGATCCAAGACTCGAACAGTTTGAGATATCAGCCAAGGAAACTAAATAGCCAGTGCTTGTGGTTTGATTTTGTATTTGAAAAAAAAATTTGCTTAAAACTATATTTTTTTGGTTATGTTTTTGCCCAGCATAGTAAGCAGACGCCTGTGTGCTGCCGGGGTTCGCAAGGGGAGCAAAGAGTAGCGGCACTGCGACCTACAAGGCATGTCGTAAGAGGCGACTAAGGTGGGGTTTGGCGTAGGGCTGGCTACCCTATCCAGTAGAAAATTTTAGCCACAAAATCCAACCAACCATGAACAAGTCACATAAAAATAAAATAAAAACTGTCAACCAAGAGGAAAGGAAGCTCTTCTAAGAAGAGGTATGAAGCGATGCAGAGAAAGCCGCAAGGAGTCTACACCGCAGATTATCTTCCTTTCACCTAGAAAAAACTCCAGAATTGGCACCTGGAATGTTAGAAGTATGTATGAAATGGGAAAGACAGCATAGGTTGTAAATGAGATGAAATTTCACGGCATTGGCATCTTGGGATTATGTGAAACTAGGTGGAATGGTGCAGGCAAACAATATCTAAACACAGGAGAAACAATGGTGTTCTCAGGCCTTATGGAAGAAAATGCCCCACATAGTGAAGGAGTGGCTTTAATGTTATCTAAAGAAGCGGAGAATGCACTAATAAAATGGGAAGAAGTGAGTCCTAGGATAATCACAGCAACATTCAGAACCACCAAAAAGAAAGTATTCTTGAATGTGACCCAATGTTATGCACCTACCAATGATAAAAAGGAAAAAGTAAAAGAGGAATTTTATATAAATCTTCAAAATACTATAGGTAAACAGAGAAATGGGAACATCAAAATTCTGATGGGTGACCTCAATGCTAAAATAGGTTCGGACAACATAGGCTACGAGGAGATCATGGGGAAACACGGACTAGGGATAATGAACGAAAATGGAGAACTATTCACTAATTTCTGTGCGGCGAATCAATACGTCATAGGTGGAAGTGTCATTCCACATAAAAGAATACATAAAGCAACCTGGGTATCACCAGATCACAGAACAGAAAATCAAATTGACCACATATGCATAAACAAGAAATTCAGGTCATCCCTACAAGATGTAAGGGTCCTAAGGGGGCAGATGTAGATTCGGATCACCATTTGCTGATAAGTAAAATTAAACTGAAGCTTAAGCGATACATAACACCCCATGAACATAGACACCAATATAATGTAGGATACCTCAGAAGTCAAGAAACAAAGGAACAGTTCACGGTCACAGTCTCTAATAAGTATGAGGTTTTGCGGCAATTAGAAGATGAGGTGAGTGCGGAAGAATGCTGGCAGCAATCCAAAAATATTTGGAAAGAAACATGCACAGAGGTATTAGGAAAGAAGGAGCGGAATCATAAGGCATGGATAACTCCAGAAACTCTCAAGGAAATAGAAGAAAGGAAAAAGAGGAAAGCAGATTTAAATAATAGCAAAACTAGAACTGCCAAAGCCATAGCCCAGGAAAAATACACAGAAGCTAGCAAGAAAGTGAAGAAACAAATGTTAGATAAAAGACAATACGTAGAAGATCTAGCAAGAGAAGCAGAGGTAGCTGCAGGAAAAGGAAACCTTAGGGATCTTTACAGCATCACTAGAAAGCTAGCAGGAAAATATAGTCCATCAAATGGGTTGATCAAAAATAGTAGTGGGGAAACTATCACTAATGTTAGAGTCCAAATGGAAAGATGGATGGAATACTTCAAGGAACTCCTGAACAGACCAGCACCTACAAACCCCCAGATATCCAACCGGCAGAAATTGACTTGGACATCAACTGTGAGAAACCATCCAAGGAGGAGATTAGTAAAGCCATTAAACTTTTAAAAGATGGAAAGCGGCCGGTCCAGATGGTATTCCAGCGGAGGCGGTTAAAGCCAACATAAACACATCCACAGAAATACTGTATAAAGTATTTAGCAGAATCTGGGAGACCAAAGAAATACCAGCAAACTGGAGAGAAGGATACCTGGTGAAGCTACCAAAGAAAGGGACCTTCAGAAGTGTGAAAACTATAGGGGAATAATGCTGTTGTCAGTACCTGGGAAAATACTAAGCAGAGTCATCCTGGAGAGACTGAGAGATGCCATCGATATAAAGCTAAGAGATGAACAGGCAGGCTTCCGACCAAATAGATCCTGTGCTGACCAGATAGCCACATTACGTATAATAATAGAGCAAAGTATTGAATGGAAATCCTCACTTTATATCGGATTTGTGGATTATGAGAATGCTTTTGACAGTATTGATAGGGAAACCCTTTGGAAATTGATGAGGCATTATGGAATCCTACAGAAAATTATTAACCTAATAAAACATATACAGATATGAAATGTAGAGTTCTTCATGAAGGTAAACTAACAGATACTTTTGGAATAGAAACAGGAGTGCGTCAAGTATGTCTTCTATCACCTTTGTTGTTCTTACTGACAATAGACTGGATTATGAAGACCACAGTAACTAACACCAGAAATGGAATCCAATGGACTCTGACAGAGCAACTAGATGATCTGGACTTTGCTGATGATATAGCCCTTCTGTCACATACACGAAATCAGATGCAGGATAAGCTAAACACATTGAATCAAAGGTCCCAGCAACTAAGGTTGAACATTTATAAGGGAAAGACAAAGATCTTGAGAATTAACCAAGCAAACGACAACTCGATCTCCCTGGGAGAAATCCCACTTCAAGAGGTAGAATCATACACATATTTGGGCAGCAACGTAGACAAAGAGGGTGGAACAGATAGAGATGTTAAAATAAGAATACAGAAGGCAAGAGGAGCTTTCTTGGGAAACATTTGGAAGTCCAAAGAAATCAAATCTAGAAAAAAATTTGGATATTTAACTCTAATGTTAAAGCAGTTCTACTGTATGGGTCAGAAACATGGAGAACAACTAAAACAATAGAGCATAAATTGCAAACATTCATCAACTGTTGTCTGCAGAATAGAGGAATAAGATGATATGATAGGGTCACAAATGAGGAACTTATGGAGAGAACAAGACAGATTCCAGTGAGCGAACAGGTTAAAAAAAACGCTGGCGCTGGATAGGACACACTTTGCGAAAACCGGAGGAAAATATAACAAGAAGGGTCCTTGCCTGGAACCCGCAGGGACAGCGAAAGAAGGAGAGGCCGAGAAATACATGGAGACGAGATTTGGAGGCGGAGATCAACAATACAAAGAAGAGCTGGATGGAGCTGCAGGAGATAGCTAGAGATAGGAAGACTTGGCATGAGTTGGTTGAGGGCCTATGCCCCAACCCGAGGTAAAAAGGCAAAAAGAGAGAGAGATACTAAGCAGAGCATTATTTTATGAAAGTAATTAATTAATTTTGCTAATCAATGCATGCATCGTCTGTATCTTCTTGAGAAAAATTGAGTAGGAAGATGATCTTCTTATTCTTCAGACATCGATTTGTATACTTCTTGAGTTGCAGTGTAAGGGATTAGATAAAGTTCCACTGACAGCAATCATACATTTAAACTAATGTGTGATGTAGCATTGACAGTTGTCTCCAGGTCATTCTGCATGTACCTGGTGTTACAGATGTCATTTATAAGTTTTATTATGTCAATACTGGAATAACCAGGTTAACTATAACACTAACATTTTTGTATTAACTAAGACAGTGCTACACATTATGCAGTCAGTCGGTAGTCACGATTCCAACTTCACGGCAACATGTTGCCCAATAATTGCTTCGTCCCTGTGACAACAAACACCACTCAAAATTACCATCGTTGTCTCATATGAACTTGGAAAACAAACAGATGTCCAGACAAAAACCAGCAGTTTTCCTATGCATTAAATGCATAAGGTAGCCGCCAGAGTGCCAAGACAGACAAAACACGGTAGTCCGCACAGGTTATCA
This sequence comes from Arion vulgaris, assembly GCA_020796225.1. Taxonomy (NCBI): domain Eukaryota; kingdom Metazoa; phylum Mollusca; class Gastropoda; order Stylommatophora; family Arionidae; genus Arion; species Arion vulgaris. The sequence continues at coordinate 34,615,647 of CM036772.1, forward strand.
GTTATATATGAGGACTATCATCATAGCACTCCGGACATGTCCATAGGTGCTCGATCTCCGCCTCAGCAAATCCAGCAGCGTCCAGCGACCCAACACGCCAGTTCGATGTTGATTAATCATTCTCTTTGCATATTTAGTATGTCATTCTTTTCGGGCTGCACCAATATTGACATCCATCTCTCTCAGTCTGGTCAGAGAGTGGGATTCACAACCCTGAAACTCCTCTTAAGTCCGCACAGGTATTACTGCATAAGACAGCAGGTAGATCGCTTGCGACTAATGTCCACCACTTTCTGAATGTGCAGTTGACAACACAACCACTGTGGGCACAAACAAAAAGCATTTCAGGTGAAATTCACAGCTCACAATGTCGCACCAATCACTAGGTTCAGTAGCTCACTGACGAAACTGGGTCCTACAAGTTCAAACATCATGAAATATGGGGGAAAATGCCACTGTAACCGTGCCCAGAAGCAAACAACACTAAAATGACTTGCTAAACATTTTTGCATGTTAGTATCTGTAAAGTGTAAATAACAATTTGGGGGCTCTGTGGAGAAAAGGATAATTGCTTGCTTTTAGTTCCAAAGATACTCGGTTCGCTCCCTTGTGGAGCCATCAGGATATTTTTCTGGATATGCCAGATTTCAATGTAGGTGAGATTGAGTTCTTACTCCTATCTCGGAAACGGACACGATAAAACATAGTTACTCCTATCTCGGAAACGGACGATAAAACATAGTTAGTCCTATCTCGGAAACGGACACGATAAAACATAGTTACACCTATCTCGGAAACGGACACGATAAAACATAGTTAGTCCTATCTCGGAAACGGACACGATAAAACATAGTTAGTCCTATCTCGGAAACGGACACGATAAAACATAGTTACTCCTATCTCGGAAAGCGACGATAAAACATAGTTAGTCCTATCTCGGAAACGGACACGATAAAACATAGTTACTCCTATCTCGGAAACGGACACGATAAAACATAGTTAGTCCTATCTCGGAAACGGACACGATAAAACATAGTTAGTCCTATCTCGGAAACGGACACGATAAAACATAGTTAGTCTTATCTCGGAAACGGACACGATAAAACATAGTTAGTCCTATCTCGGAAACGGACACGATAAAACATAGTTAGTCCTATCTCGGAAACGGACACGATAAAACATAGTTAGTCCTATCTCGGAAACGGACACGATAAAACATAGTTAGTCCTATCTCGGAAACGGACACGATAAAACATAGTTAGTCCTATCTCGGAAACGATAAAACATAGTTCCTGTGTTCAAGTTGAGCATGTAAAAGAATCAGTGCCTGTTCAAAATCAAGATGAGCAGGCTGGAAAGCAAAATCAAGATGAGCAGGCTGGAAAGCCGCTGCCCAGGCCAAAATTATTAGAAAAATGTTTAAAATAAAAATTCCTTCAACACATTTTCACCACCTAAATTACATCAGGGATCCTAGCAACACAGTTAGTGCACTGCCATCAACTTGACATGCAGAAATAACAGACATTCAACAATGATGCCAGAATATGATCATAGATGTTGGAACACAACTTGATACACATAAATAACAGACATTCAACAATGACACATAGAAACAACAGACATTCAACAATGACACACAAAAATAACAGACATTCAACAATGACACACAGAAATAACAGACATTCAACAATGACACATAGAAATAACAGACATTCAACAATGACACACATAAATAACAGACATTCAACAATGACACATAGAAATAACAGACATTCAACGACACACAGAAATAACAGACATTCAACAATGACACATAGAAATAACAGACATTCAACAATGACACATAGAAATAACAGACATTCAACAATGACACACATAGAAATAACAGACATTCAACAATGACACACAGAAATAACAGACATTCAACAATGACACACAGAAATAACAGACATTCAACAATGACACATAGAAACAACAGACATTCAACAATGACACATAGAAATAACAGATATTCAACAATGACACACAGAAATAACAGACATTCAACAATGACACACAGAAATAACAGACATTCAACAATGACACATAGAAATAACAGACATTCAACAATGACAAATAGAAATAACAGACATTCAACAATGACACACAGAAATAACAGACATTCAACAATGACACATAGAAATAACAGACATTCAACAATGACACACAGAAATAACAGACATTCAACAATGACACATAGAAATAACAGACATTCAACAATGACACATAGAAATAACAGACATTCAACAATGACACACAGAAATAACAGACATTCAACAATGACACACAGAAATAACAGACATTCAACAATGACACACACAGAAATACTGATAGAGATACTGGAATAGAACTATATCAAAGAATGCAAATACTGTGTGAAAATAATGGAATATATTTATTGCAGAAAAATATGATTGATCAGTCTTACAATCACTAAAACCTGTTGCAAAAGTAAAGATTGTTGCATACATTAAATTGTATATTGATGTATAATGTCTGTGTTGTGTCCATAAGGTCACTCTAATGCTTACATGATGAAGGATCATCAATCAAATAGCTTGTCCTGAGCAGAACTTTGCCACCTCAACAGTCCTCTGGAATTTCTCTCTCTCATAGGCCAGATGTCCTGCCTCTGCAACCGTCATGTTCAAACCATCAGTTGCATCCTGAATCCATCTTCTCCGTGGTCCTCTTCTTCTCTTTGTCGGTAGCCTCCTTCCATGATGGTCTTCTCCAGCCCTTCATGTCTTTTTATGTCCAAAATATCTCAATTTTCTCTTTCATATTTGTAGCATCAGCCAGTTTTCTTTGATTTTGAGTTCTTTCTGGATAGATCTATTTGTTCTCTTCTCTGTTCAAGATATACGGAAGACTCTTCTGTAACAGTTATGTTAAAAAGCACATATATGTTTTTCCACTGCTTTATTAAATGTCCATGCTTCACACCCATACGTTACCACTGGGAATATGCATGTTCTTAGTATTTCGATCTTTGTTTTCTTATCAGTTCCGTTCCATAATGTTTTAGTTGTTTAATTTTTTGCAAAGTCATGCTTGTTCTTTTAATTTCCTTCATCCCATTTCCATCTGTTGTTAGCAGTGAACCAAGATATTCAAAACTGTTCATTTTCTACTTTCTCTCCGTTGATAAAAATCTTTTATCACGTTCGTTTTATCTGTTGTGATTATTTTTGTTTTTGTTTCATTGAGATATAGATTTTATTTTTCGCTTTTATCTTTCACTTCTCTTAATAATTTCTCAATCCCTTTTTGTGATGTTGACAGTAACCTGTATCGTTAGCGTATCGTAGTTCATGTATTTCTCTTCCTCCGATTATAAAAGGATCGTATTGTTCTTTTCCGCTATCTTCTGTAACATGCCTCATGATGTTTTCTGCATATATGTTAAACAGACAAGGCGACAGAATGCAGCCTTGTCTGACTTCCTGCCCTATGTCAGACCAGTCTGATGTATCATCACATGTTCTTACAGCCGACATTTGATGACTATAAAGTTCTCTTATGATCTGTATCAAATGTAATGGAAATCCCATTTCTCCCATAATCTTCCACAATTTCTGATGCTCTACACAATCAAATGCCTTTGAGTAGTCAATAAAGCATGAGTATAGATCTACATTATACTCTCTAGATTTTTCTATGATTGTTCTCATGTTAAATATATGGTCACGTGTACCTCTGTTCCCTCTAAACCCAGCTTGTGTTATGTTGATATTTTCTTCCATTTTCCTATACAGTCTTCCCATAATAATTTTAAATAAGAATTTACTTGTGGCTTATCAATGCCACTGTTCTATAGTTAGTACATAATTTGGTGTCTCCCTTTTTAGGTATTGGGATAAATATTGATCTTTTCCATTCCTTTGGCCATAATCCTGTTTGCCATACCTTTTTGCATATTGCATGATATATTTGTATGCTTTGCTCTCCTCCTGCTTTGATAAATTCTGCTGAAATAGTATCACATCCTGGTAATTTTCCCATCTTCAAGTTTTTTATTGCCCATTCAACTTCCTCTAGCGTTGGTTCTGGCTCTTTCTCTGTGATTATTTCAGTGTTCGCTCTATTGTCCTTTTCGCCTCTGTTTATATTCATTTCACTGCAATATTCTTTCCATCTGTTGAGAATTTCTGCTTGTTCTGTTAGGGTTGTTCCCATACTATCTTTTATTGCATTTAGTTTTGGTTTAAACGTTATGGTTATTGATTTTATTTCTTTGAACATTTCCTGCTCTTTTTCTTTCTTCTGGTGTTCTTCTAACTTTGAACTACAATTTTGTAAGTATTGCTTTTTATCTCTTCTTATGTTCTTCCTTATTTCTGTTGTTATATTTTTGTAGGCTAACCTATTTTCTTCCTTCGCTATTCCCTGTGCCTTTTCTCTCTTCTCTGTTGTATTAACTCTAGTGTATCGTTTGCAATCCACTCATTCTTTCTGTCTTTTCTTTGTGGAACCATATCTTTGGCTGTCAACAATAGGATATCTCTAGCATGTGCGGTCAACTCATCTGGTGTCATCTCTTCTTGGACTGTCATCAGTATTTCAAATCTATTCTTTACTTCTACTCCATATTCCTCTGGGATTTTATTAGCGTCAAAACGTACTGGTTTTAGTTACTTCTCTAATGTTCTGAGCTTAAATGTTATCATCGTTTAAATGTTATCATCGTTTAAATGTTATAATCGCTTAAATGTTATCATCCCTTAAAATGTTATCATCCCTTAAAATGTTATCATCGCTTAAATGTTATCATCGCTTAAATGTTATCATCGCTTAAATGTTATCATCGCTTAAATGTTATCATCGCTTAAATGTTATCATCCCTTAAAATGTTATCATCGCTTAAATGTTATAATCGCTTAAATGTTATAATCGCTTAAATGTTATAATCCCTTAAAATGTTATCATCGCTTAAATGTTATCATCGCTTAAATGTTATCATCCCTTAAATGTTATCATCCCTTAAATGTTATCATCCCTTAAATGTTATCATCCCTTAAATGTTATCGTTTGCAATCCACTCATTCTTTCTGTCTTTTCTTTGTGGAACCATATCTTTGGCTGTCAACAATAGGATATCTCTAGCATGTGCGGTCAACTCATCTGGTGTCATCTCTTCTTGGACTGTCATCAGTATTTCAAATCTATTCTTTACTTCTACTCCATATTCCTCTGGGATTTTATTAGCGTCAAAACGTACTGGTTTTAGTTACTTCTCTAATGTTCTGAGCTTAAATGTTATCATCGTTTAAATGTTATAATCGCTTAAATGTTATAATCGCTTAAATGTTATCATCCCTTAAAATGTTATCATCCCTTAAAATGTTATCATCGCTTAAATGTTATCATCGCTTAAATGTTATCATCGCTTAAATGTTATCATCGCTTAAATGTTATCATCGCTTAAATGTTATCATCCCTTAAAATGTTATCATCGCTTAAATGTTATAATCGCTTAAATGTTATAATCGCTTAAATGTTATAATCCCTTAAAATGTTATCATCGCTTAAATGTTATCATCGCTTAAATGTTATCATCGCTTAAATGTTATCATCCCTTAAATGTTATCATCCCTTAAATGTTATCATCCCTTAAATGTTATCATCGCTTAAATGTTATCATCGCTTAAATGTTATCATCGCTTAAATGTTATCATCGCTTAAATGTTATCATCCCTTAAATGTTATCATCCCTTAAATGTTATAATCGCTTAAATGTTATCATCCCTTAAAATGTTATCATCCCTTAAAATGTTATCATCGCTTAAATGTTATCATCCCTTAAATGTTATCATCGCTTAAATGTTATCATCCCTTAAATGTTATCATCCCTTAAATGTTATCATCGCTTAAATGTTATCATCGCTTAAATGTTATCATCGCTTAAATCTTATCATCGCTTAAATGTTATCATCGCTTAAATGTTATCATCCCTTAAATGTTATCATCCCTTAAATGTTATCATCGCTTAAATGTTATCATCGCTTAAATGTTATCATCGCTTAAATGTTCTCATCACCAGCTAACTAAAAGTTTCAGATCACTTACAACTGCAGTGATAGTTTCAAATTTTCCCTGAACTATGACAGTGTAAAGTGGGCAACTGTGGTAGTCAGCTCAATCACAACCCAAGAGTGCCTGGTTCAATCTCTGCAGCAGGCAGCTTGGAAGCAAATTTGTTCTGGTTGATTCTTACGAACTGTAAAAATAGACTTCACCGTTCAGAAAGCAATGGTAAACTATTGAACATATAAGTGGTGCCTAGAAAATCAATGACTCGTTTACTGTGGTTGATGACAACATCCTGCAAAGGATATGCCAAGATTTTCATTTCATGAAAGTAATGATAGATGAACTGGTTTGTACATGTTAACATTAAAAATCAGGTGTCACACAACATAGACATTGTACATTTGATAACTTGTTCTGTCCAACAACTGTTGAACCATCCGATTATATCTAGGTCATAGTACTATAACAACTGTTGAACCGTCCGATTATATCTAGGTCATAGTACTATAACAACTGTTGAACCGTCCGATTATATTTAGGTCATAGTACTATAACAACTGTTGGTGTCAATATAATGTATCCTCTCCGGAGATTACTGAAAGCATGAACAATAAAACTATACGTCTGGATAGTATAACTAGAAATGTATCAAAGCAGAGACCAAATGAACAAATCAATAACCAATATAGCTTAGTACATGTATGCGAGTAGTTAGGTGGGTGCAAAGTTCAATATCAGTAAAACGGTAAAGTGTCTCATTTAAAAAACAAAATAGTATAATAGCATGAGTCACAGAATATTTCAACAAGTGTATCTTACCACCTGAACTAAGTGTATCTTATCACCTGAACTAAGTGTATCTTATCACCTGAACTAAGTGTATCTTATCACCTGAACTAAGTGTATCTTATCACCTGAACTAAGTGTATCTTACCACCTGAACTAAGTGTATCTTATCACCTGAACTAAGTGTATCTTATCACCTGAACTAAGTGTATCTTATCACCTGAACTAAGTGTATCTTATCACCTGAACTAAGTGTATCTTACCACCTGAACTAAGTGTATCTTATCACCTGAACTAAGTGTATCTTATCACCTGAACTAAGTGTATCTTATCACCTGAACTAAGTGTATCTTATCACCTGAACTAAGTGTATCTTATCACCTGAACTAAGTGTATCTTATCACCTGAACTAAGTGTATCTTACCACCTGAACTAAGTGTATCTTATCACCTGAACTAAGTGTATCTTACCACCTGAACTAAGTGTATCTTATCACCTGAACTAAGTGTATCTTATCACCTGAACTAAGTGTATCTTATCACCTGAACTAAGTGTATCTTATCACCTGAACTAAGTGTATCTTACCACCTGAACTAAGTGTATCTTATCACCTGAACTAAGTGTATCTTATCACCTGAACTAAGTGTATCTTATCACCTGAACTAAGTGTATCTTATCACCTGAACTAAGTATATCTTATCACCTGAACTAAGTGTATCTTATCACCTGAACTAAGTGTATCTTATCACCTGAACTAAGTGTATCTTACCACCTGAACTAAGTGTATCTTATCACCTGAACTAAGTGTATCTTACCACCTGAACTAAGTGTATCTTATCACCTGAACTAAGTGTATCTTACCACCTGAACTAAGTGTATCTTATCACCTGAACTAAGTGTATCTTACCACCTGAACTAAGTGTATCTTATCACCTGAACTAAGTGTATCTTACCACCTGAACTAAGTGTAAGTGAACAAATATATCTCTGAGTACACAGATATACCAGCTGAATTGATTCAAGTATGATGGAAGACCAGCTTTCACATTTATCACACACACTGCAACCTGACTCCAAACATGAACACAATCAGTACACATCTCCATCTCAAAGAAAGGCAATTTAAAGCTGTGCACCAACTATTGTACTAATGGTTGAATAAGTAATATCCGCACAATACTATTATAGATTATCATGAAGAGGACAGAAAAAAGTTAGATGATATACTTATTAAAAAATATATGAGAAAGAAGGAAAAAATTTGCGGATTTTATCAAATGTCTTTATATTAGATTCTCACAGATCTCCTTATATGTGGACTCTATCTCACAGAACAAAGTAACACCCTTAACTATCATCATTCTATGGAAATTGTGTCTAAACTTCTAGTTTAAAAATGTGTGTGAGAAATTATTATCTTGACAATTACTATTTAATCTCATGTCAGGATAACATACAACTCTGTAAGTTGTTTTATCTATGAGATAGAGTTGTGTACACGATGTAGAGATCATACAGTCTGTGTTATCTCATACCACACTCTGCAACAGTAACAAATCTTTTATCTGACTCATTGAGGAATAAGAGGAGTGGAGGGGAAATGTGTAGGAGAGAAAGAAATTCTTGAATGGTTGACCTAAAACATTGGTCAGTTTATTCAGTAAAGTTTACAAGAAAATTGTGAAATGCACAAAATGTAATATGCTTAAAATAGGCTGAAGTCATGAGAGGTGATGAAATCAGAGAAATGTCTGGTCAACCACTAGTAAAAACTGTTATAAGAAAGACAAGATGGAAATATGTTGGGCATACTGAGAAGATCAAAGAATCATGCATTGAAATGGGAGACAAAGTGTTCAAGAATGAAAGGAGGACCTAGGGAAACCTTGAAACAAACTTTACTGAGAGAGGCAAGAAATTGCTTGCAGGCCCCATTTAATATTTACTGAGAGAGGCAAGAAATTGCGTGCAGGCCCCATTTAATATTTACTGAGGAGAGACAAGAAATTGCGTGCAGGACCCATTTAATATTTAATGGTACAAGAGGAATATAATTATGAAAAATAAAGATGCATATTTTGGGCATGTCATTTGTTATACAAGGAAAACCGTTGCAATATTTGGTCTGTACAAAAGTATATGCTGTCATGATTATCCTAAATAAGTGTACCTGTGTTCACAACAAGTCCAAGATTTTAGTTGGCAATGTCAGACTTGCTGGCAATGACGATTTCCTTTTCTTAACCCTCTTATTCCTGGAGCGGGGCCGAATGCACCGTTATCGGTATAAACCCATTGCGGCCGTTACTGCCCGGCGGGTATATACCTTTTTAAATCGTTTTTTCTATATCTTTCTTTGCGAATAGACACGCTAAATTTAGCCCTGATGTCATTGCCGATAATGGCTGCTGTCATTTTAGAAATCCGCGTGTTTTTAGTGTTAGTGGTTTCGTATCGCAATTTTTAAAAAGTCCTTATAGTTTCTGGTAAACTTGTTGTGATTTATGATTCAGTTGATGGAAAATTTGCCGGCGAGATTGTGGATAAATCGGATTGATATATAATTAATTCAATATTTGCGTGTGAAAATATACGATGCTAGTTCTAGTGTTTCTGACGATTTGCGTAACTATTAGTTACGATGAATTACGATTATCGATGGATGCAAACACTGCCGTTTCCCTACATCCACCCAGGTTGTAAAGTTTAGAGAGAATAGTTGCAACAGCTGAGCACTATCAATATCGAACAATTTAGTGAAGAAACAGGTTCTGCAAATGACATTGATTCAGAATATTCTCTATTTGTGATTATCGTCATTACGTCGTTACAGCACGCACGATTTTACGTGAGGTATTTTTTTAGAACTGGTTAACCAACGCATTTTCTCTATGAAAATTTAAAAAAATCCAGATCCTTCATGGGCACTGTTTCTTTTGATTACATCAATATCTTTCTTTATGTAAACTATATGTGTCGTACTCACCAGTTACCTTACTACAGAATGTGTTTGGTTTACTGATAAACTGTTGAATGTGCCTGCTTTGTCAAATATAGTGTCAAGAAATAGATTTGAAAGTATCAGCAAATATTTGTACTTCAATGTCAATTTCAAATTCGTTCCATGAGGACAATATGGACATGTGCAAGGTTGAACCTCTGTCTTGATTGTATTATGGCCCTCATGCCCATACAAACATGCAGGCTAGGCAACTGCAGGACTGATAAACTCTACTGTTTGACAGAATGCAGAGCCGCAGTTAGTGTTTCTAAATGAAGATGAGGACTGCACCACAAAGGTGTGTGGAAACAAATGATAGCTGCCCCACGTGTAAAATCAACCTCTGTTAATGAGATTGCTTTACAACCTTTCAATTTACATTTATCATCAATGAAACTGACATTTTTGAGTGAAACATACGTTCAATATTGTCATTCATTTTTATTTCTTCACTTGTATAATTTTTTACATCCAACTTGCATGGTATTGACACATACATGTTTACAAACTAGTACCTCATCCTTTCCTTTCTTTCCTTTGCGTTCCCGTAGTACCTCATCCTTTCCTTTCTTTCCTTTGCGTTCCCGTAGTACCTCATCCATTGAACTGTAAATTGGACTTTAAATCACAAATATTGATTAGAAATTGTATTTGTTATGAATTTTATTTCACGAGCACTTCTCATTGTTGCTGGGTTATTTCCTTTGCCCTGGGAATTCGGTAGTAACTTTTCTGAAGGGCTAGGAATAAGAGGGTTAAAGCACTTATGAAAACTTAAACATGAGCAAACTATTCTTTCAACACCATGCAAGCACGTTACAAATCTTCTTTGATTTTCTTATTGATTTTGTCTTGTTGGTTAGCAGAGGCAAACTTGATCTCCATCTTGTGATCATTCTTGATGTGGCTATCATCCACAATTGTATCTAGGGCTGTATTTTCTACAAAAGCTCTTATGTTGATGAAATTTGGTGACTGGTTAAATTTGGCTACAAATTTGCCTTCTAAAAAAAACTTGAATGTTGGGAAGGTCATCACATTTTCCAACTGACACAAATCTAGTAGATAAAAAATAAACAGTTTTGTTAGAATAAATATATTTGATGAGAAAATAAGCCAAATTTAAACTATGAAGTTCACCAATTTTTACAATTGTTGTTATTAAAATATTGATTTTGTGACCATTTGTTTCATATTTATAACAGTAGTTTTGACTTTCTGTTGACAAGATGGTGACTAGCAGTTGTGTTTTGTGATGACTGAGCTGTGAATTTCATGCAGTTTATCTTTTCATTAATATGAAATGTTAATTTGTTCTCAGTTCAACACTAGATATTATACATAAGAGTAATGTAGTTCAACATTAGATATTATACATAAGAGTAATGTATATGTGTTTTGTCTTGTATGCTGAAATTAGATGAAGGTTAATAGAAACTATGAACATCCCAGTTTATAAAATGTGGATTCAGGATTCTCGCTGGTGCGACAGAGTTTATGCACATTTGGCGTGATCGTCTTTGACAAACCAACCAGAGTTCAATAGTGACACAATCAAACAACAGAAGAGGAAAATGATATTGAAGACGAAACAAATGTAAAAATTAAGTGAGCCCATCATTATCAGCAAAATAAAGAAAATGCAAACTAGATGCCTTGGCAAGAAGCAGACCCAAAACTGACTCAGCTCTTTGGTGGAATGAGGAATTGGGACAGACATGGACAGATGTGCAGTGTAGACTTGACAAAGAGCTAAGAAATCCTTGAACATCAACTAAAACAGGACAAGAAAACCATGACCATTCAAAGAAGTTGCTCTACAAGTTCAACTCTCTTGTATGGTCGAACCATTGAAAGAACCGGCTTCATCAAATATCTAGGCATGAAATTTGAATAAAGACTAGCAATCAAACTTATAATCAGAAAAGGTATTTGAGCATCAATTCCTTGTAGATCAAATGCCGCACTACGTGGCTTTGGGTTGGACACTTTTTTACAGGAGCCGCACTATGCTTTGGTTGACACTTTTAACAGACTACTATGTGGCTTTGTATCTTTTTTACCAGGAGCCGCACTATGTGGCTTTGGGTTGGACACTTTTTTTACCAGGAGCCGCACTATGTGGCTTTGGGTTGACACTTTTTACCAGAACCCACACTATGTGGCTTTGGGTTGGACACTTTTTTTACCAGGAGCCGCACTATGTGGCTTTGGGTTGGACACTTTTTTTAAAACCAGGAGCCGCACTATGTGGCTTTGGGTTGGACACTTTTTACCAGGAGCCACACTATGTGGCTTTGGGTTGGACACTTTTTTTAAAACCAGGAGCCGCACTATGTGGCTTTGGGTTGACACTTTTTAAAACCAGGAGCCGCACTAAAGGGAACTTTTTATTCTATAAACAAATGGCTTGTAAAAATATGGCTTTTGCCCTGGTGCACTAAGAGTTAAAAATGATGGTGTCAAACTTTGAACAATGGCTACTTCTGATATTATAGTTTAGTCGTAGGATCATCATCACTGCATATCAAACTAATTAGTCTATAAGTGCTCTGATCTCCTCCTCAGTATGTCTCTTTGTTGATTTACTATTATTCTTTAGCTACCAGTAGAGTGTTCTTGTCTAGCTACACCACACTTGACATGGTGTTCTTGCAGTCTGGTTAGTGTTGTAGATTTACCCCTATTACTTGAATCATGTACACATGTCCTCTCTCCCTTAGGGAATTTATAATATCAGCCTGCTCCATTGCTCACCCGCATTTTACAGCAGCCATACCTGCAAGCTTATCGGCACGTCGCTTCCTTTTACACCTGCATACCCTGGCACAAAAATAAACTGATTTTTGTCAGCCTAGACCTCCTCAGTGGCTCCAACCATTGTCTCCGAGCCCAGCCTGCTACAATCTTCCTGAGCATACTCACTGAGTCACTGAGAAAACATGCATGGATAAAAGTCTGTGATTCCATCCAGACCATCGCTTTAGTTACTGCCATGATTTCCATAGTGAGACTGCTTGTAGTCATGTCAAAATCACCACTGTCTTCCTTCACAACATCCCCACTGACTTGAGCAGTGAAAAATATAACTCTGATATTATACCAAGAGCTGGTACTATATAACCCTGAATATGCGCTGGTCATCCTCAGAATCAGCAACACACAAACCAACGGACTGGCAAGAATAGAAAATGAAGTCTTCTTCTTCTTCTCTTCCAACATTTACTTCTTTATAGAAGTGTTGGGGAGGGGATGGGGGGGGATGGGAAAGAACGTAGTATCTTGAGTGTGCTTGTTCTTCTTCTCTTCCAACATTTACTTCTTTATAGAAGTGTTGGGGAGGGGATGGGGGGATGTGGAAGAACGTAGTGATCTTGAGTGTGCTTCTTCTTCTTCTCTTCCATTTACTCCTTTATAAAAGTGTTGGGGGAAGAAAGAGGAACGTAGTGATCTTGTTCTTCTTCTCTTCCAACATTTACTTCTTTATAGAAGTGTTGGGGAGGGATTGGGGGAAGGGAGAAACGTAGTGATCTTGTGTATGCTTGTTTTAATTCACTTTGCAAGCTGATATTCATTTTCGTAAGGCTGTTCTTGATGCTGTCGCTCCATCTTTTGCATGGTCTTCCTCTTGCTTTGTACTCTTTATACTTTTTCTGTGTGGCTCACTGTGGTAGTCGATACCAGGGCATTCTTGTCAGGTGTCCAAACCATTTAATCTGTTCTTTTATGAACTGCATGACTGGTTTCACATCCCGTCTTCTGATTTCTTCATTTCTAATTTTGTCTCTTATTGTCACACCTGCAGCTCTTCTAAGACACATCATCTCCTTTGTTATGATTTTCTGTTCATTAGCTGCTGTTATTGTCCATGTTTGACACTGGTAACATAGTGTTGCTGCTGTTATTGTCCATGTTTGACACTGGTAACATAGTGTTGCTGCTGTTATTGTCCATGTTTGACACTGGTAACATAGTGTTGGCCAAAAAAAATGTACTTATAAGATGTGCTTTAGTTGTTAGCGGCATCTCTTTATGTGACAACAGTGGTGTTAACTGTTCCAGTACTTGGTTAGCTTTTGTGCATCGATTGCTGATTTCGCTATCGATACTTCCGTCTGCGGTGAAAATTGCTTAAGTATTTGGATTCAATGGTTTCTTTTATTTCTGCATTCTGGAGTTTTATTGTAAGGTTTTCTGGTTGTCTACTTATTGAAGTAAAGTAGTGTGGTTTATTCTCTGGTGCACAAGGGATGACACAATCTGTCGAACCATGAGAAACATCCTGGACTTTCCCACCATAGACAGCAGAGTAAAACTTTCCAGAGTAAGTGTCTACCTCAAGGTGATGCTGACAATCAACATGCACTCTATGATGTTCTGACCATATCCAAAGATAACAGAGACTAAAAAGAGATAAATCATCGATAGGTCTTGCTGAAGATATCATACCTCAGTTATGTAGTCCTACAAATATCAACCTTGGAAGGGAGTGGGTAACAGTACATGTGGATGCCAACACCACCTTTTTTGGCTGACCTACCGTAGTCAACTTTGAAAGGCAGACTATTAAAGACTGGACACCTGAGAAATGTGATTAACCAGAGAGCCACTGAACTATCAGCATGCATATCATTTAATGTTTACCGGGGAAGACCTATTGGTCTGCTTGAACTAGCTCAATGTTGGTTCAGTCAGCAATAACTATAACAAATGCTCAGAATAAACCAAAGAGGAACATGATGATTGGTTTCTGGTTAATACATGTTCAATCTTGTCTAACAGATGTAGAAGGCTATGTTAATACATGTTCAATCTTGTCTAACAGATGTAGAAGGCTATGTTAATACATGTTCAATCTTGTCTAACAGATGTAGAAGGCTATGTTAATACATGTTCAATCTTGTCTAACAGATGTAGAAGGCTATGTTAATACATGTTCAATCTTGTCTAACAGATGTAGAAGGCTATGTTAACACATGTTCAATCTTGTCTAACAGATGTAGAAGGCTATGTTAATACATGTTCAATCTTGTCTAACAGATGTAGAAGGCTATGTTAACACATGTTCAATCTTGTCTAACAGATGTAGAAGGCTATGTTAATACATGTTCAATCTTGTCTAACAGATGTAGAAGGCTATGTTAACACTTTCAGTGCCACACTTTTTTCAACCAAGTCTGGCCCAGTGCCACACTATTTTTTGGATATCATCAATTTTCAGGATATCATCAGTTTTCAGGGTATCATCAGTTTTCAGGATATCATCAGTTTTCAGGGTGATCATTTCAAAACAAACATATAAAATAAACTAATAAACATAGGACTTTGAGACTCTGGTATAATGTTCATATATGAATTGACTTTACGATTTGGACATTATTGTGTGACCTTGGAATATGTGACCTTGGCGGCCATCTTGGATTTAACCTATTTTTGCCAAAAACAAGGGTACAATCAAAAATAATTCTTAAGAAATAGATAATTGATCTCAAAACTAGAGAAAGTTATCAAATATGTTAGATGACATGATATGAAACATTATTTTATGCTTATCTGGTATGTAGCATGTATTTTTAGTGTCATTTGTGTACCTACAAGTTGTCTGATTTTTTGCACAAAATAAAAATTGTGAAAAAAGATAGTTTTGGTTATTGTTGTTATTTATAAGCATAATACATGTAGGTATGTCTTGACATGTACAGTACTACTGACCTGTATATATGTACATTATATTTACAATATAATCCAAGAATTATTGCTGCAACTGCTGTTGGCGTCGCTCCAAACGTGCACAGAATTTGGTATCGGTTTCTGCTCATGACTTTCGTGAATGGCGTCTGGGTAAGCCAATGAGTAGTTTCCCAATAATCATATAATGCAGGTTTTTTTTACACAATCCCATTGCAATTTGAAGACCAATAAAAGCTTCAACTTCCTCAAATGATGTAGACTTCCACTTCTGCTTACGGGATCTATCAGAATAGCTGTTGCTGTTAGCATGTTGTTCTGCATAACGATTTGTTTCTTGAACAATTAGGCTGATTACATCATCGGTAAAGTACAGTCTGAAATAATCTCTCACTGAAAAATTTGTGGTGTTTACTTGACTGCCCTGTTCAAGACCATATTGTGGAACCCACTTCTGTTCAAAAACATCATGTTCACTCTAAAAAATGATCCAATTCCATTTGTTTTCTGCTTGATTTGGTCTAGCAGTGACAGTACCACACCCCCGTTTTCGAGATGAGGGTCCATCACCTACGCCTGCACCACTGGGAATATCCGCGATCGATCTATAAATATCGTCACGTGAATCAAAGTCCAAATCTGTATCACATTCAGATCCCGTTTGGTCACTATCACTGGCTAAATTGTCAGAATCGGAGTCCTTTTGGACATTACTAACATCAGCTACATCGCTCATTTTGAAGATCGTTGTTTACTTATGAAAGATCGCGAAAAATTCAATAAAAATCGGACTTACTGTATTTTTAACACGCGCTCGCTAGATCCGCCATTTTGGAAAGCTACTCTGAACAATACGGAACTAGTTCATAATGTAATAACGGTGTACGGTAAGCAAAACTACCCGTTTTAAAAAGTCGTATCTCCCGAGGACAAAAGTCGACAAAAGTCGTCCGTGGCACTGAAAGGGAGTTCAACCTTCGCCGACTTTTGTCGCCGGTGGCACTGAAAGTGTTAATACATGTTCAATCTTGTCTAACAGATGTAGAAGGCTATGTTAATACATGTTCAATCTTGTCTAACAGATGTAGAAGGCTATGTATACTGATAGACACCATGTGTAATAAAGATGAATGATGATAAAACAAAGATGAATGTTATTGGTTACTAAATTGACATCATTGCGCTCCGGGCAGACCCAAGGTGCTCAGTCTCCCCCAACAGATATCGAAGAGTATGCATACTGATGGTTCCGTGGCTCACAGATTAAACACACCTCTCACTCTGCCTCTCAGGCATACAGTTCGACTTGTACAACGGGTAACTTCAAACTGCCTAAATCGTTTGATCGATTCAACATAGATTTAGTGTCCTCATTCAACAGACAATCGCGAAGAGACAGAGGAATATCCCCCTTATCCATCTTCAACTCCCAAACAATCGATGCTGTTGATGCAAGCCTGTCCGCTCTCTCATTACCGTAAACACCCGCATGCCAAGGACAGTATATCCACGTAAGCCACTGGAGGTTAGAAACTTCTATAGATGACATTCACTCATACCGAGACCTGCCATTTCTTATCTTTGAAGCATCGACTGAAGAGTCAGATACAACAACTGCCCCAGTAAATGAAGTCCCAGAAATTCAATGGAGGGCAGCAGTAACGGCCTCAACCTCCATCCTCATAGTAGAAGTAGTTGTTCTGTATGCCCCACTTTGCTGTGCAACAACCCTACCACGCGCATTAGCCAAGAAACCCCAGCCGGACTTCTCACCACGTTGAACCGTCCCATCGGTATGTACAACATCATCATCCCTTGCATTATCGTCTATCAGCTGCTTAACTGCGAGATCAGTTTTCATGTTGCCCCAATCTCTACATTCTCTTCCAAGAGTAATCTTCTTCTTTGCGTTCGTTCTTTACAACCAATTTTAATCACTCTTTGTGATATGTTTGATCTTTGCCAAGAACGTGTATACGTTGCACATTGGTTTGGTAGACCCCAAACGCATAGACTTCTACACGTTTAGGACACGTGCATCCGAAAGCAAAAATAAGACAAGAATCTCAAATGGTATAAGCAAGGAAAATATGGGAGAATCTTGATTTGATAAAAAGAAATATGAACAATAAGATGATGCAAACCTTGCTCTTGTGAACAATCAACAGATCCATAAATACAAGTTTTAGCCACTGTAGTTTTAGCTGCCTTCAGGAAGTGGGGCTTGGCTGATTGACAATTGATAGAGTCTGGGTTGTAAAACATGATTAGGGCAGCCTTGCTATCTGCATCAAGTAAGAGATTACTGACATTAAGATAAAAAATGATTGAATAATTGACAAGTGATATCATTCAATGTTACATCAACTTCTCAAATACACATACATATTACATACACACATACATATTTATTGCTAACCAAGAACTGCTTACACAGTGTCAGTAAGACGACTTCTTCTTCAACGATCTCTGGTCATGTGTTTAGTTTACTGTGGACCACAAACTGGACAGTCAGCTTCAGATCTGTCAGGTTTCCACAAAGCTTAGTTTTTCCAGGTCGACTGGTTGTGGTCACATGTTGCTTCTCAGCTCACCCAGGAGAGGACAGTCTTGCAGGACATGCTCCGGTGTCCGTTCCGCCTTCTGACACCGGTAAAGAGCTGTTTGACTTATTCCAAGTCTATGAGGTGTTGAATGAGGTCAAGACACAGAATAAGCTTATATATATATATATATATATATATATATATATCTATCTTATCTTATCTTATCTTAACCACATTTGCCGTGAAGCGTCGTGGGGAGAGTTAGTTTCTATCTTGTGCCAGGTGTGTTGCGCTGACGTTGTCAGTCCATGCTTTCGCAGGGACTCTGAGATGTTATCTATCCATCTTGTTCTTGGCCTGCCTCGTGCTCTGCGCCCTGAGTGTCGATTATTATAGGCACGTGATGGTAGTAAATGTGGTTCCATTCTCATTAAATGGCCGAACCACTTGATTCTTTGCTTCTCGATGTACTGTATGCATGGTATAGTACCAACGATGCTTCTGATATTCTCGTTTCTCACTCTATCTCGCCTTGTAACGTTGACAGCTTTTCGTAGACATCTCATTTCACATGTTGTAATCTTTCTTTCTTGTGTCTTAGTCAGGGGCCATGTTTGGCACTGATAGAAGAGAGTTGGAATAAATATGCAGTTTATCAGTTGTCGTTTGACTGTCATGTTAATGCTTGGATGTTTTAATAGTGGTGACAGTTGGTATGTCACTGCATTTGCCTTCTGGCATCTAGTCTCGATTTCTCTGTCCATCTTTCCATCTGCTGTGAATATACTCCCGAGATATTTGAATTCTGGAGTCTGTTGTATTTTGACATTATTCCCGTGTATATTTAGTTGACCTGTTGACCTGCTTATTGTCATGACTTCTGTTTTGGAGGTGTTAATTTTCATGTCATATTTTTCGCATGTTGCTTGCAGGGCATTTATGTGTTGTTGAAGTTTGTGTTCGTTGTTGTAAATTATACTCTGATCATCTGCAAAGAGTAGTTTGTTTATTAAATTGTAGTTGTTATCGAGGTTGTTATCTGTCTTGGTTTCTTGCGTTATCCTGTCTATGTAAATATTGAAAAGTATAGGCGAAAGCACACATGTATGTCTCATCATCATCAGGTGCCGTATCGCTGGCGTAGGCGATCATGGATCTCCACAAATCTCTGTCGTTGGTGTTTGCTATCATCTCAGATGTTGACGCTCTACCATGCCATGAAGTCAGGATATCCAAAATTTTATCTCTGTCTTCCCCTGTCTCGTCTACCTTCAATTTTACCGGTTGTCACAATGTGTTCTAAACCTCCCCTCCTCATCACATGCCCGAAAAATGATGACTGCCTCTTTCTTATATTGATTATAAGCTTTCTCTGTATGTCTGTTCAGTTTAATTGAAGATATCTGGACATCCTACGGACTAGAAATTTGTCAAGAGGGTTGCTTTCATAGATGGGAAGATGTAAAAATTATAAAACTGGATTATTGGTTCGTTTCTATATCTAAATGCTAACTTAATGAAATGGTCATGAAAAGTTAAACACGGAAAAAGAGTATCCATGTTTTAACTTGCCAGTCACATGTTGCGCAAATATTTAATGCTATTTATTGGTATTTCAACACATCTGGTGGTTACAGAAGCAGAGTCTGGCTGAATGGATTAGAGCATGGCTCCCATGAGGGAGACCCATGATCAATTCTCAGTAAGGTCAAGAATTTTTCTATTTTGTTTTTATTAACACATCTGGTCACTATTCAATCAGTTTATAATCTGGTCACTATTCAATCAGTTTATAATCTGGTCACTATTCAATCAGTTTATAATCTGGTCACTATTCAATCAGTTTATAATCTGGTCACTATTCAATCAGTTTATAATCTGAATAATTAAATTTGCCAATTATTATTTGTCAACTTTCACTGTAGCTCTGTGGATCTTTATCGTTTCTGCTTTTAAAAACTGAGTGGATTGTGACATTTTCCAAATGTCTGAACTCTCCCAGTCTCCAACTATTGTTAAATATCTGGAGTAGAAGACTCTGGGCTGTTGGGCTATTTGTTTGAGAATGTTGTTTGATACTCCATCTGGTCCCGGGGTCTTTTCAGGTTTGAGCTTTTTCAGTGCTCTCTACAGCTCAGTCAGTGTGATGTTTATCTTCATACAAAGTTCACTTGTTGATTTTTTAGAATATATCATTTATCTCACCTCTGACTTCTTTGTCTTGCTCCTGACTTACAAAGCATGAGCTTTCTTGCTTATAGCACTGGGCCATCAGGTTGGTCGCTCACTTTCCTGTAAGTAGGTCTCCTCCTCACAGGAGAAATGTTTTTTCTTTAGATGGGTTATCATCATTCAGGGAGTTTGTCAGTCTTCACAACTTTTGAGTATCATTTTCCATGTTCAAAGTTGCTGTCTTTTCTTTCTTGGATTTTCTACACTGTTGGTTTCTTTCTCTAACATGAAGGGCACTTGCTCTATTGTGTTGCATTACATTTTGGTCCATTGGTTTGAGTTCCATGGTATTTCTGGCACTACAAAGGGAGCTGTGGAGAACTTCCATCTCTGGTGTCCAATATGGCTTGTAGTTTTTCTCCTCCCTCTGGGTATATCATTTTTGTAGCATCTAAGATGGCTTTATAGAATGCTAGCGCTTCTCTGTCCACTTTTCCTGATTAATTTCTTTACAGTTCTTGTCTGCTAGTTCTTGGAATAGCTTCCAGTCTGAATTTTTGTAATTTCAACTTGGTGCAGCATTTGTAAGTTCCTACTTGTTAATGCTGTTTATGACAAGTTTCACAGGTCTGTGGTCACTACCTGCAATCTGGTCGCAGACCTGCCTTTCGATTATCCTGTGAATGTTGTCTGTAGCGAAAACTAAATCTGGGGTGCTTGTTGTGCACCTTAGTCTTGAGTAACATGTGAGGATCATCTGGGTGTTGAGAATTGTGAGACTGTTGGTGATCAGCTATTCTTCAAGGATTTATTCCTGTGAATCCAGCATGTCATAGCCCCAGCTTGGTGAGTGGCTGTTGAAGTCTGCTCTCTCATTGCCAAGGGAGAGCAATGAGAGAGCAGACAGGCTGG
Source organism: Arion vulgaris (assembly GCA_020796225.1). Classification (NCBI taxonomy): domain Eukaryota; kingdom Metazoa; phylum Mollusca; class Gastropoda; order Stylommatophora; family Arionidae; genus Arion; species Arion vulgaris. Next base: position 34,636,827 of record CM036772.1, read on the forward strand.
CTGGCTCTGCCACCATATCAGAGGGCCAGCCAATGGATAGAGCTGATATTTTGAACACCCTCATAGAGTGTGGCCGCAAAGAAGATTTTCATTTAAACCAATCCACGTCAACTACTAGATTGCAGGAGCTGGGTTTGAAGATTGGAGTAGCAAGAAAAGAACAGCATAACAGGTACATGAGTAGGCTCATCAATCAAAATCGAACTGATATGGTAGTCGCTGTGGGAGATATTGCGAAGGAGATCGGAGCACCTATGGACATGTCCGAGTGCAATGAAGATATTCCAAACTGAAACTGTTGAAGTCTCCTACTATAAGCAAGTTGTCATCTTGAATTTTGACAGCTTCCAGCTCAGTTTGAATAGAGGGTGGTGAGTATATATTGTATAGTGTTATCTTAGTGTTGTTGATAAGACGTTGAACAGTTATGAATTCTGTGCTCATCTGATTGGACTTGTCTAGTTCAACTGCCGGTAAGGAATTGCAAACTAGTTCTACTTCTTCCCCCTTATGTCTATTTTCTCTTTCCTGACGGAAGGTTTTAAATCCTCTAATGCTGAATCTATTTTCCGAATTAAGGTGTGTCTTTTGCATACAGTGGATATAAAACTTATCTGCTCGCATATGTTCCTCTAGTTCTCGTTTTCTGTTGGTTAACCCCTCTGGATTCCATTGCATAATTGTGAGGGGTACAAGTTTGCCCTTGCTGCCAGCAGTAAATACCCTGTCCTCCTCTGGTTTTGCAAGAATCAACAGGGCCGCCAGCAGCTAAGGGTGGACCCCTTCAAAACATGGGGTCTGGTCCCACCACCACCTGGCTGTTTTCTATGGTGATGGCACCACAGTTACATAAATATTTGCGCATGGCCATTGAGTCATTCATATGTGTCAATTCCTCCCTGCCAATAATGGTTGACACATTACGTTTCTGAGTTTGTTTTCTAGACAGTTGCAGTACCCTGCTGATGAGATCTGTCTTTCCAGGTTTGCCCCATCCGGCTCCCCGCCCTTTGGTCTGGCTTTTCACCATCAGTCTGTTCGGCTTAGTTAGACCTGCCAGGAGTTAGACTTCCGCCGACATAGTCTGAAGGATCATCAAGGCACGCAAACCCTCCAGCCACAATAAGGTAGGTTAATGTGAAGAGATCTGTATGATAATATGCACATCATTATCCAAAAGAGACGACTGAGATAAATTGGACAGATGATACACATGGAGACTAACTTTGTCATGAAAACTGCACTGAGATGGACACATGATACACATGGAGACTAACTTTGTCATGAAAACTGCACTGAGATGGACACATGATACACATGGAGACTAACTTTGTCATGAAAACTGCACTGAGATGGACACATGATACATATGGAGACTAACTTTGTCATGAAAACTGCACTGAGATGGACACATGATACACATGGAGACTAACTTTGTCATGAAAACTGCACTGAGATGGACACATGATACACATGGAGACTAACTTTGTCATGAAAACTGCACTGAGATGGACACATGATACACATGGAGACTAACTTTGTCATGAAAACTGCACTGAGATGGACACATGATACACATGGAGACTAACTTTGTCATGAAAACTGCACTGAGATGGACACCAGCTGGTAAATGAAAATGTGGAGATTAAAACATGGAAAGGAAAACTCAAAACGGACTGGAGGAGAACAATAGAACAGGAAACGAAAAAAATGAATCACAGCTGGAACACAATACAGAGGACAGCCATGAACAGAGAAGAATGGTAGGAATGCCAATGGCGTCACAGGCTAGAGAGAGATCGATTTGACTGTGTCATAAGTTTCAGCTGCGAAGGTTCTTCTGGATTTGTGCCAGTTGTGGCCTTAGTTAAGGTGAAGTTTCTGTAACAATAAGTTTTGTTAAGCTTTGGGTTATTAGCCCTAATCCAACCACTTAAAACTGAAGGAAGAAGGTGCTCACGTTATCTGACTTTTCCCCTCTGACCTGTTTGTTATTGGTTACTAAACTGACGTCATTGCACTCCGGGCTGACCCATAGGTGCTCATTCTCCCCAACAGATATCGAAGAGTATGCATACTGATGGTTCCTGTGGCTCGCTGATTAAACACACCTCTCACTCTGCCTCTCAGGCATCCAGTTCGACTTGAACAATGGGTAACTCCAAACTGCTTAAATCGCTTGATTGATTCAACATCGATTTTAGTGTCCTCATCCAACATAGAGTCACGATGAGACCGAAGAATATCCCCGTTATCCATCTTCAACTCCTCAACAATCGATGCTGTTGATGCAAGCCTGTCCGCTCTCTCATTACCGTAAACACCCGCATACCCAGGACAGTATATCCAGGTAAGCCGCTGGAGGTTAGAAACTTCTATAGACAACATCCACTCATACCGAAACCTGCCCTTCTGGATCTTGTGAAGCATTGACTGAGAGTCAGATACAACAACTGCCCCAGTAAATGAAGTCCCAGAAATCCAATGGAGGGCAGCAGTAACGGCCTCAACCTCCAACCTTATACTAGAAGTAGTTGTCCTGTGTGCCCCACTGCACTCTGCAACAACCCTACCATGCGCATTAGCCAAGAAACCCCAGCCTGACTTCTCACCATGTTGAACCGACCCATCGGTATATACAACAACATCATCATCCCTTGCATTATCTTCAATCAGCTGCTTAACTGCGAGATCAGCCTTCATGCTGCCCCAATCTCTACATTCTCTTCCAAGAGTAATGATAACGTTGAGATAGTTCATCATGCTACCATCTGTTGGGATCCATTCTTCCCCTTTTGGTAGGGTCGCAACCGTAGTCACCTGGCCAATTGTTCTCTCAGCCTGGGACATCCACGACATGCCACGCTTGATTCTCGTGCCCTTAACATCATTAGTGTTCTTGTGTAGTGGGTGTCTCTTATCCGAAGTAACCCGCATATATGCCTTGGTTTGGGCGATTGCATGACGGGAGCGAAGTGACAGAAGGCCATGCATATATCTCATCTTCACAATGGGGGTATCTCTAGTGCAGCCCAGAACTATACGCATACCTTCATTCTGAACCTGTTCGAGTCGCTCACATTGTGATCTTGATATCGTAAGAATTCTGAGTCCGTAATCTACCACTGACATTACCAGTCGATCGAACAAAATGGCAAGTAGTCTCTGCTCAAGGTGTGCGGCCACCATAACTTTGAGAGCCGCAAGACCACGCTTGCACCGTTGTATCGTCTGTTCAATATGGTGTTTGAAAGATAGACTACGATCAAACAAACTTGTTCAGCATCGTTGGATCTACCAGGAACACAAGATTGGCAAATATAGCTCTAAGAATTATAAATGTATGTAAGCCATTCCATCACATCAAGGTACAGAACGTGAGATATAACTAAACTATTCTTAATGGTAATAAAATTAAAGGAGAAGAAGATAAAGTCTCTCTCTCTCACGATCCTCACATAGACAGATGAACCAAATTTTTTCATGAATTTTACTGTTGCTTTTAGGGCCTCCCACCCTCCGGACAGCTTTTCGTGAAGCTCTGTGTTATCGGGCCACGTTTCTTTACTCAGGGCTGCTAACAGTCTTGCAGTATGTGCTCTGCCGTCATGTCCGCCTTTTCACAATGGCACAGACTAGTTGTGCCAATTCTGAATTTATTAAACATGTGGGCTTGGAGTCTGTTATGGCCGGTACGCAGGCGGAATATGGCAACTTGTTCACTACGGGACAGACCATAGTACCCATCATTGTTGTTGTTTTATGGGTGGTCTTTTGACCATTTTTTATTGTAGTGCCAGCCGATGGTTGTTCTTGCCTCTTCATAGCTGATCTCATGATCAGTCTGCGGTAGTTGCCTACCTGCTTTTGTAAGTCTGTCGACTTCTTCGTTACCACTTATGTTGCAGTGTGATGGTATCCACTGTATGACCGTGCGTTTAAGTGAGTTTACTAGTACACCGAGGGTCGCTTTCAGTTCATTGTGTTCAGTTTTGGCTGCGCTTTGTAGGGCTGTGATGACCGATAAAGCATCGGTGAATATCACAACTTTGTTGTGCGAGGCGCTTCTTTTCTCTAGGATCATTTCGGCTGCTGTTCTTAGCGCTTCTGCCTCTGCCCGGTAGTTGTTTGAAAACTTGCCTGTGGCAATCAATTTTGTGACCTTCTCCTTCTTTGAGAGTTTAAGTAAGCACTATTCCTCATCCGCCATCTTTGATTGCGTCCACTGCCGATCCATCGGTGTACACGTGTGTCCATTCATTTTCAGGGTACTCAATGAATTTTTCTGTAACCACTCTTCTTTTGCAGTTTTCTTGCTGCCCTTTCTTAAGTATACCTGGGATTGATTCCCTTAATTCTGGCATATTCATCTTCCACAGTGGTTTCTTATCAGTTGCCTGTATCAATTTGGGTTTGCACTTTGCTAAGACCGGGTGGCCTTGGGTCAGAGCTTTGGCACTTTTTGCGAAGCTGGTTTTCTGTATCCTGCCCCTTCCTAGTTCGTTCATCCTGACAGACATAAGGTTCGAGTTGAGCCGTTTCAGTTTTTCTGACAGTATCAAGACTTTCCTGTCTCTGCGGTCTGACATTGATTGGAGGCCTGTGATTGTTTCCATCGCCTTGATGGGCGTGGACTTCATGGCACCTGTGATAATGTGTGCAGCTCAATTCTGACTGCTGCTCACTTTTGTGAATTGCTTATTGGATGCACTGCTCCATGCTGCAATGCCATACTCCAGGACCGGTCGCACTCTTCCAGAGTATAGTGTTTTGAGGATTCTGGTGTTTGCTCCCCACGTGGATCCTGCGAGTTTGCGCATCATGTTGAGCCTCTGTCACGCTTTTGTCGTAGCATTGTCTATTTGCGTGCACCATGTCAGCCTTCTGTCTAGCGTGACTCCCAGGTACATTGGGTTTTTGCTTTCCAGAAGGTCTTGCCCATTGACTTTAAGCTTAATTTTGTAATTCTGGTTGTTCTGCGAGAACACTGTCTATGCGGTCTTTGACGCGTTTATGTTCATGTTCCACCTTTTTTACCAGATTTCCAGCTTATTTAGAGTATCTTGCAGTCGATTTGTTGCTATGGGCATTGACTCCTCCCTCGCCCATATTGTCAGATCGTCTGCATACATGGCTGAGTGTACTCGCTTTGGTAGGCATATTGCTATGTCGTTGACGAAGATTAGAAAGAGAGTTGGTGAGAGCACTCCTCCTTGCTCTAGTGTGACCTTCGTGCTTGTGTACCCCTGAACTTGAACCCTTGCTGTTCTGTTCTCTAGGTATCTATCAAGCCATTTGTACATTCTTCCCTTTAAACCGAGGGTAAGGAGTTTCAGTTTTAGCCCCTCTTTCCAGAAAGTGTCGAACACTTTCTCCATGTCTACCAAAACTGCCAGTGTCTCCCTGTTGTGCCATGAGAAGCTCTTTGTTTTCCAAGTGCCAAGATAGCCGTTTGTTCACCATGCGTTCCATGAGTTTGCCGTGCAGCTTAGGAGGCTTATTGGTCTGTAACTCGCCGGGTCGAGTTTATTTTTGCCTGGTTTTAGGATGGGTACCATGATCGCTTCCTTCCATTCTCGTGGGACTATGCCTGGCCTCCACGACATATTTAGGACGGCCAGTAGAGCTGTCTTTGCTCTAGTCCCCAAGTTTTTAAGCATCTCATTAGTGATCCCATCCTTTCCCTGCGATTTTCTTAGCTTGAGCTCCCTTAATGCCTCTTCCAACTCGTTTCTGGTGAATGCGTTAGATGACAATCTGCTTTTCTTGGTTCACCTTGGGGGCTCTAGCTTTTCTCTTTGTGTTATCGCTTTTTGCTTTTGTTATGCTTACTCTGCTGACTTCGGCATATTTTTGCATTAGAATATTTGCAGCTTCCCTTCCCGAGCACATCTTTTTGTCTTGTTCCAGGACTATTGGGGGTCGGCTGGTGTTTTCATCACTCTGCGCTTTTGCCAGCTTCCACAATTTATGTCCATCCCTATCAAGGTTCAGGGATTCGGTCTTATCTACCTAGCTCTGTCTTGCTGATCGTTTCACTTCACGCTTGTATTTTGCCGCTGCCGCCTTGTAAGCAGTATTGGATGTTACTGTCTGTGTCTCTTCAGCCTCTCTCCTTGCTAATTCAAGGTCGTTTTCAAGCTTCTGAACCACTGCTGTCCAGTATGGCTTGTAATCCTTCCGTGCGCCTCTTGGTATGGATTCCCGTGCCGCTTTCAGGATTGCTTCTGAGAGTTCCCTTGCCAGGGATCTCATGCGTTTGTTTTCATGCATATCTAGTTTTTCAACATTGGCATCTGTCAGTACCGCGTACTGTTTCCAATTTGCTTTTTAGTAGTTCCACCATGGCAACCACATTTTCGGCTCAGGTACGAAGTGAAGGTCTACTTGCAGTTTGACCATCACAAAAAGCAAGCACTCACAATAAGACTTGCAGAAGATGAGATTGATGTTGCGTGCATACAAGAAACACACCTAAATGCACAACATAAATTCGGGATCAGAGGTTACCAAACCTTCAGACTAGACTGAGAGGGGCACAAAGGTGGAGTCCTCACCATAGTACGAAACGGCATTCCAGCAAAACAAACAGAAGTAACCACAGGAAGCGCCGGCGCAGCAGAGATTGTAGACGTCCTAATTGCATGTGATGAAATGCAGATTCTTCTGTACAACTTATACTGCCCAATTGACATCACGCTGTCACTCGGGGCAATGATTATCAATTATACAGCATGCATTGTGGTCGGTGATTTCAACAGTCACTCAGAAAGATGGGGCTACCTCGAAATGAACAGCAGAGGCGTAGAAGACTGGGAGATAGAGAACAACCTGTTCCTCATCAATGCCCCAGACGATCCACCAACCTTCTACTCGAGAAGGTGGCATACGACTAGCACCCCGATTTGGCCTTCGCAACAAGTGACCTCTCCACAAAAACAGTACATACGGTCACAAAGCAACTCGGAGATAGTGACCATAGGCCCGTCCCAGATAAAGTCTGATAGTCAACGAAAGCTTTATATGAACATTCTTGTACCAACACTAGTCTTGTGAGATTCTCATATACTTTCAAACTTGATTGGCCTAGCATTGATCCCCATTATTGCAATTAGAATAGCAAGTAAATCAGATATGTCTGCTCACTATTGTAGATCTGAGAAACAAGATCAAGATCATCTTGAATTAATTTCAAGTTTTCATGTCACAAATTAAAATGTACTCACAAAATAAGTTGGTATACCAAAACATCTTCCTCATCTGCAAATAGTCATACTAATTTTTATAACTGTGCATCTATTATTTATTCTGGAATGTAGGTAGTATTGAAATTTGTATTTCTGATTTGCTTGGCATGTGAAATGTTTGAACTTACTTATAACTTGTGTAAAATTGTTTTTTGACAGTGTTTTGATAGATCGAGATGTGAGAAATGGAGTTGAACTGTTCTCATCTTTTGTGGCACGGCGAGGAACTGGAATTTCTTTTGCTTCTTCACCATACAGAGCTCTGATAAGAAAACATGTATTCATTAAAATAAGACAAGGAAACAGAAAAGAAATATTGATAACAGGGAATACTGCAGTAACATATATCATCATCAAGGTGTGTATCCTTTATAGGACGTTGCTTTCTTTGCAGCGCATCTGAAATTCACTCTGTCTCTAGCCAGTTCACCCCCTTCGCGATGGCCATATTCATGGTTTCTTTAATATCTTGTAGCAATCTTCTTCTTGGTCTGCCTCTGCATCCTAAGACTCTGCACTCTAGTATTGTTCTCTCCAGGCCATCATGACACTTGATGTGACCAAAATATGTAATTTTTCTGTATAGTATGTTATCAGCCAATTGTCTTTAACATTCAGTTCTTTCAGGACATCAGTGTTCTTTCTTTTTCTGTCCATGGTATTCGTAGAATCTTTCTGTAGCATTTAGTTTTGAAGGACTGGATTTTCATTCTTGTTTTTTGTGTAATGGTCCATGATTCACAACCATAAGTAGCCACTGGAAAATGCATGTTCTCAACATTTTTAATTTTAATATTTTGCTGATGCTTTGCCACATGTTCTTCGTTGTGTTTAACTTCTTGATTGCAATTACAGAACGGTAACAATGGAAAGATTTGTTGCCTGAAGTGGGAAACAATTAGTAGAAATATGACAGAACGGTAACAATGGAAAGATTTGTTGTCTGAAGTGGGAAACAATTAGTAGAAATATGACAGAACGGTAACAATGGAAAGATTTGTTGCCTGAAGTGGGAAACAATTAGTAGAAATATGACAGAACGGTAACAATGGAAAGATTTGTTGTCTGAAGTGGGAAACAATTAGTAGAAATATGACAGAACGGTAACAATGGAAAGATTTGTTGTCTGAAGTGGGAAACAATTAGTAGAAATATGACAGAACGGTAACAATGGAAAGATTTGTTGTCTGAAGTGGGAAACAATTAGTAGAAATATGACAGAACGGTAACAATGGAAAGATTTATTGTCTGAAGTGGGAAACAATTAGTAGAAATATGACAGAACGGTAACAATGGAAAGATTTGTTGTCTGAAGTGGGAAACAATTAGTAGAAATATGACAGAACGGCAACAATGGAAAGATTTGTAGCCTGAAGTGGGAAACAATTAGTAGAAATATGACAGAACGGTAACAATGGAAAGATTTGTTGTCTGAAGTGGGAAACAATTAGTAGAAATATGACAGAACGGTAACAATGGAAAGATTTGTTGTCTGAAGTGGGAAACAATTAGTAGAAATATGACAGAACGGTAACAATGGAAAGATTTGTTGTCTGAAGTGGGAAACAATTAGTAGAAATATGACAGAACGGTAACAATGGAAAGATTTGTTGCCTGAAGTGGGAAACAATTAGTAGAAATATGACAGAACGGTAACAATGGAAAGATTTGTTGCCTGAAGTGGGAAACAATTAGTAGAAATATGACAGAACGGTAACAATGGAAAGATTTGTTGTCTGAAGTGGGAAACAATTAGTAGAAATATGACAGAATGGTAACAATGGAAAGATTTGTTGTCTGAAGTGGGAAACAATTAGTAAAAATATGACAGAACGGCAACAATGGAAAGATTTGTTGCCTGAAGTGGGAAACAATTAGTAGAAATATGACAGAACGGTAACAATGGAAAGATTTGTTGTCTGAAGTGGGAAACAATTAGTAGAAATATGACAGAACGGTAACAATGGAAAGATTTGTTGTCTGAAGTGGGAAACAATTAGTAGAAATATGACAGAACGGTAACAATGGAAAGATTTGTTGCCTGAAGTGGGAAACAATTAGTAGAAATATGACAGAACGGTAACAATGGAAAGATTTGTTGCCTGAAGTGGGAAACAATTAGTAGAAATATGACAGAACGGTAACAATGGAAAGATTTGTTGTCTGAAGTGGGAAACAATTAGTAGAAATATGACAGAATGGTAACAATGGAAAGATTTGTTGTCTGAAGTGGGAAACAATTAGTAAAAATATGACAGAACGGCAACAATGGAAAGATTTGTTGCCTGAAGTGGGAAACAATTAGTAGAAATATGACAGAACGGCAACAATGGAAAAATTTGTTGCCTGAAGTGGGAAACAATTAGTAGAAATATGACAGAACGGTAACAATGGAAAGATTTGTTGCCTGAAGTGGGAAACAATTAGTAGAAATATGACAGAACGGTAACAATGGAAAGATTTATTGTCTGAAGTGGGAAACAATTAGTAGAAATATGACAGAACGGTAACAATGGAAAGATTTGTTGCCTGAAGTGGGAAACAATTAGTAGAAATATGACAGAACGGTAACAATGGAAAGATTTGTTGTCTGAAGTGGGAAACAATTAGTAGAAATATGACAGAACGGCAACAATGGAAAGATTTGTTGTCTGAAGTGGGAAACAATTAGTAGAAATATGACAGAACGGTAACAATGGAAAGATTTGTTGTCTGAAGTGGGAAACAATTAGTAGAAATATGACAGAACGGTAACAATGGAAAGATTTGTTGTCTGAAGTGGGAAACAATTAGTAGAAATATGACAGAACGGTAACAATGGAAAGATTTGTTGCCTGAAGTGGGAAACAATTAGTAGAAATATGACAGAACGGTAACAATGGAAAGATTTGTTGTCTGAAGTGGGAAACAATTAGTAGAAATATGATAGAACGGCAACAATGGAAAGATTTGTTGCCTGAAGTGGGAAACAATTAGTAGAAATATGACAGAACAGTAACAATGGAAAGATTTGTTGTCTGAAGTGGGAAACAATTAGTAAAAATATGACATAACGGCAACAATGGAAAGATTTGTTGCCTGAAGTGGGAAACAATTAGTAGAAATATGACAGAACGGCAACAATGGAAAGATTTGTTGTCTGAAGTGGGAAACAATTAGTAGAAATATGACAGAACGGTAACAATGGAAAGATTTGTTGTCTGAAGTGGGAAACAATTAGTAGAAATATGACAGAACGGCAACAATGAAAATCTTGTGTGTAAGCCACATAGGTTCCCAAAGTGGGCGTCACCGTCTCCCACTGGGCGTTGAAGCCTTCTAAGGGTCGGTGGCTCTTTATAGAAATAATTAATAATATATATTTAAAAATAAATTATTTTCGTGATTTTGCGATTGAATAACTGTATTCATGATGAAGCATATATTGAACACTACGTTTTCAATACTTTAACGGCATAAGCAGTAATGTATCATTGGTTGCTATTTAACAACATAAGCAGTAATGTATCATAGTTGCTATTTAACAACATAAGTAGTCATGTATGATAGTTGCTATTTAACGGCATAAATAGTCATGTATCATTAGTTGCTTTTTAACAACATAAGCAGTCATGTATCATTAGTTGCTATTTATGTTGAAAATATCAAACTGCTTCAACGTGGAAAACTGTTATAATGGGGAGGATGGAGGATGTTACAAAATTTATCCAAAAAGTTTGTGAACCTATGGTCTAACAGGACAAAAGGAGATACAGAATAGATAGAAATGTGTCTTGTATCCTTTGCTTTAAAAGATCTTTTGGTCGAAACATTGATTTAGTCAGGAATCACACATTGCAAAATGATTCTATTTCATGTTTTATTACTTCCCCTGATAATGTATCAACGAGGGATGATGAGTGAGGGTAGTTTATCATGATGCCATACGCCCACAATTAATTACATACTTTCATGATAGTTAATTGCATCACTGTTAATCAATTATACTTTCATGATAGTTAATTGCATCACTGTTAATCAATGTAAATTGTGGTACAGTTGGTCTCAATTGATAATACAATCTTGCAGACACAGCATAAGAATTGGTCAACCTTGAAATAAATTAGAGTCCAATGACAAATCTGACATTGTAACTTGTTTTGGTTGAGTGAATTCATTCCAAATAGCTTTAATTAATAACTCTTCACGGTAGAATAAGTGAACACCCCAAAAGTATTTTGTGTTAATAATTATCACAACTATTCTATATGATTTTCATGACCATCACTATCACCAGTCCTAAACCTTAATAAGTGTAAGCTTAGACCCCACGATATCAACTAGATTCATATTATTGATCAAACAAATAACTAATCCAGTTCAATTGTAGCTTGCATGTGTGCCCAACACTTACTTGATATAAATCACCATATTCTGTTAATCATGTATGTTCTACTCTAATCTTCTCTATTTACTGGTCGACACAAATGATTGGTTGATAATTATTGGTCTAGCATGAAATAAATATTTTTTGGTTCTGTCAGTCAAATTCAATGTGAGCTATGTTGGACATGAAGCTCTCTCACTCAGATGTGAGTAAAAATGATATAGTTGAGTATATGTCACAAGACATCTTCACTTCTAGTCTCAGATTACTCCATCAATCTTGCAGTCAATCTTTTATTCTCTTTCTTTCTACTCTCCTGGTATATTATTGTGTCCACATTCTTTACAATTCAATTCAAATGCTTTTTTGGAGTGGTCATTCACACATGTCTTGCTTACTAACACATTATGTAAGGTGCTACAAATGCCAATTACCGTTAACATGTTAGCCTGAAGATTTATAACCCTTGTAAAAAAAGGCATTACTGGTTGAGGTGAGACTGGTCACAAGCACTTCTAAGTATTATATTTGATCAGAATAAGCATTTACATGCCATCACTAACATATTTCTGAGCAAGTTGTGATCATTGAGCAAAATAATACACATTTCAGAATTTGTGGACAAAAACTGTTGACATGAAAAATTATGTTTGTATTCTTACTGGTGCATGAAACCGACCAGCTCGTCCTTGGTTCTTCCACTTGTGTATTCTGTCACTTGATCACCTCTACAAGAACAAACAAAAGATTTGTCAAAGATTAGCTATTACTTGAAATGCTGCTTTAATGGGAGGTAAGCACAACATCCTAAAATTCTAAACTAACAGAAGAAGATCGATATTCTCAAAGTTTTGATCAGATCATCTTAGCTAGTGTTGAGAAACAATGACGATCAAAACCAAGATTGCTGTGTGCAGAGAGTGTATTCCTTCCTTTTTTTTTGCAATCATTTGAAATATTGTTTATATCTTCAATGTTGTCTCTTGTGTAAACCTTTCAGCCTTTTGTAGTTCTCACAGAGGTTAAAGTAGTTTTCTGTCTAGTGTTGTTTCACTGAGCTTGTCTCAGTATAAGTCACAACGGGAGACATGAAGGTCTGTTACAGAAAGGCATAAATCAAAATAAAGAGGAGATTCTAGGAACATTTTTACTGCACAGACATACAGTGCAATCTTTAATCTAAGATCTTACAATCTAGCTGTCCACGTGGATTAGTTTAGATGAAAATCCTCTTTGCAGCCACACTCTATGAGGGCGTTCAGAATGTCAGCTCTATCTACTGGATGATCATTCTGCCGTATGAGCTTGCAGAGAAGGCCCAAATGGACTTTTGGTGGCAAACTATCAATCCATCTGTGTAGATCACATCACCCTAACTATAATTTTCATTAATGATGTCTTTGATGTCTGCATCCACCACCATGGGGTTCCTCTCTCTGCACCCTTTGTCGAATTTGATTGAAAAGGTGTTCCTGAATATTGAAGACACCAGTATTCATTTCTCCCCAGGGTCAATATCCCTGAGTTCACATACCAGCTGAACAGTCTGCAGTACCGTAAATCCACAATTTGCCCCGCTTTAATTGACTTATTTCAGATACTAAGCACCTCGCGCAGTGGATGATCCTTTTAAAGACTTATTTTGGTACTGACTTCATGATTATGCAGATGAGAGTACCTAATAATAGGCTACTAAACAAATAAAATAGATATTAAAACTTGTTTTTGGATTCTATAAAATGCAAATGACAAACAAGCAACATTTAAAAACTCTTCATGGTAAAGAACAGAAATAATGTGAAAAATATTTAAAACATTTTCACCATTAGAAACAAATTTGAACAGTATTCAAATATACTAGGGATTCAGACATACTGGATCCATAGACTGGGCAATGAGACAGGCAATAGTGGATATACTGGATCCATAGACTAGGTGATGAGACAGGCAATAGTGGATATACTGTATCCATAGACTAGTTGATGAGACAGACAATAGTGGATATACTGGATTCATAGACTGGGTGATGAGACTGGGTGAAGAGGCTGGGCGATGAGAATGGGTGATGAGACTGGGTGAAGAGGCTAGGCGATGAGACAGGCAATAATGGATATACTGGATTCATAGACTGGGTGATGAGACAGGCAATAGTGGATATACTGGATTCATAGACTGGGTGATGAGACAGGCAATAGTGGATATACTGGATTCATAGACTGGGTGATGAGACTGGCAATAGTGGATATACTGGATCCATAGACTAGGTGATGAGACTTGGTGAAGAGGCTGGGCGATGAGAATGGGTGATGAGAATGGGTGATGAGAATGGTGGGTGATGAGACTGGGCGATGAGACAGGTAATAATAGATATACTGGATTCATAGACTGGGTGATGAGACAGGCAATAGTAGATATTTCTAGAAGAATATGGTGGATTCACAATGTTCACCGCACTGGAGAACTTGGAATATGCAGACAACATCGCATCGCTGACCTATTTCTGTCAACACATTCAGGTAAATTACAGGCTGTAAAAGTACAGCCAAGAGGTTTGATTGAACATGAACCTCAAGAAAACAAGAGCATATGATACTTAATTTAAATAAAATTGAACCAGTTTAAAAAAACAAAGGGCTGAAAGCAGTAAATAAATGTACATATTTGGTAAGTTTAGTAACACCAGACTGAGGAACTGGTGAGGATATCAACAACAGGATAAACAAATTCAGAAATGTTTTTATCAAAGGAAACAACATTTTAAGATCCTCTTGGTACAATACAAAAATGAAAGGATATATTAAAGCTGCGTGTTTTCGCTACTTTTCTACCAATCTGAATGATGGTGAAGGGTGAACAAAAATATGAAACATCAAGACTATCATGATTTCATGGAAACCTTCTGGAACATAAATCTACACAATATTTTGGCCAGATAAAATCTACAGAACCAAGAATTGCTCAATAGATGCAACCAGGAAGAAGCATAAACAGTGATAAAAGGTAAATGATAATGAATATACGAGGGGAAGTCGATAAGTAAGCCACAAATGGCTGTAGAAAAATAACTAAACATGATAACATCTTGAAACCAGTTTATTTTTATACATACATTGTTCCTTAATTCCTCAACATAATTTCCACCAACATTGATGTACTTATCCCATCGTTTTATCAATCCTCCCAAACCGGCTGCATAGAACTCGGGCTCTGTTTTCTAAACAACGTTTCACTTCACATTCAACTTCGCGTCATTCGCGAAATGTCTCCCGCCAAGGTGGGTTTCAGTGGACCAAAAAGGTGGAAATCGTTAGGGGCTAAGTCGGGACTGTAAGGTTGATGTTCCAGAACTTTCCACCGTAGTTGGTTAATTTTCTCCTGAGTTAATCGAGCCGTATGTGGTCTGGCATTGTCATGAAGAAGCAACACTCCTGGGCATTTTTGATGCATCATGAAGCATCGATAGGACTTCACAGTATGATTCAGAATTCACATTGTCACCTTTCTTCTTGAAATTGGTTAAAAACACTCCTTGACAATCCCAGAACACCGTCAGCATGACTTTCCCTGCTGATGGCGTAACCTTGATTTTTTGGACACAAGGCGAAGAAGGATGTTTCCACTGTATTGAAGCATGCTTTGATTCGGGCTGGTAGTGATGCACCCATGATTCATCCTCAGTAACAATCCTGTTCAGCATGTCTTCTCCTTCATCTTCGTATCGACAGAGATGATGCAAGGACAGGCAAATCGGTTCATTTTGTGTTCCTCCTTCAATTGTCTGGGTACCCACACATTGAGCACAATTGAAGAAAGTGTGTTCAATGTGGGTACCCAGACAATTGAAGGAGGAACACAAAATGAACCGATTTGGCCTGTCCTGCATCATCTCTGTCGATCGAAGATGAAGGAGAAGACATGCTGAACTGGATTGTTACTGAGGATGAATCATGGGTGCATCACTACCAGCCGGAATCAAAGCGTGCTTCAAACAGTGGAAACATCTTCTTGCCTGTGTCAAAAATTCAGGTTCGCCATCAGCAGGAAAGTCATGCTGACGGTGTTCTGGATTGTCAGGAGTGCTTAACCAATTTCAAGAAGAAAGGTGACAATGTGAATTCTGAATCATACTGTGAAGTTCTATCGATGCTTCATGATGCATCAAAAATGCCAGACTGCTGACTACAGGAGTGTTGCTTCTTCCGCAATGCCAGACCACATCGCTCGATTAACTCAGGAGAAAATTAACCAACTCGTGAAAGTTCTGGAACATCAACCCACAGTCCCGACTTAGCTAAGCATTTCACCTTTGTCCACTGAAACCCACCTGGCGAGATATTTCGCAATGAAGGTGAATGTGCGTGGTTTAGAAACAGAGCCCAGTTCTATGCAGCGTTTGGAGGATTGATAAACGATGGGATAAGTGCATCAATGTTGTGAAATATGTTGAGAAATAAAGGAACAATGTATGTATAAAAATAAACTGGTTTCAAGTTTATCATGTTTAGTTATTTTCTACACATTTTGGCTTACTATTGACTTCCTATAAAAAGTGACACAGATACCACCATCACAAGAATTGCCATGTGCAGTGGACTCTGTTAACACCAACAACATGGAAAATAATAGACAGCCGAAGAATATTAAAAAGAAATTGTTAGAAGCAAAGTCTGAAAGACTGAAAGCAAGATACCAAGAACAGTACAAAAGCGCAAGTAAAGAAATCAAACGGGCTGTAAGAGCTGACAAAAGAATGTATGTTGAAGACCTGGCAGTACAGGCAGAAGAGGCAGCAAAAAAGTGTGATCAGGGAACAGTGTACAAAATTACAAAGCTAATAAGCGGAAAACATTACAGGAGATCAAATACTCTCATAAAGGATAAGAATGGAATACTATTCACAACAGAAAAGGAACAAGAAATAAGATGGACAGAGCATTTTAAAGAATTGCTAAACAGAACACCGCCAACGGTTGTAGCAGACATACCAGAGCCAACAGAGGAATTAGAAATTGGCATTGAAACACCCAGCGGGGATGAGATCATTACAGCAATTCAATCTCTTAAGAATAACAAGGCACCAGGGAATGATAACTTAAAGGCAGAACTATTCAAAATAGACCCAGAACTTGCAGCTAATATATTGCAACCCTTGTTTACTACTATATGGAATGCCCAAATAATACCTGATGCATGGAACAGAGGAGTCATCATCAAGATACCCAAAAAGGGCTCCTTGCCGATTGTAATAATTGGCGTGGAATAACACTGCTTTCTGTCCCAAGTAAAATCTTAAGCAAAATCGTACAACGCATTAATGATGCTGTGGATAAGAAACTGAGAAAGGAACAAGCAGGATTTCGAAGAGGACGGAGCTGTATAGGCCAAATATTTGCTCTTAGAAATATCATAGAGCAATGCACAGAATGGCAAAGCAAACTCTATATCAACTTTGTAGATTTTGAAAAAGCTTTGATAGCATACACCGCGAAAGTCTATGGCGTATCCTAAGATGGTATGGAATCCCACTGTGTTTTATAAATATTATAAAAGCTGCTACAGCAAGTTTGCATGCAGTGTTGAAACCTCAGAACTAAAGTTTGAAGTCAAAACAGGCGTGCGACAAGGATGTGTTATGTCAGCCCTATTATTCAACACTGTCATAGATTGGGTGATGCGTAAAACAACGGAAGATAAGGCAAGAGGTATTAGATGGACGCTCACATCCACTCTGGAAGACCTAGATTTTGCAGATGACATCGCACTCCTATCTCATACACATAGAAATATCCAGGAAAAGACCTGCCGCCTTAACCAATATAGTGAGATGGTTGGGCTGAAAATAAATCAGAAGAAAACTGAAGTAATGACTCTGAACATAGCAACCCAGCACCAGTCAAACTAGAAGGTAAAACCCTCCGAGATACAACCGCTTTCACATACCTTGGAAGTGTTATTAGCAATGAAGGAGGTGCTGGATCTGACATTAAAAACAGACTGAGTAAGGCACGAAGTGCATTCATGACCCTTCAGACCGCCTGGAAATCTGCCCAATACAGCATCAGAACCAAGACTAGTATCTATAACAGCTGTGTGCTGTCAACATTGCTGTAAGGATCGGAATGCTGGAGAATGACAGAACAGGATATGTCCAGACTCTCCACCTTTCATACAACTTGTCTGCGAAAAATCTTACGCGTGTACTGGCGGACTACTATCTCGAACCAAGAATAGCTTGCACGATGCCAACAAGAGAATATGGGCACTATCATCCGAAGGACAGCTGGAGATGGATTGGATATGTGATGCGCATGGAGACTGGCTCCGACACGAAAACTGCACTGAGATGGACTCCAGAGGGTAGGCGAAAGCGTGGAAGACCCAAGACGACCTGGAGGAGAACGATAGAGCAAGAACTGAAAGAAATGAATCATAGCTGGAACACAATACAGAGGAAGGCCATGAACAGGGAAGAATGGTGTATGTTTGTTGCTGCCCTAAACGCCAAGGGCGTAACAGGCTAAAGAGGAGTGGACTGTAGGGAAGACAATATAGGCAGAACAGAGAGAGAGAACAATGGAAGCAGAGGTGCATAGCGTGCATCAGAATTGGGGCACCTGACAAAGGATAGAAATGGACTGAGTAAGGTAGACAGATTTGTTATAGCCCTATAAGATGCCATGAGACATGTCGTCAGCCACTGATTGCTCTACAGATATGTGTTCAAAAAAAAAAAGAAACAGAAAAATATTTTCATGCAACTGCTAGGGAAAATAACAAATATATCAACTCTCTAATATGTGCATCATCAATCACAACACAGATACATCTAAGAGAGAGAGCTAGCAGGAGAAGCACTAAAGGATGGTATCCATAACTATTGTCTAACATTTTATAATTTCAGACTCACCACACACATAATATTAGAAGAAACATTTATGCCAGTCCTAGAGTTAAATATGGACACACATAATATTAGAACAAACATTTATGCCAGTCCTAGAGTTAAATATGGACACACATAATATTAGAACAAACATTTATGCCAGTCCTAGAGTTAAATATGGACACACATAATATTAGAAGAAACATTTATGCCAGTCCTAGAGTTAAATATGGACACACATAATATCAGAACAAACATTTATGCCAGTCCTAGAGTTAAATATGGACACACATAATATTAGAACAAACATTTATGCCAGTCCTAGAGTTAAATATGGACACACATAATATTAGAACAAACATTTATGCCAGTCCTGTGCTGTCAGAGTTAAATATGGACACGAAAGAATGTAAAAATACTTAAGGCATAGAGAAGACACAGTAGCATGAACATATGTACGCAAAGTCATCTGTAGTAGAACATACAGTACACAAACATTACTACAACATTCATGCTTACAACAGTACAAATATTCACAAAACAGATGAGACTGCAGTAAAACTATTTGATTGGCAAAACACGTAATCACAAAGTACTGTAGTTTTACAAATTACAAAAACAATGACAAAATACAGCAACGTTTCGACCAACAAGGCCTTTATCAAGCAACGAACAACAGGAGTGACAAATTTAAAAAAAACAAATGGACGACAAAAACAAACGTTTCTAATGAAAATCTGGAAATAAAACGAAAATCTGGGAATAAAAACGAATAACGAAATAAATGTAACACAAAAACACACATAAAAACTAGAAATGGAATGGAAGAGAAACAATGAAAAATCTAGTAAATATATAACTTGAATACATGCAACATATAGATTACAAGGCATGGGAAGAGAAAGTACTAAGAAGCATAGGAATGTAATACATTGAGCCCACATGGTCGGAAGGTACCATACAAAGAAATCAACCGATTCTCCAGAGCAAATCAACTGCGATCATCCTAGGAACACGATCGGATGGCTGTGACCTGGACATCGTGAGCTCGTAAAGGGCCAGTATCATTGAAATGGGTGGCTACAGGGTCACAGAGCATTGGCGTATGTCGCGCAAGTGTTGGGCGAATCGGTCACTGAGCCTCTTGCCTGTCTCGCCGATATAAGCATTGTTACACCGCATACAGATAATGGCATAGATAAGATTACGGGACTCGCATGTGAAACCATCGTCGATAAGAAACGTGGCTAAAGGAAAAGATACAGTACGCGTCTGTATCACACAAGCACACGTGTTGCAACGCCGACGGCCACACTGAACAGTGCCAAAATGAGTCTGGATATTGGACTTAAGGCGACTGTGTACCAACATATCCTTAAGACTTCTGTCCCGTCTGTAAGCCACCAAAGGATAGTTGGGAAGACAGAACAGGTCTCAGGATCTGACTTAAGGATAGACAGATGACGGAATAAAACATTTTTCACCAAGTGAACTATGGGGGTGGAAAGTTAAGATAAGTTTTACTCTCTCAGAGTTAGTGGTCCTATGCTGGCTGGTGAGGGCCACCCATTTCAATGATACTGGCCATTTAGGAGCTCACTATTTCCAGGTCACAGCCATCCGATTGTGTTCCTCGGATGATCACAGTCGATTTGCTCTGGAGAATCGGTTGATTTCTTTGTATGGTATCTTGCGACCACGTGAATCAACGTATTACATTCCTATGCATCTTAGTACTTTCTTCCCATGCCTTGTAATCTATATGTTGCATGTATTCAAGTTATATATTTACTAGATTTTTCATTGTTTCTCTTCCATTCCATTCCTAGTTTTTATGTGTGTTTTTGTGTTACATTTATTTCGTTATTCGTTTTATTCCCAGATTTTCGTTTTTATTTCCAGATTTTCATTGGAAAGCTTTTGTATTTGGTCGTCCATTTGTTTTTTAAAATTTGTCACTCCTGTTGTTTGTTTGCTTGATAAAGGCCTTGTTGGTCAAACGTTGCTGTATTTTGTCATTGTTTTTGTAATTTTACAACAGTACAAAACATTACTACAACATTAAAGTACATTAAACAAATAGCACACAAATATTGCACAGAAATAAAACAAAATCAAGTCAATGAAGAATTAAAATGTCAGAAATATTCATTACTTACGTGAAAAAAATTACTGTGGAAGAAAAACATAAACCATTAATACAAACACAGAAACAAAAGTATGAGTTCTTTTCATATGATGTTGGATAGATGTGAACTATTGGATACAACAACTGATATGATGTTGGATAGATGTTAACTATTGGATATAACAACTGATATGAAGTTGGATAAATGTGAACTATTGGATACAACAACTGATATGAAGTTGGATAGATGTGAACTATTGGATATAACAACTGATATGATGTTGGATACAACAACTGATATGATGTTGGATAGATGTGAACTATTGGATACAACAACTGATATGAAGTTGGATAAATGTGAATTATTGGATACAACAACTGATATGATGTTGGATAGATGTTAACTATTGGATATAACAACTGATATGATGTTGGATAGATGTGAACTATTGGATACAACAACTGATATGAAGTTGGATAGATGCGACCTAGTGTCTTATGTTATTTAAAGTTGAAGACATACAAGATAATCTTGGTTACATATGATCGGACATATCATTTCCTTCAAGACAGCTAAACTTACTGGTTGGGTAACCCTTTACGTTAAACTTGTCAGCCAAATCTGTTTCTTGTGTAGCATCTACAGCAGCCAGCAAACCCAGCTGGAACAATTAGGAAAACATCATAAATGTTACAACCATCAGACAAATAATGATAGAAATGAAGAGTGGCTTTCCATCACAGTAATTACCTTTCAAGTTAGAAAACAAGCTGATGTCGACTAACAATACATCATCTTTGTATCACATTACATGTAACACATAGTGAATAAAATGAGAATTCAGTCTCGGGGCTTACACAGCACTGACCAAGATCCTACTTCATCTCCACGAGGTGGCCCTGGAAACAGGCTACATCATTCCAGTCTGGCAAAGTGAGTAGGGTCGGGAAAGCAGCTCCAACTGAAAAGCAGTGTAGTCATAGGAAAGCCACAACATGTTGTGCCTGATTTGAGAGCTGTTCGACAACTTCCAGTTTACAAATGGCGCTGAGCGAACGTATCGGTTAGCATCAGCAATAAATTTTGATCATTTCATTTTGCTTCCGTGGTCTGGATTACTACTTTTCCTTTATTTTGACCCAAGATATATTGTGTTATTCGCGGATATGTTTTGTGGTGTAGTTAAGCACGATGTTTTGTGGTGTAGCGGCGCGGAAGTACGATGGTGACCGATCAGAATTGCGATAGCTACCTTCATGCCGCTTTGGCTTTGTTTTAAATACGGAGGTCCGGGGTAGGTAGAACCCAGAAGCCTACAAAGGCAATCTGTCTATGGTAGGAGGATTCCAGAAATGAAACCTTAACCGTCGAAGTCGGAAGATGCATGCCCAAGCGAATAAAAAATGCGCATCTACGTACTACAACCGAAGTTATGCAACCAACACTACTCCGGTACGGTGTCATATTTACAGGTCGAAACCAGGTAGGTTCAACACCGGCCTACATCCTCCAAACACAACAGCAACCACAATTCCTCACACTCTCAGATCAACCAGAGAACAAACACACGGGTCAAAATTTTAAAATAATTCAGTGGAACGCGGAAGGCATCAGAAAAAAAAAATTGAGCTGCAAAACTTCTTGAAGGAGCATGACATCGATGTGTGCTGTATCCAAGAACCACATCTTGCCAGCACACACAGATTCTCCATTAGTTATGAAATCTTCCGGCAAGATAGGGAAGACCGACCCAAGAGGGAAGTTATTACTGCCATCAAAAATAGGTTCTCAGCCTGGGAAATGCATCGCTCCCAATCAACCGACACAGAGGCAATAATCATCTGCCTAAAAACACTGACAAGGAAATCACAATTTGCAACATATATTCACCACCAAACAAATTTATCCACCTAAACCACATACAACCAAACACAGAAAACTGGATAATAGTTGGAGATTTCAACAGCCATTCTCCAAGCTGGGGTACTCTGACCTAAATGTAAAAGGAGAGGAAGTAGAAGACTTCACCATCAACAACAGTCTTGTTCTTCTAAACAAACCCGATGACCCACACTCATACTACTCTCGACCTTGAAGAACAACCAGCAACCCAGACTTAGCAATAGCGACTGAAGATGTTGAAAAAGCCACAAGTCGAAGTGTGTACAATCAACTAGGGGGCAGCGACCATAAACCCATAATAATCTCCATGAAGGGACAGAGGAACACCCCAAAGGAACACCCCGCTGGAACTATAAGGAAGCAAATTGGAATATTTTCTCCTCACACCTAGAAGAAACCATAAAGAACATGATAAAGAAAATAGCCCTAAACCGCAAACTCCAAACATTCAACAACTGGGTTCTAGATGCAGCAAAAATAAGTATACCAAGAGGAAGAAGGAAAGACTACCGACCCTATTGGTCCCCTAAGCGGAAGAGCTTCATGCTGAACTCAGCATCCATAGAGAAAACATGGAAGCAGACCCCACAGATGAAAATGTTACAATACACAACAAGACAAAGCTAAGGTAATATTTACCAAAGAAAAGAAGAAAAGCATGAGAGACAGTTGGCACCAAATAACTGCCTCACTAAATCTAGAGTAAGACACTAAAAAACTATGGAACCTCACAAAAACCCCCATGGTGACAGGACAGAAAGGACCAAAACTGTACTACACACAGACACAGGATCTGTCACTGGCAGGTCAGCAGCAGACCTATTAGCATCACAAAACTGTACTACACACAGACACAGGATTTGTCACCGGCAGGTCAGCAGCAGACCTATTAGCTAGAACCTATCACAAAACTGTACTACACACAGACACAGGATCTGTCACCGGCAGGTGAGCAGCAGACCTATTAGCAAGAACCTATCACAAAACTGTACTACACACAGACACAGGATTTGTCACGCGCAGAGCAGTAGCAGACCTATTAGCAAGAACCTATCAATCAGAAAGTCAAGTCCAAATTCAGCAGGCAAGAAAAAAGGAAGTTAAAAACCAGTCAAAGCAACTACTGAATAGTGTAAACTCCACAATCCCAACAGAATGCATGTCAGCTATGTTTACCCTGCAGGAGCTAGAAGACCAAATAAGAAAGCCAAAGGAGAAAAAGGCACCTGGAGCGGATGGAATTACCAATGAATTCCTCTAACACCTTGGTCCTCTTGGCAAAGGTTTCTCCTCAGCATTTTCAACCAGAGCTGAAAAACAGGTCAAGTTCCATCAACCTGGAAAGAGGCACACATCTATCCCATCTTGAAACCAGGCAAGGACAAAAATGACCCAAAGATCTATAGATCCATTAGCCTTCTCAGCTGTGCAGGGAAATTGAT
Source organism: Arion vulgaris (assembly GCA_020796225.1). Classification (NCBI taxonomy): domain Eukaryota; kingdom Metazoa; phylum Mollusca; class Gastropoda; order Stylommatophora; family Arionidae; genus Arion; species Arion vulgaris. The sequence goes on from CM036772.1 coordinate 34,660,796, forward strand.
GGAGAGGTTAGTAAACAGGAGACTGACATGGTACCTTGAAACTCATTCATTGCTCACCCACGCCCAGACCAGCTACAGACAAAACAGAAGCATAGAGGACCAACTGGCTTACCTCACCCAGGACATTGAAAACGCCTTCCAGGAAAGAAAGAAAGTAACAGCCATATTCTTTGACCTGTCTTGGGCATTCGACACGGAATGGTGGAGAGTTTGGGCATATCTTGATCTATATCACGTATGTGTTGGTCGAAACTGTCACTAAGCATTTTGCCTGTTTTGCCGACATATGCATTGTCACAACATTTACAAGTGATGGCGTAGATTATATTGCGGGACTCGCATGTGAAACTTTCCTCAATAACAAACGTGGCTTTTGGAAAAGATACAGTCCGGGTCTGTATCACATAAGCACATGTATGGCATTGTCGACGACCACAACGGACGGTGCCAAAATTACTATAGACATTGGATTTAAGGTGACTGTGTACCAACATATCATTAAGACTTCTGTCCTGTCTGTAAGCCAACAGAGGATAGTTTTGGAAGACTGAGAGTGTCTCAGGATACGATTTAAGAATAGACAGGTGACACAATAAAACTTTTTTCACCAGTGAACTCAAGATAAGGATGGAAAGTTAAGATAAGTTTCAACCCGTCAGAGTTGGAAGTCCTAAGCTGTTTGGTAAGGACATCCTGGGAAGCAATTTTTGGAACTCAAAGCATAGCAGATGCAAGCACCTTCTCCAGGTATAGGCGACTGCGGAAGAAATCAAGCATCTAGGGAGATCTATCAAGAAAATCATCGTCCTCGCTGCAAAGGCGACGATGGCGCAAGAGTTGAGAGAATGGCAAAGAACCACGAAAAGCCTGGGGATGGGAAGAGGTGTAAAGGAGAAATTATGTGCATCAGTAGGCTTATAATATACTGATGTGATGGTGGAAAGGTTGATGGTGATAATGATGTCAAGAAAATGGACACAAGAAGTGGAGATGTGAGAGGTAAATCGAATAGCAGGGTTGAAAACATTTATGAAATTTATGACGCGTGACTTCAGGCATATCAGTAATGCCAATACAGTCATTGATGTATCTATGATACACGGACATAATTTTTATAGGAATTTAAAAACTCACATTTATATATAAATTATTTTAGTCCAGACAACAGCTTTTCAATATAATAATTATTCTTATAGCTGTCAGGTTTATTGTCTGCCTCTGACAGAATTCAGGCACTTGACCTCTTCTACCTGGAGTCAGGGGTCACTGCAAATTTTGATGCTGGGTCATCTTAAAGTTGATAAGAGCACCTGATCTAAATGATAAGTTTTTTTCAAACCCCAAAATAGTGCACCTCCCTCATATGACATTCAGTCTTTTTCTTCTCTTCCACCATTTACTTCTTTATAGAAGTGTTTGGTGATTCAGTGATGGCATTCAGTCTTCTTCTCTTCCACCATTTACTTCTTTATAGAAGTGTTTGGTGATTCAGTGATGGCATTCAGTGATGGCATTCAGTGATGGCATTCAGTGATATAGTAAACACTATTTATAGTAAACACTTTATAGTAAACACTTTTTCTGTTTGTGACAAAGTTCAAACAAACCACATAACATGAAAAACTGACCCAATTATTTTGAACAATTTCTGCTGCCTCTGCAAAATCAGGTTTCATACTCTGGCAATGACCACACCCTGGAATAGATAGCAATATGCATGTGTGACTGCCTAGTTAGCTCGATACCTGGATGTTCACAGCAAGTAAAGGGCAGACAGGAACAATACATGATGTCAAACACCAGGTCAAATTTCCGATGTGACTCCACCAGTAGGTTAAGTACACAATTTTTCTGCTTCTACATTAGCTATTTGTAAAGTGGCTTGTGCTGTATTCTGTTTTTCTTATGTTGGTCAAATATAATGTTTATAACATACATGGACAACATAAGTAGAGAAGCAGGAATAGAGGAAGAAAATAATATTTCAGAACTTTTATTTGCAGATGATCAAGTACTGATCGCAGAAAACGAAGAATCTCTCCAGAACCATTTGATCTTAGTTAACATCAAGGGGAGGAGTACAACATGAAAATAAATATAATAAAGACAGAGACAATGGCAATAAGTAGACAACCAGAAAACCTTACAATAAAACTCCAGAATGTAGACATAAAACAAACAATTGAGGCCAAATACTTAGGAGCAATTTTCACAGCAGATGGAAGTATTGATAGCGAAATCAGCAATCGCTATGAAAAGCTAACCAAGTACTGGGACAGTTAACACCACTGTTGTCACATAAAGAGATACCGCTAACAATTAAAGCAAATCTCATAAGAACAATTTTCTGACCAACACTATGTTACCAGTGTCAAACATGGCCAATAACAGCAGCTAATGAGCGGAAAATCATAACGACAGAGATGAGGTGTCTTAGAAGAGCTGTGGGGTCAAAGGCTCATGGCGGCAACATGTGCCAGGGTTAGCGAAGGGGCGTGCTAACCAAGACCCTGCCCTCTACCTCCAAGTGGTGACCCTGGAAACAGACTCAGGTTCCGGTCTGGCTAAGGGGGCAGTGATCGAGAGAACTACAAGCAGAAGTAGTAGTGCAAGCAGGAAAAACAATGCAGGGGCCGAAAATCCGAACAAGCACGCATCTCCTGGCTGATGTCCGATAAAATATGCCAAGTTCAAAAGTACGAATCAGCAGCGTACGAGCTCCACGAAAAAACAAGTTGGAAGTGCAAACTCTGAAAAGAAATGCATGGGCCGGAAATCCCTCAACAACGCACACATTTCCTGGCCGAAGTCCGATAAAATATGCCCAAGCACAAAAAAGAAAAAAGAAGTACGAAACAGCAGCGTTTAGGCGTCCGCGAACAAAACATTGGCGGTAGTGCAAACTCGAAAAGCAATGCATGGGCAGGAAATCCCTGAATAACACACACATTTCCTGGCCGAAGTCCGATAAAATATGCCCAAAAGCCGAGACATGAAGTGAAACTCGGCGCCATGTCCACTTGAATATCTTGAGTCGATCAGCTTCCCAGCAGATGGGAAAGGCTGCATGTGAAGGGATGAGAGGTGCATTCTGAGTGGCGAAACTCGGAGCCATGAGTGCAAAATGGGCAGCGTGCCGTGGCGCTCCCGATGCACGGTAAATGTGGTACATCAGGTGACGGTAGCAAAAGGGAAGATTGCGATAAAACTCCATATATGTGGCGAGCTGATTAAGATAATGGGTAAAGTTGGCTGAGTGTTAAATCCCAAAGTTACGTTCTAGCGCCTTACGAAACTGCCCTCCTGAGACAGCCGGGCACGATTGTTCATAACATTCCCGGAAATATCAGGGCCGGTGATGAACGGCGTGTGCAAAATCTAAAGTTGCGCTGATAGCGCCGAATGAAACGACCCATACATTACGATGTCGGGCCCCAGCCCAGGTTTCCCGGATCAAAGGAAACAACAGAGCCAATGCAAATTGCCTAGTGCCGACCCGAGCGTCCATAAAGCGTCCCAGGACTCTGTTCTCTTCGTAGGGAACCACTGCTGCCTTGTAGTTTTGGTTGGAGACAATCAAAGGCTAGCAGAGTAAACATCCCACAAAACTGGACGGTAGGCAAACCAAGCAGTCCATTAACAAAACTGGTACAGCTGGGCAGATGACGCTCATCAGCACGGGAGGGCAGGTCGTCTACAGGTCACTGCCCTGAAATAAAATAGCAACCTGCTGCCTTGTGGGTTCTGGCTGGGGACAGTCAAAGGCTAACGGAGAGCGAAAACCAGTAAACGTTGGTTGAAATCGAACACACGGCCGAAAGACAAGCAACTGAGCTCCAATTGGCACTGAAAGTTGTGATGTAGCTACACATGCTAAGGATGCATGGACCAAATTTTATCATGAATATCGATATGGTGCTACGCCTGTGGAGATCCGTTGGGCAGGACGAGTGCTGGGCCACATGCCTCGAGGGGCCCGCTTTTGCTACCGACAGTCTCCGCCTCCAACTCGGCAAAAGAGCAAGCGAGGTCCACGGGAAAAAGCTACTGGTTCAATACGGCAAAGTACTGGCCAGCGACAGTTAAACATTGTGCAACGGAATTCCGCAGGTATTCATCACAAAAAGCAAGCACTCGCAATAAGATTTGCAGAAGACGAAATTGATGTTGCGTGCATACAAGAGACCCATCTAAATGCACAACATAGATTCGGGATCAGAGGTTACCAAACCTTCAGACTAGACCAAGAAGGGCACAAGGGTGGAGTCCTCACTCTAGTACGAAACGGCATTCCAGCAAGGCATGTGGATGTAACCACAGTAAGTGCCGGCACAGCAGAGATCATAGGTGTCCTAATTACATGCGAAGAAATGCAGATTCTTCTGTATAACTTATACTGCTCAAGTGACATCTTGCTGTCACTCGATGAAATGAGTATCAATGACACAGCTTGCATGGTGGTCGGCGATTTCAACAGCCACTCAGAAAGATGGGGCTACTTCGAAACGAACAGCAGAGGCGTAGAAGTGGAAGATTGGGAGATAGAGAACAACCAGTTCCTCATCAATGTCCCAGACGACCCGCCAACCTTCTACTCGAGAAGGTGGCATACGACTAGCACCCTGATTTGGCCTTCGCAACAAGTGACCTCTCAACAAAACATTACGCACGGTCACACGGAGATAGTGACCATAGGCCCGTCAAACTGCAAGTAGACCTAGGAGATAGTGATCATAGGCCCGTCAAACTGCAAGTAGACCTAGGAGATAGTGATCATAGGCCCGTCAAACTGCAAGTAGACCTAGGAGATAGTGACCATAGGCGCATCAAACTGCAAGTAGACCTAGGAGATAGTGATCATAGGCCCGTCAAACTGCAAGTAGACCTAAAATTTGTACCTGAGCCCAAAATGTGGTTGCCATGGTGGAACTACAAAATCAAATTGGAAACAGTACAGGGCACTGACAGATGCCAATGTTGATTGCATCAACATGCATGAAAAGAAACACATGCAATCCGTGGCAAGGGAACTCTCACAAGCAATCCTGAAAGCGCACGGAAACTATTCCTAGAGGCGCACAGAAGGATTACAAGTCATACTGGACAGCAGAGGTTCAGAGGCTTGAAAACGACCTTGAATTAGCAAGGAGTGAGGCAGAACAGGCATAGTCAGTAATGACCAATACTGCTTACAAGGCGACAGCAGCAAAATACAAGCGAGAGGTCAAACGATCAGCGCGACAGAGCTGGGTTGATAAGACCGAATCCCTGAACCTTGATATTCACAAAACAGATGAGACTGCAGTAAAACTATTTGATTGGCAAAACACGTAATCATAAAGTACTGTAGTTTTACATTAGAAACGTTTGTTTTTGATCGTCCATTAAAAAAAAAAAATTTGTCACTCCTGTTGTTCGTTTGCTTGATAAAGGCCTTTTTTGGTCGAAACGTTGCTGTATTTTGTCATTGTTTTTGTAATTTGTAAAACTACAGTACTTTGTGTTGAACCTTGATAGGGACGGTCATAAATTGTGGAAGTTAGCAAAAGCGCTGAGTGACGAAAACACCAGCCGACCCCCAATAGTCCTTGAACAAGACAAAAAGATGTCCTCGGGAAGGGAAGCCGCAAACATTCTAATGCAAAATATGCCGAAGTCAGCAGAGTAAGCATAGCAAAAGAAAAGGTCGATGACACTAAGAGAAAAGCGAGAGCCCTCCAAGGCGAGCCAAGAAAAGCTGATAGTCACCTAACGGATACATTCACCAGTAATGAGTTGGAAGAGGCATTAAGGAGCTCAAGCTCAGAAAGTCGCCAGGGAAAGGATGGGATCACAAATGAGATGCTTAAGAACTTGAGTACTAGAGCAAAGGCAGCCTTACTGGCCGTCCTCAATATGTCGTGGAGGACAGGCATAGTACCACAAGAATGGAAGGAAGCGATCATGGTACCCATCCTAAAACTAGGCAAAAATAAACTCGACCGGCGAGTTACAGACCAATAAGCCTCCTAAGCTGCACGGGCAAACGCATGGTCAACAAACGGCTCTCTTGGCACTTGGAAAACAAAGGGCTTCTCATGGCACAACAGGGAGGCTTTCGGAAGCACCGATCTACAGAAGATCAAGTAACCTATATCGCCCAGGAAATCGAGGATGATTTCTAAGAAAAGAAACAGACACTGGCAGTTTTGGTAGATATGGAGAAGGCGTTTGACACAGTCTGGAAGGAAGGGCTAAGACTGAAACTCCTCACCCTCTGTATAAAGGGAAGAATGTACAAATGGCTTGATAGATACCTAGAGAACAGAACAGCAATGGTTCAGGGGTACACAAGCATGAAGGCTACACTAGAACAAGGAGTCCCCCAAGGAGGAGTGCTCTCATCAACTCTCTTTCTAGTCTTTGTCAATGACATAGCAACATGCCTAGCAAAGCGAGTACACTCTGCCATGTATGCCAGTGACCTGGCAATATGGGTGAGGGAAGAGTCCATAGCAACAAATCGACTGCAGGATACGCTAAATAACTTGGAAGTGTGGTAAAAAAAAGTGGAATATGAACATAAACGCTTCTAAGACAACCTACACTGTTCTCCCAGAACAACCTGGAGCACAAAATTAAGCTTAAAGTCAATGGGCAAGATCTTCCAGAAAGCAAGACCCCAACGTACCTTGGAATCACACTCAACCGAAAACTGACTTGGTGCCCCCAAATTGAAATTGCTATGGCAAAAGCAAGACACAGGTTCACGGTGATGCGCAAACTCGCAGGTTCCACGTGGGGAACAAACACCAGAGTCCTCAAAACACTCTACTCTGGAAGAGTGCAACCGGTCCTGGAGTACGGCATTGCAGCGTGGAGTAGTGCATCGAACAAGCAATTCACCAAAGTGAGCAATAGTCAGAACCGTGCAATACACATTATCACAGGAGCCATGAAGTCCACGCCCATCAAGGTGATGGAAACAATCACCCAACCAATGGCAGATCGAAGGGACAGAAAAGTCTTGGTGTTAGCGGAAAATTTCAACGCTCGATTCCCACCCTATGTACGAAAGAATGAACGGATTCGGAAGGGGCAGGATACAGAGGACCAGCTTCGAAAACGCCAAAGCACTGACCGCAGACCATCTGGTCCTAGCATACTGCAAAGTCAAATCAATCTCGGCAACCAATAAGTGCCCGCCATGGAAAACCAAAATGATGGAACTAATTAAATCAATCCCAGGAATACTAAAAAAGGAGAAAACAAAAAAATATGTGAAAGAAAAGTAGCCACAGAAAAACACATAGCAACCGAGTACCATGAAAGTGAGTGGATACACATGTATACTGATGGATCGGCAAAGAACGCAATCAGCGACGGCGGAGGTGGAATAGTGCTTAAACTCTCAAAGAAAGTGACGGTCACGTAAGCGATTGACACAGGTAAATACTCAAATAACTACCGTCAGAGGCACCTCCCGCAACAAAGTCGTGATATTCACCGATGCTCTATCGGTCATCACGGCATTCAAAAGTGTAGGCAAAACAGAGCTCAATGCGACCCTTGATGCACTAGGGCGCTCACTAAAATGCACCGTCATTCAGTGGATACCATCACACTGCAACATAAGCGAAACGAACACGCCGACAAGCTAGCTGAAGAAGGCGGGCGACTACCTCAGACTGATCTCGAGATCAGTTATGAGGAAGCCAGAACAACAATCGGCTGGCACTACAGAGACAAATGGACAAAAGACCATCCCCAGTACAACAACAGCGACGGATACTATGGTCTGTCTCGTAGTGAACAAGTTGCCATACTCCGCCTCCGTACCAGCCACAACAAGCTCCGCGCCCATATGTTTAACAAATTTAAAATTGGCACAACTAGCCTGTGCCCCTGCAAAAGGCGGACATGACGGCAGAACAGGTACTGCAAGATTGTCAACTAATAGCAGGTATAAGAAAAGAAACCTGGCCCCATAACACAGAGCTTCGAGAAGCTGTACAGAGGAACGGAGAAACACGGTAAAATTCATGATAAAAGTTGGTTCATCAGTCTAGGCCGGGATCGCAAGAGAGAGAGAGAGAAGAGCTGCTGGTGTGACAATAAGAGACAAAATTAGAAATGAAGAAATCAGAAGAAGATGATGTGAAACCAGTCATGCAATTCATAAAAGAACAATAGATTAAATGGTTTGGACACCTGACAAGAATGCCTTGGTATCATCTACCGCAGAGAGCCACACAGAAAAAGTATAATGAGTGCAAAGCAAGAGGAAGACCACGCAAACGATGGAGCGACGGCATCAAGAACTGCCGTACTCTCTCTCTCACGATCCCGGCTTAGACTGATGAACCAACTCTTATCATGAATTTTACCGTGTTTTTAAGGGACTCCGTTCCTCCATACAGCTTTTCGCGAAGCTCTGTGTTTTGAGACCAGGTTTCTTTTCTTATATCTGCTATCAGTTGACAATCTTGCAGTACCTGCTCTGCCGTCATGTCCACCTTTTGGCATGGGCATCGGCTAGTTGTGACAATTTTAAATTTGTTAAACATCTGGGCACGGAGTTTGTTGTGGCCTGTATACAGGCGGAGTATGGCAACTTGTTCACTACGGGATGGCCCATAGTAACCGTTGTTGTTGTTGTATTGGGGATGGTCTTTTGTCCATTTGTCTCTGTAGTGCCAGCCGATGGTTGTTCTGGCTTCCTCGTAACTGATCTCGAGATCAGTTTGAGGTAGTCGCCCGCCTTCTTTGGTTAGCTTGTCGGCGTATTCATTTCGCTATGTTACAGTGCGATGGGATCCACTGAATGACGGTGCGTTTGAGTGTGTAAACTAGGGCACCGAGGGTCGCTTTGAGCTCATTGAGCTCTGTTTTGCCTGCGCTTTTGAGCGCCATGATGACCGATAAGAGCATCAGTGAATATCACGACTTTGTTGCGAGAGGTGCCTCTTCTCTCTAGCATCATTTTCCTGTGGCAATCGCTTTTGTGACCGTCACTTTCTTTGAGAGTTTAAGCACTATTCCTCTTCCGCTGTCGCTGATTGCGTTCCTAGCTGATCCGTCAGTATAGACGTGTAACCACTTATTATCAGGGTACTCTATCTCTATGTATTTTTCTGTGGCCGCTCTTCTTTCAAAGTTTTCTTTCTGGCCTTTTTTCAGTATGCCTGGGATTGATTCCCTTAGTTACAGCATTTTGGTTTTCCACGCGGGCACTTATCGGTTGCCGGGATTGATTTAGCTTTGCAGTTTGCTAGGACCGGATGGTCTGCGATCAGTGCTTTCGCTTTTTTTTGCAAAGCTTGTTCTCTGTAACCTGCCCCTTCCGAATCCGTTCATTCTTTCGTACATAGGGTGGGAATTGAGCCGTTTAAGTTTTTTCCGCCAACACCAAGACTTTTCTGTCCCTTCGATCTGCCATTGGTTGGATGCCTGTGATTGTTTCCATCGCCTTGATAGGCGTGGACTTCATGGCTCCTGTGATAATGCGCATTGCATGGTTCTGACTATCGGAACTGTCTTACGAAAATGAATATCAGCTTACAAAGCGAATTAAAACAAGCACACACAAGATCACCCCCAACACTTCTATAAAGAAGTAAATGGTGGAAGAGAAGAAGAGAAGGTCAAATATATTTGATTTCAGAATGTATGTTTGGTGATGTTACTCTAGCCTTCATTACTCCTAGACCTTCCCGGAGGCAGAAGCTGATGATCATCAGAGTTTACTCATCTACTGTTACTGCTTTGATCACAGAAGAAGTACAAGTTTCTTATTCCCTTACTCTAATTCCCTGTGCCAGGCAGTAAATTTTGTACTTGTTACCTGGTTGGTAATCTTCCGACTTCTATCTCTGCAGTGGTAGGTTTCCAAAACTTTGTTTAAAAGTGACTGTGAGAGTGCAATACCATCAGCTGGGCAGTCTTCTACTGCTGATGGGACTATGCTGTGAGTCTCTTAGAATCTTGAGCTACGCTGAACATGAAAGTATTGATTTTCTATCAACAAATATGTCTCCAGGTCATCAGCAGGCTTCATCACAACAGAGATCATGTCAATCGATACTTCATTAGACAGACATCTGTTTCTGCTGCTTACTACAGGAAAGTGAACAAGTCAACTTGACCAGTATGTTTCCTGGTCAGGACTGCTTGTGCAATGCAAGTCTCCATGCTTCTTTATTCTTGTAGGAAATATGTATAACTGGGACACCTATTGTATTTCTTTGCTTATAAGATTAAATCCATTGTAAGACACACCATCTAATTTCAGCACTACCAACTTACAAAAAAACTTAAACAAAAATAATGTTGAATTAATGTCAAAAAAAAACCAAACAAAAAATAAATGCTAAAATGTATCTACAAAATATTTATGCTATAACAAAGGAGGATGTTGTTAATGCACTCAAGGCAAGCCACAGCATCGCTCCAGGGCCTGATGGTGTCCAATATCATCACAACAGCTGGACGAGACCGTTATTACTGCTGTTGTGATGGATTTTAACAAAAGTGTACAGAATGCTGTGGTATCCGAGGATTGGCTTCATAGTTATTTACGACCGCTCCACAAACATGGGAAGGATCCTAAACTGCTCAGCAGCTACCGCATACTCACCTTGCAAAATGTATATGGCAAATTACTGAGAAGATAGTGGCCAGAAAGGTAATGTGTCAGAGAATGACCGCATCCTCCCTGACACTTTGGGTAGCTACCGACCAATGAAAGGGACAAGGGACAATGCTGGCACGTTTGCATATGATGTTTATGAAGGCTTCCAATCCAAGCAAGAGACTGTTGCTGTGGCCATCGACTTGGAGGATGCTTAAAACAAGGTGAATTTTTCAATAATGGTGCGCTCTTTGATAAAATGTGAAGTTAATCCTTGGCTGGTGAACTGGATAGCTGCTTCTTTAATGGAGAGAACGTTGCACTACGTTTAGGAACATGGACATCAGATCCTGCACGTATATGCCCGGGATTACCCCAGGTTCTCCTCTATCACCCGTGTTGTTTAATATTTACACAGCAAATGTAGCTAAAATTCAGCCAACCGGATTGGGTCGGATATTGACATTTGCAGATGATATCTTAATATATAGGGACTGGGTCAGATAGACGAGAGATGGTTGACAACATTCAGGAAAACATTGCGTACCATCTCGGGTTGGTGTAGAGAGTCTCGCTCTCAGGTCAATCCTAAAAAAGCGTGTATGTTGTGGTGCTCGTTGAATAATCACATCGTCAAGGCTGACCTACCCAGTGTAATCTTTGATGAACATACCATCGAGCGCAGAGACAGGCTGCGCTATCTGGGAATAATATTTGATCGTAGTCTATCTTTCAAACACCATATTGAACAGACGATACAACGGTGCAAGCGTGGTCTTGCGGCCCTCAAAGTTATGGTGGCCGTACACCTTGAGCAGCGACTACTTGCCCTTTTGTTCGATCGACTGGTACTGTCAGTGGTAGATTATGGACTCGGAATTCTTACGATATCAAGATCACAATGTGAACGACTCGAATGGGTTCAGAATGAAGGTACGCGTATAGTTCTGGGCTGCACTAGAGATACCCCCATGGTGAAGATGAGATATATGCTTGGCCTTCTGTCACTACGCTCCCGTCATGCAATCGCCCAAACCAAGGCATATATGTGGGTTACTGCGGATAAGAGACATCCACTACACAATAACACTAATGATGTTAAGGGCACAAGAATCAAGCGTGGCATGTTGTGGATGGCCCAGGCTGAGAGAACAATTGACCAGGTGACTACGGTTGCGACCCTACCAAAAGGGGAAGAATGGATCCCAACAGATGGTAGCATGACCAACTATCTCAACGTCATCATTACTCTTGGAAGAGAATGTAGAGATTGGGGCAACATGGAGGCTGATCTCGCAGTTAAGCAGCTGATAGAAGATAATGCAAGGGATGATGATGTTGTTGTATATACCGATGGGTCGGTTCAACGTGGTGAGAAAACCGATGGGGTTTCTTGGCTAATGCGCATGGTAGGGTTGTTGCAGAGCAAAGTGGGGCATACAGGACAACTACTTCTAGTATGAGGATGGAGGTTGAGGCAGCTACTGCTGCCCTCCATTGGATTTCTGGGACTTCATTTACTGGGGCAGTTGTTGTATCTGACTCTCAGTCGATGCTTCACAAGATCCAGAAGCGCAGGTTTCGGTATGAGTGGATGTCGTCTATAGAAGTTTCTAACCTGCAGCGGCTTAAGTGGATATACTATCCTGGGCATGCGGGTGTTTACAGTAATGAGAGAGCGGACAGGCTTGCATCAACAGCGTCGATTGTTGGGGAGTTGAAGATGGATAACGGGGATATTCTTCGGTCTCTTTGCGACTATCTGTTGGAAGAGGACACTAAAATCGATGTTGAATCGATCCAGCGATTTAGGCAGTTTGGAGTTATCCGTTGTTCAAGTCGAACTGGATGCCTGAAAGGCAGAGTGAGAGGTGTATTTAATCAGCGAGCCACAGGAACCATAAGTATGCATACTCTTCGATATCTGTTGGAGGAGACTGAGCACCTATGGGTCTGCCCGGAGTGCAATGACGTCAGTTTAGTAACCAATAACCAAAGCATCAAGTTTTTAATGCAAGCATTGCACCAATTTTTATATGCATGCATGTCACCATGAACACTAAAAGAGCTTTGTACAACACAATCTTTCTTCCAACATTATGTTATGTGTGCCACACCTGAACAATGACATAAAATGATAGAAGAAAACTAGTTACGATAGAGATTGTCTATGCAAAATGATGGGAGTATCAATAAGAGACTGGTTTATAAATGAAGACATCAGAAAAAAGTGAGTACAACATCAGTACTGAGCATCATCAAGACACAAAAAAATGTAATGGTCCATCTATATACACAGATTACCACCAGACAGGGTGTCTCAAAAAGCAATACTACTCTAATACAGTTGATACAAAGCAAAAGCTTGTCCAAGCAAAAGGTGGACCACAGAATTAATAGAGGCGGTGAAAAACACTATTTACCAAGTGCACATAAAAGCCAGTACACTGTAGTCCCTCTATTTACTACATGGTATGAACACAGGTTCTTAACTTTTTATTTACAAAAACAAGAAACAGTTGACATTGACTAAAAGTCAACAAACATCATTAGAAAAACTTACATGGAGCATAAAACATAACCAACAGTTGCACATTGTCGACAATTGTCTGGTTAAAGCTGTCATTATTTAAGAACCGGACATGTTGGTGCCCATAATATGCTTTCCATTGGTCTTCCATCGATTCAGAAAGTGAAGGCTTATTAGTTGAGGGGGTTGGGTTGAGTGGGTCATTCATGAACGCAATGAAATCATTTTCCTGCACACAGAGAGAGAGAGAAAAAATGTAAGTGGTAATCATGTGACTGATGTACTCTGTGCTCATGTGTCAGTCTTCTTTCTTCTTTGCGTTCGTTCTTTACGATCAATTTTAGTCACTCTTTGTGATATGTTTGATCTTTGCCAAGAACGTGTATACGTTGAACATTGGTTTGGTAGGCCCCTAAACACATAGACTTTTACACGTTTAGGACATGTGCATCCAATTTCAGCCAAACCTCCTTAGTCGCCTCTTACGACATGCATGGCAGGTAACAGTGGTTCTATTCTTAACACCCAAAAATTGGGCTCCGGTAACCACTCGGGCGGATTCATGTGTTAGTAGAATTGGTTATTGGTTACTGAACCGACGTCATAGCGCCAGGGCAGACTCAGAGGTACTCAGTCTTTTTCTAAAAGATACCAAAGTGCATAACAAAGATAACTAAAAGATAACAAAGATGGATACGGTGGCTAACTGACTAAATACACTCCTCACATCAGGTGTCCAGTTCTACTTGTAGAAGGTGTCATTTCAAACCACATAAATTGCTGGATAGATTTAACATCAATTTTAGTGTTCTCAACCAACAATAGTTTGCCAAAAGGTTGAAGAACATCCCCCTTAATCATCCAAAAGTTCTAGACGATCAATGCCATTGATGTAAGCCTGTTCATTTTCGAGGTTAAGAGTGAAGTCAACCAGGGGTGTGTCCTTGCCCTCACTCTCTTTGGCATCTTCTTCCAAGTAATTTTATACCATGCCTCCGGAGACACTGATTGTGATGTTTTCATCTGCACTAGATCAAATTGTTCACTCTTGTGGCGACAACTCAGTAAAATAATCTATGTTGTATGCGCACTAATGTTTTCATCTGCACTAGATCAAATTGTTCACTCCTGTGGCGACAACTCAGTAAAATAATCTATGTTGTATGCGCACTAATGTTTTCATCTGCACTAGATCAAATTGTTCACTCCTGTGGCGACAACTCAGTTAAATAATCTATGTTGTATGCGCACTAATGTTTTCATCTGCACTAGATCAAATTGTTCACTCCTGTGGCGACAACTCAGTAAAATAATCTATGTTGTATGCGCACTAATGTTTTCATCTGCACTAGATCAAATTGTTCACTCCTGTGGCGACAACTCAGTTAAATAATCTGTTGTATGCGCACTAATGTTTTCATCTGCACTAGATCAAATTGTTCACTCCTGTGGCGACAACTCAGTTAAATAATCTATGTTGTATGCGCACTAATGTTTTCATCTGCACTAGATCAAATTGTTCACTCCTGTGGCGACAACTCAGTTAAATAATCTATGTTGTATGCGCACTAATGTTTTCATCTGCACTAGATCAAATTATTCACTCTTGTGGCGACAACTCAGTTAAATAATCTATGTTGTATGCGCACTAATGTTTTCATCTGCACTAGATCAAATTGTTCACTCTTGTGGCAAACAACTCAGTTAAATAATCTATGTTGTATGCGCACTAATGTCAAGAGTTGATATCAAATATCATTCAGTGATATATTTGGTATAATAGAATGTATTTCACACGTTATTATTACTAAGTAACAGGTCTTAATGAACACAATCAAATAGCAGAATAATGGTAATAATTGTCAATAAGAAAAATATAAATATGATACATTCAGACAAGATGATACAACAAAGATCACAATCTGCCATACCTCTCTCCCTGCCATATATTTTTGTGAATTTTTGCCATAATTGAAATATTTAAAAGTTGGGTATCCTGTCACGTCATGAGATTGACATGTCCCAGTGTGAATGGTACAATCAACAGCAGCAAATGCCACCTACAGATGTGGATAAAGAACTTCATTTTAAACCTCACAATTTGCATATTAAAACAAGAGACAAAACATGATGGATAAATTATGGACACAAATTAGGAGTTGCTATAGCACAGTGGAAGTAAGCTGGATTTGCACACACAAATGTGTATAGTCTGTCCATTAATTTGTGAGCACGTTTGAAATTGATTTTCTCAAAAACTACCTGTTGGATCTCAGTGATTTTTGCAAGCAGCCTTAGAATATCCATGACGCTAGAGAAATATTTTTTTCCAAGAAAATTTGATGTAGTTTGAAATATTTCTTCTTCAGGTTATATTAAAATCAACCTCACCGGATTGTACACAATAGTAACAGATCTACGGTACACAGACGCGTTGTTCTAAAAATACATTATGGTAACATTGAAATATCGTGAGTAAACAACAATTTCACGAATTCCGTGCACCTAACCCAGTCGACTTTGAAAGCGGAAAGCATATGACGTTATAATTGGGATACCGTTGTATAGTTATAGGTGTATCTCGCTATTTGTATGAAGCTATTGTATCATATTTGTTGGCTTATCAAAACTGACATTGATATCACATTCATAATGAGTCTGAAGTGCACATTTATAACAATGCAGAAGGTTACAGTTTTACTATACCAACACTTCCGTAGGGAATCTAAGAGAGGTCATCTATATTGCGATATTCATAACCCTGAGAAACGAACGCAACTGGCGCTTGGTCTGAATAGAGAATCCTTTTCCCGATGGATTAAACAGGACACAAAGTGCACTAATGTCAAGCAAGGAAGGAAAAGAACAATTGACGACTTTGACATATATGTCATAAGACGGGAGCTCTTGAAAATGTTTGCGACAAATCAACTTGTTACTCTCAGGAAACTGAAATTAAAACTGCAATCAGATTGCAGCATAGACATTTCTAAAAGTACTCTATGGAAAATTGTAAGAGCGCCGGCTTCACCTTCAGAAAACTATAGGCGGCAGGAATATTATTTGTGAAAAGCCACATTTAATTGCTGCCCGAAGTAAATACCTGAGGCAGATCCGTGAGCGGCGGAGGCAAGGCTATGATATTGTATATTTGGACGAATCCTGGGTCAATGCTCACCACACCAATGCTAAAGAATGGCAATCAGTAGACGGTGAACCGAAAAGAAAAATACCAAGCAGCAAAGGCCAGCGTATTTACTAACACATGCAGGAAGCAGTGAAGAAGGTCTTGTCCATGACGCTGGACTTATTTTCCAATCAAAAAGTACCGACGGTAGGGACTACCACACAGAAATGAATGGACACATTTTCAGGCACTGGATGGAGAAAGATCTACTTCCAATTCTAAACAGACCATCATGCTTGGTAATGGATAATGCATCCTATCACAACGCAGTATCAGCGAAGACAAAGTACCAACTGCATCAAATACAAAAGATCAAATTAGGACTTGGCTTGCTAAGGAAAATGTCAGCTTCGATGATACATATTTGAAACTCGAGTTGTTGCACCTGGTGAGGATGACAAATAAGACAAAGGTGTTTCATATTGACAAAATCATTGCGAATACGGCCACACGTCTTTGCGACTACCTCCATATCATGCTCACCTCAATCCGATAGAGCTTGTCTGGGCTAAAGTAAAAGGGCAAGTTGCCGAACAGAACAGGACGTTTAAAATGTGTGATGTTGAAGTTCTGACACGTGAGTCCCTCTCAATGATAGACATGCAGTTCTGGAAGAAGTGTGTTGAACATGTGCTCTGAGAGGAAGACGAGTACTGGCACCGAGATGGATTACAATTTGTCCAGCCAGTAACAATTATCAACCTCATGGAATCGTCAGATTCGGGATGATACAAATCATATTTTGATTACAGACTGAGAAATAGCAGCGTATACATTTCCATATCCAAATGCGTCTACCATCATACAATTTGTGGTGAAGTTAAGACACCCTGGGGTCTAATGGTGACCGAAGGGAGGACTAACTGTTGCATATTGTATCCAAGTTCACGATTGCACATAAAGGGCAACACATTTAATTACTTGACCTATCAAGTTAATATGGAGATACACCTATGAATAGAACTGACATGGACAAATTCTAGGGATTACTGTAAAATCTAAAATTTGAGCCCCATTTATTTGCAATTGTCATAAAAGATCAAAGGAATTCGGCGATGTGCAAAATCCGTAGCATCTATGGACTACTGGTTAGCTTTATTTTAGCGTCATGGATATTCTAAGGCTGCATGCAAAAATCACTGAGATCCAACAGGTAGTTTTCGAGAAAATCAATTTCAAACGTGCTCACGAATTAATGGACAGACTATAGTAGTCAATCCCAGTAGAGTTGGTTTCAAACACATCCAAATGAAAATGGGTAGCCAAACTTTGTGAAATGGGAAACCCAAAAACTGTGGTTGTTGGAGCCACAAGGGCTATACCAACAATACTGTAGCTAGTTGAAATGAGTCTTCCTCTTCTCTAATCATGTTTTACCTCTCAGTGTCAGAATTTGAAATGAGTCTTCCTCTTCTCTAATCTTGTTTTACCTCTCAGTGTCAGAATTTGAAATAAGTCTTCCTCTTCTCTAATCTTGTTTTGTCTCTCAGTGTCAGAATTTGAAATAAGTCTTCCTCTTCTCTAATCATGTTTTACCTCTCAGTGTCAGAATTTGAAATAAGTCTTCCTCTTCTCTAATCTTGTTTTACCTCTCAGTGTCAGAATTTGAAATAAGTCTTCCTCTTCTCTAATCTTGTTTTACCTCTCAGTGTCAGAATTTGAAATGAGTCTTCCTCTTCTCTAATCTTGTTTTACCTCTCAGTGTCAGAATTTGAAATGAGTATTCCTCTTCTCTAATCTTGTTTTGTCTCTCAGTGTCAGAATTTGAAATAAGTCTTCCTCTTCTCTAATCTTGTTTTACCTCTCAGTGTCAGAATTTGAAATGAGTCTTCCTCTTCTCTAATCTTGTTTTGTCTCTCAGTGTCAGAATTTGAAATAAGTCTTCCTCTTCTCTAATCTTGTTTTGTCTCTCAGTGTCAGAATTTGAAATGAGTCTTCCTCTTCTCTAATCTTGTTTTACCTCTCAGTGTCAGAATTTGAAATAAGTCTTCCTCTTCTCTAATCTTGTTTTGTCTCTCAGTGTCAGAATTTGAAATGAGTCTTCCTCTTCTCTAATCTTGTTTTACCTCTCAGTGTCAGAATTTGAAATGAGTCTTCCTCTTCTCTAATCTTGTTTTGTCTCTCAGTGTCAAAATAAGAAGAGATTTCTAAAAAATTTTTGTGCATACTTCATCAATAGTGTTTTTCACTGCCTCTGTTATTTCTGAGGTTCACCTTTGCGGGACAGTATTTTGCTTTGTATCCACTGTATCGTCTTCTTCTTCGAAAGCTCCATACCGACCCCTTGTTAACCACTCTTTGTGATTTGTATGTGATCCAAGCCTAAGAGCGATTGTACATTGTGCCAGTTATGCCTACAAGTAGGCCAGAGCGTCTGATTTCTCTGAAGCTTTATTTACTAGGTGGCTTCCGAGGCCCCTACCTCAGTCGCTCTTTTAGCATGTCTTGTAGGTCACAATGGTACTATTCTTTGCTCCTCTTGAGAGCCCCAGCAACACACGGGTGTTATCCACTGTATCGGAGTAGCACTGCTCTCTGAGGTACGCTGTTTGTTGGTAATCTGTTAGTTGCGAAGCATTTAATTTGTGTTGCTTGATGGAGTTCAATGCTGATGTTGTACCCACTTTTTTCCTGATGTCTTCATTTCTAAACCGACCTATTTTTGATATTCTCAGCATTCTGCATAAATTTGTCTCTGTCGTGACTAGTTCTCTTCTATCTCTACAACACACACACAAAACATGAAATAAATAAATTCTACGACAAGAAACACATAAATTTCGACAAGACAGAAATTACATGAAATGAGCAAATTCTATGAACAAAACAGAAATGACATGAAACAAACAAATTCTATGAACAAAACAGAAATGACATGAAACAAACAAATTCTATGAACAAAACAGAAATGACATGAAACAAACAAATTCTATGAACAAAACAGAAATGAACAAACAAATTCTACAAGAAAGAAATAATATGAAATAACTGACCTTTGAATCAGATTTAAATTTTTCAGCGGCTGCCATGAATTCTGGTTTTGCTTTCTTGCAGTGGCCACACCCTGAGGGGGAGAAGGGTTAAAGAAAGACACAACTAACTATTTATAACTGCCAACACATGTCAAATTTTATAACTGTGAGCCCTGTCAACATTTATAACTGTGAGCCATGTCAACTTTTAAAACTGTGAGCCCTGTCAACTTTTATAACTGTGAGCACCTGTCAACTTTTATAACTATGAGCACATGTCAACTTGTATAACTAAGAGCACCTGTCAACATTTATAACTGTGAGCACCTGTCAACTTTTATAACTGAAAGCACTTGTCAACTTTTATAACTAAGAGCACTTGTCAACCTTTATAACTGTGAGCACTTGTCAACTTTTTATAACTGTGAGCACCTGTCAACTTTTATAACTGTGAGCCCTGTCAACTTTATAACTGTGAGCACCTGTTAACATTTATAACTGTAGCCCTGTAAACTTTTATAACTGTGAGCACCTGTTAACATTTATAACTGTGAGCCCTGTAAACTTTTATAACTGTGAGCACTTGTCAACTTTTTTTAATAACTGAGAGTACTTGTCAATTCTTTTTATAACTATGAGCACATGTCAACATTAAAAAATAAAATGTGAGCACTTGTCAACATTTTTTAAAAATAACTGTAAGCACCTGTCAACTTTTAAAAAGCTGTAGCACTTGTCAACTTTTTATAACTGTGAGCACCTGTCAACTTTTATAACTGAGAGCACTTGTCAGTTTTTATAACTGAGTCCTGTCAACTTTTATAACTGTGAGCCCTGTCAAAATTTAAAACTGTGAGCCTTGTCAACATTTATAACTGTGAGCACCTGTCAACTTTTATAACTGAAAGCACTTGTCAACTTTTATAAATGTGAGCACTTGTCAACTTTTTAAAAAATATAACTGAGAGTACTTGTCAATTATTTTTATAACTATGAGCACCTGTCAACATAAAAAAATAAAATGTGAGCACTTGTCAACATTTTAAAAAAATAACTGTGAGCACCTGTCAATTTTTTTAAAAGCTGTTAGTACTTGTCAACTTTTATAACTGTGAGACCTGTCAACTTTATAACTGAGAGCACCTGTCAACTTTATAACTGAGAGCACTTGTCAACTTTTATAACTGAGTCCTGTCAACTTTTATAACTGAGTCATGTCAACATTTATAACTGTGAGTCCTGTCAACTTTTATAACTGTGAGCATCTGTCAACTTTTTATAACTGAGAGCACTTGTAAATTTTTATAACTTTGAGTCCTGTCATCTTTTGTAACTGTGAGTCCTGTCAATATTTACAACTGTGAGTCCTGTCAACTTTTATTACTGTGAGCACATATCAACTTGTTATAACTGTGAGCACCTGTCAACTTTTATAACTGTGATCACCTATCAACTTTTACTGAACATTTTAGAATCTGAAGTCAAACGGCCTAAAACAAAGCTAAAGAAAATAGGCAACAGGATAGATGGTATTACAACAGAAATGTTACTTGCATGTAAAAAACAGCAATAACCTGCTGACCAGAATTTTTAACATAGCTTGGGAGACACAAGAAGCTCCAGACGACTGGCAGAGCACAATTATAGTCCCTGTTGTAAGAAAAGGAGACAAAAAGGATTGAAGCACACAGTGTTATCTCTCTTTGAGCCATACAGGAAAGATGTTTGCAAAAATATTGGAGTGAAGAGCCATACACATATTAGAGCCCCAAGTTAAGCAATAAGTTTGAGATTGTCAGGAGTAAGAGCTGCATAGGCCTAATTTTACACTAAGACAGATCAGCAAACAAACAATTGAATACAACCAAAGTAAGAATCTTATATTTATAGAATGAGAGAATGCATTCGATATAGTAAACAGGCGCAGATTATGGAAGATGCTTGAAGAATATGGTATCCAGGGACAGCTATAAGGTAACATCATGGACTTATATAAAGATAGCCAGAATACAATAAGAAAAACAAAATGAATGGCCTACTGGTTCTCTATCACATCAGGTGCCAGACAAGCATGTGTCCTCTCACCACTACTCTTTATCACATATATGGATAAAATAACTCAAGAGTCAAATTCATAAGTTTGAATGTTTCTACATGTAATCGTCCATTTGTAGTGTTCCCTCGAAATTCGTCATTCTTGTTGTATTGTTTGCTTGATAAAGGCCTTTTGGTCAAGCGTTGCTGTTATCGTCACTGTTTATGTATTTTGTAAAACTATAGTACTTTGTACGTGTTTAGCTAACAATATATAACAATTTTCATGTTATGATTTATACAATTTTGGTTCAAGGTTACAATAACAATCACCCAAGCCACCAGAACAGCGCAAGACAAAAACCATGACACTGTGCAACAGCCGTAACAGTGTGACGACAAATGAAGAAGAACTAACGAGTACGCTAGTTAGAAGTAAGAACAAAAATCTGAACTGGACTCCATAAACTTCTAAATGGAATGTTACGAGGGCAGGTCCAGAAAGTTATGCAACACAATTTAAAAATAAACTATTGGAAAAATGTGGGTGGTGAAATTTTCTACAGATTATAGCTGAACATATCCTTAATACTACCTATTTTTCCACATAATCTCCGTCCAAATTTACGGCTTTACGCCAGCGCAGAACAAGGCCATGGATGCCTAGTCTGTACCAAGTTTTGTCTTGCTCACATAGCCATTTCTTAACTGCGAGAATCACATCCTTGTTGTTGTCTAATTTGTGCCACGAGTGAATTTTAGGGGACCAAACAGATGAAAATCTGATGGAGCCAGATCGGGACTATATGGTGGATGGGGTAATTGTTGGCTGGTGATACACCTATCCTCACGAATAATGGCATCAGCGTAGTTCAACATGTAGAGACTCAAAGCCTTGGCAGAACGTCCAGAGCGCAGTAAATCCTGCAGCCCCATATGTCTATTTTCTTTACCTTTAATTCTCTGAACCCAGCGACTGACAGTGCTCCTATCGACTGCACAACATCCGTAGACTGCACACAATCGTTTATGAATGTTCACACATTTTCTTTCCCCCAGCCAGAAATTCTATAACAATTCTCTGTTTGTAACGGACATTGTTGACACTCGCCATTTCAACGGTTTGTTGCAAGCGTTCTATGGATCAGAATAAGATGAATGTCAAACAATCAGCACGTCATACTGCAAGTGTGCACACACACACAATCAGCACATGTCATACTGCAAGTGTGCACACACACAATCAGCACATGTCATCTGATGTGCACACACACAATCAGCCGCATACTGCAAGTGTGCACACACACACAATCAGCACATGTCATACTGCAAGTGTGCACACACACAATCAGCACATGTCATACTGCAAGTGTGCACAAAACAATCAGTACGCATACTGCAAGTGTGCACACACACACAATCAGCACATGTCATACTGCAAGTGTGCACACACACACAATCAGCACATGTCATACTGCAAGTGTGCACACACACACAATCAGTACGTCATACTGCAAGTGTGCACACACACAATCAGCACATGTCATACTGCAAGTGTGCACACACACAATCAGAAATGTCATATGCAAGTGTGCACACACAAATCAGCACATGTCATACTGCAAGTGTGCACACACACACAATCAGCATCATACTGAAATGTCACACACACATCAGCACATGTCATACTGCAAGTGTGCACACACACACAATCAGCACATGTCATACTGCAAGTGTGCACAATTTCATGATCCTGTCTTTATTATTACCAGAGAAAAAAAATGTGGTGCATTACTTTCTGACCTCTCCTCATACTTGTACTGGAAATGAAAGCATTTCTTGAAATCTACTTATTTATGGGTATATCTAAGCTTCTTAATTGTAGATTGTACTAGTCAGATGATACAACTTTCAACCAGCAATTTGTAGCAAACATGTCATGCAATCAGTTTGAAAACTTGTCATCAAATTTTCACATGACTTTCAGATGACAATCCAGCTTGATGAGGGAATGATGTTCTTCATACAGTTCTCTAACTCCTTTACAGTTCCAGACTGTAGTTATGAAATATTTCTTTGGGAGTGTATAGGCAAGAAAGAGGATAGACAGACCAGCAAAAGAAATGGCTGTGCATGAACTAGTCAAGATTTAAACCAAAAGATGGCAACAGGACTGTGCTCACTGTAAGAAAGAAGGTAGAAGAACAAAGTGCAAGAAAAACAGTCTAGACCACCAAGCAGTCTTGCTTGTAATGTTGGACTATGTTCTTCCTGATTTAACACCTACCATGGCTTTTTAGTTGTGAGTAAATATTCATTTTTTATATTATCTGTAAAGTATGTCACAGGTACTCATCAACTAGGTAGTGGTGACATACTTTTTGCACAGAAGTATGACATTTTAGACACCCATCCATTGATACATAACATAATACAAATGTATCATAACATACTACAAATGTATCATAACATACTACAAATGTATCATAACATACTACAAATGTATCATAACATACTACAAATGTATCATAACATACTACAAATGTATCATAACATACTACAAATGTATCATAACATACTACAAATGTATCCACATATCATAACATACTACAAATGTATCATAACATACTACAAATGTATCATAACATACTTCAAATGTATCCAAATATCATAACATACTACAAATGTATCATAACATACTACAAATGTATCATAACATACTACAAATGTATCATAACATACTACAAATGTATCATAACATACTACAAATGTATCCAAATGTATCATAACATACTGCAAATGTATCTAAATATCATAACATACTGCAAATGTATCTAAATATCATAACATACTTCAAATGTATCTCAAATATCATAACATACTGCAAATGTATCTAAATATCATAACATACTTCAAATGTATCTAAATATCATAACATACTTCAAATGTATCTAAATATCATAACATACTGCAAATGTATCTCAAATATCATAACATACTTCAAATGTATCTCAAATATATCATCACAAATTAAAAAGTTATGAATCACCCATTTGCTTTGCTTTTTCCCAATTGAACTCTGGATTTCACAGATCATGAATAAAAAATAAACATAGAATCTAAAGGGTTAAGTCAAGAGGCTTTCAGTAAAATAGACCACCTACATGGGGCATAAAACATGATTAAGCAATGTTTCCTCTTCTTTAGAAATGGTTTGAAAGTGTCATCTGTCAAATGAGTCACCTCACTCTCTAGCTCCTCCCATCTGGGTTCAGGGGTTGGAGGAGGGGTGCTTCTTTGGGCTGAAATATAATATAATATAATATGGTACACAATGTCAACTTGTCTTACAAACATATTAATCACATACACAATGTCAACTTGTCACACAAACATATTAATCACATACACAATGTCAACTTGTCACACAAACATATTAATCACATACACAATGTCAACTTGTCACACAAACATATTAATCACATACACAATGTCAACTTGTCACACAAACATATTAATCACTTACACAATGTCAACTTGTCACACAAACATTTCACAAACATATTAATCACATACACAATGTCAACTTGTCACACAAACATATTAATCACTTACACAATGTCAACTTGTCACACAAACATTTCACAAACATATTAATCACATACACAATGTCAACTTGTCACACAAACATTTCACAAATATATTGATCACATACACAATGTCAACTTGTCACACAAACATTTCACAAACATATTAATCACATACACAATGTCAACTTGTCACACAAACATATTAATCACTTACACAATGTCAACTTGTCACACAAACATTTCACAAACATATTAATCACATACATAATGTCAACTTGTCACACAAACATTTCTAAATATATTAATCACATACACAATGTCAACTTGTCACACAAACATTTCACAAACATATTAATCACATACACAATGTCAACTTGTCACACAAACATATTAATCACATACACCATAGGTTCCCAACCTTTTTGAATGAGCGCTTTTCAGTGAATAATTCGCTATTGCCCTCCTTGGGTAAACTATATTGTATATACTATAAATTGAAAAACAAGGACACACTTTTAAGTTATTTCATTAGAAGATAATACCAATCTTACTGTATTCCTCACAGTATCATTGACAAAATTTTCGCTATAATGTATTAATTAGAGCTGAGCTTGATGTGACAAAACAAATTTGTCAATGTTTGGTGCCATTTTGTCCCAATAATCTTAATACTTTCGCTGCCACCGACGACAAAGTCGGCGGGCATACGCCGACGATGTCTTTTAAGCGGGAGAATCGCTTGCAGCGGGTTCCGTAGTACTACTTCCGTATTGTTCAAGAGCTCTCAAAATGGCGGATCTAACATACACGTGGTAAGCGTCAGTATAAGTCCGATTTTGTAAGTAAACAAAATTTTCAAAATGAGTCGTAGCTGATGAATAGTGATGTCCAAAATGATTCTTTTTCGGACTTTTTAGCCAGTGATAGTGTTAAAACGAACTCTAAATGTGATATGAATTTGAACTGTGATTCACGTGACGATGTTTATAGATCGATAGCAGACATTTCCAGGGGTACAAGAGTAGATGACGGACACCCAAGCGAAACGACGAATATCGACTGTGGATAGGTATGAGGATATCAGTTACTACAATAGCTTGTGGATTATAAAGAATATATTCAACATATAGACAGGTTAGTAGCTCATTAATATATGAACACTATTCCATAGTTTAAAAGTCCTAAGTTTATTAGTTTATTTTACAATTTTTGAAATTGTCACTCTGAAAACTGATCATACGAAAAATAGCGTGGCACTGGGCCAGACTTTGTTGAAAAATTTTGGCAGCAAAAGTGTTAAACCAGCGCATTACTCTATTGACAATCTGTTTCATTTCTTTGTGAATAGTCTGGTGACCATACTAACTACTCTTTCAGCTAAATATGATGATGGGAATACAATAAACAACTTCTTTCTGCATCCTATAAGCATAGATATAATATTGAAATTTGACTTTGTAGCCACAATTTTTGATATCTATTATTCAATTTTCATTTTCCCACTTCATTTGTTGACGATTCTATCAACTCTTCCTTTAGTGATAATTATGTTATTGTTACATTTTCTTCTTCTTCAACTGCGTGCTCACTAGACTGGGAATTTGGATTCTCTAATAAAGGTCCCTGTCAGCCACACCATACAGTTTTCTTGGACGCTGGTATAAGTGGGCCACCTCTTTCTTCTCATTTCTGCATACTGAGGGCAGTGCTATAGGACATACTCTGTCATCGTACTCGCCAAGCCAAAGGGGCACAGGTCTTTAGTGCTTATCTTAAATCTAGTTCTGTTCTCATTCTGTTGTGACCCATCTGGAGGTGAAGTATGATAATGTGGTAATTTCTGGAAAGTTGGTAATATCCATCATGCTTGTTGTGTTGTGTTCTTTCTCCCACTTTGTTGTGTAGTGCCCTCTGGCGATGGTTTTTACTTCTGACCAGGTTGTCATCTTGAGGAATCCCTGCTCCCTCTTCAGCTAGTCTGTCAGAATCTTCATTCCCTTGAGCTTGCAGTGTGAGGGTGTCCACTTGATTATTACACTCTCGGAATCATGAGACAACTGGGATAAGGTTGACTTGAGATACTTAATTCTGTGTTCCTTTCAGATTTCAGTGCTGATATAGCAGAAAATGGGCCTGTCAAAGCACTATTTTCCATGTTTTGTTTCATATGTTGTACTGCCATTTTGCAGCTGCATTGAGGGCATATAGCTCTGGGAGCCTGCATGACCAGGAGGACAGGTGCTGGCTGATTGTATGTGTTTGTTGAGCCAGTACCAATATTGGGGCTGTGTGAGCACGTTCTTTGGAGTTTGCCTTCTATGGCCGTTTCCAGTATTTCTATGGAGGTAGACTTATGGTTCCAGTGATAATCAATGCAGCCAGACTTAACACTCGGCTTACCTTTATGAAGTGTGTCTTGGAGATTATGACCCAGCCTGATATGCCATACTCAAGCACTGGATGAACCAGTATAAAGCCTTTTCAGAATGCTACCATCCGCACCCCAGTTGGTGCCTGCTAGTTTGTTCATGATCCCCATTCTCTTCTTTGCTCTTTTTCCAGCTTTATCTATCTGTGTTTTCTACGTCCGCCTGCTGTCCATGGTGATTCCCAGATATGTTGAACATTCGTCCGTTGTGATTAGGTGGTCATTGAACTTGAGTTTGAGCATTTGTTTCTTCTTGGATAGGCTGAAGACTGTGAAATTAGTTTCATTTTCATTTATAAAAGGCAGTAAAGACCTGGTCTATTTACCTAACTTTTTAATAAAACTGCATCATTGTGGTGGCTACTGCTATTTATTCATATCATATCCACAGTGTCAGATCATCAGCGTAGATTGCACTATGCACTCTGTTGTGGATGTCTTCCGTAATCATTTATTTAAAAAAAACTAGAAGCAGCGTGGGAGACAGGAACCCTCCTTGGGAACAACTTGTCCAATGATTGCCTTCCTGCTATGCTTTCCCTGGTCATGTACTTTGGCTATTATATTTATCAGATAGTGACATATCCAGAAATACAAGCACCTTTTAATTCAGAGTTTGAGCATTTGATTGCGAGTCCCTCTCTCCAAAGCCTTCTCTGTATCAACCCATACTGTTAGTGTATGTTTCTTTTCTTGAAATCCCATCCTCGATGTCCTGAGCAATGTAAGTTACTTGGTCTTCTGTTGATCTGTGCTGACGGAATCCGCTCTCCTGTGGTAGGATCAATTGTTTTTGCTCCAGGTGCCACATGAGTCTTCTATCAAGAAGCCTCTCCATCACTTTTCCAACACACCTAAAGAGGCTAATTGGTCTATAATTGATCGAATAGAATCTGTCTTTTCCTTGTTTTTCTTCTTCTTCTGCATTCTCACTAGATTGGAATTTCGTATTCTCTAATAAAGGCAGTTGTCTGCCTCAGATTATCAGCCACGCCATACTGTTTGTCTTGGACACTAGTGTATTTTCCTTGTTTTAGATTGGATACTGTGATAGCTTCTTTCCATTCGCTAGGTATTTCCCCAACTAACCAGCTAGCATTCAAAACTTTTAGCAGCTTTTCATGGCTTGGGCTTAGGTTGATGAGCATCTCATTTGTGATGCCATCCTTTCCTGATGACTTATTAAGGTGAAGACCCTGGAGTACTTCTTCAACTCACCTATAGTAAAATCGGATATCATATATTCTTCTGGTGCCGTGTGTGAGTACTCGATGGATTGCCTCTCTTCCATTACCATATTCAGTTTTTCATGAGTGCTGACCTGGCTTACTCGGGCGCTGTTTTCAATAAAAATGTTTGCAGCTCTTTTACCTTTTAATAATGTTTCATTGCTCTCTATAGATATTGGGGGACGGTTGATGTTTTCATCACTGAGGGTTTCGCTAATTTCCATATTTTGTTTTGTTTCTGTCTCTGTCCATGTTGAAACGTCTTGTCTCTCCAGCTCTGCCTTATGGCATACTTACCTGCTCTCCTATATTTAGCTGAGGCTGCCTTGAGTGATATGTTGCTGTCGATACTCTGCTCAGTTTCTAATCTTTCTCTCAACTGACTCACTTCATTTAAAAATTGTTGAACCTCTTCTGAGCAGTAAGGTTTGTAGTCTCTTCTTGCACTTTTAGGAATTGGTTCTCTTGCTGCCCTCAAAATGGATATGTTGAGTAGGTCTGTCATGTTCCTTATCTTTTGTGGTGTGTCATTATATGGTCACAGTAGATGTCGCTGAGCCTTGCAAACTGTGCCCAGACAGCTCTTTTGTAGTTCCACTGGGTCATTGGTTTTTTGGGCTTGTTGGTGGTCATCGAATCCATTCATGAGATGCAGGTTGATATATATTTCTATATTTCTCAGTGTTATATCTGCCCCCTCCCCCTGCATTGGTATCCCCACCGTTCATAGCGAGTGTAAAAATCTCCCAATACTAGACAGTTTGTATTGGTCAATGTCAGACTTCCCGCATAAGAACTCTGTCATTGAGACAATATATACTGTACATTCAAATATGTTAGTTGTCTACAAAGATGTCAATTCCTATTATTTCTACTTTTCCATTTGTGCCGACTTATATCTGTTTCATGGTGTTTATGTTGCTCACGAGTATGAGACAGAGAATCCGTGTGTGTGGGCAGGGGGCGTGTTGAGGAGTGTTTCCTGAATACGTGCAACGTCTATTTTTCAATGGTGATCCTCACTGCTAGAGCCTGCTTTCTGGTGTAAATGTCCTCGGTGTGTTCCAGTGGGTTATGTTGAGTCTCCCGAGTCTGGTGGAGTTTGATCTGCAAGATTTTCCTGCCGCTCATTTGCTTTAGGGACTAGTGACAGTTTGCCCGTAGATAAATCGATGACATTTTGGGTGTGACATTTGACCGCAGTCTCGTTCCGGGAACATGTTGAGTATGTCATTGTCAAGGCACGCAAAGGTTTGGCGGCAATGAGAGTCATGGCAGCTGTTAACATCAAGCAACGACTGCTTGTCATTCTGTATCAGACATTGGTCCTCTCCACGATTGAATATGCAATGGCCATCCTCACTGTCAGCAAAACGCAAATTGAAAGACTTGAGAGAATACAGAATGAAGCTATGCGTATCATCCTCGGTTGCACAAGGGATACACCCTGTGTGGCGATAAGGTTTCTCCTGGATTTTCCGACCATGGAGTATAGAGTCAAGATAGCCAGAGCACGTGCCTATCTCAAAATAAGTGCCAAAAGGATGACCCATTGCATGAACAGCTCAGCGCCAGTGGTGGACATCGGTTAAAGCGTGGCCATGGGTTGGCCATGCCGCAGATACTGTTCAGCTGGTATGTGGGCTCAATAATATTGACTATGAAGAAGAATGGATACAGATGCCTCCAATATACTGGAACACTTTTTCAACCATCATTAAATTTGACAAAGGTTGCAGAGAGGGAAATCCGTGGCGTTGAATGCAGCGCAAAGCCATCATCGATGAAATTGCAATGCAGACGACGTTGGATCTACACGGATGGATCGGTAGTTCGTCACGAAAAGTCTGCATGGGCCTTCTCTGCAAGCTCATGTGGCAGAATGGTCAAAGAAGCCAGTGGTGCATTCAGTATGACAACAAGCAGCATGACAATGGAGGTACTGGCGGTGACCAATGCACTACTCTGGCTAGAGTCACAAAACTACACTCATGCGTGCATTTTGAGTGACTCATTGAGTATGATCCGAAGGTGGAGGCCGGTTCGGTGCGCAGGTAATGGACTGAATCACTGCAGGCGTCAACAATTTGCAGAATTACACTTGTCTTTGTTCGGGGGCACATGGGTGTCGTTGGCAATGAGAGAGCAGACAGGCTGGCTGGCTCTGCCGCTATATCAGACGGTCAGCCAATGAACAGAGCTGACATCGTGAACGCCTCATAGAGCGTGGCCGCAGAGAAGACCTTCATGTAAACCAATCCACGTCAACTACTAGATTACGAGAACTGGGTTTGAAGATTGGTGTGGCAAGAAAAGAACAGTACAACAGGTATACGAGTAGGCTCATCAATCAAAATAGAACTGGTACGGTCAGTGGCTGGACGCTGATGGAGATATTGCGAGAGGATCGACACCTATGGACGTGTCCGGAGTGCAATGAAGATATTCCAAACTGTAACTGAAACAGACAGTATGATCACCAGCAGTTATTTTTGACCACCCTCACGATGGTTGGTTCAATATTCTTTCTCTGTAGCTAAGTCTCGGGGGCAGAGCAGTGACCATAGAATCAATTATCCCATTCCTCATTTTGAGGGCGTTGCACCATGTTATGTGCCTTATGGCTTGGTGCATCTGGTTCTGCGAACATTTGTTCAGGTTAGCATTCCATAGTCGTTGATTGCTACGCAACCGTCCTGTAAGGGAGCAGATTCTACCCATCTGCATTGGCCCGATTGGAAAAAGCACAAAAGCAATAATCCTGTAATAACTATAGAATATGTGCGCTCCATGCGAATATTTTTAAACCACGGTACAGAATCATAAGAGAATTTTTAAATTTTACGGACGCTGTCACTAGACACAACAGTAAGCTGCCGTTTTGAAAACCGGAAGGCATGTGTAATATTGAAGAATGTTCTATGACCCAATCTGGAGTGGTCATATTGAGTAAATTCTGAAAACTTATAGTAAAATTTTTTCATGCTTCCAAATGCTGGCTATAAACCAGAATATCGACATCAGTTGTTTCCATTGAAGAAAGATTTGAAAACTGATAAAATTGTAAAATGTTAATACAATGCAAATTTTGATACGAACACAGAAATAATTGCTTTTACTTTGATCAAATTAGAATCATTTTCTTACAGTTGTTTCATTAAACTTGTATAAATCTGTCAGATAAGCAATAGAAATACACAAAACCCTTGGAGGAAGAAGGACCTACAGATGTCAGATGACCAAAAGAACAAACATTCACTTAACATCCTACAATTAAACATCTGTGGTCCAAGAAACAAAAAGATTGAACTCTCAAAATTATTACATGACCACAAGGTACATGTGGTCCTTTTGCAAGAAACCCTACACAAAGACAGTGACCTGCACTTGACTGGATACACCAGTTATCCCTGTAGGTGTACTGACTGCTGAGGCATAGTCACATACATACGCAACGACATTCAGGGAGATGCATCACAGCTTACAACAGCCCATCCCACAGATGTGCAACAAATTACTATCTGGCACTCTGAGGAAAATATACCATATACAACATCTATAACCCCTGCAGAAAACACTCAAACTGCCAGGACTGCACAACACACAGTATCGCAAAACTATCTTAGCCGGTGACTTAAATGGACACTCTCCACGTTAGCTACCCAGACAACAGGACAGGAAAATTAATAGAAGAGCTATGTGATACAACAAATCTATCAGTATTACAGAACGCAGAATCTCCACCAACTCTGCTGCACAGAGCTCACCTCTCACTTACTCGACCTGACCTGACCATCTGCTCATCCGACTTGACAGAATCCTGCCATTCTCAAATACTTGATGATATCGGAAGTGATCACAAACCACTACTTACTACTATAACAACTGTAAGTAGAGCCTGTCAAAACAAAAACACGGAACTTCAAAAGCTAACTGGAGACTTTTCAAGAAACAACTGACTCTCTGCTTACACAAGTTGATGCCAGGCAGTGTTGAGACTTTCAACGAAGAAGTAACAAAAGCAATTCTGAAAGCCTCATCATTATGTATCTCAAGGGGCAGCCGGAAATCACACAAACCATTTTGGAACCAAGACATACAAGACACCATCTATGAAAGAAGCACATTAAGGAAAACACTAGAGTCCACACCATCACTGGACATAAAAGTGCAGTACAATAAAGCTTGTGCAAAAGTAAAATTTGCGGTTAGAAGGCTAAAAATGAAAAATGGATAGACACATGCTCAAAACTAGACTTCAGACGTAATGGAAATAAAGCCTGGGCGTTGGTCAACAATCTGTCTGGGGATAGTAGGAAGACAAATCCAAACCAGCGATAGATGGAAGGAAAACAATCATTGAAGACCAGAAAAAAAGCAGAGCACTTCAACCGTTACTTTGCATCAGTGAACAGAGCAGGGGAACTCACAGAGATAGACAGAAAGCGTCTGAACCACTGGAAGCAACAAGAAAAAGCTCAAACAGTAAATGCTTCCATTTTTTGAGAAAGAAATTAGTAGACAGGAATTAGAACAGGCATTAAAGAAATTGAAACTTAGAAAGTCTCCTGGACCAGATAAGATCCACAACGAGATGCTTTAACTTGGGTCCAATAGGGAAGGTAGCAGTTCTCCATCTAATTAACATGACATGGAGAAATAGAATGCTCCCCAAAGCCTGGAGAAGTGCCCATATTATCCCTATCCTGAAAAACACCAAACCTCCAGGTGAACCCAGAAGTTACTCGACCAATCCCCCTAACATCATGTCTAGGGAAATTAGCTGAAAAAATTGTAAATTGTCGTCTCTACTGGTTTCTTGAAAGTACCAACACTCTATGCCACAAACAGGCGGGATTTAGATCTGGCAACTGCACAGAGGACCAACTCTTTAGGCTTACTCAAAGAATACACGACAGCTTCCAGAACAACAAACACACAGTAGCCATCTTCTTTGACCTGCAGCAGGCTTACGATCGAGTATGGAGAAAAGGCCTCCTTATGAAGATGATAGATATTGGAATACATGGGAAATTGTACAACTGGATTAAGTACTTCTTATTGAACCAGACAAAAATCAATGATGCAATTTCATCTAAGGAGGTCTTAGAAGAGGGTTTACCACAGGGCTCATCCTTAAGTTGCACCCTCTTCCTCATATACATCAATGATCTTGCAAGTCAGATTACGGCTGAAAAAGCGCTATACGCAGGACGACCTGGCTTATTTGGCAAAGCCATGAGGATGTAGAAAGTGGAGCACGTAAACTTAACAGAGACCTAAGAAAACTCCATGACTACTGCCAGACATGGAAACTAAAGATAAACTGTGCCAAAACAGTGTATACCATCTTCACTATTAGCCACAAAGTTGCCAAACAGAATATCACCTTGAATCTAGACAATCACCAACTGCTAAGAGAACAACACCCCAGATATCTTGGAGTAACACTTGACCGCAAGCTTAACCTGAAGAAGCATGTTGTGAATGTAAAGAACAAAGCATTAAGAAGATTACAGCTATTGAAGAAGCTTGCTGGCACAACAGGGGGATCAGACAAAGATACTCTGAGAGGCTTATATCTTGGTTACATCCGCCTGCAATAGAGTACAACAGTGCTCTTCTAACAACTTGCTCCAAGACAAACCTTGATTCCCTGGACAGAGTACAGAACAATGCCTTACGTCTAATCAGTGGAGCAATGAGGTCAACACCAACCGCGCATGTGAAATACACAAAATGTGGAACCTCTTGGTGCGTGAGGGACAAAGCTGCTGTTGAAGCTTATGAAAGGAGCAAAAGAATGAATCAAGATCACCCAAATAAACTACTTGTTGAGAAGTGGAAACAGAGAAACAGAATTAAACAAAAGTCAATCCTCCACCACGTCAGTGAAATCAAAGACAGATACCACCTTCCAGAAACAAGACAGCAGCTGCAGAGAGTAATAGCAAACTTACCACCACATACACTCTTGAATACACCTGAAATTAGAACAAAATTGATAGATGAAGCAACTAAACGCTCCGACCCAGTCAGCCTTATGATAGCATCTCAAAGAACCATTGATGCCTATCCCCAAGAATGGATACATGTCTATACTCATGGATCTGCATTTAAAGCCACCATCAAAGCAGGTTACGGAGCATATATACAATACCCAGACAGATCATCCGAAGAGCTGTTTGGTGCATGCGGAGAGATATGCTCCAATTATGAGGCTGAAATTCATGCGATAGAAGCAGCTTTGTACCACCTGAAGACTGTTTGCGATGCCTTTCCATCAAAGGCACGAAACATAATTATTTTCACAGATTCAATGTCTGCCCTTCAAGCCCTAGAAGATGGTGACACTGTAAATCTGAACTATCCCATATAGCCATAGATATTGACAGACTTATTACATCACATGACATCAAAATAACCATGCAGTGGATCCCTGGACATTCAAACACACCTGGAAATGACAAAGCAGATAGGCTAGCCAAGAAAGGGTCAACACAGGAACAACCAATCACAGCAACAACTCTCCATACAGCAAAGCAAATCCTAATGACAACAAATAAAGAAATTTGGCTGAACAGATGGGCCATGGGAAACACAGGAAGAGAGGTGTACAGCCATATGGCCAGCCCTAACCTTAATGACAACATCAACCACCTTACAAGAAGAGATCAGAGCACCATTTTTAGACTCCAACCCAACACATAACACTTAATAATCACTTGAACAGAATTCATCCACAACACACTCCAGAGTGCCAACTGTGCGATCATCATGAAACCGTTCACCACCACCTCTTCAAGTGTCAAGCACTAGATGACATCAGAAATACCCTCCTTCCTCCAAGGCCAGATAAATGGAACACATTATACGAAACAAAAGAACAACTTACATACACATGCAGATACCACTACATAGCATTGGGCCGAAGGGCAAAGCTCAAGTGCCGCTGGATCATTGAAGAAGAAGAAGTCAGATAAGCAATATTGCTATAACATTTCAATAAAATCTATCTAAAAGAACCATTTTTGTTTTCTAAAAAAACTTTGTAATTGATTCAAAGAGATCCTAACATTATTTTAGAAAGGTACCTGCTGACAGCCAATGAACTTCTGTGTGCAATAGTAAACGATTTATGTCTTAGACGTTTTCATCACAAAGTTTTCTAAATAATCTTTCATCAAGAGTATTTTCTTCTGGTCATGTTAACTGATGTAATTACATACTGTAGTGAGCGATGAAGGCAATTACTAAGTTACAAAACGTTGTTGGTGAACACAATGCAAGGCGACTACATTTGAGACAGTTTTTTCAAATATGAAATTAACTAGCTGTAGCGTCCAACCATTGCCAGAGCACCATCGGCAGCAGACAAGATACTATTCAGCGGAATTCGTCTTTCTTAAAAATAGTATTCCAATACGTCAAATATAGATTTTTCTTTATTGTCCGTTTCTAATGCTCTTGCAAATAATAGTTCTTGACAAATGTTTTCATCTTTTATAGTAACATACATGACAGAAGTCAAGACTCATTTGCTTTGGAAAGAAGACGCATTGAGTTATAAAGAAAGCTTCAAAAGTAGTCTTCAAAACATCATTTCGATGATTCATCACTACTACTTCTTCTTCTTCTATTCCACCATTTACTTTTTTTTATAGAAAAGTGTTATTTCTCAATGAGACTTAAAAATAATTTCAGACCGCGGCGTATGCATTACAGTACACAGAACCTCACTCACTGCTGGCAATATCAATTCTTCGCCAATATTGTGCTGTTTTTCAGATTTAGCAATAAGTAGGAAATGTTGCATGAAGAGGTAACCCATCATTTTCTTGCTTTGCTGCCGCAGAAACCGTACCAGTCAAAGTTGAACGTCTTGAATGTTGATCTCAAAGTTTGAACGTAAGATACATTTTCATCTTTTCTGCCAGGATGTATTTTGCTCACATGTTCTTCTAATCACGAAGATTTCATAGCTTCATGTGAAAACATCTTGTGGCAATTCAGACACATTGGTAATGTCTTGTTTGTGGGTGATTGAATAAAAATACTCGACATCATACTGTCTGAATTTTTTCTTTGATTTGGACACAACCTGGCACAATATGCATAGACTCTGTCTATTGCACTATTAATCGTTGCGCATGGGCAGTACCTGTTTGACTATGAATTTTCTGTTTAAGGGGGCGGCGGATGGTCCCAAACGCCCCCCAAAATTTACTTTTCAACCCAGCGCACCTTTCCAACTTCTCAACGCCCCTCAGTGGGCGGTACCGCCTCGTTGGGAATCTATGACAACATAATGTCAATTTGTTACACAAACATTTCACAAACATATTAATCATATAGCTCTAGTCAAATGTATGTTGGTCAGATATAGTTCTAATCAAATGTATGTGAATCTAAAATACAATCATATTAGAAATAACAGGCAAATATCAAACCACAAACCAACAATCACATACATACATTCAATCCCCTACCAATAATCACAGCTATTCAAAAATCCACTTCTTCTTCTTCTTTTATTGTCACACTGCTACCGGGTTGTTGTTCAGTTTTGTGGTTTTTATCTTACGCTGTACTAGTTGCTTGGGTGATAGTTATTTTTGCTTGTTTTACAGGATTCTGTTAAGCCATATAACCATCTTTTTCATGGTCTTCCTCTCACCTTCTCTCCTGATGTTCTGTTGTAGAAGACTGCATACAGTGGAGTTTGGTTGCATTCTTATTGAGTGGCCGAACCACTTCATTCTTAGTTTCTTAATACAATTCAAGCAAGGTTCTGTACCAACTTTCTTTCTTATACTGATGACTGGATCTTTTCTGGGTGTTGGTAACTTTTCGTAGGTATCACATTTCACATATAGTTATTTTGCCTTGCTCATTGTCCATGTTTGGCTCCGGTAACACAGAATAGGCATGATAAAGATGATGATCATCCGTTGTTTAGCTGTCAATGAGATGTTTGGGTGCATCAACCCAGCACATAAGACATATCTAACTACTCATCACCAAATGCATACACACCTGCAATCCCTCACTACCAATCACATACTTGGCTCCAAATTACACACTAACAACCACATACACACTAACAACCACATACACACCCTCAACCCAAACTATAATTTTATGACTGTCTCTGGTCACATACACACCCTCAACATAAACTCTATTTTTATGACTGTCTCTGGTCACATACACACCCTCAACATAAACTCTATTTTTATGACTGTCTCTGGTCACATACACACCCTCAACATAAACTCTATTTTTATGACTGTCTCTGCTCACAAACACACCCTCAACATAAACTCTATTTTTATGACTGTCTCTGCTACACACACCCTCAACATAAACTCTAATTTATGACTGTCTCTGCTCACATACACACCCTCAACATAAACTCTAATTTTATGACTGTCTCTGCTCACATACACACCCTCAACATAAACTCTAATTTTATGACTGTCTCTGCTCACATACACACCCTCAACATAAACTCTAATTTTATGACTGTCTCTGCTCACATACACACCCTCAACATAAACTCTAATTTTATGACTGTCTCTGGTCACATACACACCCTCAACATAAACTCTAATTTTATGACTGTCTCTGGTCACATACACACCCTCAACATAAACTCTAATTTTATGACTGTCTCTGCTCACATACACACCCTCAACCCAAACTATATTTTTATGTAATCGATGCCTCTTCAAAACTGTCAATAGTTTCAACCAGAATATAGTTATTGGTTACTAAACTGACGTCATTGCACTCTGGGCAGTCCCATAGGTGCTCAGTCTCCCCCAACAGATATCAAAGAGTATGCATTCTAATGATTCCTGTGGCTCACTGATTAAACATACCTCTCACTCTGCCTCTCAGGCATCCATTTCTACTTGTACAACGGGTAACTCCAAACTGCCTAAATCGCTTGATCGATTCAACATATATTTTAGTGTCCTCATCCAAGTCGTGAAGAGACTGAAGAACATCCCCCTTATGCATCTTCAATACTCCCAAAAATCGATGCTGTTGCTGCAAGTTGTCCGCACTCCATTGCTGCAAACACCCGAATGTCCAGGACAGTATATCCACGTAAGTCTCTGGAGGTTACAAACTTCTATAGACGACATCCACTCCTACCTAAACCTGCACTTCTAGATCTTGTGAAGCATCAACTGAGAGTCAGATACAACAACATTACAAAACCAGAATATAACATTATAAAACCATTAAGAGCCAATGAACCTACTCTTTCATAAACTGCACAATCTTGTCCTTCTCTCGTTCATTGACTTCAAATGCAAAATCTCCATCCCTGAGGTATTAAAAAATAAATCTTAATTAATGGAAGCATTTTAGTTTTAGTCAATAACACAAGACAGCTAGAAACATAAAAACAAATTGTATTATTTTCAGTACACACTGCAGTTACTGGACACACTTCTCCAAGCAGTCCTACTATTGTTGAATGCATTTCAGGAAGGTTCACTCTTGGGGAATTGGGTATAACTTGGCTGTTGTGTTCCACACAATATCTTCTTGTGACCCAAATCTAGTCACTTTCAATTGCACTTTCAGCTTGGGAAGCAGCCAAAAAAATCTAAACGAGATATGTAGGAGAGCAGGAATCTGACAAACTACAGGAATGTTGTGTTTGGGCAAAAATGTTCGAATCAGATGCAAGAATGGGCTGGGGTGTTGTCATTATGGAGCTGTCAAGTCCACTCATTTGCGCTGCGTCGCACAGCCTCATGGAGGCGATGGAAAACCTTCAGGTACTACTCTTTGGCAATGTTTTGAACTTGTGATGTGTATTTGTGATGCACCGCCTCATGGGTGTCAAAGTAATTTTAAAATGTACACACAGAATACATCTCCTTCCATGTATACACTTTAACATCTCCCTACATATGCACTTGACACATAATATATCTAGTACTGTGTATACACTTGACACCTAACATGTCTCCCACTATGTTCACACATAACATGTCTTCCACCATGTTCACACCTAACATGTCTCCCACCATGTTCACACCTAACATGTCTCCCACCATGTTCACACATGTCTCCCACCATGTTCACACATAACATGTCTCCCACCATGTTCACACATAACATGTCTCCCACCATGTTCATAACATGTCTCTCACTATGTTCACACATAACATGTCTCATACTATATACAAGACACAAATCCTGTCTCCTACAGTGATGTCATCTTTCCACTAACAATTACACGATATGTCATCCTGTTGAAACAATACCCTAGATGACATAGTTCACTCCTCAGTAGTAACAACTAATCACACAAACAAAGATGTCCTCTGTAAATTACATGTGACTTACTTGAAATATTTCACTGCCAGATCAGAACAAGGACAGGTGGCAGATTGGGCAAACATGCAAAAAAAAGGATAAATAAAAATTAATATTTACATATGCAAATGTACCTCTATATTTATATTTTTTTACTTCATCTGTCTACTTTCTTGACATCACTCTCACCCTTAACTAGTTTGGTCTCAATACATCAGTACATTATAAAACTTCTGATTCACATAGTTTTCTCCTCTTCTACAATATGTATCATCTCCAAGCTGGCAAGACCCTAGTCATTTTCCCAAACATTGTCAAGTATGGAGGATGATGACTTTTTTTCTCGATCCAGAAGCACCTCTTGGCTGGTGCCATGGACATCGAACCCTTCGGTTCGGTGCCACGAACACCGTAAATCTGGGAACCTGTGGCTTTTCTGCCAGACTATGGAGTTGAACTTCACTCACAGATGGCTTGTCACCTGTCATCCAGCGCTACTGAACACGCTGGGCAGGCAGGCGATGATGACTTTCTTGACAGAGTTCAAGAGATACTGGATTTCTTCTCGGTTCTGTTTCAAGTTCACAACATCTCTCCCCAGCATGCCTTTAACAGTAATCACAGAATTCCCTCAGGTAGACAGATAGATTCCCTCTGACACATAGAACTGTCATACCATTCAATTCTTGTACATCTACAGCCCCCTCCCTTTCCCATCAAAACAAAACAAATGCCAATATTTTTGGCTTCTCCAATTGAGTCTGGAAACATAGAGTTTTCATAAAGAGTTCTTTTAGTGGCATACAAATCAGATAAGAATCTGAAGTATATTTTCTTCACAGTCTAATACAAATTGATGTCCTTGTTCAGTTACTTTGGCACCAGCCAATGTGGTTGTAGTGTTAGTTGCAAAATATTTGTTTATGGATACAGACCTGTACAGTGATCTTACATGTACAATGTTCATTCAAACATCTTTAATTGCTGGAGACATGCATTATCTATCTAGAACTTCTATGCAGAACACATCATGAGAAATTTTAGCAATGACAAAACCCACACATTTTTTGACTCGTTTACAGTTGGTGGAAATATGATTCAGAATTAAAGTCGCAGATGACAGTTTTTCTCTCAAATAGTGTCAAGGGTTGGAACAGCTAATTCTGTCTGTCAAAAACATAGCGAAGTTCAGAATATGTTTCTGAATACAACGAATACTAAAATTATGTCTCCTGACAAAGCAAAATCTAGATCCAAATTTACCATCAATAATGAAGACATTGAGAACGTCACATATTTTGAATATCTTGGCTCTATAATTACCAACAATGGAGATTGTAGCAAAAGTTAGAAGACCAGCCACGGCTTTCTAGAGGGTGGTTAGCATGAAGAAACTATGGCACGCCACAAGCAAAGAAACAAAAGTAAGACTTCTGAGAACATGCTATTTCCTGTGGCAACATGTGGATGTGAATTGTGGAGCATAACACAAACATTAAAGAACAAAATAGAAGCTTTCAAAACAAGATGTTACAGAAAAGTTCTTAGAACATCCTGGACAGAAGAACAAAAAACCAGACATTCTACAAAACCTGCAAATCGAGGAGCATTGGCTAATAAATAACATTATGTCCTGGAAGAGTAAATGTTTTGGTCACATTAAACGCCACAGTGGTTTGGAGAGAACGGTAATGGAGGGCATTGTTCCTGGAGTATGAGGCAGGGGATGACCAAGACAAAGGTGGCAGCAGGACATCAATGAGACCTTGAATATGACGCTAGATAAGGTGGAGGCCGGTTCGGTGCGCAGGCGATGGACTGAATCACTGCTGGCGTCAACAATTTGCAGAATTACACTTGTCTTTGTTCCAGGGCACATGGGTGTCGTTGGCAATGTGAGAGCAGACAGGCTGGCTGGCTCTGCCGCTATACCAGACGGCCAGCCAATGGACAGAGCTGACATCGTGAACGCCTCATAGAGCGTGGCCGCAGAGAAGACCATCTAAACCAATCCATGTCAACTACTAGATTGCGAGAACTGGATTTGAAGATTGGTGTGGCAAGAAAAAAAACAGTACAACAGGTATACGAGTAGGCTCATCAATCAAAATAGAACTGAGTACGGTCAGTGCTGGACGCTGATGAAGATATTGCGAAGGAGATCGGAGCACCTATGGACATGTCCGATGCAAATGAAGATATTCAAACTGTAACTGAAACAATAAATGTGGAAAAGTAAAAACAGGGCAGATGTTATAAACTTCCTGTGCTTCACATCTGTGGAAACAGAATTAGAAACATTGAACGGCCTGATTGAAATGTGGGTTTAGTGTGGACAAGCACAGAATAAGTTTTCTGAGTGATGGACAAAAACAATGTATTGTCAACTACTTCTTATGCAGTCAATATGAGATGAACATTGTGGTGACTGCTGCAATGGAGGATAAAGCACACATGGATGGGCTTGCCTAATGTGTGAGGATGCACAGTCAATATGAGAACATTGTGGTGATGGCTGCAATGGAGGATAAAGCACACATGGATGGGCTTGCCTAATGTGTGAGGAAGCACAGTCAATATGGGCCTGATTGAAATGTGGGTTTAGTGTGGACAAGCACAGAATAAGTTGTCTGAGTGATGGACAAAAACAATGTATTGTCAACTACTTCTTATGCAGTCAATATGAGATGAACATTGTGGTGACTGCTGCAATGGAGGATAAAGCACACATGGATGGGCTTGCCTAATGTGTGAGGATGCAGTCAATATGAGAACATTGTGGTGATGGCTGCAATGGAGGATAAA
Source organism: Arion vulgaris (assembly GCA_020796225.1). Taxonomy (NCBI): domain Eukaryota; kingdom Metazoa; phylum Mollusca; class Gastropoda; order Stylommatophora; family Arionidae; genus Arion; species Arion vulgaris. The sequence continues at coordinate 34,703,523 of CM036772.1, forward strand.
GCACACATGGATGGGCTTGCCTAATGTGTGAGGAAAGCACAGTCAATATGAGAACATTGTGGTGACTGCTGCAATGGAGGATAAAGCACACATGGATAGGCTTGCCTAATGTGTGAGGATGCACAGTCAATATGAAAACATTGTGGTGACTGCTGCCATGGAGGATAAAGCACACATGGATGGGCTTGCCTAATGTGTGAGGATGCACAGTCAATATGAGATGAACATTGTGGTGACTGCTGCAATGGAGGATAAAGCACACATGGATAGGCTTGCCTAATATGTGAGGATGCACAGTCAATATGAGATGAACATTGTGGTGACTGCTGCCATGGAGGATAAAGCACACATGGATGGGCTTGCCTAATGTGTGAGGAAGCACAGTCAATATGAGAACATTGTGGTGACTGCTGCAATGGAGGATAAAGCACACATGGATGGGCTTGCCTAATGTGTGAGGAAGCACAATCAATATGAGAACATTGTGGTGACTGTTGCAATGGAGGATAAAGCACACATAGATGGGCTTGCCTAATGTGTGAGGAAGCACAGTCAATATGAGAACATTGTGGTGACTGCTGCAATGGAGGATAAAGCACACATGGATGGGCTTGCCTAATGTGTGAGGAAGCACAGTCAATATGAGAACATTGTGGTGACTGCTGCAATGGAGGATAAAGCACACATGGATGGGCTTGCCTAATGTGTGAGGATGTCAGTTAGGAGAATTGAACTCTAAGAATAAGTTCAATAGGATAATTATTGTGTCAACTTTCAATCCATACTTCACAAGTTCCAAACAGGTTGGCTATGACATGAGTAGATCAAATTAATAGAAGCCTCAAGATTTCAAGGTCTTGTTTGGTTATACTATCCATGATGCACAGGTGTACATGCTAATGAACAAGCTGAAATGTTAGATTTGACTGCACCTATAGTTGGCATGTTTGATGGAGAGAGGAGTGACATAGCTTTCTCATCAACAGATAATTTCTGCTTCTTTAGATGATGCATTTTCACATATGGGGGCCTCTATGGCTAAGCCTTTGTTTGGAGTTTCGAAGGTCATGGGTTTGAATCCGGACAGTGCCATTCTGTTCACAAGTGCATTTTTTCCAGAGATCCTTAGGATTATAGCGTGCCATTTCTGCGGAGACTGACCAAGCCATATGGGGTAAAACTCGGTGCAATGAAGTCAATCCTTGGGAAACTGTTTCTAGCCAACTTTAACACATGCAGTCATTGAAGACCTCATCACTTTTATAAGTGGTTATGCACTGTTTAAAAAAACATAAGACGCTTGCTGCCGGGAATATCAAGAAATACAGTAAACCCTTGTTAAACAACTACGCTTAACACGAACACCGGTTAACAAGAAGAAAAATGTGGTCCGTCTATTTCTTATCAGTAAATACGAATTTCTGTGTACCACTGAATCATGAACTATATTTTAGTCCCTCCTCCAATTTTATCTCATTTAACTTCCAAAGCTTCACAATGTTTGTTGTCACCTTAAAAGCCTTTCATTGTTAGTGATCCAAAAGGTAACACTACAAGTTCATTTACCTGTGGATGTCCAGTTGAGTGTAAAAGGAATGCCCTTGAGTTTGAGATAGACGGCGAGATAGGTGAAGACATTAATATGTACACAAAGCATTTTTGGACAGTGGGGAAAAGATTAATGCGTCCCCGGAAGGTGCGATACCAGATCTTTCTGAACTAAATTCCTTGTTTCCAGGATTCAGTTACACTGTAGAAGCTCTGGGTACTGTATTTTTATTACAGGTACAAGAATTTTATAGCCAGAACACCCAATTAGAAGTAAAGCATGGTTTGGGGAAGGGGGAAAGAGAAGAGAGAGACAGTGAAATTGAAAGTGAAATTCCAGTTGATATAAATCTGGTGAGAACATGTTCAGATAGGACAGGGAAAGTTAGATAGAGTCAGTTGAAGAGTCATGTCTAAGAGGAAGCAGACAGGCATAGATCTGGAAACAAAACTAAGAATTCTAAACGAATTAGACCGTCATGCATTGAAGAAAAAGACAATTGCTGAACAATATGGAATTGCCAAGTCTACCTTATCCACAGTACTTAAAGACCGGAAAAAATTCTTAATGCTGTTGCATTAGGTTTCGGTAACAAATCTAAGCGATTTCAGTAGTGCTAAGTAAGAAGATATCGAACGCTACTTCTAGAATGGTTCGACCATATGCGCACTTCCAATGTACCTTTAAGTGGACCTATAATTCAGTCAAAAGCAAATGAGATTGCCAAAATTTGGACATTCAAGATTTCAGCTGTTCCAGCTGACGGTTCCAAAAGAGACACTCAATTTCATCAGTAGTGATTTGTGAAGCAAATAAAGTTGATGAAGAAGGGACAAACAACTGGTTGCATGGATTTTACGGAGTGAGAGAAAAGTATGCCTCGTGTGACGTGTACAATATGGACGAAACTGGACTTTTTACAATCTTTTCCAAATCATACCTCGGAATAAAAGGTGACAAGTGCCATGGTGGAGCGCGCAGTAAACAACGTCTAACTGTTGTCCTTGTATGTAATGCAGACGGCAGTGATAAACACCGCCTATGGGTGATAGGCAAGTCCAAGAAACCACGTTTTAAAAACATGAACATGGATACTCTACCTTGCATCCACTCTCACCATAAGAAAGCTTGGATCGACTGCACATAATTTCGTAAGTGGCTTCTTCATTTCAACAGTCGAATGGTGGCTCAGAATAGGCATGTTCTTCTGACAATGGACAGGTGTATGGCCCATAAAATACATGATCTGAACTTAACAAACGTAAAGGTTCAATTCCCCCAAAATGCAACAAGTCGTCTTCAGCCTTTAGATCAAGGCAGTATTGCTCTTATGAAGAGAGCTTATCGCAAGACTCTGTGAGAATTGCAATTGCGATGTTGAAAATAACACAATAACCCCAAGCTGAAGTGTGCTCGATGCTATAAAAGCTATAGCTGTCTCCTGGGAATCTGTGACATCAAAACACTTGCAGAACTGCTTTAGCAGAGCCTGGAGACATAGCAACACTAATCCTATCGAATAGTTGGATGGTGACATCGACACCACCTCTCATGACGAATGGAATATTCTTCAAGACGTTGCAAGCCCTGGAGTTAGTTTTGAGGAATTCATTAGTGCAGATGACGATGTTGCCGTGTGTTCTCCAGAGGAATCTGATGTACATGTACAAGCAGTTGTGTGTGAGGTGCAAGAAATATCATCAGAAGAAAGTGATGAAGACAATAGTATACCGTCCACCCGCCAGTTAGTGTTAACGACCTTGGACACTTTAGAACGGTTTGCTACAATAGCTGAAATGACCACTAGGTTTACGGAAGCTATACACACAGTTGACCATGAAGTTACTATGCACTTTCGCTCCGTTCTGCAGAAAATGATATGTGAGTACTTCTTTAAAAGTTAATTACTGTAGTAGTGTTTCTATGATGGCATCTGTATTGTATATGGTTAATACTGTACTGTATTGCAACGCTAAAATTTGAGTCCCCAATTACGGATTTTTAAACACGAACTCATGTTTTTTCGGTCCCTTCGAGTTCGTGTTACGAGGGTTTACTGTCGAAAATATGTATCATGGGCACCAACAACATGAGAAGAAATTAAGAAATTTTTGACACTGCTAAATGTTGGAATCACAAAGGAAAGATTCAAGCAGAAGGTAAATGGTTCCAGAAAGAAAGGACACACTAGGAAAGCCATGAAACAAACTTTAATTAGAGAGGAGGGAAATATCAGACTCAAATCCATAGAAGAGATTGAACGAGTTGTCCAGGATAGAGCGGTATGAAGAAATTTCTTGCAGGTCCTATGTAATGTATAATGGTACAAAAGAAATACATATATGTAGTACAATCATTGTTATTGATCTAAATAAGCGGTCTAGAATTATTGGTGCTCTGTGACCCCTGTAGCCACTCATTTCAATGATACTGGCCATTTAGAAGCTCACGATGTCCAGGTCACAGCCATCCGATCATGTTCCTCAGATGATCGATCGATTTGCTCTGGAGAATCAGTTGATTTCATTGTATGGTACTCACGACCACGTGGCTTAACGTATTACATTCCTATGCTTCTTAGTACTTCTCTTCTCATGCCTTGTAATCTATATGTGCATATGTTGCATGTATTCAAGCTATATATTTACTTGATTTTTATTGTTTCTCTTCTTTTCTATTTCTAGTTTTTATGTGTGTTTTTGTGTTACATTTATTTCGTTATTCGCTTTTATTCCCAGATTTTCATTAGAAACGTTTGTATGTAGTCATCCATATGTTTTTTTAAAATTTGTCACTCCTGTTGTTGGTTTGCTTGATAAAGGCCTTGTTGGTGAAACGTTGCTGTATTTTGTCATTGTTTTTGTCATTTGTAAAACTACAGTACTTTGTGATTACGTGTTTTGGCAATCAAATAGTTTGACTGCAGTCTCATCTATTTTGAGAATTATTGGACAAAGATTCCCACATTTTGGTAAAGAATGTTTATTTTTCAGGTGTTCCCTAACATGAGCAGATTTCAGGTTGCACTTCAATACCATATTCCAGGACAAATGGCTCAACCATGATCAAGAATAAGATAAAGACAAGGAATTTTACGTCAAACATGGTTTGAGTGAACAAGGACCTCTGTGAAAATGCATGAAATATGGGTATAAGTATGCTATGGGAATTATTGGCATGTATAGTGTCACAATCTGGTGAAAGAACTGGCATCTGTGGGGGTTTGTATAACATGAAACTGATTTTATTAAATAACTTTGAGTAATTGACTTTTATATACTACCACTTTCATCAACACATTCTTTAGATATATATAAATGTATATATATATATATATATATATATATATATATATATATATATATATATATATATATATATATATATATATATATATATACGAGCGCATTGAAAAGTAATGCCTCAAGTCCATAACTTTGTTAATATACATAATTTACAAATGAAACATACATTTTCAGAAAGCTTGAGATGTCCACTACACAATAGAGTCATTATTTTTTAAATAGTCACCTCCACATTCCACACACACACGCCAACGTCGAACTAGTTGTTGCATCCCGTCGGAGAAAAAAATCTGATGATTTTCACGGCCAGGTACGCACATCTGCTGCCACATCCTCGTCAGAAGCATATCTGTTTCCCTTGAGATGTTCCTTGAGCTTTGGGAACAGGAAAAAGTCACAAGGTGCCAAATCGGGCTATATGGTGGGTGCGCTAAAATGTCGTCAAAATTGAGACGCTCTAATGCTGCCGCTGTTTGTCTACTGGTGTGGGACGAGCATTGTCATGTTGAAGGACTGCGTGTTTTCCAGGACGAACACGTAGCAGTCTTGCCCGTAGTTTCTTCATCGTTTCCACATACCGGTCAGAATTGACAGTATTGCCGCGTTCCAAAAATTCTGTGTGGATACGCCTGGCAGTCCAAAATGGTCATCAAACTTTAACGCTACGCGACAGTTTTGAATTTTTTTGGGGTGGGTGAGTTTTGTGCCTGTATTCCATAGACTGGCGCTTATTTTCAGGGTCGTAATGATGCACCCATGACTCATCGCCAGTGACAATTCGGCAGATAAAGTCATCGCCTTCTCGCTCATATCGCATCAGGTGTTCCTGACACGCCTGATGTCGGCGATGTTTTCATCTATTTCTGTCTGTTGTCACACAGTAAAAGTATGTCCAACCATAACTAGCTGATGGATGCATACCAAGATGCCCATATACATATCAGCCCCCATCAATATCCCAGTACTTACCTGTAGGAAACCCTTTTACATTGTACTCATGAGCTAACTGTTTTGCTTTCGTTGCATCCACTGCTGCAAGCCGTCCCACCACCTGTCATAATACAAATCAAAAGTATGAATGAGATCAAAGTAAACAACATGTATTACACAACACCAAACTAAATCAATGCAATTAAAGATTACTAGACAAAATTCAAGTGTGTATATATATATATTAAGTCTTTTAACAACTATAGCTTTCAAATATATTCAATCAGCTAACCTGCTACACAATAACATTTTGACAAATCATGAAAATAAAATATCTAATGTTACAATCAGACAATAGATACACTAAATATAACACTGGGACATATGAACACTCATCCACAAATGTGTCTGACATCTCTACAAAAATGCTGATATCTGATATAGAAAGGCTATATAACCCTAAAAAACTCCAGACCAGTTAATAAAGGTGAGACACTTGACGAAAATTTGGATTAAAGGAAACAAGCCTGTTTGATAGGTAGTTGGTGCCCAGTGATCCCTAAAAGATAATACACAATGAAACATGCTCTTTTTACAACTGATTCTTTTGTTCTTTTTAAACAAGAAAATTCATCTTGAACCACCTTCATTGTTAACATTATTATTTCTAAACTTCTGATTTTGTAGTCATCAGTTGAAATCTGAGGTGGGCAACCTTTTATATATCAGCTGACTGTGAGAAACATTTGAGGATGCAGAGGGTTCGATACTCTAACATATTGAAAAACTTATATAAATTTCTTAATTTGCATAGTAAGCTAATATACCAGAGGAAAGTGAAGAACAGATTTAAATACTGATGACAGTTCAGGAAGAGATGAGTTAGCCACACATGCTAGAGATATAATATTGCCGTCACTTAGGTCTGGCAGAAAAGATTGAAAGAATGAGTAGATTGCAAGCCCGAGTGGTTACCAGGGCCCAAATTTGGGGTGTAAAGAATAGAACCACTGTTACCTGCCACGCATGTCGTAAGAGGCTACTAAGGAGGTTTGGCTGAAATCGGATGCACATGTCCTAAAAGTGTAGAAGTCTATGCGTTTAGGGGCCTACCAAACCAATGTGCAAATACATGTTCTTGGCAAAGATCAAACATATCACAAAGAGTGATTAGAATTGGTCGTGAAGAACGAATGCAAAGAAGAAGAAAGAAGAAGAAGAGTAGATCGCAAACGATACACTAGAGTTAATATAGCTGGAAGGGAGAAAAAGGTACTGGGAACAAAAAAGAAAGAACATAGGATTGCCTACAAAAATATAACAAAAGAAGTTAAAAAGACATAAGAAGAGATTAAAAAGAAATACCTACAAGACCGTTGTGCAAGGTTAGAAGAACACCAGAAGAAAGGGAAAGAGTGGCAAATGTTCAAATAAATAAAATCAATGACCATAACGTTTAAAACAAAACTAAATGCAATAAAAGATAGTGTGGAAAGAACCCTAACAGAACAAGAAGAAATTCTCAGCAGAAGGAAAGAATATTTTGCAGCGAAATGTATAAGAACAGAGACAAAAAATGATAATAGAGCAAACACTGAAATAATCATAGAGAAAGAGCTGCAACCGTCATCAGAAGAAGGTGAATGGACCATAAAAAACTTGAAAACAGGAAAATCCACCAGGATGTGATAATATTTCACACCTAAAAATATATCACCCAATATGTAAAAAGGTATGGGAAACAGGAATATGGCCAAAGGAATAGAAAAGATCAATATTTATCCCAATACCTAAAATGGGAGACACCAAATTATGTACCAGCTATAGAACAGTGGCATTGATTCGCGATGCAAGAAAAATCTTACTAAAAATAATGATATGATGGGAAAATTTTGTAGGAAAATGGAAGAAACCATCAATATAACACAAGCTGGAGTTAGATGGAACATTTATTCTTCCCCCCCCCCCCCCCCCCCCCCCCCCCCCCCCCCCCCCCCCCCCGAACATGTGACCTACAATTCACTAGAAAATTATAGAAAATCTAGAAAGATAGTGAGATCTATACCTGCTTTATTGACTACTCAAAGGACACCTACTACTGTTCTCTTAGAAACACACTCACTACTGTTCTCTTAGAAACACACTCACTACTGTTCTCTTACAAACACTATCACTACTGTTCTCTTAGAAACACACTCACTACTGTTCTCTTAGAAACACACTCACTACTGTTCTCTTACAAACACACTCACTACTGTTCTCTTACAAACACACTCACTACTGTTCTCTTACAAACACACTCACTACTGTTCTCTTACAAACACACTCACTACTGTTCTCTTACAAACACACTCACTACTGTTCTCTTACAAACACAATCACTACTGTTCTCTTACAAACACAATCACTACTGTTCTCTTACAAACACAATCACTAATGCTCTCTTACAAACACACTCACTACTGCTCTCTTACAAACACACTCACTACTGTTCTCTTAGAAACACACTCACTACTGTTCTCTTACAAACACAATCACTACTGCTCTCTTACAAACACACTCACTACTGTTCTCTTACAAACACACTCACTACTGTTCTCTTACAAACACAATCACTACTGTTCTCTTACAAACACAATCACTACTGCTCTCTTACAAACACAATCACTACTGTTCTCTTACAAACACACTCACTACTGTTCTCTTAGAAACACACTCACTACTGTTCTCTTACAAACACAATCACTACTGCTCTCTTACAAACACAATCACTACTGTTCTCTTACAAACACATCACTACTGTTCCTTACAAACACAATCACTACTGTTCTCTTACAAACACAATCACTAATGCTCTCTTACAAACACAATCACTAATGCTCTCTTACAAACACACTCACTACTGCTCTCTTACAAACACACTCACTACTGCTCTCTTACAAACACACTCACTACTGTTCTCTTACAAACACACTCACTACTGTTCTCTTACAAACACACTCACTACTGTTCTCTTACAAACACACTCACTACTGTTCTCTTACAAACACACTCACTACTGTTCTCTTACAAACACACTCACTACTGTTCTCTTACAAACACTATCACTACTGCTCTCTTACAAACACACTCACTACTGTTCTCTTAGAAACACACTCACTACTGTTCTCTTACAAACACAATCACTACTGCTCTCTTACAAACACACTCACTACTGTTCTCTTACAAACACACTCACTACTGTTCTCTTACAAACACAATCACTACTGCTCTCTTACAAACACAATCACTACTGCTCTCTTACAAACACAATCACTACTGTTCTCTTACAAACACACTCACTACTGTTCTCTTAGAAACACACTCACTACTGTTCTCTTACAAACACAATCACTACTGCTCTCTTACAAACACACTCACTACTGTTCTCTTACAAACACTATCACTACTGTTCTCTTACAAACACAATCACTACTGTTCTCTTACAAACACAATCACTAATGCTCTCTTACAAACACAATCACTAATGCTCTCTTACAAACACACTCACTACTGCTCTCTTACAAACACACTCACTACTGCTCTCTTACAAACACACTCACTACTGTCTCTCTAGAAACACAATCACTACTGCTCTCTTACAAACACAATCACTACAGCTCTCTTACAAACACAATCACTACTGCTCTCTTACAAACACAATCACTACTGCTCTCTTACAAACACACTAACTACTGTTCTCTTACAAACACACTCACTACTGCTCTCTTACAAACACACTCACTACTGTTCTCTTACAAACACACTCACTACTGTTCTCTTACAAACACACTCACTCTCTGCTCTTACAAACACAATCACTACTGTCTCTTACAAACACACTAACTACTGTTCTCTTACAAACACAATCACTACTGCTCTCTTACAAACACACTCACTACTGTTCTCTTACAAACACACTCACTACTGTTCTCTTACAAACACAATCACTACTGTTCTCTTACAAACACAATCACTAATGCTCTCTTACAAACACACTCACTACTGCTCTCTTACAAACACACTCACTACTGTTCTCTTACAAACACACTACTACTGCTCTTTACAAACACACTTCACTACTGTTCTCTTAGAAACACAATCACTACTGCTCTCTTACAAACACAATCACTACTGCTCTCTTACAAACACAATCACTACTGCTCTCTTACAAACACAACTCACTACTGTCTCTTACAAACACACTCACTACTGTTCTCTTACAAACACAATCACTACTGCCTTTACAAACACACTCACTACTGTTCTCTTACAAACACACTCACTACTGTTCTCTTACAAACAACACACTCACTACTGCTCTCTTACAAACACAATCACTACTGCTCTCTTACAAACACACTCACTACTGTTCTCTTACAAACACAATCACTACTGCTCTCTTACAAACACAATAACTACTGCTCTCTTACAAACACAATCACTACTGTTCCTTCAAACATACCACACTGCTCTCTTACAAACACATAACTACTGTCTCTTTACAAACACAATCACTACTGCTCTCTTACAAACACACTCACTACTGCTCTCTTACAAACACACTCACTACTGCTCTCTTACAAACACAATCACTACTGTTCTTTTCTTACAATCATACACAGACTACTGTTCTCTTCTTACAATCATACACAGACTACTGTTCTCTTCTTACAATCATACACAGACTACTGCTCTCTTCTTACAATTATACACAGACTACTGTTCTCTTCTTACAATCATACACAGACTACTGCTCTCTTCTTACAATCATACACAGACTACTGCTCTCTTCTTACAATCATACACAGACTACTGCTCTCTTCTTACAATCATACAGATACTACTGTTCTTTTCTTACAATCATACACAGAAATCTGAAGATGGTACATAAAAACATACACTTTGCTCCTTGAGAATGTGAGCAGCATCTGTGTAGTCTGGCTTCATTTTCTTGCAGTGACCACACCCTGCAACAACAAGTTGACCATCTCATCCTATTACAATCTTCTTATTTTAAAAAGTGTTAGTAAAAAATAGGGTCATTAAGAAACACAAGGTGACTTCACAGCCTTTCAAGCTCACTATAGTAGAGAATGACATTATCAGTAATATTAGACAAAACCAGAAGAGAAATCATAGTGAGAGGAAGAAAGAAGATGTATCAGCCAATATAGTGGAATACATCTTCACCAATCAGATCTGACCATGCTATAGTATAACTCAGTAGATGTGACACTATAGAGTGGGGTTTTGTGTTTACAAAATCTTGTCAGTAACAGATCCATACAAATATATGTTTAGTTTCGCGTTCATTTCTCTAACACCTGCATGCTCCTAGCACAAAAATAATTGCTCAGCGACTCCAACCATTGTCTCCGAGCCCAGCCTGTATCAATCTTCATGAGCATGCTCAACCACAGACAGGACCATAGCCTGGTATAAGAGACAAAGATGGTGCTGCTTACAATTTGCAGTAGTCATTATCCTCATCGCAGTCATACCCTTCCTAGTCTTCATTATTACATGGTCATGTGTTCCGTACAAAGCAAGATTTCAATCAAACCGCAAGCCAGGTATTTCATAACCCGTGATCTCTCCACCACTTCGAACACACAAAATAACAGTTGGTGTTGGAGTATTGACGATACGGTTGTTCAAAGAAAACCATGTCACCACTGCTTTTATTGAGTTGACCAATGTTCCAGCACCACTTACTTATGCGGTTGAGTTCTGACTGAAGTTCTTCCACAATCTGCTCTCGATCCTTGCCCGATAATATGCAATAAGATCATCTGTATATGAAATTGTACTCCCCCTACCTGTGATTCTCACAGTACAGGCATTGAACAGCACCGGAGATAATGGTGACCTTTGTGGTAAATCAGAGTGTATTGTTGTTGGTGATAAGGCACAACTGCCACATTTAAACAGTACCTTTCACTGGAAGAGTAAATCAGAGTGTATTGTTGTTGGTGATAAGGCTCAGCTGCGACATTTAAACAGTACCTTTAGCTGGAAGAGGGCAGCAAAGATAAAACTGAGGAATGAGCTGATATTGAGTTCCGTCAATTGAACCATTAACGAGTTTTTGTGTGGTCTTTGCCAGAGGCACCATGTAGCTATGCAACCATTCTTCCTTGATTATTGCAGTCTAAATGCTTTTTTTGTAGATGCCAGCCAGTTATTCCAACTTCTCATTTGACAACTTGCCAATGTCAACATACTGTATGCTATCTGGACCATGTGCACTGTTCTTTTCTCTCAGTGATGTATATATAACAAATATGTCATACTGATATATGTCCAAGAAACCTGAGCTGACGCACAATCTAGAAACATGACATAGTGTTATAAAACCTGACATATTGTTATAGAAACCTGACATAGTGAAATACTGACATAGTGTTATAGAAACCTGACATAGTGAAATACTGACATAGTGTTATAGAAACCTGACATAGTGGAATACTGACATAGTGTTATAGAATACTGACATAGTGGAATACTGACATAGTGTTATAGAAACCTGACATAGTGAAATACTGACATAGTGTTATAGAAACCTGACATAGTGAAATACTGACATATTGTTATAGAAACCTGACATAGTGAAATACTGACATAGTGTTATAGAAACCTGCAGTGAAATACTGACATAGTGAAATACTGACACAGTGTTATATAAACCTGACATAGTGAAATACTGACATAGTGTTATAGAAACCTGACATAGTGAAATACTGACATATTGTTATAGAAACCTGACATAGTGAAATACTGACTATAGTGTTATAGGAAACCTGCAGTGAAATACTGACATAGTGTTATAGAAACCTGACATAGTGAAATACTGTTATAGAAACCTGACAGTGAAATACTGACATAGTGTTATAGAAACCTGACATAGTGAAATACTGACATATTGTTATAGAAACCTGACATAGTGAAATACTGACATATTGTTATAGAAACCTGACATAGTGAAATACTGACATATTGTTATAGAAACCTGCAGTGAAATACTGACATAGTGTTATAGAAACCTGACATAGTGAAATACTGACATATTGTTATAGAAACCTGACATAGTGAAATACTGACATATTGTTATAGAAACCTGACATAGTGGAATACTGACATAGTGTTATAGAAACCTGACATAGTGTTATAGAAACCTGACATAGTGAAATACTGACATAGTGTTATAGAAACCTGACATAGTGAAATACTGACATAGTGTTATAGAAACCTGCAGTGAAATACTGACATAGTGTTATAGAAACCTGACATAGTGAAATACTGACATAGTGTTATAGAAACCTGCAGTGAAATACTGACATAGTGTTATAGAAACCTGACATAGTGAAATACTGTTATAGAAACCTGACAGTGAAATACTGACATAGTGTTATAGAAACCTGACATAGTGAAATACTGACATATTGTTATAGAAACCTGACATAGTGAAATACTGACATATTGTTATAGAAACCTGACATAGTGAAATACTGACATATTGTTATAGAAACCTGCAGTGAAATACTGACATAGTGTTATAGAAACCTGACATAGTGAAATACTGACATATTGTTATAGAAACCTGACATAGTGAAATACTGACATATTGTTATAGAAACCTGACATAGTGGAATACTGACATAGTGTTATAGAAACCTGACATAGTGTTAGTAAAACCTGACATAGTGAAATACTGACATAGTGTTATAGAAACCTGACATAGTGAAATACTGACATAGTGTTATAGAAACCTGCAGTGAAATACTGACATAGTGTTATAGAAACCTGACATAGTGAAATACTGACATAGTGTTATAGAAACCTGCAGTGAAATACTGACATAGTGTTATAGAAACCTGACATAGTGAAATACTGACATATTGTTATACAGGGTGTTCAAGATAAAAGTAGCCCGATTGGCACGTTTTCATATGTCAATCATAATACTTTTATCTTGAACACCCTGTAGAAACCTGACATAGTGAAATACTGACATAGTGTTATAGAAACCTGACATAGTGGAATACTGACATAGTGTTGGGAACAATTTCAGCATTATGTTACATTAGGAACGCTGAATAAAAAAAAACTAATATAACTGTTAGTGATAAGTTGCAGCCACATATTCCATTGAGAATGTACATGAAAGAGAAATAAACTATCCATTCAAAAAATCTATGTACACATATGTAAACAATCTTTCTTGCAAACAATGCCCCGATTCAAGTGGGCAGAAGTATGGACAGAGCCGATGTCATAAATGCGGTACTCTCATTTGTGATATGGGCGTGTCTCAGACACTGGAACGAGTCCGAGAATTAGGAGTTAAGTTTGGATATGCTAGACAGATCAAATGGACTTTGGGATGACTGCTGCAGTGGAGGACAGAGCATGTATGCGAATGTCCAAATGGCCATGACACTGATAGCATAACATAAACTTCTTCATATGCAGGGTCTCATATGTGAGAAAAACAACACGTTTGACATTTTTTCCTATTTTCAGAATTATCTTAAAATTGTTTACATTAATTAATAACAAAATTCTAGAAAAATAAAAAGTAATTGACACAAGCGCTGTAAATATATTCTGAGTGAGTTTAGCACAAAGAGAACAATGGTAGCAATTCTTACATGGAGCATAAAACATGACCAGAACCGAAGGATTTTGCTTGATAAACTCATGAAATGTATCATCTGTCAGGTGAATCACCTCACTCTCCTCATCAGCCCATTCTGATTCTTTTTCCTTATCTCTGGGAGGAAGTGGGCTGAAACAATAAAAACATCATCTATGAAAACTTTAAGGGTAACAGGTAACATGTAGTTTGTCTTTGTGTGCTTCATCTTTGTGTGCTTCATCTTTGTGTGCTGCATCTTTGTGTGTTGCATCTTTGTGTGCTGCCTCTTTGTGTGCTGCATCTTTGTGTGCTGCATCTTTGTGTGCTGCATCTTTGTGTGCTGCATCTTTGTGTGCTGCATCTTTGTGTGCTGCATCTTGTGTGTGCATCTTTGTGTGTTGCATCTTGTATGCTGCATCTTTGTGTGCTGCATCTTTGTGTGCTGCATCTTTGTGTGTGCATCTTGTGTGCTGCATCTTTGTGAGTAAATAACATACAACTATAGTTGTATCATTTTCATACATTATTAAACTAATCCCCCTGAAACAATCAATCAAATGTGACCATACTTGACTGAAACTTGATAGAAAAAAAAGGAACTTAATTGCCTCTAACGACCTTATTACCGGCACATCATCACTTTGTGTCATCGATAGCTGTTTGGGCAAACCCGCATTTTATATGCTACCCAAAATTCATAAACTCAACAATCCTGGTAGGTCCATCGTTTCTGCTTGCTCTTGTCCTAAGGGAAAATATCTCGAATTTCTGACACTACCTTCATTCTTGAAAGATACGAACACGCTTTGTCTGTTTTTTCTTCCATTGAGTTGTTGCCTGGCAGGACTTACCGTCTCTTCCTCCTTGATGTGTGCTCGTTGTACACCTCTATACCTCATTGAGTTGTTGCCTGGCAGGACTTACCGTCTCTTCCTCCTTGATGTGTGCTCATTGTACACCTCTATACCTCATTGAGTTGTTGCCTGGCAGGACTTACCGTCTCTTCCTCCTTGATGTCTGCTCATTGTACACCTCTATACCTCATTGAGTTGTTGCCTGGCAGGACTTACCATCTCTTCCTCCTTGATGTCTGCTCATTGTACACCTCTATACCTCATTGAGTTGTTGCCTGGCAGGACTTACCGTCTCTTCCTCCTTGATGTCTGCTCATTGTACA
This sequence comes from Arion vulgaris, assembly GCA_020796225.1. Taxonomy (NCBI): domain Eukaryota; kingdom Metazoa; phylum Mollusca; class Gastropoda; order Stylommatophora; family Arionidae; genus Arion; species Arion vulgaris. Next base: position 34,719,164 of record CM036772.1, read on the forward strand.
CCTCCATACCTCATTGGATGATGATTTTCTCGAGCAGAGCTCACGAGATGCTCAATTTCTTCCGTAAGCGCCTATACCCGGAGAATGTGCTTGCATCTGCTATGCAGTGCGTTCAGCAAATTTCTCGCCAGGAGGCCCTCTCTAACCAGCATAGAACTTCTCATTCTGACAGGGTGAAACTTATCTTAACTTTCCACCCTCATAGTTCCTTGTGAAGAAAGTCTTATTCCGTCATCTCTCCATTATTCAGTCTGATCCTGAGACACCTTCAGTCTTCCAACACTATCCTTTGGTGGTGTACAGACGGGACATTAGTCTTAAGGATATGTTGGTTCACAGTCGCCTCAAGCCTAATATCCAGAGTAATTTTGGCACCATCTAGTGTGGCCGTCGGCGTTGCAACATGTGTGCTTATGTAACACAGCCCGCACTATGTCTTTTCCAAAAGCCACGTTTGTTATTAAAGACAGTTTCACGTGCAAGTCCCGAAATATTATCTATGCCATTACCTGCAAGCGGTGCAACAAGGCCTATATTGAGGAAACCGGCAAGAGGCTCAGTGACCGATTCACCCAACACTTGCGCGATATACGCCAATGCTCGGTGACCCCTGTAGCTACTCATTTCAATGATACTGGCCATTCAGGAGCTTGCGATGTCCAGGTCACAGCCATCCGATCATGTTCCTCTGATGATCGTAGTTGATTTGCTCTGGAGAACTGTTTTATTTGTATATGGTACCTTGGGCCTCTTGGACTCAACGCATTACATTCCTATGCTTCTTAGTACTTTCTCATCTCATGCCTTGTAATCTATATGTGTATTTGCTTCATATATATAAGTTATATTTTCACTTGATTGTTTATCTCTTAACCATTGGCAGGTTTTTCAACTTTTTTTCAATATTTTGGATGCCCTTCTCTATATTTAGCAACCATACAAGTTCTTTGCATTGAAAATAGGCATGTTATATATGGTTGGAAGCTAATTGGATGGGCTATCAGGATATGTGGTTTTAAAATAAGTGTGATGTAATTTATGATATCCCTGACCTACTTATGAAAAGTCTAAAAATAGATTATTCTACAAATGACCAATTATTTTACAGTCATAAAGAAGGAAAAAAATAAGTATGACGAATATAATGGAATCTTTTATTACAGTCTTTTAAAGTCTTCATATTTGCAAAACATATTTGAATTTAAACATGTTTGGAAAATATGAAAGGCAGTAATCATGAAATTTATAATATTCAATATTTTTATATTTTAAAGAAAAAATTCAATAAATTTGGCCTTCAAGAGAAAATGATGCCAAATTGGTTTAGTAAGCAGCCCATAAAGAACTAACACTTATAGTATAATACATAAACATTAAATAGGTAATTAATTTCTAAACCTTGCAAGTAAAAGATATTATTGAACAAAAATATGATTACTAATATTTGATAGATAAAATAATCAGGAAAAAGTTATCGGGCATCTTGCAAACAGACTCAAAGTGACACAGGCACAGAATGTTCATCTGATCCCAAGCACAGCTATTTCAAGAATCACTGGTGTCTTCATCAGGACAGTAATCTGAATTATTAGAATCCATTTTATCACATATTTGGGGCTTTTTGGCTGGAGCAATTTGGACGTTTCTACAAGATGGCAAGTGGGAAATGAGGTGTGCTCCAGTCAACGAGATTAGACATCTAAAAACATATAATTAATTTTTTTATAATTTTTATTAGATTATCATATGTTCTGTATTATATGACATACATTTTACCAACTTAAATGCAAAATGGATACAAAAATTATGGCCACTTAAATAGGCATGTTACATCGATCATAAATGATCGAAATCCCATTATCCCAATGGTTAAGGGTTATTGTTTCTCTTCTTTTTTACTTCCAGTTTTGTGTTGCTCCTATTTCGTTATTCGTTTTTATTCCCAGATTTTCATTAGATACTTTTGAATGTTTCAATATGTAATCGTCCATTTGTAGTGTTCGTAGAAATTCGTTACTCCTGTTGTATCGTTTGCTTCTTCTTCTTCTTTGCGTTCGTTCTTTACGACCAATTTTAATCACTCTTTGTGATATGTTTGATCTTTGCCAAGAACGTGTATGGTACATTGGTTTGGTAGGCCCCTAAACGCATAGACTTCTACTTGTTTAGGACATGTGCATCCGATTTCAGCCAAACCTCCTTAGTAGCCTCTTACGACATGCTTGGCAGGTAACAGTGGTTCTATTCTTTACACCCCAAATTTGGGCCCGGTAACCACTCGGCGATCGTTTGCTTGATAAAGGCCTTTTGGTCGAAATGTTGCTGTTTATTGTCACTGTTTCTGTATTTTGTAAAACTATAGTCACGTTGTTTGTCGCGTTTGCTAGAAAAAATAAAAGATCCACTAAGCGATCTGTTGCTCCAGACGCATTCAATTGTTCAACTCCTTAGTATAAAGATAGTGTCATTTTCTGCTGTCAACTTTCAAATCTATTTTGGACAAATTATGATGTGGGAAATATGACTGAATAACATTGGTTGTTTGCATGATATTTTCCAAAGCTTACATTAATCTGTCTTCATGTAGGAAGTCCTCCGCAGAGCAACACTCTCATCATCACAGTCGACTTTAGAAGACTCATTCATTTCTCCCATCTCTTCCATCATAGTGTGTTCAGTTACTTTACTATTCTATTGCCACCATCAGTTTCAGTTTGGAATATCTTCATGGGGTCAAAGACGCAAAGGGACAACGTCGCACCAGGATTAGTGAGCTGGCACTAACCAAGATCCTACCCCACCTCCACATGGTGACCCTGGAAACAGACAATGGTTCCTGTCTGGCTAAGCGGCTAGGTATCGAGGGAGAGCTACTCTGGTATAAGTAGTGATGCAGACGTAGTTAAATAATAATAATTCCTCTCGTACCGTTATAGTTACATAGGGCCTGCAAGCAATTTCTCCATACCGCTCTATCCTGGGCAACTCGCTCAATCTCCTCCATGGAACTGAGACCGATATTTCCTGCCTCCCTCAGCAAAGTTCGTTTCAGGGTCTCCTTAGGTCGACCTCTCTTTCTTGAACCCTTTGCATCCCACTTCAATGCCTGCTTTGATATTCGTTGATCATTTCTCCTCAAGGTGTGTCCTACATATCTCCATCTTCTCTTCCTTATAACAGTTGTCACTAGTGGTTGACCAGACATATCCCTGATTTCATCACTTCTCCTGAATTGGTGTGACTCCAGCCAGAGTAGTGCATTGGTCATCGCCAGTACCTTCACTGTCATGCTGCTTGTTGTCATACTAAATGTATCACTGGCTTCTTTGACCTCTCTTTCTGCCACATGAGATGTAGTTACTTTGGATGATATCCGCTCGCAAAACAGACGAGCGGAATCCCAGAGTGACTATTAATGCACATCTCTCCGCCAATGGGAAAAGCTGAATGGATAAACATAAAGGGATGAGGCGTGCATCCAGAGAAAAACGTGGGCATGCTGGGCGAGCTCAGGCCCGGAGGTGGGTGCCCGAGTTGAGTTACGAGCGGTGCATCCAGAGCAGAGACATGGGTCCACGTGTGGTGAAACTCAGGTCCAGAGGCGGGTCCAGAGGTGGGCCCGAGCTGAGTGCCCGTATTCCCACATAGGTGAAACTCGGAGCCCTGAGGTGGGGTCTGAATTGAGTTCCATTGAGTTCATCTAGGGAAGAGATGGGGGCCAACGTGAAGCAAAACTTGGGCCTGGAGGTGGGGGCCAGAGATGAGTTGCACGTGGGCCCACATAGGGTGAAACTCTGAGCCCTGAGATGGGGGCCAGAGTTGAGCTGTGTTCGGACAGTCTAGAGGCATGGTGAATGTGTGCACGGAAAGAACTAACAGACACGGTGGGCAGGCACCGGGGCAGAGTGAACATGCATGAGAACGATGCACGGATGGGCCCACCGGTGGGGCAGATGTGCACAGCGCTGATGGTGGAGCAATGAAGGGATGTGGCAAGCGTGAGGGTGAGCCACAGCCTTGCTATAGCCAGGCCGGACAACTCGCCAGGTATTCCCTGACCTAGATAAGAAAAGGGGCTGACTATATTCTTAAGAACTCTTTACGAAATCCATTACTGTACAGACATACATTTAATGACAAACATCAGTAAATGGATTATAGATACTAATAAACTTGAGATATGGTCATAAAATGAATTTTATTTTAATCAAATGATCATGGTTTTATTCATATTTAACACAGCTTTAAGAAAATTCAATGTAGAAGCTCAAAATGATTAACAAAGTATTGCAGAACAACAGTTGCATTATAATGTAATACATAGTTGTATAATAAGGTACAATATACATTTCTAACATACACAAAAGTTGCTTTAACTGTAGCACACTTTGTTGTTCTTTTATAAATGTCCATCTTACTTAGATCATTGATATGTAATGATAAATATTGTAAACAATTGACTATAAACAATTACTTGCTAGTGAAGTTTGAAGTACCCTTCCAAGTTTATACATTTTATAGACATTTGAAGCACATACAGCAAATTATATCAGATGAACTGAAAACAAAAACGCCCGTCATGCAAACATTGCAAATTAGCTTATACATATTGTTTCTTAAAGTTTGCCTTGAGATTTTGATGTGTAAACTGAAGGTTGTTGCAACGTGTTAATTGATGAAACTTAATGTGAAAATTTGGCCAATTTTCTCTTGTTAGAAGAACTGACTGTTTTATCATTATGCATTTTTCTGTAATTGTTTAATAATACATTAGACAGTGTGGATAATGCTTTTGAAATAATGCTTGCCTTTGGACATCCATTAGCACACATACCACTAAATTCATCAACACAATGTTTCATAATACTACATGTAACAATATGGATAAGGAGCTTCTTATGCTGTTTACAAGCCAGAAATTTGCTTCTAATTCTGGTGATATGAGCCTCTGCATAGCAGCATATGACACAAATGTCAACAGTGTAATCAGTTTAGATGGGTATTTTAGCCCTCCTCTATCCAGTAATTGAATGTAGTCAGTTGCAATCTCTGGCTGAACATCAACTGTCAGTGTTTTCTCCATTTGTAGCAAGGCATTACATGAAATGCACTGAGTTTTCCTACTGATCTTACTGGAGACATATCCAGCAATATATACTAATGATTCCTCTGTACCTTCTACACAAAGCAACTCACAATCATTAGGATCAATGTGGAAAAACACTTTGTCTACATCAGACTGGATACCATCTTCAAAAATAGACAGATGATGTGAGACACAATAGGGAGTAAATCTTCAATTTCTTTTCTGCTTCCAATATTTGTTTCACTGATACTAGATAATTGGAACCAGACAATTGATGATATTCACCAAAGCGGGCTTCTAAGTTATCAGTTTGTAATTTTCCAAAAGGTATGAATTCTACATTCAAAGTAGAAAAGGAATACTCAGCCAGTTCAATCATAACAGTTACAGAATGCAGTAAAGCAGAATATGTCTCTCTGGTTAGTTTCCCATTGGAAGTAGGCAACTTGCCCCATTCAGTCAACCACACAACAAAATTTTTCAAATAAAGAATCAATTCGCTGTTAATTGAAGTTAGTGGATTAGCAAAATTATTACGGCTATTCCTTCCTGCGAATTTACACTTAACATTCATAATGTGCCACCATCTCCAAATGACCTCAATGAAATCTGCTGTTTCTTGACTTCCTAGGAACCTCAAAGCTGCAATATTGTACTCACTAAAAATTGCAAGAGCTAGTGAAACTTTCTGCCTCTCTTGGAGGCAAGGGCTTTACTAGTTAAAGTTGGTGCCAACTTCACAATACTCAGACGCTCATTTTGATACAATTTTTCCAAATGTGAAAAAGAAGCACTTGCTACTTGGCTAGAATTAGTACAATTTGAGATTGATGTTTTATTCAGAAGTAACTCAGTTGTGGCGGGATATGATAATGTCTGCTCTGCATCTTTCTGGTTCAGCCAATTTCTCCACAGACATTTCAACAGATGCACTGAGTCATACAATAAAAGATTTTTACCAGCAATTCCAGGATTTTATATATTATGTACTGTTGTTTTTTTAGAAGATTATTATAAACTTTACGGTTAACTGAGTTGTTGTCTGCAAGTACTGCCAGAACTGTGAAACCGCACTTTTGTACACTGTTGATGATCTGAAGCAATTTTGTGCCAAGATCCTCTGATGTCATCCTGTACATGGACAGCTCGACAACTTCTCGATAACTTCCAAACACTGAGGAAATGAGAAAAGCCTGTACTGTTGTTGCTGATTGCATAGTTTTCAGCCCTACCAAGTAACCTACCACCTGAGTATGTTACAGCTGATTTGATATGAATTTCATCCATTTGTACTGCCACAATCTTTTCCAACTCAGAAAGTCTGCACTCTTTAAATTTCATGTATGTAGAAATGCTGCCATCATCATTAGACAATGAATAAGGAGAAGTTAAATTTCTTAATGTGGATGGATGTGGGAGACATAATAAGAGAGATTTTCTGATAAATCTATAGCATGCAAGGAGATTTCAAGAAAACCATATAGGAAAAGCATAATGTACAACTACTGTAGCGTCTTCTGTATTTGTCCTTATTGACAAGTTGTACCTGCTCTAAGATAAATGTTAGTTGTTTTTCATGTATGTGTGTATTAGTATCTTCAGATGATAATATTAATTCTCTAACAATTTCTAAACTACTACATGCTTCTTCTAATAAATCACTAATACTCTTTATGTTTGGAGAAGTAGCAGCATCAGTATATTTGTAGTGGATCAGTAAATTTTCCAGCTGTGACCACCTCTCAAGTTTACTGTTAGTTAAAATCCAATCAAGATATTTACCAGACACTTGTTTATTTTCTACATAAACTTGTACACTCATGTCTGGTAAAACATTGACACTTACAGAAATGGATGGTGCACTGTTTGCTTTCACACTGATAGTATACAAAACAAGACAAGTAAATATATCCTCTGTGACTGTATGCATTCTCCAGTTTTTATCTAACAAGTCTTTTAACTTTGCTGTTATCTCACACTGTAAAGTTGAAAAATCTTGTATAATATCTGCAGACAACCACTCAGCTGTTCTATTGTCATGTTTGCTGACGATTTCTGCTACTCTTATTTCTGGATCTTTACGAGATTGTGGTTGTTGACTCGATAAATAAGATGGCAATTCAGGAAAAAGAGATGGATAAGCAGTTTTTTAAAACCAGGATGCTTCCGAGGAAGTTCATGTTTAATTCCACATTTATCTATAAATGTATCAGACAATATAATGTCACATGGATGAAAATGTTTACACACAGCGCTTGATTTAACTGGTGACCAGTCTTTTCGTGGAATGTATTTCTTCCATCTGTCTCTCCTATCAGAATTTGATGGGAATTTAAAAACACTCACATATTCTTTAGTCGAGTCGTAGTTCGATTTACATCCAGAAACACAACACTTTTTGCCCATTTCAAGATGAAAACAACACACACAAATTCAATTTAACACTCTGCAATATCAGTAATCCAAATATTTGTTGTCGATAAATATCCAAGGACTCAAAATCGAGTAAAATAACAAGACACGCTGACGTTCTATAGTTTACCGACACACACAAAATGTCAGACCACTTTAGTTCGATTTATATCCAGAAACACAACACTTTTTGACCATTTTAAGATGAAAACAATATGCACAAATTCAATTTAACACTCTGCAATATCAGTAATCCAAATATTTGTTGTCGATAAATATCCAAGGACTCAAAATCGAGTAAAATAACAAGACACGCTGACGTTCTATCGTTTACTGACACACACAAAATGTCAGACCACTTTAGTTCGATTTATATCCAGGAACACAACACTTTTTGACCATTTTAAGATGAAAACAATACGCACAAATTCAATTTAACACTCTGCAATATCAGTAATCCAAATATTTGTTGCCGATAAATACCCAAGGACTCAAAATTGAGTAAAATAACAAGACACGCTGACGTTCTATCGTTTCAGCACACACAAAATGTCAGACCACTTTACGGAAGAGATAATTAGAGCAAGAAGGCCTATACTGGAGCCTGGCTATGGGTGAGCGGACCACCTAAATATGCAGAAAAACTAGAAAGCTCAGCAGAGGCTTGAGGGTGCCTTGTAGTGAGATTGGGGACAATCAAAGATTGTGGAGTAAATCGTACACAAAACTGGATGGTAGGCAAACCAAGTAGTCCAAAAAAAGATAGGTAACCTGGGCAGATGACGCTCAACAACCCGGGAGGAAGGTTGTCTAAGGGTCACTATTCTAAATGAAAATAGCAACCTGTTGCCTTGCAGGTAGGCTAGGAACAGTCAAAGGCTGATGGACAGCGAACCCAGTAACCGCTGGCCGAAACCGGACACGCCGCCGAAGGATAAGCACCAGAGCTCCAAATGGCGCTGAATGATGTGACGTAAAAACGTTCTTGACAAAGGCTGTTTATATATCACAATAAGAATGATCAAAATGACCAAAAGAACGACTGCAAGAGAGAGAGAATATCTTCATTGCACTCCGGACATTTCCATAGGTGCTCCGGTCTCCTTATGCAATATTTCAACAGCGTTGAGTTGATGCTTCACAAGATCCAGAAGGGCAGGTTTCGGTATGAGTGGATGTCTATAGAAGTTTCTAACCTCCAGAGGCTTATGTGGATATACTCACCTGGGCATGCAGGTGTTTACGGTAATGAGAGAGCAGACAGGCTTGCATCAACAGCATCGGTTGTTGAAGATGGGGAGTTGAAGATGGATAAGGGGGATGTTCTTCAGTCTCTTTGCGACTGTCTGTTGGATGAGGACACTAAAATCGATGTTGAATCGATAAAGCGATTTAGGCAGTTTGGAATTATCCGTTGTACAAGTAGAACTGGATGCCTGAGAGGCAGAGTGAGAGATGTGTTTAATCAGCGAGCTACGAGAACCATCAGTATGCATACCCTTCGATGTCTGTTGGGGGAGACTGAGCACCTATGGGACTGTCCAGTGCAATGAGCGTCAGTTTAGTAACCAATAACCAATAATGAGCCTACTTGTATACCTGCCATACTGTTCTTTTCTTGCCACACCAATCTTCAAACCCAACTCCCGCAATATAGTAGTTGACGTGGATTGGTTTAGATGAAGATCTTCTCTGTGGCCACACTCTATGAGGGCGTTAAAGATGTCAGCTGTCCATTTGCTGGCCCTCTGATATAGTGGCAGAGCAGCTAGCCTATCTGTTCGCTCATTTCCAACGACACCCATGTGCCCCGGAACAAAGACAAGTGTAATTCTGCAAATTGTTGACGCCTGCAGTGATTCAATCCATTGCCTGCGCACCGAATCAGCCTCCACCTTTCGGATCAAACTTAATGAGTCACTCAGAATGCACGCATGAGTGTAGTTTTGTGACTCTAGCCAAAGTAGTGCATTGGTCACCGTCAGTATCTCCATTGTCATGCTGCTTGTTGTCATACTAAATGCACCACTGGCTTCTTTGACCATTCCGCCACATGAGCTTGCAGAGAAGGCCCATGCAGACTTTCGTGACGAACTACCGATCCATCTGTGTAAATCACGTCACCTGCATTGCAGTTTTCATCGATGATGGCATCCAACGCCACAGGGTTCCCTCTCTGCAACTGTTGTCAAATTTAATGATGGTTGAAAAAGTGTTCCCGTATATTGAAGGCATCGGTATGCATTCTTCTCCTTAGTCAATATTGTTGAGCCTGCGTACCAGCTGAACAGTATCTGCGGCACTACCAACCCATGACGTGCCCGCTTTAACGATTTCCACCATTGGTGCTGAGCAGCTCATGCAATGGTGATCCTTTTTAGCACTTATTTTGAGATAGGCACATGCTCTAGCTATCTTGAGTCTATACCCCATGTTGGAAAATCGAAGAGAAACCTCACTGCCACACAGGGTGTATTCCTTGTGCAACAGAGGATGATGCGCATAGCTTCGTTCTGTATTCTCTCCAGTCTTTCAATTTGCGTTTTGCTGATGGTGAGGATGGCCATTGCATAGTCAATGGTGGAAAGAACCAGTTTCTGATACAGTATGACAAGCATCAATTGTTCGATATTAGCAGCCACCGTGACTCTCATTGCTGCGAAACCTTTACATGCTTTGACAATGACATACTCAACATGTTCCCATAACACACAGGCTGCGGTCAAATGTCACACCCACAAATTTCATCGATTTAGCTATGGACAAACTACCACAGCGAAGTTTCACGCTAAGTGTAGATGCGTTAACAGTGTGATTGAGTGTGAGAACCATGTCACTGCTGCTTTGGGAGGGTTAGCTAGTGCACCAGAGACATCACACCAGTTTGTGATGCGGTCGAGTTCCTTCTGTATCTCACCGGCAATCAAATCCCTATCTTTCCCTTGTCTATACACTAGGATGTCATCAGCAAATTACAGAGTTCTACCTCTTCCACCGAGTTGCTGTTCTGTGATTGACACCGTGTATATATTGAATTGCCACCATCGTCATTATTTTCCCTTGTCTTGTCTTTCAGAAACTATGTACTCCATCCATGATTGATTTCTCTAAAACTACTGTGATGTTCAATGTGATCAAAATATTTTAGTTTCTGAGACATGATGTTGCTTATGATCCAATGTTTCTGTATGTTAGGTATTGTAAGATGTCCATATGATCACCTATTCTTTGTTCAGAGCATTTTTTGTTTATGTTACTTCAGAAAGTAACAGGTATGAAGATTGTATCCATGCATTTCTCACAAATATTTATTGTATAAAAAATATGATCCCTAATGTCTATGTCCTGTCTATAACCTGCCTGTAACTCATGTATTTCATAGTCTAAATTTCTTGTTATACTCCTCATAATGATTTGCAAATACGATTTTGGTGGCAGGGCTTAATAAAACAACAGTATGATAGTTTGTGCTCAGTTTTAAATTGTTGTTCTTTGTGATGGGGATGTATACTGACCTTCTCTATATTTTGTGTCAGGCTGCACTATTACATAACATCATGCATTCTGTATGGTAAATGATTGCCTTTTCAAGATGTCGGCCAAATGTTGTGTATAGTGACGGCGCTAGTAAAATTCGGTTCTAATTCTGTACATTGGATTAAAAATATTTTCACAGAGTACATATTCTATAGTTAAAACTGGGGATCTCTGTGACTAAGCACTTTGCCTTGTGAGTCGAAGGTTGTGGGTTCGAGTCCGGACCGTGCCACTCTGTTCACAAGTGCAGTTTTTTTCTAGAGACCCTAGGATTGTTGCTGGAGCTACAGAGTTCGTGCTTTGTGCAATACTCTCGGCAGATGGCATACCAGTTCTGCGGAGAGGGACCGAGCCACATGTTGTAAAACCTGTTGCAATGAAATCAATCCTTCGGCTTTTAAACTCTTTTTTTAGTTAAAACAGGATTACTGTGTTTTTGTGGCATTTTATTTCCATTCTGGGCAGGATGCAGACAGAGTTTGTGCCGTCACACGCGTCACCGCCGCCATGTTTTGAAAACACCGACATGCTGCCTTGCGGTTGTGTAGCAATCAAAGGCTAGGGAACAGTGTTGCCAATTTAGCACTTTTAGTGCTAGATCTAGCACTATTTTTGTGATCTAGCACTACAAATTTAGATCTAGCACCTAGCACCAAATCTAGCACTGAAAAAAATTAGTTAGCACTTTTAGCACCTCTTTTAGTTTGGTATATGAATCAGAAAATCTAGACAAAAAAAAGATGAACAAGCACAGAAAATTTATTACAACGAGATCCGGTAATGAATTTCTCAGTGTGAGAACAACTCTCTGAGAGGTCCGCGTTCGTTTGACTTAGAGTATAGCTGTAGCCTACCAAGCAAATGGTGTACCTTGTTCAATCTTGTTGACTTGCCACCAGCTTCTGTATTTGCTCTCAGTTCATCAGTGACTGTTCTTAAGTGCTATAATCATTTACAAACCAACGGAGGACTGTTCAAATCATAAAGAGAATTCCTCATTCAGCAATGAGTAAAGCAAAACCAACGTATTCGCAAAAATTTCGAAAGGAATGGTTAAAAGATCCTGCTTTTGCAAAGTGGCTACTTGAAGTACCAACTGATTCATCTAAAGCTCATTGCAAGTATTGTAGACATGACATTTTAGCTAAGTATTTTATTTTAGCTAAGTATTTTATTTTATATTCGGGAAAAAAGTTGTAAAGTCAATCAAAATCATTCATCCTCAAAGTGCAATCTCCATCTGTGTCAAAAGTAAAAATCAATCATGGACTCATAATATGTAGATAGTATCAATGTTCAGCATCTCGCAGAATATGCCAGGCGATCCAGCATTTATATATAGTGTCCATATATAAAATCATATCATCCTCCAATTGATACATAGTAATGATAATCGCCAGACCATTCAAACAATTGTATAGTCTCTTGACAGGATCATTTCCACTGAAGAAATATATATAGTTGGAATCACGATTGGTGGGTTAACACACCAGTTCTGACCAAAAGTCATGTCAAAAGGTACGACTGGTAGGTCCTATGAAGTATGTTGTAAGAATAAAATAATCCTGACTGGTGGGTTATCACACCAGCTTTGACTGTAGGAAGGTCAAAGAGGACGACCGTTAGGTCTACTGAAGAACTAAAATTTATGAAGATGAAAAGGATTGACGTTGTGTGTCGTGCAGTGAGAGATCGACGCATCGCAGCCTATCCGATACTGAATGATGTAATAGTGGAGAAGGGTGTAAAACAGTAAAAAACATTACTCACTGTCTGTCCACGAATGTATATCACAAAAAACTAACCTTCTTCTGGACACCATTTGTTATAGTTCCTCTTATTTAATGTTTACTTTTTATGACAATGATTATTTCTGTGCTCTGATTTCTGCTTGAGTGCTTATCGAGACGTTGTTGCTTACTTAGGTTGTAGTCCTTCTCTTATGATTTTGGATTTCCATTTCTTAATGTCCAGCCGTCCTTTTCATATTGCTTTCCTTTTCATATAGTTTTCCTTTTATATAGTTTAAGTTGTTATAATTTGATGGTTTTCTCGAGCATGTTTATTATATGGTCTTCACAACATTCACATGATGGTACGACATAGGAAACAACCATAAATCTTTGTTTGATTTCCTTATCTTTATTGATGTTTGACAGACATACAAAAATACATCCATCTTCTTGCAATGTTTTATCTCGTCTCTATATTTACTCATTCATTACTAAAGTCACTATTTTTCTACACAAAACTCGTGTTTTTAGAGTCATGTGTTGTACTTCTGCATAGAAGTACAACAATAGTCTCAACTATTAAATAATCTAATTATACTACCTATCTATCTGACTAACTGTCCATTCCTCCGCTGCCATCTGGGAGCTATGACAAAAGGAAGTACTACTAAAGTTACAATAGACAGAGTGAGACAAACTGTTGAATAAAAGGAAGGTACAGCTAAAATTACAATAGACAGAGTGAGACAAACTGTTGAATAAAAGGAAAGGTACAGCTAAAATTACAATAGACAGAGTGAGACAAACTGTTGAATAAAAGGAAAAATTTCTACTAAAGTTACAATAGACAGAGTGAGACAAACTGTTGAATAAAAGGAAAGGTACTACTAAAAATTTACAATAGACAGAGTAGAACAAACTGTTATGAATAAAGAAGTACTACTAAAGTTACAATAGACAGAGTAAAACTGTTAGACAAAGAGAAATTTTTACTAAAGTTACAATAGACAGTGAACAAACTCTTGAATAAAAGGTGCCTACTAAAGTTTAATAGACAAGGTGACAAACTGTTAAGATAAAGGAAGAGTACAGCTAAGGAAATTACAATAGACAGAGTAGAGACAAACTTAATGAATAAAAGGAAGAATTACAGCTAAAGTTACAATAGACAGAGTGAGACAAACTGTTGAATAAAGGAAGGTACAGCTAAATTTAATAGACAAGAGTGAGACAAACTGTTATGAATAAAAGGAAGTACTACTAAAGTTACAATAGACAGAGTAGGTGCATTCTTGAATAAGAAGAACACAGCTGAGTTACAACAGACAAAGTCAGACAAACTGTTGAATAAAAGGAAAGGTTTTTTTTTTTTTTTTTTTTTTTTTTTTTTTTTTTTTTTTTTTTTTTTTTTTTTTTTTTTTTTTTTTTTTTTTTTTTTTTTTTTTTTTTTTTTTTTTTTTTTTTTTTTTTTTTTTTTTTTTTTTTTTTTTTTTTTTTTTTTTTTTTTTTTTTTTTTTTTTTTTTTTTTTTTTTTTTTTTTTTTTTTTTTTTTTTTTTTTTTTTTTTTTTTTTTTTTTTTTTTTTTTTTTTTTTTTTTTTTTTTTTTTTTTTTTTTTTTTTTTTTTTTTTTTTTTTTTTTTTTTTTTTTTTTTTTTTTTTTTTTTTTTTTTTTTTTTTTTTTTTTTTTTTTTTTTTTTTTTTTTTTTTTTTTTTTTTTTTTTTTTTTTTTTTTTTTTTTTTTTTTTTTTTTTTTTTTTTTTTTTTTTTTTTTTTTTTTTTTTTTTTTTTTTTTTTTTTTTTTTTTTTTTTTTTTTTTTTTTTTTTTTTTTTTTTTTTTTTTTTTTTTTTTTTTTTTTTTTTTTTTTTTTTTTTTTTTTTTTTTTTTTTTTTTTTTTTTTTTTTTTTTTTTTTTTTTTTTTTTTTTTTTTTTTTTTTTTTTTTTTTTTTTTTTTTTTTTTTTTTTTTTTTTTTTTTTTTTTTTTTTTTTTTTTTTTTTTTTTTTTTTTTTTTTTTTTTTTTTTTTTTTTTTTTTTTTTTTTTTTTTTTTTTTTTTTTTTTTTTTTTTTTTTTTTTTTTTTTTTTTTTTTTTTTTTTTTTTTTTTTTTTTTTTTTTTTTTTTTTTTTTTTTTTTTTTTTTTTTTTTTTTTTTTTTTTTTTTTTTTTTTTTTTTTTTTTTTTTTTTTTTTTTTTTTTTTTTTTTTTTTTTTTTTTTTTTTTTTTTTTTTTTTTTTTTTTTTTTTTTTTTTTTTTTTTTTTTTTTTTTTTTTTTTTTTTTTTTTTTTTTTTTTTTTTTTTTTTTTTTTTTTTTTTTTTTTTTTTTTTTTTTTTTTTTTTTTTTTTTTTTTTTTTTTTTTTTTTTTTTTTTTTTTTTTTTTTTTTTTTTTTTTTTTTTTTTTTTTTTTTTTTTTTTTTTTTTTTTTTTTTTTTTTTTTTTTTTTTTTTTTTTTTTTTTTTTTTTTTTTTTTTTTTTTTTTTTTTTTTTTTTTTTTTTTTTTTTTTTTTTTTTTTTTTTTTTTTTTTTTTTTTTTTTTTTTTTTTTTTTTTTTTTTTTTTTTTTTTTTTTTTTTTTTTTTTTTTTTTTTTTTTTTTTTTTTTTTTTTTTTTTTTTTTTTTTTTTTTTTTTTTTTTTTTTTTTTTTTTTTTTTTTTTTTTTTTTTTTTTTTTTTTTTTTTTTTTTTTTTTTTTTTTTTTTTTTTTTTTTTTTTTTTTTTTTTTTTTTTTTTTTTTTTTTTTTTTTTTTTTTTTTTTTTTTTTTTTTTTTTTTTTTTTTTTTTTTTTTTTTTTTTTTTTTTTTTTTTTTTTTTTTTTTTTTTTTTTTTTTTTTTTTTTTTTTTTTTTTTTTTTTTTTTTTTTTTTTTTTTTTTTTTTTTTTTTTTTTTTTTTTTTTTTTTTTTTTTTTTTTTTTTTTTTTTTTTTTTTTTTTTTTTTTTTTTTTTTTTTTTTTTTTTTTTTTTTTTTTTTTTTTTTTTTTTTTTTTTTTTTTTTTTTTTTTTTTTTTTTTTTTTTTTTTTTTTTTTTTTTTTTTTTTTTTTTTTTTTTTTTTTTTTTTTTTTTTTTTTTTTTTTTTTTTTTTTTTTTTTTTTTTTTTTTTTTTTTTTTTTTTTTTTTTTTTTTTTTTTTTTTTTTTTTTTTTTTTTTTTTTTTTTTTTTTTTTTTTTTTTTTTTTTTTTTTTTTTTTTTTTTTTTTTTTTTTTTTTTTTTTTTTTTTTTTTTTTTTTTTTTTTTTTTTTTTTTTTTTTTTTTTTTTTTTTTTTTTTTTTTTTTTTTTTTTTTTTTTTTTTTTTTTTTTTTTTTTTTTTTTTTTTTTTTTTTTTTTTTTTTTTTTTTTTTTTTTTTTTTTTTTTTTTTTTTTTTTTTTTTTTTTTTTTTTTTTTTTTTTTTTTTTTTTTTTTTTTTTTTTTTTTTTTTTTTTTTTTTTTTTTTTTTTTTTTTTTTTTTTTTTTTTTTTTTTTTTTTTTTTTTTTTTTTTTTTTTTTTTTTTTTTTTTTTTTTTTTTTTTTTTTTTTTTTTTTTTTTTTTTTTTTTTTTTTTTTTTTTTTTTTTTTTTTTTTTTTTTTTTTTTTTTTTTTTTTTTTTTTTTTTTTTTTTTTTTTTTTTTTTTTTTTTTTTTTTTTTTTTTTTTTTTTTTTTTTTTTTTTTTTTTTTTTTTTTTTTTTTTTTTTTTTTTTTTTTTTTTTTTTTTTTTTTTTTTTTTTTTTTTTTTTTTTTTTTTTTTTTTTTTTTTTTTTTTTTTTTTTTTTTTTTTTTTTTTTTTTTTTTTTTTTTTTTTTTTTTTTTTTTTTTTTTTTTTTTTTTTTTTTTTTTTTTTTTTTTTTTTTTTTTTTTTTTTTTTTTTTTTTTTTTTTTTTTTTTTTTTTTTTTTTTTTTTTTTTTTTTTTTTTTTTTTTTTTTTTTTTTTTTTTTTTTTTTTTTTTTTTTTTTTTTTTTTTTTTTTTTTTTTTTTTTTTTTTTTTTTTTTTTTTTTTTTTTTTTTTTTTTTTTTTTTTTTTTTTTTTTTTTTTTTTTTTTTTTTTTTTTTTTTTTTTTTTTTTTTTTTTTTTTTTTTTTTTTTTTTTTTTTTTTTTTTTTTTTTTTTTTTTTTTTTTTTTTTTTTTTTTTTTTTTTTTTTTTTTTTTTTTTTTTTTTTTTTTTTTTTTTTTTTTTTTTTTTTTTTTTTTTTTTTTTTTTTTTTTTTTTTTTTTTTTTTTTTTTTTTTTTTTTTTTTTTTTTTTTTTTTTTTTTTTTTTTTTTTTTTTTTTTTTTTTTTTTTTTTTTTTTTTTTTTTTTTTTTTTTTTTTTTTTTTTTTTTTTTTTTTTTTTTTTTTTTTTTTTTTTTTTTTTTTTTTTTTTTTTTTTTTTTTTTTTTTTTTTTTTTTTTTTTTTTTTTTTTTTTTTTTTTTTTTTTTTTTTTTTTTTTTTTTTTTTTTTTTTTTTTTTTTTTTTTTTTTTTTTTTTTTTTTTTTTTTTTTTTTTTTTTTTTTTTTTTTTTTTTTTTTTTTTTTTTTTTTTTTTTTTTTTTTTTTTTTTTTTTTTTTTTTTTTTTTTTTTTTTTTTTTTTTTTTTTTTTTTTTTTTTTTTTTTTTTTTTTTTTTTTTTTTTTTTTTTTTTTTTTTTTTTTTTTTTTTTTTTTTTTTTTTTTTTTTTTTTTTTTTTTTTTTTTTTTTTTTTTTTTTTTTTTTTTTTTTTTTTTTTTTTTTTTTTTTTTTTTTTTTTTTTTTTTTTTTTTTTTTTTTTTTTTTTTTTTTTTTTTTTTTTTTTTTTTTTTTTTTTTTTTTTTTTTTTTTTTTTTTTTTTTTTTTTTTTTTTTTTTTTTTTTTTTTTTTTTTTTTTTTTTTTTTTTTTTTTTTTTTTTTTTTTTTTTTTTTTTTTTTTTTTTTTTTTTTTTTTTTTTTTTTTTTTTTTTTTTTTTTTTTTTTTTTTTTTTTTTTTTTTTTTTTTTTTTTTTTTTTTTTTTTTTTTTTTTTTTTTTTTTTTTTTTTTTTTTTTTTTTTTTTTTTTTTTTTTTTTTTTTTTTTTTTTTTTTTTTTTTTTTTTTTTTTTTTTTTTTTTTTTTTTTTTTTTTTTTTTTTTTTTTTTTTTTTTTTTTTTTTTTTTTTTTTTTTTTTTTTTTTTTTTTTTTTTTTTTTTTTTTTTTTTTTTTTTTTTTTTTTTTTTTTTTTTTTTTTTTTTTTTTTTTTTTTTTTTTTTTTTTTTTTTTTTTTTTTTTTTTTTTTTTTTTTTTTTTTTTTTTTTTTTTTTTTTTTTTTTTTTTTTTTTTTTTTTTTTTTTTTTTTTTTTTTTTTTTTTTTTTTTTTTTTTTTTTTTTTTTTTTTTTTTTTTTTTTTTTTTTTTTTTTTTTTTTTTTTTTTTTTTTTTTTTTTTTTTTTTTTTTTTTTTTTTTTTTTTTTTTTTTTTTTTTTTTTTTTTTTTTTTTTTTTTTTTTTTTTTTTTTTTTTTTTTTTTTTTTTTTTTTTTTTTTTTTTTTTTTTTTTTTTTTTTTTTTTTTTTTTTTTTTTTTTTTTTTTTTTTTTTTTTTTTTTTTTTTTTTTTAAAAAAAAAAAAAAAAAAAAAAAAAAAAAAAAAAAAAAAAAAAAAAAAAAAAAAAAAAAAAAAAAAAAAAAAAAAAAAAAAAAAAAAAAAAAAAAAAAAAAAAAAAAAAAAAAAAAAAAAAAAAAAAAAAAAAAAAAAAAAAAAAAAAAAAAAAAAAAAAAAAAAAAAAAAAAAAAAAAAAAAAAAAAAAAAAAAAAAAAAAAAAAAAAAAAAAAAAAAAAAAAAAAAAAAAAAAAAAAAAAAAAAAAAAAAAAAAAAAAAAAAAAAAAAAAAAAAAAAAAAAAAAAAAAAAAAAAAAAAAAAAAAAAAAAAAAAAAAAAAAAAAAAAAAAAAAAAAAAAAAAAAAAAAAAAAAAAAAAAAAAAAAAAAAAAAAAAAAAAAAAAAAAAAAAAAAAAAAAAAAAAAA
The DNA here is from genome assembly GCA_020796225.1 of Arion vulgaris. Classification (NCBI taxonomy): domain Eukaryota; kingdom Metazoa; phylum Mollusca; class Gastropoda; order Stylommatophora; family Arionidae; genus Arion; species Arion vulgaris. The sequence continues at coordinate 34,737,846 of CM036772.1, forward strand.
AAAAAAAAAAAAAAAAAAAAAAAAAAAAAAAAAAAAAAAAAAAAAAAAAAAAAAAAAAAAAAAAAAAAAAAAAAAAAAAAAAAAAAAAAAAAAAAAAAAAAAAAAAAAAAAAAAAAAAAAAAAAAAAAAAAAAAAAAAAAAAAAAAAAAAAAAAAAAAAAAAAAAAAAAAAAAAAAAAAAAAAAAAAAAAAAAAAAAAAAAAAAAAAAAAAAAAAAAAAAAAAAAAAAAAAAAAAAAAAAAAAAAAAAAAAAAAAAAAAAAAAAAAAAAAAAAAAAAAAAAAAAAAAAAAAAAAAAAAAAAAAAAAAAAAAAAAAAAAAAAAAAAAAAAAAAAAAAAAAAAAAAAAAAAAAAAAAAAAAAAAAAAAAAAAAAAAAAAAAAAAAAAAAAAAAAAAAAAAAAAAAAAAAAAAAAAAAAAAAAAAAAAAAAAAAAAAAAAAAAAAAAAAAAAAAAAAAAAAAAAAAAAAAAAAAAAAAAAAAAAAAAAAAAAAAAAAAAAAAAAAAAAAAAAAAAAAAAAAAAAAAAAAAAAAAAAAAAAAAAAAAAAAAAAAAAAAAAAAAAAAAAAAAAAAAAAAAAAAAAAAAAAAAAAAAAAAAAAAAAAAAAAAAAAAAAAAAAAAAAAAAAAAAAAAAAAAAAAAAAAAAAAAAAAAAAAAAAAAAAAAAAAAAAAAAAAAAAAAAAAAAAAAAAAAAAAAAAAAAAAAAAAAAAAAAAAAAAAAAAAAAAAAAAAAAAAAAAAAAAAAAAAAAAAAAAAAAAAAAAAAAAAAAAAAAAAAAAAAAAAAAAAAAAAAAAAAAAAAAAAAAAAAAAAAAAAAAAAAAAAAAAAAAAAAAAAAAAAAAAAAAAAAAAAAAAAAAAAAAAAAAAAAAAAAAAAAAAAAAAAAAAAAAAAAAAAAAAAAAAAAAAAAAAAAAAAAAAAAAAAAAAAAAAAAAAAAAAAAAAAAAAAAAAAAAAAAAAAAAAAAAAAAAAAAAAAAAAAAAAAAAAAAAAAAAAAAAAAAAAAAAAAAAAAAAAAAAAAAAAAAAAAAAAAAAAAAAAAAAAAAAAAAAAAAAAAAAAAAAAAAAAAAAAAAAAAAAAAAAAAAAAAAAAAAAAAAAAAAAAAAAAAAAAAAAAAAAAAAAAAAAAAAAAAAAAAAAAAAAAAAAAAAAAAAAAAAAAAAAAAAAAAAAAAAAAAAAAAAAAAAAAAAAAAAAAAAAAAAAAAAAAAAAAAAAAAAAAAAAAAAAAAAAAAAAAAAAAAAAAAAAAAAAAAAAAAAAAAAAAAAAAAAAAAAAAAAAAAAAAAAAAAAAAAAAAAAAAAAAAAAAAAAAAAAAAAAAAAAAAAAAAAAAAAAAAAAAAAAAAAAAAAAAAAAAAAAAAAAAAAAAAAAAAAAAAAAAAAAAAAAAAAAAAAAAAAAAAAAAAAAAAAAAAAAAAAAAAAAAAAAAAAAAAAAAAAAAAAAAAAAAAAAAAAAAAAAAAAAAAAAAAAAAAAAAAAAAAAAAAAAAAAAAAAAAAAAAAAAAAAAAAAAAAAAAAAAAAAAAAAAAAAAAAAAAAAAAAAAAAAAAAAAAAAAAAAAAAAAAAAAAAAAAAAAAAAAAAAAAAAAAAAAAAAAAAAAAAAAAAAAAAAAAAAAAAAAAAAAAAAAAAAAAAAAAAAAAAAAAAAAAAAAAAAAAAAAAAAAAAAAAAAAAAAAAAAAAAAAAAAAAAAAAAAAAAAAAAAAAAAAAAAAAAAAAAAAAAAAAAAAAAAAAAAAAAAAAAAAAAAAAAAAAAAAAAAAAAAAAAAAAAAAAAAAAAAAAAAAAAAAAAAAAAAAAAAAAAAAAAAAAAAAAAAAAAAAAAAAAAAAAAAAAAAAAAAAAAAAAAAAAAAAAAAAAAAAAAAAAAAAAAAAAAAAAAAAAAAAAAAAAAAAAAAAAAAAAAAAAAAAAAAAAAAAAAAAAAAAAAAAAAAAAAAAAAAAAAAAAAAAAAAAAAAAAAAAAAAAAAAAAAAAAAAAAAAAAAAAAAAAAAAAAAAAAAAAAAAAAAAAAAAAAAAAAAAAAAAAAAAAAAAAAAAAAAAAAAAAAAAAAAAAAAAAAAAAAAAAAAAAAAAAAAAAAAAAAAAAAAAAAAAAAAAAAAAAAAAAAAAAAAAAAAAAAAAAAAAAAAAAAAAAAAAAAAAAAAAAAAAAAAAAAAAAAAAAAAAAAAAAAAAAAAAAAAAAAAAAAAAAAAAAAAAAAAAAAAAAAAAAAAAAAAAAAAAAAAAAAAAAAAAAAAAAAAAAAAAAAAAAAAAAAAAAAAAAAAAAAAAAAAAAAAAAAAAAAAAAAAAAAAAAAAAAAAAAAAAAAAAAAAAAAAAAAAAAAAAAAAAAAAAAAAAAAAAAAAAAAAAAAAAAAAAAAAAAAAAAAAAAAAAAAAAAAAAAAAAAAAAAAAAAAAAAAAAAAAAAAAAAAAAAAAAAAAAAAAAAAAAAAAAAAAAAAAAAAAAAAAAAAAAAAAAAAAAAAAAAAAAAAAAAAAAAAAAAAAAAAAAAAAAAAAAAAAAAAAAAAAAAAAAAAAAAAAAAAAAAAAAAAAAAAAAAAAAAAAAAAAAAAAAAAAAAAAAAAAAAAAAAAAAAAAAAAAAAAAAAAAAAAAAAAAAAAAAAAAAAAAAAAAAAAAAAAAAAAAAAAAAAAAAAAAAAAAAAAAAAAAAAAAAAAAAAAAAAAAAAAAAAAAAAAAAAAAAAAAAAAAAAAAAAAAAAAAAAAAAAAAAAAAAAAAAAAAAAAAAAAAAAAAAAAAAAAAAAAAAAAAAAAAAAAAAAAAAAAAAAAAAAAAAAAAAAAAAAAAAAAAAAAAAAAAAAAAAAAAAAAAAAAAAAAAAAAAAAAAAAAAAAAAAAAAAAAAAAAAAAAAAAAAAAAAAAAAAAAAAAAAAAAAAAAAAAAAAAAAAAAAAAAAAAAAAAAAAAAAAAAAAAAAAAAAAAAAAAAAAAAAAAAAAAAAAAAAAAAAAAAAAAAAAAAAAAAAAAAAAAAAAAAAAAAAAAAAAAAAAAAAAAAAAAAAAAAAAAAAAAAAAAAAAAAAAAAAAAAAAAAAAAAAAAAAAAAAAAAAAAAAAAAAAAAAAAAAAAAAAAAAAAAAAAAAAAAAAAAAAAAAAAAAAAAAAAAAAAAAAAAAAAAAAAAAAAAAAAAAAAAAAAAAAAAAAAAAAAAAAAAAAAAAAAAAAAAAAAAAAAAAAAAAAAAAAAAAAAAAAAAAAAAAAAAAAAAAAAAAAAAAAAAAAAAAAAAAAAAAAAAAAAAAAAAAAAAAAAAAAAAAAAAAAAAAAAAAAAAAAAAAAAAAAAAAAAAAAAAAAAAAAAAAAAAAAAAAAAAAAAAAAAAAAAAAAAAAAAAAAAAAAAAAAAAAAAAAAAAAAAAAAAAAAAAAAAAAAAAAAAAAAAAAAAAAAAAAAAAAAAAAAAAAAAAAAAAAAAAAAAAAAAAAAAAAAAAAAAAAAAAAAAAAAAAAAAAAAAAAAAAAAAAAAAAAAAAAAAAAAAAAAAAAAAAAAAAAAAAAAAAAAAAAAAAAAAAAAAAAAAAAAAAAAAAAAAAAAAAAAAAAAAAAAAAAAAAAAAAAAAAAAAAAAAAAAAAAAAAAAAAAAAAAAAAAAAAAAAAAAAAAAAAAAAAAAAAAAAAAAAAAAAAAAAAAAAAAAAAAAAAAAAAAAAAAAAAAAAAAAAAAAAAAAAAAAAAAAAAAAAAAAAAAAAAAAAAAAAAAAAAAAAAAAAAAAAAAAAAAAAAAAAAAAAAAAAAAAAAAAAAAAAAAAAAAAAAAAAAAAAAAAAAAAAAAAAAAAAAAAAAAAAAAAAAAAAAAAAAAAAAAAAAAAAAAAAAAAAAAAAAAAAAAAAAAAAAAAAAAAAAAAAAAAAAAAAAAAAAAAAAAAAAAAAAAAAAAAAAAAAAAAAAAAAAAAAAAAAAAAAAAAAAAAAAAAAAAAAAAAAAAAAAAAAAAAAAAAAAAAAAAAAAAAAAAAAAAAAAAAAAAAAAAAAAAAAAAAAAAAAAAAAAAAAAAAAAAAAAAAAAAAAAAAAAAAAAAAAAAAAAAAAAAAAAAAAAAAAAAAAAAAAAAAAAAAAAAAAAAAAAAAAAAAAAAAAAAAAAAAAAAAAAAAAAAAAAAAAAAAAAAAAAAAAAAAAAAAAAAAAAAAAAAAAAAAAAAAAAAAAAAAAAAAAAAAAAAAAAAAAAAAAAAAAAAAAAAAAAAAAAAAAAAAAAAAAAAAAAAAAAAAAAAAAAAAAAAAAAAAAAAAAAAAAAAAAAAAAAAAAAAAAAAAAAAAAAAAAAAAAAAAAAAAAAAAAAAAAAAAAAAAAAAAAAAAAAAAAAAAAAAAAAAAAAAAAAAAAAAAAAAAAAAAAAAAAAAAAAAAAAAAAAAAAAAAAAAAAAAAAAAAAAAAAAAAAAAAAAAAAAAAAAAAAAAAAAAAAAAAAAAAAAAAAAAAAAAAAAAAAAAAAAAAAAAAAAAAAAAAAAAAAAAAAAAAAAAAAAAAAAAAAAAAAAAAAAAAAAAAAAAAAAAAAAAAAAAAAAAAAAAAAAAAAAAAAAAAAAAAAAAAAAAAAAAAAAAAAAAAAAAAAAAAAAAAAAAAAAAAAAAAAAAAAAAAAAAAAAAAAAAAAAAAAAAAAAAAAAAAAAAAAAAAAAAAAAAAAAAAAAAAAAAAAAAAAAAAAAAAAAAAAAAAAAAAAAAAAAAAAAAAAAAAAAAAAAAAAAAAAAAAAAAAAAAAAAAAAAAAAAAAAAAAAAAAAAAAAAAAAAAAAAAAAAAAAAAAAAAAAAAAAAAAAAAAAAAAAAAAAAAAAAAAAAAAAAAAAAAAAAAAAAAAAAAAAAAAAAAAAAAAAAAAAAAAAAAAAAAAAAAAAAAAAAAAAAAAAAAAAAAAAAAAAAAAAAAAAAAAAAAAAAAAAAAAAAAAAAAAAAAAAAAAAAAAAAAAAAAAAAAAAAAAAAAAAAAAAAAAAAAAAAAAAAAAAAAAAAAAAAAAAAAAAAAAAAAAAAAAAAAAAAAAAAAAAAAAAAAAAAAAAAAAAAAAAAAAAAAAAAAAAAAAAAAAAAAAAAAAAAAAAAAAAAAAAAAAAAAAAAAAAAAAAAAAAAAAAAAAAAAAAAAAAAAAAAAAAAAAAAAAAAAAAAAAAAAAAAAAAAAAAAAAAAAAAAAAAAAAAAAAAAAAAAAAAAAAAAAAAAAAAAAAAAAAAAAAAAAAAAAAAAAAAAAAAAAAAAAAAAAAAAAAAAAAAAAAAAAAAAAAAAAAAAAAAAAAAAAAAAAAAAAAAAAAAAAAAAAAAAAAAAAAAAAAAAAAAAAAAAAAAAAAAAAAAAAAAAAAAAAAAAAAAAAAAAAAAAAAAAAAAAAAAAAAAAAAAAAAAAAAAAAAAAAAAAAAAAAAAAAAAAAAAAAAAAAAAAAAAAAAAAAAAAAAAAAAAAAAAAAAAAAAAAAAAAAAAAAAAAAAAAAAAAAAAAAAAAAAAAAAAAAAAAAAAAAAAAAAAAAAAAAAAAAAAAAAAAAAAAAAAAAAAAAAAAAAAAAAAAAAAAAAAAAAAAAAAAAAAAAAAAAAAAAAAAAAAAAAAAAAAAAAAAAAAAAAAAAAAAAAAAAAAAAAAAAAAAAAAAAAAAAAAAAAAAAAAAAAAAAAAAAAAAAAAAAAAAAAAAAAAAAAAAAAAAAAAAAAAAAAAAAAAAAAAAAAAAAAAAAAAAAAAAAAAAAAAAAAAAAAAAAAAAAAAAAAAAAAAAAAAAAAAAAAAAAAAAAAAAAAAAAAAAAAAAAAAAAAAAAAAAAAAAAAAAAAAAAAAAAAAAAAAAAAAAAAAAAAAAAAAAAAAAAAAAAAAAAAAAAAAAAAAAAAAAAAAAAAAAAAAAAAAAAAAAAAAAAAAAAAAAAAAAAAAAAAAAAAAAAAAAAAAAAAAAAAAAAAAAAAAAAAAAAAAAAAAAAAAAAAAAAAAAAAAAAAAAAAAAAAAAAAAAAAAAAAAAAAAAAAAAAAAAAAAAAAAAAAAAAAAAAAAAAAAAAAAAAAAAAAAAAAAAAAAAAAAAAAAAAAAAAAAAAAAAAAAAAAAAAAAAAAAAAAAAAAAAAAAAAAAAAAAAAAAAAAAAAAAAAAAAAAAAAAAAAAAAAAAAAAAAAAAAAAAAAAAAAAAAAAAAAAAAAAAAAAAAAAAAAAAAAAAAAAAAAAAAAAAAAAAAAAAAAAAAAAAAAAAAAAAAAAAAAAAAAAAAAAAAAAAAAAAAAAAAAAAAAAAAAAAAAAAAAAAAAAAAAAAAAAAAAAAAAAAAAAAAAAAAAAAAAAAAAAAAAAAAAAAAAAAAAAAAAAAAAAAAAAAAAAAAAAAAAAAAAAAAAAAAAAAAAAAAAAAAAAAAAAAAAAAAAAAAAAAAAAAAAAAAAAAAAAAAAAAAAAAAAAAAAAAAAAAAAAAAAAAAAAAAAAAAAAAAAAAAAAAAAAAAAAAAAAAAAAAAAAAAAAAAAAAAAAAAAAAAAAAAAAAAAAAAAAAAAAAAAAAAAAAAAAAAAAAAAAAAAAAAAAAAAAAAAAAAAAAAAAAAAAAAAAAAAAAAAAAAAAAAAAAAAAAAAAAAAAAAAAAAAAAAAAAAAAAAAAAAAAAAAAAAAAAAAAAAAAAAAAAAAAAAAAAAAAAAAAAAAAAAAAAAAAAAAAAAAAAAAAAAAAAAAAAAAAAAAAAAAAAAAAAAAAAAAAAAAAAAAAAAAAAAAAAAAAAAAAAAAAAAAAAAAAAAAAAAAAAAAAAAAAAAAAAAAAAAAAAAAAAAAAAAAAAAAAAAAAAAAAAAAAAAAAAAAAAAAAAAAAAAAAAAAAAAAAAAAAAAAAAAAAAAAAAAAAAAAAAAAAAAAAAAAAAAAAAAAAAAAAAAAAAAAAAAAAAAAAAAAAAAAAAAAAAAAAAAAAAAAAAAAAAAAAAAAAAAAAAAAAAAAAAAAAAAAAAAAAAAAAAAAAAAAAAAAAAAAAAAAAAAAAAAAAAAAAAAAAAAAAAAAAAAAAAAAAAAAAAAAAAAAAAAAAAAAAAAAAAAAAAAAAAAAAAAAAAAAAAAAAAAAAAAAAAAAAAAAAAAAAAAAAAAAAAAAAAAAAAAAAAAAAAAAAAAAAAAAAAAAAAAAAAAAAAAAAAAAAAAAAAAAAAAAAAAAAAAAAAAAAAAAAAAAAAAAAAAAAAAAAAAAAAAAAAAAAAAAAAAAAAAAAAAAAAAAAAAAAAAAAAAAAAAAAAAAAAAAAAAAAAAAAAAAAAAAAAAAAAAAAAAAAAAAAAAAAAAAAAAAAAAAAAAAAAAAAAAAAAAAAAAAAAAAAAAAAAAAAAAAAAAAAAAAAAAAAAAAAAAAAAAAAAAAAAAAAAAAAAAAAAAAAAAAAAAAAAAAAAAAAAAAAAAAAAAAAAAAAAAAAAAAAAAAAAAAAAAAAAAAAAAAAAAAAAAAAAAAAAAAAAAAAAAAAAAAAAAAAAAAAAAAAAAAAAAAAAAAAAAAAAAAAAAAAAAAAAAAAAAAAAAAAAAAAAAAAAAAAAAAAAAAAAAAAAAAAAAAAAAAAAAAAAAAAAAAAAAAAAAAAAAAAAAAAAAAAAAAAAAAAAAAAAAAAAAAAAAAAAAAAAAAAAAAAAAAAAAAAAAAAAAAAAAAAAAAAAAAAAAAAAAAAAAAAAAAAAAAAAAAAAAAAAAAAAAAAAAAAAAAAAAAAAAAAAAAAAAAAAAAAAAAAAAAAAAAAAAAAAAAAAAAAAAAAAAAAAAAAAAAAAAAAAAAAAAAAAAAAAAAAAAAAAAAAAAAAAAAAAAAAAAAAAAAAAAAAAAAAAAAAAAAAAAAAAAAAAAAAAAAAAAAAAAAAAAAAAAAAAAAAAAAAAAAAAAAAAAAAAAAAAAAAAAAAAAAAAAAAAAAAAAAAAAAAAAAAAAAAAAAAAAAAAAAAAAAAAAAAAAAAAAAAAAAAAAAAAAAAAAAAAAAAAAAAAAAAAAAAAAAAAAAAAAAAAAAAAAAAAAAAAAAAAAAAAAAAAAAAAAAAAAAAAAAAAAAAAAAAAAAAAAAAAAAAAAAAAAAAAAAAAAAAAAAAAAAAAAAAAAAAAAAAAAAAAAAAAAAAAAAAAAAAAAAAAAAAAAAAAAAAAAAAAAAAAAAAAAAAAAAAAAAAAAAAAAAAAAAAAAAAAAAAAAAAAAAAAAAAAAAAAAAAAAAAAAAAAAAAAAAAAAAAAAAAAAAAAAAAAAAAAAAAAAAAAAAAAAAAAAAAAAAAAAAAAAAAAAAAAAAAAAAAAAAAAAAAAAAAAAAAAAAAAAAAAAAAAAAAAAAAAAAAAAAAAAAAAAAAAAAAAAAAAAAAAAAAAAAAAAAAAAAAAAAAAAAAAAAAAAAAAAAAAAAAAAAAAAAAAAAAAAAAAAAAAAAAAAAAAAAAAAAAAAAAAAAAAAAAAAAAAAAAAAAAAAAAAAAAAAAAAAAAAAAAAAAAAAAAAAAAAAAAAAAAAAAAAAAAAAAAAAAAAAAAAAAAAAAAAAAAAAAAAAAAAAAAAAAAAAAAAAAAAAAAAAAAAAAAAAAAAAAAAAAAAAAAAAAAAAAAAAAAAAAAAAAAAAAAAAAAAAAAAAAAAAAAAAAAAAAAAAAAAAAAAAAAAAAAAAAAAAAAAAAAAAAAAAAAAAAAAAAAAAAAAAAAAAAAAAAAAAAAAAAAAAAAAAAAAAAAAAAAAAAAAAAAAAAAAAAAAAAAAAAAAAAAAAAAAAAAAAAAAAAAAAAAAAAAAAAAAAAAAAAAAAAAAAAAAAAAAAAAAAAAAAAAAAAAAAAAAAAAAAAAAAAAAAAAAAAAAAAAAAAAAAAAAAAAAAAAAAAAAAAAAAAAAAAAAAAAAAAAAAAAAAAAAAAAAAAAAAAAAAAAAAAAAAAAAAAAAAAAAAAAAAAAAAAAAAAAAAAAAAAAAAAAAAAAAAAAAAAAAAAAAAAAAAAAAAAAAAAAAAAAAAAAAAAAAAAAAAAAAAAAAAAAAAAAAAAAAAAAAAAAAAAAAAAAAAAAAAAAAAAAAAAAAAAAAAAAAAAAAAAAAAAAAAAAAAAAAAAAAAAAAAAAAAAAAAAAAAAAAAAAAAAAAAAAAAAAAAAAAAAAAAAAAAAAAAAAAAAAAAAAAAAAAAAAAAAAAAAAAAAAAAAAAAAAAAAAAAAAAAAAAAAAAAAAAAAAAAAAAAAAAAAAAAAAAAAAAAAAAAAAAAAAAAAAAAAAAAAAAAAAAAAAAAAAAAAAAAAAAAAAAAAAAAAAAAAAAAAAAAAAAAAAAAAAAAAAAAAAAAAAAAAAAAAAAAAAAAAAAAAAAAAAAAAAAAAAAAAAAAAAAAAAAAAAAAAAAAAAAAAATTTCTTTCAAGGGGGGCAAATTTAAAAAGGAAACTACTAAATTACAATGACAGAGTGGACAACTGTTGAATAAAAAAGGGAAAATCACTAAATTACAATAACAGAGTAGACAAACTTTGAATAAAGGGAAATACACTAAAGTTAAAAAGAAAAGTGAGAAAACTGTTGAATAAAAAAGGAAAGGGACTACTAAAATTACAATGACAGAGTGAGACAAACTTTTGAATAAAAAAAAAGGTACACTAAAATTCTGGGCAGAGTGGGGCAAACGTTGAATAAAAGGGAATACACTAAAGTTACAATAGACAATGAGACAAAAATTTGAATAAAGGAAGGTACTATAAAATTACAATAGACAGAGGGGACAAACTGTTGAATAAAAAAGGAAGGTACACTAAATTACAAAACAGGTGGACAAACTGTTAAAAAAAGGGGTAATAAAGTTACAATAGCAAAAGTGAGACAAACTGTTTAATAAAAAAGGGGATTACAAAGTTTCAAAGACAGAGTGGACAAACTGTTGAATAAAAAAGGAAATCACTAAAAATTAAAAAACAGGAAATGAGACAAACTGTTGAAAAAAAGGAAGTATCTAAAAATTAAAAAGCAAAAGTAAAAAATGTTTAATAAAGGAAAGGGACAATAAAGTTAAAAAGGCAGAGTGAGACAAACTTTGAATAAAAGAAAGGTACAGCTAAATTTACAAAGACGGGTGAAAAAAACTGTTGAATAAAAGGAAGGTATAAAAAAGTTACAATAGACAGAGTGAACAAACTGTTGAAAAAAAAAAAAGCTAAAGTTACAATAAGTAGAAAAACTGTTGAATAAAAAAGGAATAAAGTTAAAAGACAAATGGAAACTGTTGAATGGAAGGTACAGCTAAAGTAAATAGCAAGGAGACAAACTATTGAAAAAAAGGGAAAAGGTACACTAAAGTTACAAAGACAGAGGAGACAAACTTTTGAAAAAAAAGGAAGGCAGCTGTTACAATAGGCAAAGTGGACAAACTGTTGAAAAAAAAAGGAAACAGAAAAGTTACAATAGACAGAGTGAGACAAACGTTGAAAAAAGGGAAAAATACTAAAGTTAAATAGACAAGTGAGACAAACTGTTGAAAAAAAGGGAAAGGTACAGCTAAAGTTAAAAGACAGAGTGAGACAAACTGTTGAAAAAAAGGGAAAAATATACAAAAAATTAAAACAGGTAAAAAAACTGTTGAATGGAAAGGTACAGCAAAGTTAAATGGGCAGAGTGAGACAAACTGTTGAATAAAAAAAAGGTACAGCTGTTACAAAAAGGGAGTAAAAACTGTTGAATAAAGGAAGGTACTATAAATTCAATAGGAAGGAACAAACTGTTAAAAAAAGGAAGGAAGAAAAATTTTAAATGACAGTGAGACAAACTGTTGAAAAAAAAGGAAGGTACTACTAAAGTTACAATAGACAGAGTGAGAAAAACTGTTGAAAAAAAGGAAAAATACACTAAATTAAAAATAGACAAAGGAGACAAACTGTTGAAAAAAGGGGGTTACTACAAAAATTTCAAGTGAGACAAATTTTGGAATAAAGGAAAGGGTACTAAAAAGTTAAAAAGGCAAGTGGACAAACTGTTGAATAAAAATACAGCTAAAGTTAAATAGACAGAGTGAGACAAACTGTTGAAAAAAAGGAAGGGTACTACTAAAGTTACAATGGGCATGAGACAAACTGTTGGAAAAAAGGAAAGGGTCAGCTAAAGTTACAATAGAAAAATAGACAAACGTTGAATAAAAGGAAGGTACACAAAAGTTACAATAGACAGAGTAGACAAACTGTTGAATGGAAGGTACAGCAAAGTTACAATAGGGAGTGGAAAAACTGTTGAATAAAAGGAATTACAAAAATTTCAAAGACAGAGTGAGAAAAAACTGTTGAAAAAAAGGGAAAGGGAAACTACTAAATTACAATGACAAGTGAGACAAACTTTTGAAAAAAAAGGAAGGACAGCAAAGTTAAAAAGAAAGTAGACAAACTGTTGAAAAAAAGGGAAAATACATAAGTTAAAAGACAGAGTGAGACAAACTGTTGAAAAAAAGGAAGGTACTACAAAAGTTACATTAGACAGAGTGAGCAAACTGGAATAAAGGAAGGTACAGCTAAAGTTACAATAGGCAAGGAGACAAACTGTTGAAAAAAAAAGGAAGGTAAGCAAAGTTCAATAGACAGAGGGGAGACAAACTGTTGAATAAAAGGAAGGTACACTAAAGTTACAATAACGAGTGAGACAAACTGTTGAATAAAGGAAGGTACACAAAAATTACAAAGAGTGAGACAAACTGTTGAAAAAAAGGAAGGTACAGCTAAAGTTAAAATAGACAAGTAAAAATTTAATAAAAGGGAAGGTCAAAAAATTTACAAAGACAAGTGGAAAAACTTGAATAAAAGGAAGGTCTACAAAAGTTAAATAGACAGTGAACAACTGTTGAATAAAGGAAGGTACAGCAAAAGTTACAAAGGCAGAGTGAGACAAACTGTTGAATAAAAAGGAAGGACAGCTAAAGTTACAAAGACAGAGTGAGACAAACTGTTGAATAAAGGAAGGTACTACTAAAGTTAAATAGACAAGTGAGAAAAACTGTTGAAAAAAGGGAAGGTCAGCAAAAAAGTTACAATAGACAGAGGAGACAAACTGTTGAATAAAGGAAAAATACACTAAATTACAATAAAGAGTGAGACAAACTGTTGAAAAAAGGAAGGTACACTAAAGTTAAATAGACAGGGGGGAACAAACTGTTAAAAAGGAATTACAGCTAAAGTTACAATAGCAAGTAGACAAACGTTGAATAAAAAAAAGGTAACAAAGTTACAATAGACAGAGTAGACAAACTGGAATAAAGGAAGGATTAAAAAGGTCTAAAGCCGAAGAATTTACTTCATTGCGGGGGGTTTACCCAATAGGGTCTGCCCTCCAAAATGGAAAGCCACCTCCCAAAAAACTCCAAAACACAAACTCTGTGCTCCGAAACAACCCCGGGTCTCTGGAAAAAATGCACCATAACAGAAGGTGGGCTGAATTAATTCAAAACCTTCTAAATGCAAGGAAAAGCCCAACCATAGCCCCGAGACACTTTAAAGGTAAACTGTAAATATAAGAAGAGTTATTTATTGAAATTTGGGCAGGGGCCCAGATTGTAAATGGTAAAAAAAAGGGTTCTTATCCTTTTATTTTCCCCATTTTTACCTCTGACATACAAATTTACAATACAACTCAAACTCAATGGCCATTAAAATCTGATATTGGGGCCCGAACCATTCTTTGTTTATCTTTTTTTAACCATAAAAAACAAAAATTAATCAAACAAAAAAAACATTTTTTTATCTGTGTTACCAATGGTAAATATGACCCGGCCCCCTATCTAAACCGGGGGTCAAACTCTGTACTATAATGTTGATCTACACTATCTACAACTAATTATAAAAAGTAATACAATGTTGATCCACTTTAGTTTATCCTATTCTGGCTGTTTTGTCAAATGTTCTTTCTCTCTCTCGTGATCGTTCTTAGGTCGGTTTTATCATTCTATTGTGATATATAAGCAGCCAAGCATCAAGAACGGATTTACGTGCACAGCCTTCATTACCTATTGGAGCTCAGGTGCTTATCCTTCTGTGGTGCATTCGATTTCGCCCCACGTGGGTCAGCATCTTTTCGATGGCTTTAAATTGTACCTCCATCCCTGAGATAGGGGCCAGAGTTTCGCCCTATGTGAGACCTTGTGCAACTCAACTCGACTCCCAGCGTACTCATCGGCTCAAGAGAGAGGGCTCAAGAGAGAGCATGCGCGGCCTCCGAGTTTCGCCCAGCGCGGTTCCACGTTTATCCTTCAGCTTTTCCCATTGGCTGGGAGAGACGAGCATTAATAGTCACTCTTGGATTTCGCTCGTCTGTGCTGCGAGCAAATCCCATCTAGCATGACTACCTTTGCATCTCTACTTGCCCCAGAGTAGCTCTCCCAGGGCACCTGCCCTCTTAGCCAGACCAGAACTACCGTCTGTTACCAGGGTCACCACGTGGAGGTGAGGGCAGGGAATTAGTGCCAGCTCACTAATCTGGAGCGCCGTTATTTCCTTTCGCCTTTGACCTCGTCAAATGTTTAATTCGTTTGCCACTGTGGAATCAAAGATACCTATTGTAAAATTCGATTATCTGTCCATTATATAGTTCGACTAATAGTTTTGGTCAATATCTGTAGATTAGTACTCTGATAACTTGATCAATATCTGTAGATTAGTACTCTGATAACTTGGTCAATATCTGTAGATTAGCACTCTGATAACTTGATCAATATCTGTAGGTTAGTACTCTGATAACTTGGTCAATATCTGTAGGTTAGTACTCTGATAACTTGGTCAATATCTGTAGATTAATACTCTGATAACTTGGTCAATATCTGTAGATTAATACTCTGATAACTTGGTCAATATCTGTAGATTAATACTCTGATAACTTGGTCAATATCTGTAGGTTAGTACTCTGATAACTTGATCAATATCTGTAGATTAGTACTCTGATAACTTGATCAATATCTGTAGATTAGTACTCTGATAACTTGATCAATATCTGTAGATTAGCACTCTGATAACTTGATCAATATCTGTAGATTAGTACTCTGATAACTTGATCAATATCTGTAGATTAGTACTCTGATAACTTGATCAATATCTGTAGGTTAGTACTCTGATAACTTGATCAATATCTGTAGATTAGCACTCTGATAACTTGATCAATATCTGTAGATTAATACTCTGATAACTTGGTCAATATCTGTAGGTTAGTACTCTGATAACTTGGTCAATATCTGTAGATTAATACTCTGATAACTTGGTCAATATCTGTAGATTAATACTCTGATAACTTGGTCAATATCTGTAAATTAGAAATCTGATACTTTTGCCAATATCTGTGGACAAACACTCAAGATAATCAAGAAGGTAACACATCGCCCCGCCCAACGTGTCTTTAATGCCCCCATCTATAATGCACATAGTTTCATTCTGTATTTTTACAAGTCTTTCTATCTGCATATGGCTGATCATCATAGCATACTCACTCACTGACAGGACCAGACCTTGGTATAAGAGACAAAGATGTCGCTGCTTACAATTTAACATAGTCATTACCCTCATCACAGTCATACCCTACCTAGCCTTCATTAGTCTACCACATGGTCTATGTATTCTGTAAAAGCAAGACTTCGATCAAACCACAACCACAGGTATTTCATTGTCCGAGAACTCACCATTACCTCTGAACACAAAATCACAGTTGGTGTTGGAGTATTGATGATACGATTGTTCAAAGAGAACCATGTTACCGCTGCTTTTGTTTGTTGATCAATGCTCCTGCTTCCCCACACCACCTACTTATGCTGTCAAGTTCTGAATGTAGTTTTTCTACAACCTGTTCTCGATCCTTGCCCTGACGATATAACAAAACATTGTCTATATCTGAAATTGTTCTACCCCTACCTGTAATCTGTTCTTCCATGATTCTCACAGTACAGGCAATGAACAGCACCAAAGATAATGTGACCCTTGTGGTAAACCAGGGTGTATTGCTGTTGGTGTTGAAGCCCAGCTGTCATTTTTAAACACTAACTTTTGCTTGAAGAGGACCACACAAATTCAGTTGAGGAGGAATGGGTTGATATTGAGTTCAGTCAACTGAGCCATTAACAAATTTAAAGGTACTTTAATGTATGCATCTTGAAGATCAGTTGCTGCAAAAACCTTCATAGACAAAATCGGCAAAAAACACTGCATTACTCCATATATCTCTATAAGGACAGTATCCCCCAAGGGTAGGTGGAAAGAGAAATTACCTCTTTAGTTGGCAGGATGTTTTGTGGGCAATTATTTTCTCTAGCAACTTGCCTATCATATTGTGCATGGTGATTATATGATATCCCTGTACTTTTGTGTGGTCTTTGCCAGACTTAAGCAGAAGTACCATGTAGCTTTGCAACCATTCGTCCTCAGTTTTTTTGTTGTAGATGGCAGCCAGTTTTTCCAACTCCTCACTCATCAAATAACTTGTCAATGTCAACATACCATATGCTATCTGGACATAGTGCAGTTTTTTGCTCTCAGTACCTCATCCTTGATTTCATCGACTTTCACCAAATCATTTTCGTCTATTTCCCGGTTCTGTCATTTATCTGCAATGGTTTCTCTGGCAGCATTTCGCCCTACCATGTCTTTCTGCTCACTCTGCTCTAGATAGTGCACAAACAGAGCATTACTCTGCCGCCCGTTTGGTGCTGGGGCCCTCTAGGGTAGCAAAGAATAGTACCATTGCAACCTACAAGGCATGTCGTAGAAGTGACTGAGGTAGGGACCTAGGAAGCTACTTTGTAAACAATACAAAGTGTAGCAGAAATCCGATTTGCTGGTCTACTTGTGGGCACATAATTGGCACAACATACAATCTTTCTTAGACTCGGATCAGGGTCAAAGGTGCATGGCGGCAACATGCGCCAGGGTTAGAGGAACACTTGCAAGACCCTGCCCCTACCTCCACATGGCGATCTTGAAACGGACTTTGGTTCCGGTCTGGCTAAGGGGGCAGGGATCAGGGAGAACTACTGGTAGTGGTAGCAGTGCAAGCATGGAAAATAAATTCAGGTCCACAAATACGAACAAAATGCATGCATCTCCTGGCCGATGTCCGTAGAAACAAACCCCATGTTTGGAAGAAATGTACGAATACAGCAGAGTGCGAGGCGTCAGTCAACGAATGCAAACCTAAAAAATGACTGCGTCAGGATGAAAGGGATGAGAGGTGCATCCAACGAAGATATGTGAACCCACATGGGGCGAAACTCTGAGCCGGTATAGCTCTAGCTCTCTCTCTCTCTTGTCCCCCTAGAGCCCGATATGCCAGACCCCGGGTTGAGCTGCACATGGGCCCACATTGGGCGAAATTCGAGGTCCTGAACAAAAACGAAAGAAACAGTAGTCGTCAGTGAAGGAAACCCAACTCCCCTGGAGTAAAGGGTCGCAAGCAAATTGCCAGCTGTTGGGCAAAAATAAATAAGTCCGATGAGTAACAAACCAAAAGTCTCGGCTGAGTCGAAAGACAGGGCAGACACGCAAGGTGCTCCTGATGGGGCGACGGGAAGGTGTGAAAACGTAAGGGTGAGAGGACGAGCCAGATGAGCAGGTGAAAACTGGAAAGCAAAGCAGTGGCTTTAAAAACTGGAAAGCAAAGCAGTGGCTAAAATCTTGAACCCAGTAAAAAACAATGGTCTCGGTAAGTGTTTCTGGAACACACTGTAACTCATTGTGTCGATATATGGGAAGGTATGCGGGAAACCCCGTACATGAGGCTAAGCGCGGAGAAACCTATTGGGTAAAGTTGGCAGAGCGCAAATTCTAAAGTTGCGTTTAGTGCCTAACGAAACTGCCCTCCTGGGACAACCGGGCAGGGTACAGTTGCAATAACAACTAACATCCCCGGAAGAACTGAGGTGGGTGATAGGGCGAGCGCAAAACCTGCGTTGCTAGTGCCGATTGAAATTACCCTCTATCTGTGTGCAGCCCCAGACCAGAGTTTCCCGGAGACAGGGAAAATACATGGTAAAATCCTTGTAAATTGCCAAGTAACAACACGCGCCCGGAAGCGGCTGAGAATATACTCCTACTCAGGAACAAACTCACCGGGGATAAAAAAGTATGGCCGATAATGCAAAGGCTTGACTGGTACAAGACCCTGCCCCCTACCTCCACGTGGTGACCCTGGAAACAGACTTAGGTTCCGGTCTGGCTAAGGGGGCAGGGATTGGGAGAACTACAGATAGTGGTAGTAGTGCATGCACGGAAATGCAATGCAGGGGCCGAAAATCTCTGAATAACGCACATATCTCCTGGCCGATGTCCGCTAAAAATTGCCCAAGTTAAAAAAGTACGAAACAGCAGCGTACGAGCAACCAAGATCAAATGCTAACTCCCCCGGAGTAAATGACCGAATTAAAGGGATGAGAGGTGCATCCCAAAGCTGAGACGTGGAGCGAAAACTCAGTGTGCGAGTCAAGCTCCGTGTCAGAGTAGTTCCTAGGTACGGTGAACATAATGGTCTTACCACAAGTAGCAGCTTCCCGTCTGATGGGAAAGGCTGCACACGAAGGGATGAGAGGTGCATCCAAATTGGAAAAGAGGACCAACTCCCCAGGAGTGAAGGGCTGCAAACAAATTGCCAGCTGTAGGCTAGAATCAATAATAAAGGTGTGTAACGAATCAAAAAGTCTCGGTTTACACTGCAGCGCAGCATCGTGACGCTACATGGGAAGGTATGCGGGAAACCCGTACATGAGGCAAAGCGCAGAAACATATTGGGTAAAGTTGGCAGAGCGCAAATTCTAAAGTTGCGTTCAGAGCCTAATGAAATTGCCCTTCCTGGGACAATCGGGCAAGGTGCGGTTGCTAAAACAACTAACATCCCCCGAAGAACTGAGGTGGGAGTGGTTGAACAAGCGCAAATCATAAAAGTTGCGTTTCTAGTGCCTAATGAAACTGCCCTCCCTGGGAAAACTGGGCAGGGTACTGTTACAATAACAACTAACCTCCCCGAAAGAACTGAGGTAGGTGATAGTGGCGAGCGGAAAACCTCAGTTGCATTGATAGCTCCGATTGAAACGACCCTCTAGAATATCTGTGTGCAGCCCCAGACCAGTGTTTGCTGGAGACAGGGAAAATACAGGGTACAATTCTTGTAAATTGCCAAGTAATGACACACACCCCGAAGCGGTTGAGAATATACTCCTACTCAGGAACAAACTCACCGTGGATAAAAAGTATGGCCGAAAATGCAAAGGCTTGACTGGTACAACCCCAAGCATTGACTAAGGGCAATACTTTTCGGACACCGATCATCCTACACAGATGACGTCCTAATGTCATGTCTCAGATCACATAAAGGCTAAGCATACTGCCAACATATGATCGTGTGTTTGACAAAGCAGCACAAAAAGGTGATACTTCCTGTGACTAGCCCTAGAAGGGTCGAGATCGTTTGGGTCTCTACCTTAGCGACCTCACCCAGTCAGCGCATGTAAGCCATTGCTCTTTGGCATAGATCTAAGCCCAAATTTACGGCACTAAAAGATCATTAAAGAGCGGTTATCTTACGTTGCGTATGGAACAACCTCACCAAAGGCAGGAAAGCCGTTAGAGAAGGCACCGTTATGCCTTCACTAAAACTAACTCTGTCCGAGAAAGAGTTACAAGGACAATAGGTCTCCTGCAACGATCACTCTTGAAGGATCTAAGCTTCAAGTACCTCGAAAGTCTGCGAGGCTGTCCTATGATTAAGGGACACCCATATAAGGGTAATATAGGCCCACGCAAAAAAAATCAGTCAGAAGCGCAATACCAGACGTTCAAGAAGAAGAAGAAGACTTGGATCACATACAAATCACAAAGAGTGGTTAACAGGTGGTTGATGTGGAGCGTTTGAAGAAAAGAAAAGATCTGTCCTCTGTCAAGTAAGATCTATGTTCTGAAAGTAAGGAACATGTCTATTTTTCATGGTACCATTTATATTTCTGTGCAATCGCCAGGATATAGTCAATGATTTGTAATTGTTTATATTTCTCCTTTTGTTTCATGTCTTTTATGTAGCTTAAAATCTTGCTGATATTTCTATATCTCTTATATAGCATAAAATCTTGATTATATTTCTCTTATATAGTGTAAAATCTTGCTTATATTTCTATATCACTTATACACAGTAAAATCTTGCTTATATTTCTATATCTCTTATATAGCATAGAATCTTACTTACATTCATTTCAGGCAATGTTGATTCGTCCAGCTGTAATGCAAATTCCGTTATTTATGATATACTGCACAGTGTGTATCTCCTCCCACATTAGCAACCATTTCATCAATGCATTGTTGCATTGAATTGTTGTTGAGAGAAATATACATAACTACTAGAAATCCATTTTGTTTTCCTCCTGGTTATAATACTGATGTGACATTGTTTATCTCTTCAGAAATTTGAGTTTAGCTGGAGCAAGGAGCTTGAAGGATTAATTTTGGGAGCCTTCTTCTGGGGCTACCTAGTGTTTCAAATCCTGGGGTCGCCTCAGTGAGAGGTAACTCTTGTCCCCTTTTGTTATTTTTGTGTGTAATGCCTTAGTAATAGCACTATGTAGCTTTCTGTGAGATATTTGTTGTTCTTCACAAGACTTTTGTAGTTTTTCTGTCAGATATTTGTTGTTCTTCCCCAGACTTTTGTAGTTTTTCTGTGAGATATTTGTTGTTCTTCCCCAGACTTTTGTAGTTTTTCTGTCAGATATTTGTTGTTCTTCCCCAGACTTTTGTAGTTTTTCTGTCAGATATTTGTTGTTTTTCATCAGACTTTTGTAGTTTTTCTGTCAGATATTTGTTGTTTTTCACAAGACTTTTGTAGTTTTTCTGTGAGAAATTTGTTGTTCTTCGCACGACTTTTGTAGTTTTTCTGTGAGATATTTGTTGTTCTTCACAAGACTTTTGTAGTTTTTCTGTGAGATATTTGTTGTTCTTCGCACGACTTTTGTAGTTTTTCTGTGAGATATTTGTTGTTCTTCCCCAGACTTTTGTAGTTTTTCTGTGAGATATTTGTTGTTCTTCCCCAGACTTTTGTAGTTTTTCTGTGAGATATTTGTTGTTCTTCCCCAGACTTTTGTAGTTTTTCTGTGAGATATTTGTTGTTTTTCATCAGACTTTTGTAGTTTTTCTGTCAGATATTTGTTGTTTTTCACAAGACTTGTAGTTTTTCTGTGAGATATTTGTTGTTCTTCCCCAGACTTTTGTAGTTTTTCTGTGAGATATTTGTTGTTCTTCACAAGACTTTTGTAGTTTTTCTGTCAGATATTTGTTGTTTTTCATCAGACTTTTGTAGTTTTTCTGTCAGATATTTGTTGTTCTTCGCACGACTTTTGTAGTTTTTCTGTCAGATATTTGTTGTTCTTCATCAAACTTTTGTAGTTTTTCTGTCAGATATTTGTTGTTTTTCATCATACTTTTGTAGTTTTTCTGTCAGATATTTGTACTTTTACATTAGATCTTTGTAGCCTTCTCTCATGTGCATGTAGATTTGTAGCGTATGTACATCATCCCTAGTTATAAAATCAGTGACTATTCTTGTTGTTAATATCATGAAGGGGGTCAAAGGCGCATGGGGGCTGCGCCAGGATTAGTGGTTTGGCACTAATCAAGACTGTGCCCCACCTCCATGTGGTGACCCTGGTAACAGTCTTTGGTTCCGGTCTGGCCAAGTGGGTACAGGGATCGAAGGAGAGCTACTGGTAGTGGTAGCAGTGCAGGCACGGAAGGGGAAAGCAGGTCCACAAAATTATGAACAAAATGCATGTATCTCCTTGCCGAATGAACGATAAAACTTGGTCAGAGTTGGTAAAAAATGGCAGTGTAAGAGTCGTCTGCGAAGGAATGCTAACTCCCCAGAGTAAATGACTGAATTAAAGGGATGAGAGGTGCATCCATAGTAGTGAAGTGGGCCCACATGAGGCAAAACTTGGAGTCCTGCGCCCAAGTCAAGCTGCGTGTCCGGGCAGTCTTGTGGTACGGAAAATGAGAACACAATGGTCGCACCACAACTATCAGCCTCCCGGCCGATGGTAAAGGCAAACAGATGAACATGTCAGGATGGGAGGTGCATTCCAAGGCAAAGACATAGGCCTACATGGGGCGAAACTTGGAGCCCTGTGCCCGAGTTGAGCTGCATGTCTGGGCAGTCTCGAGGCACAATATAAAAAATAAAAGAGGTCCCAGCAATGGACCCTGAAAATGCTGAAATGTGCCGCCGTGTCAAACATGGGAAGTTTGCGACAAACTCCCCATGTTTGTGTTCATAAAGTTGCGTTCCAGTGCCTAATGAAACTGCCTTCCCTAAGAAAACCATGCAAGGTATTGTTGTGATAACAACTTACATCCCCGGAAGAACTGAGGTGCGTGATGGTGGCGAGAGCAAAATTTCAGTTCCATTGCTAGCGCTGATTGAAATGACCCTCTACATTATTTGTGCTTAGCCCCAGTTCGGTGTTTCCCGAGGCTAGGGAAAATGCGAAGTAAAAACTGCAAATTGCCATGTACCGAACACGCGCCTCGAAAAGGCTAAGAATGTTCCTACTCTGGAACAAACTCAAAGTGGACAGTAAAGTAAGGCCAACAATACAAAGATCCGACAGGTTGTCCGGATCCGAACATTGGCGAAGGTCGACACTTTACATGGTGTATTATACGAGTAAGACGCCATTCGAGGACAAGCTTAACAGGCCAGTGAAATGTTCCTAATCCTGAACGACCTCACAGTCAGAAAGGGCACAACAGTAGTAACTCACTGTTTGGTGTTGATCACAAAGCCCAAATATACGGCAAGAAGCTGATCGAAAAGGCGAAGATCCGGGCCGAAATAGTCGGCAGAAAGGATCGTACCCTAGGGCTAGCTACCCTAGTAAATCAAAAGCTGGCTGAAACCGGGTGGGCGAGCCTAGTCACCATGCGGGCATAATCGTTCAACGTAGATCAAGCGTTCTTGTCAAAGGATCAATTATATATCAGAAAAAGAATGATAAAATTGGCGGTGAAGAATGATCACGAGAGAGAAAGAGAGAGAATTATGAAGAATTGCATGATAATCCTGCTTACAAATCTTGTCTTTCTGAGTGAAATACAGATGAAGAGACATAATATAGTTTTCTATTTTTGTTGTCAAGGTCAATACTTAACAAATCGCGTAAATATGCAAACAATTGACTGACTAATAATCATCTTCTGATATAACTGTCAGAACCACCATTGCGTCTGATTGTTACAGGCTGGTTAAACATAACTCCTATAACTAAACCTTGGATGTACTGGTCAATTCCTTGATTTAACTTCTCCCTATCATACCATCATCTCTATCATCTGCTTGTGTGGGCTATTTATGTTCAATTATGTATATTTCTTTACTGCATGTTTCTAAACACATTTGTTTAGATTTGGAGCCAAGCGGGTCATTGCGATTGCTATGTTCCCAGTTGCAATCCTCAGCATTATATCTCCATTTGCAGCGAGGATTAACCCTTATCTGTTTCTTGGGGTTCGAGTTTTGGTCGGTCTAGGAGAGGTGAGCATATGCATTACTATTTCTGTTGTCTATCATAATCTTGTTTGTAATATTGTTAGGGATCTTGTTCTTTGTGATCTTGTGCCTGTGATCTTGTCATCTGTGATCTTGTCGTCTGTGATCTTGTGCCTGTCATCTTGTTGTCTGTGATCTTGTGTCTGTGATCTTGTGTCTGTGATCTTGTGCCTGTCATCTTGTTGTCTATCATCTTGTTGTCTGTGATCTTGTGTCTGTGATCTTGCTGTCTGTGATCTTGTTGTCTGTCATCTTGTTGTCTGTGATCTTGTTGTCTATCATCTTGTTGTCTATCATCTTGTTGTCTGTGATCTTGTGTCTGTGATCTTGTCTGTCATCTTGTGTCTGTGATCTTGTTGTCTGTGATCTTGTGTCTGTGATCTTGTTGTCTGTCATCTTGTTGTCTATCATCTTGTTGTCTATCATCTTGTCGTCTGTGATCTTGTGCCTGTGATCTTGTCATCTGTGATCTTGTCGTCTGTGATCTTGTGCCTGTGATCTTGTTGTCTGTGATCTTGTGCCTGTCATCTTGTTGTCTATCATCTTGTTGTCTGTGATCTTATTGTCTGTCATCTTGTTGTCTGTCATCTTGTTGTCTATCATCTCTTCTGCCTGTGATCTTGTTGACTGTCATCTTGTTGTCTGTGATCTTGTTGTCTGTGATCTTGTGTCTGTGATCTTGTTGTCTGTCATCTTGTTGTCTGTCATCTTGTTGTCTGTCATCTTGTTGTCTGTCATCTTGTTGTCTATCATCTTGTCTGTCATCTTGTGTCTGTGATCTTGTGTCTGTGATATTGTTGTCTGTGATCTTGTGTCTGTGATCTTGTTGTCTGTCATCTTGTTGTCTGTCATCTTGTTGTCTGTCATCTTGTTGTCTGTCATATTGTTGTCTGTCATCTTGTTGTCTATCATCTTGTTGTCTGTCATCTTGTGTCTGTGATCTTGTTGTCTGTGATCATGATGTTTGTGATCTTGTGTCTGTCATCTTGTTGTCTGTCATCTTGTCGTCTGTGATCTTGTGCCTGTGATCTTGTCATCTGTGATCTTGTCATCTGTGATCTTGTCATCTGTGATCTTGTCGTCTGTGATCTTGTGCCTGTCATCTTGTTGTCTGTGATCTTGTGTCTGTGATCTTGTGTCTGTGATCTTGTGTCTGTGATCTTGTGCCTGTGATCTTGCTGTCTGTGATCTTGTTGTCTATCATCTTGTTGTCTATCATCTTGTTGTCTGTGATCTTGTGTCTGTGATCTTATTGTCTGTCATCTTGTGTCTGTGATCTTGTTGTATGTTATCTTGTGTCTGTGATCTTGTTGTCTGTCATCTTGTTGTCTGTCATCTTGTTGTCTATCATCTTGTTGTCTGTCATCTTGTTGTCTATCATCTTGTTGTCTGTGATCTTGTGCCTGTGATCTTGTTGTCTGTCATCTTGTTGTCTGTCATCTTGTTGTCTATCATCTTGTTGTCTGTCATCTTGTTGTCTGTGATCTTGTTGTCTGTGATCTTGTTGTCTGTCATCTTGTTGTCTGTCATCTTGTTGTCTGTTATCTTGTTGTCTGTTATCTTGTTGTCTATCATCTTGTTGTCTGTCATCTTGTGTCTGTGATCTTGTGTCTGTCATCTTGTTGTCTGGGGTCTTGTGTCTGTGATCTTGTTGTCTGTGATCTTTGTTGTCTGTGATCTTGTTTATGTCTGTGATCTTGTTGTCTATGATCTTGTTGTCTGTGATCTTGTTGTCTGTCATCTTGTTCTCTGTCATCTTGTTGTCTGTCATCTTTTTGTCTGTCATCTTGTTGTCTGTCATCTTGTGTCTGTGATCTTGTGTCTGTGATCTTGTTGTCTGTGATCATGCTGTTTGTGATCTTGTGTCTGTCATCTTGTTGTCTGTCATCTTGTTTTCTGTGATCTTGTTGTCTATCATCTTGTTGTCTGTCATCTTGTGTCTGTGATCTTGTTGTCTATCATCTTGTTGTCTGTGATCTTGTTGTCTGTCATCTTGTTGTCTGTCATCTTGTTGTCTGTCATCTTGTTGTCTGTCATCTTGTTGTCTGTGATCTTGTTGTCTATCATCTTGTGTCTATCATCTTGTTGTCTGTCATCTTGTTGTCTATCATCTTGTTGCCTGTGATCTTGTTGTCTGTCATCTTGTTGTCTGTCATCTTGTTGTCTGTCATCTTGTTGTCTATCATCTTATTGTCTGTCATCTTGTTGTCTGTCATCTTGTTGTCTGTCACCTTGTTGTCTGTCATCTTGTTGTCTGTCATCTTGTTGTCTGTGATCTTGTTGTCTGTCATCTTGTTGTCTGTCATCTTGTTGTCTGTCATCTTGTTGTCTGTGATCTTGTGTCTGTGATCTTGTTGTCTGTCATCTTGTTGTCTGTCATCTTGTTGTCTGTCATCTTGTTGTCTATCATCTTGTTGTCTGTCATCTTGTGTCTGTGATCTTGTTGTCTGTGATCTTGTTGTCTGTCATCTTGTTGTCTGTCATCTTTTGTCTGTCATCTTGTTGTCTATCATCTTGTTGTCTGTCATCTTGTTGTCTGTGATCTTGTGTCTGTGATCTTGTTGTCTGTCATCTTGTTGTCTGTCATCTTGTTGTCTGTCATCTTGTTGTCTATCATCTTGTTGTCTGTCATCTTGTGTCTGTGATCTTGTGTCTGTGATCTTGTTGTCTGTGATCTTGTGTCTGTGATCGTGTTGTCTGTGATCTTGTTGTCTGTGATCTTGTTGTCTGTGATCTTGTTGTCTGTGATCTTGTTGTCTGTCATCTTGTTGTCTGTGATCTTGTTGTCTGTGATCTTGTTGTCTGTCATCTTGTTGTCTGTCATCTTGTTGTCTATCATCTTGTTGTCTGTCATCTTGTGTCCGTGATCTTGTGTCTGTGATTTTGTTGTCTGTGATCATGCTGTTTGTGATCTTGTGTCTGTCATCTTGTTGTCTGTCATCTTGTTGTCTGTCATCTTGTTGTCTGTCATCTTGTTGTCTGTCATCTTGTTGTCTATCATCTTGTTGTCTGTCATCTTGTGTCTGTGATCTTGTGTCTGTGATTTTGTTGTCTGTGATCATGCTGTTTGTGATCTTGTGTCTGTCATCTTGTTGTCTGTCATCTTGTTGTCTGTGGTCTTGTTGTCTGTGATCTTGCTGTCTGTGATCATGCTGTCTGTGACAGCGAGAGTGTGCAAGTATAATGTGACCATACTAGGATATGTTTTGTCAGTTTGCTTACCTAATATGAAGTGTGTGTATTGACAAATATACTTTGAAAACACGTGTTATTTTTATTGCTGTTCTTGTCGAACACCCATGAATAATGGGTTTCACCTTTTTTCCTATATTTGAGCGGGGGAGGGTACCTGGCTTTCTTACAGACCCAGAAGCCTCCATCAACTCTAGGCATGTAGTGATATGCTCAGGGTTGCAGAGACTCCAACTCAGGCAAAGTCTATTGGTAACCACTGTGATCTTGTATGTGATCATTTCTATCACGGTAGACGCTCTAAAAACATCATGTATTGATCACACTGGACAACCTGCATGTGATTATAGTCCTAAGAGCCATTTCCACAATAGCTCTAGAACAACCACCGTTGACCACACTGTGTGACCTGTGTCATTTTCGCAGAGAGAGTGCTGAGTGACCACCTGCATGGACAGACATATGGTTTGAACCATCAATTTTCGGCTGTTTTATTGGTCTAAATTAGAATTTATCCAGGGAGTGCTCATATGGTGTGCAGGTCATCCTACACATGTAGGACAATTGCGTCCGAAAAGTGTTGGCCTTTACCAATGTTTAGGCTTGTACAAGAAGACAAACCATGACATTTTTGGCCTTGCTGTTCTAGCCATATTGAGGTTGTTCTGGATTAGGAACAATCTCAGCCGTTTTGAGGCGAATGTCGACACTTGACAATTTACAGTTTTTACTCTGTTTTCCTTTACGGTGGGAAACGATAAGTTTGGTCTGAACACAAATAAACAAGAAAAATGCAACTTTTTGTTTTGCACTCGCCAACATCACCCACCACAGTTCTTCCAGGGAGGGCAGTTTTTTTCAGGTGCAAGAACGCAACGTTACATTCTGTGTTCATCCAACAATGTCCAGCCTGGTTGTTCCAGGGAGGGCAGTTTCATTAAGCATAAGAACGCAACTTTAGGTTTTTTCGTTAAGCCAACCTTACCCATATAATTCATCTGCACTTGGCCTCCCTTACAGGGTGTACTGCAGTCTTGTTTGTGTTGATACATTGATCTCAACAAGTCTTACAGAGAGCAGGCAATTATGCTGCAACCATTGAGACTCTGGAGGAACATGAGAGTTTATGTTTACAGATGACTCATACCATTTACTTACTCATTACATATGTTTTGTATTGATGCAAATTTGCCCATCATTAGATGTCAGCCAAGAGAAACTTTCAGGTGCATTCACTCTGAGATTCTGCAAGTCTATATTGCGAGTAGATCTCATACATTGCGAGTAGACAGTACTTACACTACTACTTATACAAGAGTAACTCTCCTTCGATCTCTACCTGCTGAGCCAGATGAGAGAAGGATAGTCTGTTTCCAGGGCCATCCCATGGAGGTGTGGTATGTCCTTGACAGTGCCAACCCACTGACTCATGCATTGTTGTCACTTTATTTCATTGTGTCTGTTACTCTGACAGCATATATACATTGTTGTGTTTGTGATTGTGTGACAGCATATATACATTGTTGTGTTTGTGATTGTGTGACAGCAAATATACAGTGTTGTATTTGTGTGACAACATATATATATAATGTTGTGATTGTGTAACAGCATATATACAATGTTGTGATTGTGTGACAGCATATATATAGTGTTGAGTTTGTGATTGTGTGACAGCAAATATACAGTGTTGTGTTTGTGATTGTTGTGACAGCATATATAGAGTGTTGTGTTTGTGATTGAGTGACAGCTTATATACAGTATTGAGTTTGTGTGACAGCAAATATACATTGTTGTGTTTGTGATTGTATAACACAATATATACAGTGTTGATTTTGTGATTGTGTGACAGCATATATACAGTGTTGTGTTTGGGATTGTGTGACAGCAAATACACAGTGTTGTGTTTGTGATTGTGTGACAGCTTTAATAGTGTTGAGTTTGTGTGACAGTAAATATACAGTGTTGTGTTTGTGTTTGTGATTGTGTGACAGTAAATATACAGTGTTGTGTTTGTGATTGTGTGACAGTAAATATACAGTGTTGTGTTTGTGATTGTGTGACAGCAAATATACAGTGTTGTGTTTTTTATTGTGCCACAGCATATATATATAGTGTTTATAGTTGTGTGACAGCATATATATAATGTAGTGATTGTGTAACAGCATATATACAGTGTTGTATTTGCGATTGTGTGACAGCATATATACAGTTTTGTGATTGTGTGACAGCATATATACAGAGTTGTGTTTGTGATTGTTTGACAGCAAATATACAGTGATGTGTTTGTGTGACATCAAATATACAGTAATGTGATTGTATGACAGCATATATATAATGTTGTGATTGTGTGACAGCAAAAATACAGTGTTGTGTTTGTGATTGTGTGATTGTGTTACAACAAATATGTAGTGTTGAGTTTGTGATTGTGTGACAGCATATATAGCGAAACACGTACAAACAAAGTACTATAGTTTTACAAAATACAGAAACAGCGACGATAAACAGCAACGTTTCGACCAAAAGGCCTTTATCAAGCAAACGACTCAACAGGAGTGACGAACTATAGAGAACACTTATAAATGGACGATAACGGAAAAATGCAAATGTATCTAATGAATTGGGAATAAAAACGAATAACCAAATGAGTGCAACAAAAAACTAGAAGTGGAAAAGAAGAGAAACAATATACAATCAAGTGAAAATACAAACATTGTGTGACAGCAATTATACTGTATTGTGTTTGTGCGACAGCAAATATACAATGATGTGATTGTATGACAGCATATATATAATGTTGTGATTGTGTGAAAGCAAAAATACAGTGTTGTGTTTGTGATTGTGTGACAGCACATATACAGTGTTGTGTTTGTGATTGTGTAACATCATATATACAGTGTTGTGTTTGTGATTGTGTTACAACAAATATATAGTGTTGAGTTTGTGATTGTGTGACAGCATATATAGCGAAACACGTACAAAGTACTATAGTTTTACAAAATACAGAAACAGCGACGATAAACAGCAACGTTACATAAGCCTTAAGGATATGTTGGTTCACAGTCGCCTCAAGCCTAATATCCAGAGTCATTTTGGCACCATCCAGTGTGCCCGTCGGCGCTGCAACACGTGTGCTTATGTAATACAGACCCGCACTGTGTCTTTTCCAAAAGCCACGTTCGTTATTGAAGACAGTTTTACGTGCGAGTCCCGTAATATTATCTATGCCATTATCTGCAAGCGGTGCAACAAGGCCTATATTGGGGAAACCGGCAGGAGACTCAGTGACCGATTCACCCAACACTTGCGCGATATACGCCAATGCTCTGTGACCCCTGTAGCTACCCATTTCAATGATACTGGCCATTCAGGAGCTTGCGATGTCCAGGTCACAGCCATCCGATCATGTTCCTCTGATGATCGTAGTCGATTTGCTCTGGAGAACCGTTTTATTTCGTTATATGGTACCTTGCGGCCTCTTGGATTCAGCGCATTACATTCCTATGCTTCTTAGTACTTTCTCATCTCATGCCTTGTAATCTATATGTGTATTTGCTTCATATATATAATTTGTATTTTCACTTGATTGTAAATTGTTTCTCTTCTTTTCCACTTCTAGTTTTTGTTGCACTCATTTCGTTATTCGTTTTTATTCTCAGTTCATTAGATACATTTGCATTTTTCCATTATCGTCCATTTGTAAGTGTTCTCCTTAGTTCGTCACTCCTGTTGTGTCGTTTGCTTTATAAAGGCCTTTTGGTCGAAACGTTGCTGTTTATCGTCGCTGTTTCTGTATTTTGTAAAACTAGTACTTTGTTTGTATGTGTTTCGCTATTTACCACGTTTTACTGCAGTCTTCCCCCTATTTCGACAGCATATATACATTGTTGTGTGTGACAGCATATAAACAGTGTTGTGTTTGTGATGTGATTGTGTGAAATCACATATACAGTGTTGTGTTTGTGATTGTATGACAGCTTATAAACAGTTTTGAGTTTGTGATTGTGTGACAGCATATATACAGTGTTGTGTTTGTGATTGTGTGACAGCAAATACACAGTGTTCTGATTGTGTGAAAGCTTTTTATACATTGTTGTGTTTGTGATTGTGTGAAAGCATATATACAGGGGTGTGTTTGTGATTGTGTTACAACAAATATACAGTGTTGTCTTTGTGATTGTGTGACAGCAAATATACAGTGTTTGTGTTCGTGTGACAGCATATATACAGTGTTGTGTTTGTGATTGTGTGACTGCAAATTTACAGTCTTCTTTTTATGTGACAGCGTATATATAGTGTTGTGTTTGTGATTGTATGACAGCATAAATATAATGTTGTGTTTGTGATTGTGTTACAACAAATATACAGTGTTGTCTTTGTGATTGTGTGACAGCAAAAAGACAGTGTTGTGTTTGTGATTGTGTGACAGCAAATATACAGTGTTTGTGATTGTGTGACATCATATATACAGTGTTTTGTTTGTGATTGTGTGACAGCATATAAACAGTGTTGTGTTTGTGATTGTGTGACATCATATATACATTGTTGTGTTTGTGATTGTGTGACAGCATATATACAGTGTTTTTATTGTGTTTGTGCGACACCATATATACAGTGTTGTGATTGTGTGACAGCATATATACAGTGTTGTGATTGTGTGACAGCATATAGACAGTGTTGTGTTTGTGATTGTGTGACATCGTATATATAGTAATGTGTTTGTGATTGTGTGACAGCAAATGCACAGTGTTGTGTTTTGGATTGTATGACAGCAAATATACAGTGTTTGTGATTGTGTTACAACAAATATACAGTGTTGTGTTTGTGATTGTGTGACAGCATATATACATTGTTGTGTGTTTGTGATTGTGTGACAGCATATATACAGTGTTGAACTTGTGATTGTGTGACAGCATATATACATTGTTGTGTTTATGATTGTGTGAAAGCTTATATAGTATTGAGTTTGTGTGACCGCAAATATATAGTGTTGTGTTTGTGTTTGTGTGACATCATATATACAGTGTTGTGTTTGTGGTTGTGTGAGAGCAAAAATACAGTGATGTGTTTATGTGACAGCATATTTACAGTGTTGTGTTTGTGATTCTGTGACAGCAAATATACAGTGTTGTGTTTGTGATTGTGTGACAGATTATATACAGTGTTTAGTTTTAGTTTGTATGATAGCATATATACAGTGTTGTGTTTGTGATTGTGTGACTGCAAATTTACAGTCTTGTTTTTATGTGACAGCGTATATATAGTGTTGTGTTTGTTATTGTATGACAACATATATATAATGATGTGTTTATGATTGTGTGACAGGCAATATACAGTGTTTGTGTTCATGTGACAACATATATACAGTGTTATGTTTGTGATTTTGTGACAGCATATATACAGTGTTGTGATTGTGTGACATCATATATACAGTGTTTTGTTTGTGATTGTGTGACAGCATATATACAGTGTTGTGTTTGTGATTGTGTAAT
Source organism: Arion vulgaris (assembly GCA_020796225.1). Classification (NCBI taxonomy): domain Eukaryota; kingdom Metazoa; phylum Mollusca; class Gastropoda; order Stylommatophora; family Arionidae; genus Arion; species Arion vulgaris. The sequence continues at coordinate 34,768,895 of CM036772.1, forward strand.
AGCATATATACAGTGTTGTGTTTGTGAATGTTTGATAGCATATATACAGTGTTGTGTTTGTGAATGTGTGACAGCATATATACAGTGTTGTGTTTGTGATTGTGTGACACCAAATATATAGTGTATTGTTTGTGATTGTGTGACAGCTTATATAGTGTTGAGTTTGTGTGACAGCATTTATATAGTATTTGTATTTGTGTGACAGCATATATATATTATGTTGTAATTGTGATTGTTTGACAGCATATATACATTTTTGTGTTTGTGTGACATATATAAAGTGTTGAGTTTGTGATTGTGTGAAAGCATATATAAAGTGTTGTGTTTGTGATTGTATGACAGTGTATATACAGTGTTGTGTTTGTGTTGGTGTGACAGCAAATATAGTGTTGTGTTTGTTATTGTGTGACAGCATATATATAGTGTTGTATGACAGAAAAATTCAGTGCTGTATTTGTTATTGTGTGACAGCAAATATAGTGTTGTGTTTCTTATTGTGTAACAGCATTTATACATTTGTGTGTTTGTTATTATGTGACAGCTTATATAGTGTTGAGTTTGTGTGGCAGCATTTATATAATGTTGTGATTGTGATTGTGTGACAACATATATACATTTTTGTTTTCGTGATTGTGTGGCATCATATATACATTTTTGTGATTGTGTGACAGCATTTATATAGTATTTGTATTTGTGTGACAGCATATATATATATAATGTTGTGATTTTGTGACAGCATATATGCATTTTTGTTGTTGTGTGACATCATATATACAGTGTTGTGTTTGTGATTGTGTGACAGCATATATACATTTTTGTGCTTGTGATTGTGTGACATCATATATACAGTGTTGTGTTTGTGATTGTGTCACAGCATATATAATTTTGTGATTGTGTGACATCATATATACAGTGTTGTGTTTGTGATTGTGTGGAAGCATATATACAGTGTTGTGTTTGTGATTGTGTGACATCATATATATAGTGTTGTGTTTGTGTTTCTGTGACAGCCTATATACAGTGTTGTGTTTGTGATTGTGTTACAACAAATATACAGTGTTGTGTTTGTGAATGTGTGATAGCAAATTTACAGTTTTGTTTTTATGTGACAGTGTATATATAGTGTTGTGTATGTGTGGCAGAAAATAAACAGTGTTGTGTTTGTGTGACAGCACATATACAGTGTTGTGTTTGTGATTGTGTGACAGCATTCATATAATTTTGTGTTTGTGATTGTGTAACAGCATATATACAGTATTGTGTGACAGCATATATATAATGTTGTGTTTGTGATTGTGTAACAGCATATATACAGTATTGTGTGACAGCATATATCTAATTTTGTGATTGTGTGACAGCTTATACAGTATTGTGTTTGTGATTGTGTGAAAGCATATATACAGTGTTGTGTTTGTGATTGTGTGACAGCTAATATACAGTGTTGTGTTTGTGATTGTTTGACAGCATATATACAGTGTTTTTATTTCTTTTACAGCATATATACAATGTTGTGATTGTGTGACAGCAAATATACAGTGTTTTGTTTGTGTGACAGCTTATATACAGTGTTTAGTTTGTGATTGTGTGACAGAAAATAAACAGTGTTTAGTTTGTGATTTTGAGATAGCAAATATACAGTATTGTCTTTGTGATTGTGTGACAGCAAATATACAGTGTTCGTGTTCATGTGACAGCATATATACAGTGTTGTATTTGTGATTTTGTTGCAACAAATATACAGTGCTGTGTTTCTGATTGTGTGACAGCATATATACAGTATTGTGTTTTTTATTGTATGACAGCATATATACAGTGTTGTGTTTCTTATTGTGTTACAGCATATATATAATGTTGTGTTTGTGATTGTGTGACAGTTTATATACAGTGTTGTGTTTGTGATTGTGTGACAGTTTATATACAGTATTGTGTTTGTGATTGTGTGAAAGCATATATACAGTACTGTGTTTGTGTGAAAGGAAATATTCAGTGATGTGATTGTATGACAGCATATATATTATGTTGTGTGTGAGGGCATATAAACAGTATTGTGTTTCTGTGATAGCGTATATTCAGTGCTGTGTTTGTGTGACAGCATATATACAGTGTTGTGTTTGTGATTATGTGGAAGCATATACACAGTGTTGTGTTTGTGTGACAGTATATATATATAGTGTTGTGTTTGTGATTGTGTAACAGCATATATACAGTGTTGTGTTTGTGATTGTGTAACAGCATATATACAGTTTTGTGTTTGTGATTGTGTGACAGCATATATACAGTGTTGTGTTTGTGATTGTGTAACAGCATATATTCAGTGTTGTGTTTGTGATTGTGTGACAGCAAATATATAGTGTATTGTTTGTGATTGTGTGACAGCTTATATAGTGTTGAGTTTGTGTGACAGAATTTATATAGTATTTGTATTTGTGTGACAGCATATATATAATGTTGTAATTGTGATTGTTTGACAGCATATATACATTTTTGTGTTTGTGATTGTGTGACATCATATATACAGTGTTGTGTTTGTGATTGTGTGAAAGCATATATACAGTGTTGTGTTTGTGATTGTGTGACAGTGTATATACAGTGTTGTGTTTGTGTTGGTCTGACAGCATATATATAGTGTTGTATGACAGCATATATACAGTGTTGTGTTTGTTATTGTGTGACAGTAAATATACAGTGTTGTGTTTGTGATTGTGTTACAGATTATATACAGAGTTTAGTTTTAGTTTGTGTGTCATCATATATACAGTGTTATGTTTGTGATTATGTGACAGCTTATATAGTGTTGAGTTTGTGTGGCAACATTTATATAATGTTGTTATTGTGATTGTGTGTCAGCATATATACATTTGTGTTTTTATGATTGTGTGACATCATATATACAGTGTTGTGATTATGTAGCAGCAAATATACAGTGTTGTGTTTGTGTGACATCATATATACAGTGTTGTGTTTGTGGTTGTGTGAGAGCAAAAATACAGTGATGTGTTTATGTGACAGCATATTTACAGTGTTGTGTTTGTGATTCTGTGACAGCATATATATAATGTTGTGTTTGTGATTGTGTGACAGCAAATATACAGTGTTGTGTTTGTGTGACAGTATATATACAGTGCTGTGTTTGTGTGACAGGAAATATTCAATGATGTGATTGTATGACAGCATATATATTATGTTGTGATTGTGTAATAGCAAAAATTCAGTGTTTGTGATTGTGTGACAGCATATATATAATGTTGTGTTTGTGATTGTGTAACAGCATATATACAGTATTGTGTGACAGCATATATATAATTTTGTGATTGTGTGACAGCTTATACAGTATTGTGTTTGTGATTGTGTGAAAGCATATATACAGTGTTGTGTTTGTGATTGTGTGACAGCTAATATACAGTGTTGTGTTTGTGATTGTTTGACAGCATATATACAGTGTTTTATTTCTTTACAGCATATATACAATGTTGTGATTGTGTGACAGCAAATATACAGTGTTTTGTTTGTGTGACAGCTTATATACAGTGTTTAGTTTGGATTGTGTACAGAAAATAAACAGTGTTTAGTTTGTGATTTTGAGATAGCAAATATACAGTGTTGAGTTTATGATTGTGTGAAAGCAAATATACAGTGTTGTGTTTGTGATTGTGTGACAGCTTATATTCAGTGTTGTATTTGTGATTGTGTGACAGCTTATATAGTGTTGGGTTTGTGTGACAGAATATATACAGTGTTGTGTTTATGATTGTATGACAGCATATATATATAGTGTTTGTATTTGTTTGACAGCATATATACAGTGTTGGGTTTGGGATTGTGTTACAGCTTATATACAGTAATGTGATTGTGTGACAGCAAAAATACAGTGTTGTGTTTGTGATTGTGTGACAGCGTATATACAGTGTTGAGTTTGTGATCATGTTACAGCTTATATACAGTGTTGTGTTTGTGATTGTGTGACAGCATATATACAGTTTTGTGTTTGTGATTGTGTTATAACAAATATACAGTATTGTCTTTGTGATTGTGTGACAGCAAATATACAGTGTTTGTGTTCATGTGACAGCATATATACAGTGTTGTATTTGTGATTTTGTTGCAACAAATATACAGTGCTGTGTTTCTGATTGTGTGACAGCATATATACAGTATTGTGTTTTTTATTGTATGACAGCATATATACAGTGTTGTGTTTCTTATTGTGTTACAGCATATATATAATGTTGTGTTTGTGATTGTGTGACAGTTTATATACAGTGTTGTGTTTGTGATTGTGTGACAGTTTATATACAGTATTGTGTTTGTGATTGTGTGAAAGCATATATACAGTACTGTGTTTGTGTGAAAGGAAATATTCAGTGATGTGATTATATGACAGCATATATATTATGTTGTATGTGAGGGCATATAAACAGTATTGTGTTTCTGTGATAGCGTATATTCAGTGCTGTGTTTGTGTGACAGCATATATACAGTGTTGTGTTTGTGATTATGTGGAAGCATATACACAGTGTTGTGTTTGTAGGACAGTATATATATATAGTGTTGTGTTTGTGATTGTGTAACAGCATATATACAGTGTTGTGTTTGTGATTGTGTAACAGCATATATACAGTTTTGTGTTTGTGATTGTGTGACAGCATATATACAGTGTTGTGTTTGTGATTGTGTGACAGCAAATATATAGTGTATTTGTTTGTGATTGTGTGACAGCATATATACAGTGTTGTGTTTGTGATTGTGTAACAGCATATATTCAGTGTTGTGTTTGTGATTGTGTGACAGCAAATATATAGTGTATTGTTTGTGATTGTGTGACAGCTTATATAGTGTTGAGTTTGTGTGACATAATTTATATAGTATTTGTATTTGTGTGACAGCATATATATAATGTTGTAATTGTGATTGTTTGACAGCATATATACATTTTTGTGTTTGTGATTGTGTGACATCATATATACAGTGTTGTGTTTGTGATTGTGTGAAAGCATATATACAGTGTTGTGTTTGTGATTGTGTGACAGTGTATATACAGTGTTGTGTTTGTGTTGGTCTGACAGCATATATATAGTGTTGTATGACAGCATATATACAGTGTTGTGTTTGTTATTGTGTGACAGTAAATATACAGTGTTGTGTTTGTGATTGTGTTACAGATTATATACAGAGTTTAGTTTTAGTTTGTGTGTCATCATATATACAGTGTTATGTTTGTGATTATGTGACAGCTTATATAGTGTTGAGTTTGTGTGGCAACATTTATATAATGTTGTTATTGTGATTGTGTGTCAGCATATATACATTTGTGTTTTTATGATTGTGTGACATCATATATACAGTGTTGTGATTATGTAGCAGCAAATATACAGTGTTGTGTTTGTGTGACATCATATATACAGTGTTGTGTTTGTGGTTGTGTGAGAGCAAAAATACAGTGATGTGTTTATGTGACAGCATATTTACAGTGTTGTGTTTGTGATTCTGTGACAGCATATATATAATGTTGTGTTTGTGATTGTGTGACAGCAAATATACAGTGTTGTGTTTGTGTGACAGTATATATACAGTGCTGTGTTTGTGTGACAGGAAATATTCAATGATGTGATTGTATGACAGCATATATATTATGTTGTGATTGTGTAATAGCAAAAATTCAGTGTTTGTGATTGTGTGACAGCAAATATAGTGTTGTCTTTGTGATTGTGTGACAGCATATATATAGTGTTATGTTTGTGATTTTGTGACAGCATATATAGTGTTGTGTTTGTTATTGTGTAACAGCATATATACAGTGTTGTGTTTGTGTTACACCATATATACACTGTTGTGTGTGACAGCATATAAACAGTATTGTGTTTCTGTGATAGCGTATATTCAGTGCTGTGTTTGTGTGACAGCATATATACAGTGTTGTGTTTGTGATTGTGTAACAGCATATATACAGTGTTGTGTTTGTGATTGTGTGACAGCATATATGCAGTGTTGTGTTTGTGATTGTGTAACAGAATATATACAGAGTTATGTTTGTGATTGTGTGACAGCTTATATAGTGTTGAGTTTGTGTGACAGCATTTACGAGGCGTGTTCAAATGAAAACGGGACTTGTGGATTTATTTAAAAGTATCATACGCAAATTAACAGTTTCAACGGAATTAAACAAAGCAACCACTTGTGAATTAGAATGCACCTGGGTTCATCAGAAAAAATCTCCGTATGCATTTAGGCAAGCATCCCACTGTTTAGGTAGACGTCGAATGCTGTGCGAGAAAAAGGTGCGTGGCTGCTCACTGAACCATGTGGTCACCGTTGTCTTCACGTCTGCGTCGCTGTTGAATCGCTGTCCCTTCAGTGCTTTCTTCAACGGTCCGAACAAATGGAAATCACACTGGGACAAATCAGGACTATAGACTGGGTGATGAAGAACTTCCCAATTCTTCTTTGCCAATGTTTCCTGCACAATTTTTTGCGACGTGCGGACGAGCGTTGTCAGCAGATCTTGCACGGCCAGGTCAGGCGAATATTGTTGCAACAGAAGAAGCCATAGCCTTGCTTGATAAAGCAGTACTGACTGATCGTCGTTGGAGCATTCGTTCGCTTGCAGAAGAATTCCATATGTCAATTGGGACAGCCCAAATGGTTGTTCGGAAGAAATTGAACTATCGAAAGGTGTGTTCACAGTGGGTCCCACGGATGTTGACTGACCACCATAAGGAAGAACGGATGAGGTGGAGTTTGAACCACTTGATGCGTTACAGGACAGAGGGTGATGCATTTCTGTTGAGCATTGTGGCAGGTGATGAATCGTGGTGCCACCACTATGAACCGAGCAGCAAAATTGACATCATGCAATGGAAACATCCAGGTTCACCAAAACCCAAAAATTCAAGACACAGGTTTCTGCTGGGAAGGTTATGGTGAACGAATTTTTGACCATGAAGGGCTTTTGTTGGCCGATTTTAAGGAACCTGGTGTCAACATCAATGCCACCCATTATAAAGACACTTTAGACAAGCTGCATAAGGCCATCAAGGCTAAGCGACCAGGCAAGCTTTCTCAAGGTGTGATTCTTCTCCACGACAACGCTCGTCCGCACGTCGCAAAATTGTGCAGGAAACATTGGCAAAGAAGAATTGGCAAGTTCTTCATCACCCAGCCTATAGTCCTAATTTATCCCCGTGTGATTTCCATTTGTTCGGACCGTTGAAGAAAGCACTAAGGGACAGCGATTCAACAGCGACGCAGACGTGAAGACAGCGGACACCACATGGTTCAGTGAGCAACCACGCACCTTTTTCTCTGACGGCATTCGACGTCTACCTAAACAGTGGGATGCTTTCCTAAATGCATACGGAGATTTTTTCTGATGAACCCAGGTGCAATCTTATTCACAAGTGGTTGCTTTGTTTAATTCCGTTGAAACTGTTAATTTGCGAATGATACTTTTAAATAAATCCACAAGTCCCGTTTTCATTTGAACACGCCTCGTATATAGTATTTGTATTTGTGTGACAGCATATATATATAATGTTGTAATTGTGATTGTTTGACACATATATACACTTTTGTTATTGTGTGACAGCATATATACAGTGTTGTGTTTGTGATTGTATAACAGCATATAAATACAGTGTTGTGTTTGTGATTGTTTATATGCATTCTCGTTACAATGGTGTGAAAATGTATTTTTGTTGTTGATATAAGTGTTTTTATCATTAGGGAGTTGTGTATCCAGCAGCCCAAGCTTTGTGGAGCAAGTGGGCTCCACCCAATGAAAGAAGCAGACTGATAGGGTTCTCGTACGCTGGTGAGTTTCTTAAGGGTATTTGTGATATTAACTGACACTCATAAGGAATAGCTAAAACAAGGCATATATAAGGATGGTCCAAAAGGTTAGTTAGCAAAGGCAAGAAAAACAAAAATTTGTTGTCACAGTAAAACAATTCCCAATTGATCGTCTGAAAAAACCCCAAAAAACAAAAAAGGCCAATAAAAAAGGAAGACCCAACATGTCCAAACAAAGAACTGTGACATTGATAAGACATAAGAAAAATCTTATTAAAAATTTTATAGGCTATAGGAAAATGGAAGAAAATATCAACATAACAAAAGGGGGTTTGGGGGAAAAACAGAGATACCGTGACCTATATTAACATAGAACAATCTTGAAAAAATCTAAAAGTATAATGTAGTCTATTAGCCTTTAACTAAAAGGCTTTGTTATTGAACATCAGGTTGGGAAAATTTGGGAAAAGGGGTTATTCATTTATAAATCATAGAGAACTTTATATGATCAAATGGCTGAGAAACGGATGACTCAGACTAGTTTGACATAAGGCGGGAGTCGACAAGGCGGCATTCTGTCGCCTTTTTTTTCTTATCAAAAACATCATGAGAATGTTGAAGATGGCGGAAAGACAATCGATCCCAAAATAAAAAATCCTGAACTACGATACCAAACATACAGTGTTTTAAAACATCAAAAAAAGGTTTGATAAATTATTAAGAAAGTGAAAGAAAAAAGCGAAAACAAAATCTATATCTCAATGTGGCAAAACAAAAAAAATGCAACAGATAAAACAACGTGAAAAAAGATTTTTTTTATAAAGGAAAAAAGTAGAAAATATGAAATTTTGAATATATTGGTTCACTCTAAAAACAGAGGGAAATGGGATGAAGAAAAAAGAAGAACAAACATGGTTTTACAAAAAATTAAAAACTAAAAACATATGGAATGGAACTATAAAAAAGATTAATATAGGCATCATTTCCCCAGTGGAAACTTGGGCGTGAAATGAATTTTAAAAAGCAGTGGAAAAACATTTTGTTTTTTGAATATAAGTGTTACAAAAAGGGCCCTCCGTATATCTTGGACAGAAAAAGAACAAATGATCTACCCAAAAAAACCCAAAATCAAAAAAAACTGGCTGTTAAAATCGAAAAAAAATTAGAATTTTGGACTTTAAAAAGCTAAAGGGCTGGAAAGACCTCAAAGATTTCCCGGCAAGAGAAGAGGAGGAAACCCGGAAGATCATTCAGGATAACTGATGGTCTGAACATGGCTGCGGGGCAGGACATCGGTCTTGAGAGGGGAAGTTCGGGGGAATTTTTGGGATAAAAAAGTTCTGCCCCGGACAAGCTATTTGATAAAACATCCACTAAATATAAAATGGGATGAAGAAAAAAAAAAAAACAGGCCCCCAAAAAAAGCAACTGAAACAAGGAATGGAACGTAAAGCCAAAAATTAAAAACTAAAACAATTTTTCGGCAAATGGGTGGACATGGACAAAAAAACCATAAAAATTTATTGTTTTTAATATAATTTACTTAAAATTCCCCCGTATATCGGAAAAAGAAAAAATAGTTTTCCCAAAAAGAACTCAATATAAAATCGGCTGATGCTACAAAAAAGAATGAAAAAATGGTATTTTTGGGCAGATAAAAGGGAAAAGGTTGGAATGCCATCTGAACGAAGGCTTCCACAAGAAAAAAAGAAGGGGAAAATGGTTCGGGGGTTAACTATATTTTAGCATGGGGGCTGCAGAAAGGGGGATATTTGTCTTATGAAAAGAAAATTTTGAATGTGAAAGAAGTTATTAAGGACTAGCTATGAATAGTCTACAGATAACAATGTAGCTGAAAGTAAAGTTTAAGTCTTTTTTGAATTTTATAAACCTTTATTTAATAATTTTTCATATCTTTTTATAACATTTTGCTAAAAGAATGGTTTTTAGGGCCGTCGGTATATTTTCTCACTATGATGAAGTCTTTAAATCCCCTTTGAATTTTTTCTTTAAAAAATCTTAAATTTTGATTTTGTTTCGCTGATTTTTACCCCCGGAACCGCCCGTTGTTCCCCCTTTTTATCATAACCGGCAGCCTGGGTCTCCTTAACATTCAAACGCGGAATAAAACAATTCTGCATCCTATCGGAAAAAAAATGTAATTTCTAACGAATATTCTCCAAATTTAGAAAATAATAAATATAATACAGAACGAAGACTTGGTAATCATAAACAGTGACGATAAACGAACGTTTCGACCCCAAGGCCTTTATCAAACAAACGAACAAACAGGGGGGGCAAATTAAAATGAAACACAAATGGACGACCAAATACCAACGTATCTAAGGAAAATCTGGAATAAAACGAATAACGAAATAAATGTAACACAAAAACACACATAAAAACTAGAAATAGAAAAGAAACAATGAAACATCTAGTAAATATATAACTTGAATACATGCAACATATACCCTATAGATTATAAAGCATGGGAAGAGAAAGTACTAGAAGCATAAGAATGTAATACATGCAACATATACCCATAGAGATTACAAAGCATAGGAAGAGAAAGTACTAAGAAGCATAAGAATGTAATACGTTGAGCCCGCGTGTCGCAAGGTACCATACAAAGAAATCAACCGATTCTCCAGAGCAAATCGACTACGATCATCAGAGGAACATGATCGGATGGCTGTGACCTGGACATCCAAGCTCCTGAATGGCCAGTATCATTGAAAGGGAGTAGCTACAGGGGTCACAGAGCATTGCGTATATCGCGCAAGTGTTGGGCGAATCGGTCACTGAGCTCTGCCGGTTTCCCAATATAGGCCTTGTTGCACCGCTTGCAGATAATGGCATAGATAATATTACGGGACTCGCAAGTGAAACTGTCTTCAACAACGAACGTGGCTTTGGAAAAGACACCGTGCGGGTCTGTATTACATAAGCGCAAGTGTTGCAGCGCCGACGGCCACACTGGATGGTGCCAATGACTCTGGATGTTAGGCTTGAGGCGACTGTGAACCAACATATCCTAAGGCTTCTGTCCCGTCTGTACGCCACCAAAGGATAGTGTTGGAAGATTGAACGTGTATCAGGATCAGACTGAAGAATGGAGAGATGACGAAATAAGACTTTCTTCACAAGGGAATCATGAGGGTGGAAAGTTAAGACAAGTTTCACCCTGTCAGAATTGGAAGTTCTATGCTGGTTAGAGAGAGCCTCCTGGCGAGAAATTTGCTGAACGCGCCGAATAGCAGAAGCAAGCACCTTATCCGGGTATAAGCGCTTACGAAAGAAATCCAGCATCTCGTGAGCTCTATCGAGAAAATCGTCGTCCTCGCTACAGAGGCGACAGAAGGCTAAGAGTGAGAGAATGGTAAAGAATCAGACAAGCCTGGGAATGGGAAGAGTATAAAGAAAACTATGTGCATCAGTAGGCTTGTAGTATACTGATGTAGTGATGTGATATGCTGATAGTGATAGTGATGTCAAGAAAGTTGACACAAGAGGTAGAGATGTGAGATGTAAACCGAATAGCCGGATTGAAGACATTAATGAAATTAATGAAGCGTGACAAATCGGCTTCAGGCATATCGGTAATGCCAATACAATCATCAATGTATCTATGATACACAGAAGGAAGAGGGCCATCATAGGAATTCCATACTAGGTGCTCAAGATGACCCATGAATAGACAGGCATAACTGGGTCCCATTTTAGTACCATGGCGACACTGATCTGCTCAAAGAACTGGTCATTGAACTGAAAGGAGTTGAGAGTTAGAACTAGTTCTGCAAGCACGAAGGAGAGCCGAGGTGGAGAAAAGTTTTACTCTGTCAGAGTTAGTGGTCTCATGCTGGCTGGTGAGGAGCCTGCTGGCGAGTGATTTTCGAACTCGATGCATAGCCAGACAAGCACTCTCTCTGGGTATAGGCTCCTGCGAAAGAAATCAAGCATCTCGCAAGCTCTCTCAAGAAAAATCATCGTATCGCTAAAGGCGACGAAGGCGAAGTGCTGCGAGAATGGCAATGAGTCACGACAAGCCGGGGATGAGAAGAAGTATAAAGGAGAAAACTATGTGCATCAGTAGGCTTGTAATATACTGATGTAGTGATAGTGGATAGGCGTATGGAGATAGTAAGTAATGTCAAGAAAGTTGACACAAGTAGTGGAGATGTGAGAAGTAAAACGAATAGAAGGGTTGAAAATATTAATAAGTAATGAGTGTGATAAATCGCTTCAGGCATATCAGTAATGCCAAACAGTCATCAATGTATCTGTGATAGACAGACGGAAGGGGGCCATCAATGTAGTCCATACTAGGTGTTCAAGATAACCCATGAAAAGACAAGCATAACTAGGTACCATTTTAGTACCCATGGCAACCCTACTGATCTGCTCAAAGATTGGTCATAAACTGAAAGGAGTTAAGAGTGAGAACTCGTTCCTGCAAGACGAAGGAGAGAGAAGTTGACACAAGTGGATTAGTTCTCCTATCCAGAAGAACTGGAGCTTTAAGGCCATCAGGATGAGGTAGCGATCCTTAGACGACCTACCCTCTCGGGCTGTTGAACGTCATCTGCCCAGATTGCCGGTCATTTTGTGGACTACTTGGTTTTCATTCATTCAGTTTGTGTACGGTTTGCTCCACTAGCTTTGATTGTCCCCAATCTAATTCTAAGGCAGAGTAGTACGCTGCGAGAGGAACGCACTGGATTCAAGCCTCTGCTGTGCTTTCCAGTTTTCACACCTTTGTTGGTCCGCTCACACAACGCCTGCCACGTTCCTCACCATCAGCGCCATGCCGTCTTCCCACCGGTGGCCCACCCGTGCATCGTCGGCATGCGTGCTGTCTGTTCTGGTGCTTGCCCCAACATTTCCATCAGTTCTCACCGTGCTCACATTTACCAGCCTCTTAGACTGTCCGGACACTGGGCTCAACTCGGGCCCCCACCTCATCGCTCCGAGTTTCACCCTATGTGGACCCACATCACGCTCATCTCGGGCATAAGTTTTGCTCCACGCGGGCCCAGGTCTCTTCTCTGGATGCACCTCTCATCCCTTTATGGTTATCCGTTCAGCTTTTCCTATCGGCTGGAAGAGACGTGCAATAATAGTCACTCTGGTATTCCCTCTGTCTGTGTTGCAGGCGGATCTCATCAATGTGACTACGTCTGCATCCCTGCCCACGCCAGAGTAGCTCTCCCTCGATCCCTACCCACTTGCCAGACAAGAACCAATTTCTGCTTACCAGGGTCACCAACTTGAGGTGGGGTAGGATCTTGATTAGTGCCAGCTCACTAATCCTATCGCGGCGTTGTCCCAATGCACATTTGACCCCAGGCACATATGGGTCATCTGTACCACAGTATACAAGAACCAGAGTAAAGAACTATTTTATTGTAGTGATACCCCCCCTACCACATATGTTAACACACGCACATTGTACCGAGGAAGTAGCGATTTGAAGAGAACGTCTCAAAGTAGCTCCATATTACCAATCCCAAGCCTGGACGGGAAGGGGGATGCGATTATGACATGGCAGCTAACTTTAACTGTAATGTAAATTATTTTTTTAAACCATAATAAAACTAAATCTACATTTCTTGTTTATTTCATGACACCATTGCAAGTATCAACATTGGCCCCCATGTATGAGCTCGGATGATACGCCTTTCAATTAGACTTGACATCAAATGTCATATTGGTGCGTTTATTGTAAAAACTAAAATTCTGTATCAGACTCGCCAAATATACCGCCAACATCAAAGGAAACCGTTATATTACAAATCCGGGTTTTCCCTATGAAATTTTCTTCCATCAGACATTTGCGTCGGTATAATTATAAGATTGGGTACAAAGTTTCGCTTCTGTAGAATCAATGGTTTTGCTACAATTCGCACTTTGGACTGTAGGCATGAGTTGTTGAACGGACTATGAGACATCCATCGCAACCTTTAATGTATCCACTTGGAGGCATAATAGAGATGAAGTAACGAATACTTTTCTTGGGTGCTTATGGCGAAACACGTAATAACAAAGTATTCACAAAATAGATGAGACTGCAGTAAAACTATTTGATTGGCAAAACACGTAATAACAAAGTTACGTAGTTTTACAAAATACAAACACAATGATAATACACAGCAACGTTTCGACTAAAAAGGTTTTTATCAAGCAAACGATACAACAAAAGTGACGAATGTCGCACCTGTGAACACTAGATATAGACTTTGACAAAGATAATACGACGGTTAAAAAATCAATTTATAATTATTTACACTATTCATGTAGCAGTTCAAATGTTGTATCAATCCTAACATATGCCGGCAGGAGTTTGAAATGACTAAAGGTATAGAAAGCAAGTTTTCTTTCTTCTCGAATCCTGTTTGCCTACAGCGTCAGGTCAGGAAGAGATTTCTAAAACGAGGCCTAAATATGCGCTTTGTAAAAAGTCTCTTTCGTCGCCTCTGTTATCTCTGAGGTCCATCTTTGCGTCGCCGCCTTTTGCTTTGTACCCATTGTATCAGGGGCAGCATTGCTCTTTGCGGTTTGTCTGATGGTAATCTGCTTACGTGGCCGAACCATTTAATTTGTTGTTTCTTGATGAAGTCTAGTACTGATGTTGTACCCACATTTTTCCTGATGTCTTCATTTCTCAACCGGTCTCTTCTTGTTACACCCATCATTCTGCGTAAACACTTCATCTCTGTTGTGACTAGTTTTCTTCTTAGTTATTCGCAGCCGACTGTGAATAACTCCGAACGTTATACACACTCGAGTGTGAATAACGCCTCCTTAAAATAGCTGCGCTATGACTCATAGGGTAACCTATCGTAAACCAGTAGACCTTGACATTGGATAACAGTAACGAAGGTAAAGAAGGTATTATGTACACCAAGGTCAACAGCAGAAAATTGGCTGTTATTGTATGTAGATTTGTGGGATTTTTATCCTGCATTTTGTCAACTTTCAGGTGGAATATATTGTGGTCAAGTGTTATACCTCTCATCGTCAGCTCAAGTTAGCTTATTGTTCCGTTGCACGTGTCAATGTTTACTTTGCAATTTAACTATTACAATATTCACCGTATTACACTACAGTTGTCAGTTACAGTTGAGTTGCTGAGTTGAGTACATAATAAATATAGTTATATAGTACTAACACTTTCTGAATTTCTCATTCAATGAGTCGTTAGAGGGATTGACAGCTGTATGCGACGAGTTACCACTAAGATAAGGTGAGTACAATCACTTGCAGGATGAGATCGTGCTTAGTTTATCATTTTTTGTAACATTAGAGTTCAAATTTAAAAAATGGACAGGTTACAGTCTGGCAGTGTGCAACACCAAGGCGAAAGACAGAGGATGCGGGAGATTCATTGCAGCAACCCTTTCGATGTGGAGACGGCACCTGATGATGATGATGAGTTCAAATATCAGGAAGATACACGAACTCTAACTCTAAGGTGTTAGTGTTTCAATATAAAGGGAACAAATATATATGATCTGACATACTGAAAACCTGAGGTCTATCTATTGCCTATTCCCAGGTGGAAGATGTAGTTGGCTGTCCACTCTTGCCATTAAGTGTAGGGATGGTAGCTTTAATTTGCGTTCTAGGGCTAGATGAGTTGCCATTGTTGTGTTTAATGTATCCGTGTTTATGTAGTGTGGTCTTGATATTGTCTGTCCTTTTTTTTCTTGGTCTACCCTTAGCTCTAGTACCTGATCTCTTTTATTGTATGCTGTTATTGGTAGTTGGTTGTATTTCATTCTCATTAAATGTCCACCCACTGCATTTGTTGTCTTTCGAACCTGAGGTTATGACGAGAATTGCTGATCCTATGTATTTTAGTATTTTCAGAAAATTTTTTCAAACTGTTCTATAATATAAATATCTCTCTCTGATCATTCTTCAGGGGCCAATTTTACCATTCTTTTGTGATATATAATTGGTCCTTTGACGAAACGCTTATCTCACGTTGAACGATTATGCGCCATGGTGACTAGGCCCGCCCACCGGTTTCAGCCAGCGCTTGATTACTAGGGTAGCTTACCTAGGTATTATATCTAAATAAATGCATTCAATATTTTTATAGGTTGTAACCCCAAAAATGTTTTTTTTCTTTCTTAAATTATATTCAGTGTTATGCACCAACAAACGAGGCTGACGAATGAAAGAAGACACATTTTATGAGCAACTACAAGATCAAATTAACAAGACCCAAAAACATGACCTGTTGTAGTAATGGGGACTTTAATGCCAAGGTTGGAAGTGATAATGTAGGGGTGGAGAGAGCTATAGGAAAACAAGGAATAACACAATGAATGAGAATGGAGAAAGACTGGCGGAGTTATGTATGCTGTCAAACTTAGTAATTGGAAGTACCATCTTTGCACATAAGGAAATTCATAAACTTACTTGCACTCACCAGATGGACTCACCAGATGGAGTGACCAGGAATCAGATTGACCATATGTGCATAAATACACAATTTAGAACATCATTGCTGGATGTCCGTGCATACAGAGGGCAGATGTAGGAAGTGATCATAATTTATGCATAGGTAAATTGAAACTGAAATTAAAAATTCACCATACTAAAAAAAAACAACTCTGAATAGACAGTCAAATGCTACAAAATAATGAGGTAAAAGAGGAATATCAGCTCGAACTTAAGAATAGGTTCGAGTTACTCAATGGTGAAAAAAATGAACAGAACATTGAAGACAAATGGACTAAGATAAGGACACACTATTGGGGCAGAAAATAGTAGCGCAGGATTAAAGGCGAAGACAAAACCCTGGATAAGCGATGACACCTGGAAATGTATTCAAGAAAGAAAGAAAGTCAAAACTAGCTATATTTAATACTAAGAATGCAACAGATGAAATAACTCTGCCAATGCTGGTTCCAAGCCGGATGAAAAGGAGGAGGACTTGCGTGAGGCCAGCCACCTCATCACAAGAATTGAAGTAGCTACAGAAACTTGTAGAAAGGACGCCATACGGGTAAACCGACCACCAGGTGGTGTGCGGTGCATCTAGTGCATCAATGACGGCTGCTGATGAAATGCCGCTTTGCGGAAGTCAGCAACCCGACTCGTACATTACTTGGCTCAAAACACACACTAAAATTGGATTTTGGAATGTGAGGATAGGCCACGGCTACAAAATCAGCCCCAAATTGCAGAAAAATGAAGAGATGCGAGCTGGACATACTGGGGTTAAGTGAGGTGAGATGACCTGGAACAGATAGAAGAGTAGTTAGTGGATTAACTTTCATATATTCAGGAGAGAAGATGGTAAGCATTTTGAAGGAGTGGGTATAATGATGACACCTAGTGTAGCAAAGAGCATGTTAGAATGGGAACCCATCTCGAGTCGGATAATTAGAGTCCGCTTCAGTACCAGGCATGTCAATATGACAATACTGCAGTGTTATGCACCAACAAACGAGGCTGACGATGATAAGAAAGACACATTTATGAGCAACTACAAGATCAAATTAACAAGACCCAAAAAACATGACCTGTTAGTAGTAATGGGGACTTTATGCCAAGGTTGAGTGATAATGTGGGGGTAGAGAGAGCTATAGGAAAACAAGGAATAAACACAATGAATGAGAATGGAAAGACTGGAGTTATGTATGCTGTCAAACTTATAATTGGGTACCATTTTTTGCACATAAGGAAATTCATAAACTTACTTGGCACTCACCAGATGGGTGACCAGGAATCAGATTGACCATATGTGCATAAATACACAATTAGAACATCATTGCTGGATGTCCGTGCATACAGAGGGGCAATGAGGAAGTGACCCATAATTTATGCATAGGTAAATTGAACTAAAATTTAAAAAATTCACCATACAAAAAGAACAACTAGAATAGAGAAGTCAAATGCTACAAAATAATGAGGAAAAAGGGAGGAATATCAGCTGGGAACTTAAGAATAGGTTCGAGTTACTCAATGGTGAAAATAACAGAACATTGAACAAATGGACTAAGATAAAGGACACACTATTGGGGCAGAAAATAGTAGCGCGGGATTAAAGGCGAAGACATAAAACCCTGGATAGCGATGACACCTGAAATGTATTCAAGAAAGAAGAAAAGTCAAAACTAGCTTATTTAATACTAAGAATGCAACAGATGAAATAACTCTGCCAATGCTGGTTCCAAGCCCGGATGAAAAAGGAGGAGGACTTGTGCGTGAGGCCAGCCACCTCATCACAAGAAATTGAAGTAGCTACAGAAACTTGTAGAAAGGACGCCATGCGGGTAAACCGACCAGCCAGGTGGTGTGCGGTGCATCTAGTGCATCAATGACGGCTGCTGATGAAATGCCGCTATGAAGTCACAACCCGACTGACATTGCTTGCTCAAAACACACACTAAAATTGGATTTTGGAATGTGAGAGCGATGGCCACGGCTACAAAATCAGCCCAAATTGCAGAAGAAATGAAGAGATGCGAGCTGGACATACTGGGATTAAGTGAGGTGAGATGGCCTGGAACAGATAGAAGAGTAAGTTAGTGGATTAACTTTCCTATATTCAGGAGAGAAGATGGTAAGCATTTTGAAGGAGTGGGTATAATGATGACACCTAGTGTAGCAAAGAGCATGTTAGAATGGGAACCCATCTCGAGTCGGATAATTAGAGTCCGCTTCAGTACCAGGCATGTCAATATGACAATACTGCAGTGTTATGCACCAACAAACGAGGCTGACAGATGATAAAAAGACACATTTATGAGCAACTACAAGATCAAATTAACAAGACCCAAAAACATGACCTATTAGTAGTAATGGGGAACTTTAATGCCAAGGTTGGAAGTGATAATGTAGGGTAGAGAGAGCTATAGGAAAACAAGGAATAAACACAATGAATGAGAATGGAGAAAGACTGGCGAGTTATGTATGCTGTCAAACTTAGTAATTGGAGGTACCATCTTTGCACATAAGGAAATTCATAAACTTACTTGCACTCACCAGATGGAGTGACCAGGAATCAGATTGACATATTTGCATAATACACAATTTAGAACATCATTGCTGGATGTCCGTGCATACAGAGGGGCAGATGTAGAAGTGATCATAATTTATGCATAGGTAAATTGAAACTGAAGTAAAAATTCACCATACTAAAAAAGAACAACTCGAATAGACAGTCAAATGCTACAAAATAATGAGGTAAAAGAGGAATATCAGCTCGAACTTAAGAATAGGTTAGAGTTACTCAATGGTGAAAATGAACAGAACATTGAAGACAAATGGACTAAGATAAAGAACACACTATTGGGGCAGAAAATAGTAGCAGCAGGGTTAAAGAGAAGACATAAACCCTGGATAAGCTATGACTTCCTGAAATGTATTCAAGAAAGAAGAAAGATGAAACTAGCGATATTAAATACTAAGGATGCAACAGATGAAATCCAAGCTAAAGAGGAATATAGACTAAAAGACAAGGAAGTGAAAAGAGGGGCTAGAAGAGATAAAAGAGCATATGTCAATCGACTGGCGAAGAAGAGGGAAAAGGCAGCTACGACTGAAACAGTAAAATGCTATACAACACACTAAAACAACTTACTGGAACTTTTGTTTCAAAGGTGGCCCAATCAAGAGTAAAGATGGTAAAGTTCTAACATCAGATACGAGCAGAAGTAAAGATGGGCAGAACATTTTGAAGAAATATTAAATAGACCTGATCCACCAGTACTAAGGTTTGACAAAGAGGCAGAAACAGCTCCTACCATGTACGAAGAAATGATAAGTGTAGCTGAAGTCAAGGAGGCAATCGATTCTTTGATAAAACAATAAGGCAGCGGGTGATGACAACATTACTGCAGAAATGCTCAAGCGTTGATGATACAACTTTAGCCAGGTGCAAGAACTATTATAAAGTATGGGAAGAGGAAACTGTCCCAGATCAATGGAAGAAGGGAATAATTGTTAAGATCCCCAAAAAGGTGATCTCAAAGATTGTAACAACTGGAGAGGATCACCCTATTATCAGTAATGACCAAGACTTTCTGCAAAATCATTCTTAATAGAATCAAAGGAGCAGTGGAACAACCCAGAGAGAAGAACAATATGACTTTAGACCTGGGAGAAGCTGCTTAGACCAAATAATGGGGTCAAAGGCTCATGGGGGCAACATGTGTCAGGGTTAGCGAGTGACACGCTAGCAAGAGCCTGCCCCCAACCTCCCGTGGTGACCTGGAAACAGACTAGGTTCGGTCTGGCTAAGGGCAGGGATTGGAGAACTACAGGTAGTGGTAGTAGTACATGCCGAAATGCAATGCAGGGCGAAATCTCTGAATAACGCCGTATCTCCTGATCGATGTCCTAAAATTGCCCAGTTAAAAAATGCAAACAGCAGCGATTGAGCAACCAAGATCAAATGCTAACTCCTTGAGTAAATGACCAAATTAAAGGGATGAGAGGTGCATCCCAAAGCTGAGACGTGGAGCGAAACTCAGTGTCATGAGTCAAGCTCCTGTCGAGTAGTTCCTAGTGACGGTGAACATAATGGTCTTACCACAAGTAACAGCTTCCCGTCTGATGGGAAAGGCTACAACCGAAGGGATGAGAGGTGCATCAAATTGGAAAAGAGGCCAACTCCCCAGGAGTGAAGGGCTGCAAACAAATTGCCAGCTGTAGGCTAGAATCAAAGAAAGGTGTAATGAATCAAAAAGTCTCGTTTACACAGCAGCGCAGCATCGTGACGCTACATGGGTATGCCGAAACCCATATATGAGGCAAGCGCGGAGAAACCTATTGGATAAAGTTGCAGAGCGCAATTCTAAAGTTGTGTTCAGAGCCTAGCAGTGCCCTTCCTGGGACAATCGGGCAAGGTGCGTGTTGCTTAAACAACTAACATCCCCAGAAGAACTGAGGTGGGAATGGTTGGACAAGCACAAATCATAAAAGCTGCGTTTCCTAGTGCCTAGAAACTGCCCTCCCTGGGACAACTGGGCAGGGTACTGTTGCAATAACAACTAACCTCCCCGAAAGAACTGAGGTAGGCGAAGAGGCGAGCGAAAACCTCAGTTGCATTGATAGCTCCGATTGAACGACCCTCTAGAATATCTGTGTGCAGCCCCAGACCAGTGTTTGCTGGAGACAGGGAAAATACAGGGTAAAATTCTGTAAATTGCCAGTAATGACACACACCTGAGCGCTGAGAATACTCCTACTCAGGAACAAACTCACAGTGGATAAAAAAGTATGGCCGATAATGCAAAGGATTGACTGGTACAACCCCAAGCATTGACTAAGGCAATACTTTACGGACACCGATCATCCTCACAGATGGCCCTAATGTCATGACTCAGATCACATAAGGCTAAGCATACTGCCAACATATGATCGTGTGTTTGACAAAGCAGCACAAAAAGGTGATACTTCCTGTGACTAGCCGAGAAGGTCGAGATCATTCGGTCTTTACCTTGCGACCTCACCTAGTCAGCTCCTGTAAGCTAATCCTCCTTGGCGTAGATCTAAGCCCAAATTTGGCACTAAAGATCATTAGGGTGGTATCTTCGTTGTGTTGGAATAACCTCACCAAAGGCAGGAAGGCGTTGAGAAGGCATCCAGTATGTCACTAAACTTACTCTGCCCGAGAAAGAGTTACAGGACATTAGGTCTCCTGCACGATCACTCTTGAAGGATCTAAACTCAAGTACCTCGGAGTCTGCGAGGCTGTCCATATGGTTGAAGGATGCCTGTAAAAAGGTAATATAGGCCTATGCAAAAATCAGTCAGAAGCGTAATACCAGGCGTCATGACTTTACGCCTGATTAATAGCGTGATCAAAGAAGAAGACCAAATAATTACCCTACGACTAATTTTTGGAGGAACATATTGAGAAGCAACAACCACTTATACTAAATTTCTCGATTTTAAAAAAGCTTTTGATAGTCTACACAGAATCTCCTTGTAGAATATTCTGAGATGCTATGGAATACCAGACAAAATAATAAACATTATTAAGAGCCCTATGATGGTTCACAGTGTGCAGTTCGCACTGATGGTGGACATAACGACTGGTTTATGGTTGAAACCGAGGTAAAGCAAGGCTGTATTCTATCTCTATTGTTTGGAGTGGCCATTGACTGGGTGATGCGAAAATGTTGTAGGGCAAACTGGCACCGATTGGGTAGAAAGTACTCAACTAGAAGAATTGGATATTGCCTTGTTAAGTAGAAAAAACCAAGATATGCAAAGAAAAACAGACAACTTGTCATCTATAGCATCAAAAGTTGGACTGCAGATAAGCTATGAAAAAACAAATATAATGAAGACATCTATGGCAAGTAATGCAGATATCACACTGGAATCTAAAATGATAAAAATAACAGAGCAGATTCACCTATTTAGGTAGCAATTTTGATTACAGGTAATGTTAAAAGAAATTTATGAATTAACAAAGCAACATCAGCTTTTAAAAGTCTAAATAAAATATGGAACTGCGTTATATAGTATTAAAACTAAATAATGAATTTTCAATTGAAATGTTGTATCAATCCTAACATATCCAGTAGAGTTGGAAATGACTAAAGACATAGAAAGTAAGTTGAATGCATTTGAAAATAGATGTCTATGGAAATAATGAATATAAAATGGAACGAATTCAGGAGAAGTGATGAAATCAGAGACATGTCTGGTCAACCACTAGTGACACTGTTATAAGAAAGAGAAGATGGAGATATGTTGGAACACCTTGAGGAGAAATGATCAACGAATATCAAAGCAGGCATTGATGGGGGATGCAAAGGGTTCAAGAAAGAGAGGTCGACCTAAGGAGACCCTGAAACAGAACTTTGCTGAGAGAGACAAAAAGTATCAGTCTCAGTTCCATGGAGGAGATTGAGTAATTGCCAGGAAAGAGCTGTATGGGAAGTACTTGGGCCTATGTAACATATAGACGAGAGAGGAATTATTATATTATATAGTTAGCAGTTTTACCCGTTCTTCGTACAGAATTTAGTGATGCGATTAAAGAAATATGACCGTTGCCTCCAAATGACCTTTTCCATTAAAACTATGTTTCTCTCCATGCTTGTTGACCACATAGGATTAAAATGTAACTCAATCAGATTCTAGAATTCCTGTGATTATCCAAGATTACAATAGAATTCCTGTAAAAGTTTACAAATAACAATTTAAGTGAATTTATTCAGAGTCAGTTCTATCGTCAAATGACATTCTGTAGTTCTCATAATCAAATGTGTTAATAAAAATAAAATTTAACAAATTAGGTGTTCTTTCAGTGAATTGAACACTTGTCTCCAGACATAGCAGCCAAGAATGTAATACATTTAGCCACCTGGCAGAAATGTTGAAATACCAATAGATATGTTAGTATTCGTATGACTGCTGTGAGTATCACGTGACCGGAACATAACAACATGACCTCTGTGAGTATCATGTGATATGAACGTTAAACATGGATACATTTATTCAGCAATTTCTGTACATGACCATTTGCTTTAAGTTAGAATATGGTTATAGATAGGAACAAATAGTCCAGATTTATAATTTTTACATCTTCCCATCTATGAAAGCTACCCTCTTGCCAAATTTCAAGTCCGTAGGATGTCCAGATATCTTCAAACAATTGGGACATATATATATATATATATATATAGATGTATATATATATATATATATATATATATATATATATATATATATATATATATATATATATATATATATATATATATATATATATATATGTATATACTGCGTGTTCAAATGAAACGGACTTGTGGATTTATTTTAAAATATCATCACGAAATTAACAGTTAATGGAATTAAACAAAGCAACCACTTGTGAATAATAATGCACCTGGGTTCATCAGAAAAATCTCCGTATGCATTTAGGCAAGCATCCCATGTAGGTAGACGCGAATGCCGTCCGAGAAAAGGGCGTGGCTGCTCACTGAACCATGTGATCACCGCTGTCTTCACGTCTGCGTCGCTGTTGAATCGCTGTCCCTTTAGTGCTTTCTTCAGCGGTCCAACAAATGGAAATCACACGGGGACAAATCGGGACTATAGGCTGGTGATGAAGAACTTCCCAATTCTTCTTTGCCAATGTTTCCTGCACAATTTTTATGACGTGCGGACGAGTGCGTTAGTCAGTGGAAAGAATCACACCTTGAGAAAGCGCCTGGTCGCTTAGCCTTGATGGCCTTATGCAGCTTGTCTAAAGTGTCTTTATAATAGGCGGCATTGATGTTGACATAGGTTCTTAAAATCGCCAACAAAAGCCCTTCATGGTCAAAAAATCGGTCACCATAACCTTCCCAGCAGAAACCTGTGTCTTGAATTTTTGGGTTTTGGTGAACCTGGATGTTTTCATTGCATGCTGTCAATTTTGCTGCTCGGTTCATAGTGGTAGCACCAATTCACCTGCCACAATGCTCAACAGAAATGCATCACCCTCTGTCCTGTAATGCATCAAGTGGTTCAAGACTCACCATCGTTCTTCCTTATGTGGTGCAGTCAGCATCCGTGGGACCACTGTGAACACACCTTCCGATAGTTCAATTTCTTCCGAACAACCATGTGGGCTGTCCAAATTGACATATGGAATTCTTCTGCAAGCGACGGATGCTCCGGACGACGGTCAGTCAGTACTGCTTTATCAAGCAAGGCTATGACTTCTTCTGTTGCAACAATATGCGCCTGACCTGCACTCAAGATCTGCTGTTAACTCCGTCCGTCTTTAAACATATGCGCCCATTCCATCACTCTTGTCCTCGACAAACATTTGTCACCATATGCTGCCTTCATTCCCCGATGAATGTCTACTGCTTGACATCCTTCAAATGAAAGAAACTGGATCACAGCACGCTGATTTACTTTGGGCGGTTCGTGTCACACGCAATTGTTAACTAGTCCATGGACATATGCATGCTGGGAAGATGAACACGTGACCGTATGTTAATTATTGGATACTCATTACTAGTGCAAAATATCATCAATATCAATACCTCTAGACGTGGTGTAACAAGTCCAGTTTTCATTTGAACACGCTTTATATATATACAATTCCATTAATCTTTGTCTTATATATATATATATATATAGACTAACAGTTTTACCGTTCTTCATGCGGGAATTTAATTAATTCTATTTAAAGTCCTTAAGAAACATGGCGAAACACGTACAAACAAAGTACTATAGTTTACAAAATACAGAAACAGTGACAATAAACAGCAACGTTCCGACCAAAAGGCCTTTATCAAGCAACGATACCAGAGGTGCCAATTTCAAAGAACACTATAATGGACGATTACAGAA
The DNA here is from genome assembly GCA_020796225.1 of Arion vulgaris. NCBI lineage: Eukaryota > Metazoa > Mollusca > Gastropoda > Stylommatophora > Arionidae > Arion > Arion vulgaris. Next base: position 34,794,005 of record CM036772.1, read on the forward strand.
ACATTCACACGTATCTAATGAAAATCTGGGAATAATAACGTAATAAGTGCAACATAAAACTAGAAGTGGAAAAGAAGAGAAACAATGAACAATCAAGTGAATATGTAACTTATATAGGAAGCAAAATACACATATAGATTACAAGGGCGAAAGTACTAAGAAGCATAGGAATGTAAGCGTTGAGTTCAAGAGTGCAAGGTACCATACAATGAACTTAACGGTTCTCCAGAGCAAATCACGATCATCAGAGGAACATGATCGGATGGCTGTGACCTGAACACAGAGCTCCTGAATTTAAACCAATCACTCACTACTAGATTGCAGGGCTAGGTTTGAAGATTGGAGCAGGAAGAAAACAGCATACTGGTACATGGTAGGCTCATCAATCAAAATTGAACTAGTACTGTCAGTCAGCTGGGACGCTGTTGAGATATTGCGAAGGGATTGGGCACCTATGGACATGTCAGTGCAATGAAGATATTCCAAACTGACCGAAGCTCCTGAATGGCCAGTATCATTGAAATGAATAGCTACAGGGGTCACAGAGCATTGGCGTATATCGCGCAGTGTTGCTGAATCGGTCCACTGAGCCTCTTGCCGTCTCACCAATATAGGCCTTTGTTGCACCGCTTGCAGGTGATTACATAGATAATATTACAGGACTTCATGAACTGTCTCTCCAACTAAACGTGGCTTTTGAAAAGAACAGTGCGGTCTGTATTACATAAGCACATGTGTTGCACTTCCGATGGCCACACTGGCTGGTGCCAAAATGACTATGGATATTAGGCTTGAGGCAACTGTGAAGAAACATGCCACTTTTCTCAAATCATCTTCTTCCCATTAAAACAATACCTTTTCTCTACATGCTTGGTTTGAAAACTTTGTCGGTTGAACACATAAGATTAAAATGTCCCTCATTCTGATTGCCAGTAAAACCTGATACAACAGAATTTCCGTCTCGTGAAACTTGAATTTGAGTTTAAATCTAGTTGTAATATTTCACCACTTTTAAAGTTAAATTTGTTATCCTTTTACACTGATCTTCCGAGTTCATATAAACTGTCCCTCATTTCGATTGCCAGTAAAACCTAATCAATTGAATTCCGTGGAAGTTGAAAAATAATTATTGGCAAATTAAATTTATTCAGATTATTAACTTATCGAAGTGTTTAAAAAAATTTTGCCGACATTGAATCGAAGCGCATTGTCTACTGCAATGTAGGCAGACACGTTATCAACTACCCTACCGAAACTTATAAATAAATGTGTTTAAAATACGTTCTAATAATAGTGGCATTATCATAGCATTATATGACCAGGACTTGATCGAGCGTAATAATCTTTGTCAAAGTCTGTATGTAGTTTGCTGACATTCGTCACTTTGTTGTATTGTTTGCTTGATAAGGCTTTGTTAATCAGAACCAGTTGCTGTATTTTGTAAAACTAGCGTGACTTGTGATTACGATTGCTAAAAGTAACAACATGATCACTTTACTGTGAACGTCGTTTCAAACATGATATGCCTTTTTGTCGATTTCGTAAGCGACCATTTGCGTTCAGTTTGAATATCTTTATAGAAACGTATAAAAAGTATAGTTTTATAATTTGTCCCTCTTCGTATCTCTGAAAGATACATGCTTACTAAATTTCAAGTCCATAGGATGTCCAGATATCTCCAAACAATTGAGACAGACATGAATACAATGTCATTCCATATATATATATATATATATATATATATATATATATATATATATATATATATATATAAGAGAGAGAGAGAGAGAAGAGAAAAGAGAGAGATTAGATATTGTATGTCCATTCATTCACTGTGTCATATTTCATTGCATAAGAATGTATCATGAGGCACATTTACACTGCAAACATTCTTGGATGACTTTGCAAAAGAAAGCAACATTTACATGCCCAAAGCCAAAATCAGGGAAACCAAAGAAGAACTAAAAAATAATAAACAAACAACTTGCAGACAAACATGACATAATGAACAAACCTTTCTCTCTCAAAGAACTGGACACCCAATAAAAAACTAAAGAAAAAAAATGCACCAGGACCAGATGGGGTGACAAATGAAATGATAATAAACCTAGGAACAGGTGGCAGACAACACCTCCTGGACCTGATAAACCAATCTTGGATGCCAGGAGTATATCCAACGGAATGGAGGGAGGCGGAAATAATCCCTATAGCAAAAAGCACGCCAAGGAAAACAAAAAGCTACCATCCCATAAGCCTCCTCAGCTGCCTTGGGAAAACAATGGAGCGACTCAGAACAACAGGCTGCTTCTTTCTTGAGGAAAAAATACTGATGACTGCCAATCAGGCTTCAAAAAACACAGAAGCACAGATGACCAAACCACCTATCTTGCCCAAGAAATTGAAGATGTCTTCCAGAATAAACACAAGCGCTGCGCACTTCTTCGACCTGACTAAAGCCTTCGACAAAGTCTGGAAAAAGGAGTCCTAGCTAAATCTAACAAGCGGGATCAATGGTCAGCATGTACACATGGATCAAGATTTCCCTACAAGACGATTGCAAGAGTCAAACTGGAAGGACACAGAAGCAAGCTGGTCAGACTAGAAGATGGGGTTCCACAGGAAGTGCAATATCTCCCACACTCTTCATCCTTTATCAATGATCTCCCCAAACAATTTACATCTAACATTCACAAGGCACTCCATGCAGACGACCTGGCCATATGGACTCAACAGAATACATAGAACTGCCAAGATCAGAATGCAAAAGCCATAAATGCAGTAAAGAAATGGGTAAACACTTAGGGGGTCACATTAAACCAAAACAAGACAGTGTCAACACTGTTCTCCTCTCTACAAAACCTGAACAGAGTCGACTTATACCTGACAACAAACCCTACCAGGAGGACAATCCTACCTATCTAGGAATAAATTTGACATAAAGACTTACATGGGGTCCCCACATAGAAGAAATACAAAGAAGCACACTAAGATTAAGACTCATGAAAAACTAGCAGGTACCCACTGGGGCGCAGATGCAACACTACCGCAAATATCATAGGGTATGTACGTCCAAAACTGGAGTAAAGCACAGGAGCCTACACAAGCAGCACACATTTACTACACTTTCTTTATTTTGTCCTTCTCTGCTTTTTTGCCGCTGCGTAGAGGTTTAACTGATGATCGGTTTCCGAGATAATGCAGCTCGGTCAACTGATATGGTGTGGTATTATGGAGTTTAAGATGTCTGTAACTCCATCAACCCATCTTTTTCTTAGTCTGTCCTTTCCTCTGATTCCATTTTCAGGTTTATCGCTCTTGCAACTGGTGTATTCGGGTTCATTTTGACCAAGTGGCCAACCATTTGAGTCTCTGTTTTTCAATAAATCTAATAGCAGGTGTTGTTCCGACTGTTCTTCTAATTTCTTCATTTCTTATATGGTCTCTTCTTGTTTTATTTACTGCTTTCTCAAGCATCTCATTTCACAGGTGGTAATTTTCCTTTCTTGTTCTTTTGTATGTAGCCATGTTTGGATCTGTAGCACAGTGTTGGTATAAAGATTGAATTTATAATCTGTCTTTAGTCACTACTGGAATAGCTGGGTGTTTCAAAATTGGGGTAAGCTGGTATGTAATGTTGTTGCTTGCTGGATTCTAGTTTCGATCTTCTGTCAGTCTACTATCAGATTTGAAAGAATCTTCAAGGTATTTGAATTCTCTCACCTGCTTTAGCGTTTGGTCATTTATTTGTATGTTGATATCTTTATGCTCTCTGCTTATAGTCATGACTTCTGTCTTTTGAATGTTGATCTTCATGTTGTATTTGAGGCAGCTATTGTTGAGTAAGTTTATGTGTTCTTGAAGCTGTTCAATATTATTATGCAATAAACACTGGTCGTCAGCAAAGAGCAGTTCATTTTGTTGGTCTGCATTGAGTGATGCTTCATCTATTTTGGTGATACTATCCATGTATATAATAAAGAGAAGAGGTGATAAAACACATCCTTGCCGTATCTCTGATGTTACTGAAACCAATTTGTGAGTCCGCTTGTTGTATGGCACTTTCACTTTCTATATATGGCTCTAACACAGTCTAGCAGTGTTCCTTTTATTCCGTAGTTTCCATGAACATCCCATAATATGTCTCTGTTAACCCTATCAAATGCCTTCACTTGGTCTACGAAGGCTATATTCATTTGATTTTTGTGTTCTATAGTCTTTTCACTAATTTATCTTAGGGCAAATATTGCATCTGTGCACCCTTTTCCTTTTCTAAATCCAAACTGTTGTGGGCTGAGTGTTGGCTCTAAATTAGTCTTATTCGTTGCTCCAGAACTCTTGCAAACATTTTCCCATTGGCTTAGGAGGAGATGCCTCTATATTACTACAGTCTTGTTTTTTACCTTTTTTCTTCCATATTGATACTATAATAGCTTTTGCCAATCTGAAGGGACAGTTCTCTTCCACTCCTTCTTGAAGATGTAATGTACCCAGTTACTCCAATCTCTCCACGCCTTTATTGCTTCTGCTGTTATTCCATCAATTCCCACAGCCTTGTTCTTTGGGCTTCTCTAAAGCTTCTCTTACCTCACTTACTAGTATTTCAGGTTCTTCAATGTTTGTATGTCTCAGTTTGAATGATGTTTTATTCCCAGTATCTGGTATATTCAAGAGGTCTTTGAAGTATTCTTCCCATCTTTCTCTGATCTTAACTTCTTCATGTATAGGTTTACCTTGACTATCATTTATATATTGGATGGCTGGAAGAGTTCGTCCTATTCTCATTTTGCTATGGCCTTATAAAATTGTCTGCTGGACTCTCACATAATCTACTGAGATTTTCACCATACATGGTCCAAGATTTTTCTTTCTCTTGCTTGATTACTCTGGCCGATGTCTGCCTTGCTAGTCTGTATTTATCATAATCGTCTTCTGAGCGTGATCTTATCCAGGTCTTATATGTTCTTTAATTTTTATTGCTTTACTTCATTATTCCACCTGCTGTTCTCTTTTTCTCGTTCCTCCTTTAAATGTGGTGCCACAATGCGTTGTTAGACATTTCAAAGGAATACTCTTAAATTGTTGCCATGTTGTTTCACGTTATCTTCTGTATATATGCTTCTACTATAGCCTCTGTCATTTCTGTATTTATTATTCTTTGTATATCTGGATCATTTATTTTCTGTATCTATAATCTTGTGCTTCTATCCTTCTATGTATTTTGCTAAGTGGTGTTTCATTGAGGTAGAGCAATTTGTGCAGTGTGAGTCTGTATTCACTGTTGTGTTTGGGATTAGTCTGCGTCTCTTAAGTTGGATCTTCTTGTTTTGTGGGTTAATATAAAATCTATTTGATCAGCTTGTCGGGTTGTTCCACTTGTACCATGTATAGATCAGCTCATAGGATGTTTATAAAAACTATTTGTGATATAGAGTCCGTGTTCTGCGAAGCTCTAATAAGTGCCTTAATTATCTTACATTCTCTGTCATTGTCTACAAAAGGTCCTAATTGTTCTTCCCATGGTGTTCGTTCAAACACTAATAAACTACACTAATAAACATTTGATGGAGGACTCAAATTGATGAGGAAACAGAACTTACAAAGTGACATCGACGTACACTTGTAATTTCATTCATTATTAAATGTAATGGTTATTCTACACATATTTATTACATTGTTGTTCAACTACTAGCACCATTAAACATTCTTTTTTCCAAAGGTAATATAGGTCTGCAGTTGTTACCCTTCACTGAATTATATTCCTGACCATCTTCAACTCTTGACATCCACTTTTATTCTTCACAGAGGATTCTTTTACTTCCCCAAATGTTTCTTCCCCTGCTAGTTCCAGTCTATGTCTAGTTATATTTTATTGTTATATCTTGAGGGTGTGTCCAATCTATCATACATTTCACCAGTGCTGGAATAAGACTTTACGACCATAAGCATTACAAATATTTTATTACCTAGTACAGGTACGTATAGGCATGGAAGATAGTTCTTCATTAGGGAAAATTGACTCTTTTAGAACAGAAGTGTGACGGGGATGCCTTCTATTTCTTTTGGTGTTCTTACTATAAACTAGATTACGAAGGTAACAGTAGCTACCACCAGAAATGTAATTTAAAGAACTCTGACAGAGCAGCTAAATGATCTGGACTTAGCCTCATGTCCAACAAGCATAACCAGATGCAGGATAAACTATCATCACTTGATCAGAGGTTATAATAACTATGCTTAAACATTCATGAGAAAGACAAAAGTGATGAGAATTAACCAGGCAAGCGACAAGCTGCTTTCACTGCGAAACCTCACTTAAAAATAGAATGATAACATACTTGGGCAGCAGTGTAGAAAGAGGGAGGAATTAATGAGGTCAGAATCGAAACAGATTGTAAGAGGAACTTTCATTTCTCTAAATGGTAACCATCTTTGAAAAGAGACTTAGGAGGAGCTGAAAGACAAGAGAGAAAAGTAAAACTCTGAAGTTGTCACAGAAAATACTTGCCAATTGTGAAACAGGCCAATATACATAAATATATTACTTGGTTATTATGGTATGTATTTATTTTCATTTACTGTGGGTGCCATTTTTTGTGGAACCTGTTCAGCTGAACCATTTGTGATTTTGCAACCGTATGGTCCACTGTAAATCTAGCAATGGAAATTTTATGTAGTGCTGCTTTCCTGAGGCAATGTTTATTTGGCTTAGTGGTTAATCCAGTATTTCTGTTTTTAATATCCAGCTATGTTGGTTTTTGTCTTGACTTGACTTATTCCTCTCTGCTCCTTGTGGAGCATAAGGGCCTCAACAGTTCACCACTTTTCTCGATCTCTGGCTGTTGTCTTTATGGTCTCCCCAGAATATCCTGAGCTTTGTTTTCGTGAAGATGGCAGTAGATTTCCACATTGTGTGCAAGATAGCAACGACTTGTTGGGTTTTCCTAATCCTGGCACTAATGCTCTTATCTGTACCTCCTGATTGGCTGATCTTGCTTCCAAGGTAGACAAATTCACCAAAATCTTCTGTATCTCATTCCTCAATCAATATCAGGTTTTGCTGTATGTTGTTGCTTACTTAGTATTTTGTTTTCTCTTAGCTAATTTTAAGACCGACCTGTGGTGCCATTTCTGCCAGTATATCCACTTTTTTCTCTGTACATCTTTGTCTTGTTGTGTCTATACTTGCATCATACTAATGGTACCATAGTATGCAGGGAAGACAGCAGTTAGTGAACATTTACAGCGTGGATATGATATTTTTAGTAAACTTGTCATGTCTCAAAGTTATAGGGCAGGAGAAATGATACATTTGTCTCGAACAATCTAAACCAGTAATTGTAAGTGTAGCCTGTAACTGAAGAATTGTGCTGAAATGTTTACAAACTTAAAGCTGTACATTAGCAAGCATGTTTAAATTACTAGGTTAACAAATATTTAATTCTCTCTCTCGCAATCCCCAAATATTTAATTTAAAGACATTCACTACGATACTGATTTTTTAATTTTAGTTCTCAATATTTTTCTCATTAGTCTTGGAGCGTAGAAACTATATCCATTTGTCCTAGTATATACTAGATGTCTAGTATATACCATAAAGAGATACCACTAACAACAAAGCAAATCTCATAAGAACAATTTTCTAGCAACACTATGTTACCAGTGTCAAACATGGTCAATAACAGCAGCTAGTGAGCGGAAAATCATAACGACAGAGATGAGGTATCTTAGAAGAGCTGCAGGTGTGACAATAAGAGACAAAAGAAATGAAGAAATGAGAAGACTGGATGTGAAACCAGTCATGCAATTCATAAAGAACAACAGATTAAATGGTTTGGACACCTGACAAGAATGCCTGGCATTGCCTACCACGAAAGCCACACAGAAAAAGTATAATGAGTACAAAGTAAGAGGAAGACCATGCAAAAGATGAGCGTGCATCAAGAACAGTCTTACGAACATGAACATCAGCTACAAAGTGCCTTAAAACAAGCACACACAAGATCCTCGTTTCTCTCTCCTAGTCTCTTTAAAAATAAAATATCTTTGTTTCTCTGTGGATTGGGCTGATATTAGTGATTGCACAACCTCAAATTCTGGGTCTGTTTTGTTTTGATTTTCTAGATGGCTAGAGTGTTGTGCGATTTTATCTGGAAATGAACAGATTAGTTTCTGTGATAGCGGATGGTCTATCAGCAATGGCTGAAAAAACTCACACTTTAGTCTTCTCCCAAAAAATTATATGCTTAAATGGCTGTAGCTTGTCTGTTCTGCCTTCACTACACTACGTGTCTTGTTGAATGAATTGATGAACACAGTCTTTAAAATTAGAAATTGTCATCAGCACTGCTCTCAATCATCAACAGTTAGTGGAAACTGAAGGAACTCAATGATTTTGATTGTGATGATGTCATGTAATATACAAATATCCGTTGGTTAAGTCCAAAACAAGGTCCATGATTAGTTCTAGAGTTTGTTCCCTCAAATTGGAGACTTTCTTCATGACAAGCATCTCTACTCTAACCATTTGATAGAACTAAACCAGAAATTGCAAGTAAAAGTAGTATGACATAAACAGACTGAGAATAGTCAAGAATTCAATCTGTTCAGTCAAGTGCATGAGGCAGAACATGCCAGCTTTCTAGAAGTTGTTAAGCTATCTGGAGGAGTACGGATTGTGAACTTGAGTTCTATGAATCTTAGATGAAGAATTTGACCATAGTTAGATGAATCATTTTCTGACTATGAGAAAATTCAGTTGTCTGCCAGTTTTTGAAGGATCTGCTGATTGAGAAAATCATTGAAGTAACCTGCCAGTTTGCTTGGTTTGGTTAAAGAATGGTTTGAAGCAAACAATGTTAACATTTCTTTCTTCTTTTGTCATCACACTATTACTGGTTGTCGCCAGTGTCATGTTGTCTGTTTTGTCTTGCTGCTCCAGGGGCTGGGGTGATTGTTATTTTACTTTTAACAGGATTCTGCTATACCATCTATCCATCGTTTTTGTGGTCTGCTTCTTACCTTCTTTTCTGATGTTCTGTTATAGAAGACTATACAGTGGAGTTTGGTTGCATTCTTATTAAATGACAGAGCCTCTTTATTGTTTCTCAATGTAATTAAAGCAAGGTTCTGTTCCAACTTTCTTTCTGATGCTTAGTGACTCTTGTCTTTTCTGGTGGTGCTGGTAACTTTTCTTAGGCATCATATCTCACATGTAATTTTATGCAACTGTGCTTTCCTCATTGTCCATATTTTGCTCTGGTAACAGAGTAGATATAAAAATCCTGTTTATCATCTGTAGCTTAACTGTCAGTGATATGTTTGATGCCTTAACATTGGGGCTAGCTGGTAAGTTAAAAATTTGCATTTGCACTCTAGCCTTCATCTGTCTAGTCTTCATCTTCTGTGAATATGCTTCCTTAGTATTTGAATTCTTGCACTTGGTTGATTGTAACTGTTGGCATGGATGTTTAGTTTATTATGTTTTCTTTCCATATTCATTATTTTAGTTTTAGTGTTATTGATTTTCATGTCATGATTTATACAATTTTGGTACAAGTTGTCAATATGATGTAGATCTTGTTCTTTTTGTTGTATCAGACATTGATCATCTGCAAAAAACAGTTAATTTAAATGATTATTATCTGACTGAGTTATATTATCCATATATGTGATAAAGAGCAATGGTGAGAGGACATATCCTTGTCTGGCACCTGATGTAATGGAGAGCCAGCTGGTCATTTCTTATGTTGTTCTTACCTTGCTCTGGCTATCTTAATATAAGGCCAGGATGTTACCTAATAGTTGTCCCTGGATGCCATATTCTTCAAGGATCTTCCATAATATGCACCTGTTTACTCTATCAAATGCCTTTTCTTGGTCTATAAATATAAGTTGTTTACTTTGATTGTATTCAATTGTTTGTTTGCAGATATGTTGGGAAGTTAACACTTCATAGCAAGAAATTAAACATCTGCTCAAAAGTCACAAAAGATCTGGAAATACATTTTGCTTGGTTAAAATTAAAATGACTATCCTTGCTTGAAAAAGATGAATAGAAAATTGTTTTCAATGTTGGGGTAAACTTGGCTGTGTGAATCAAAATTTTCAACACAAAATATCTCACAAATTCAAATATAAATCTTGGCTGATAGATCTTAACTTTGAGATCAAGTGAAATCGTGGATTGTCGTCCAAGTGTGAATTTTAAAAAAAGCTTATCAATAGTAAACAGTATCATATTCTGCACAGGTAAAATAATTTTTAAATTGATTTTGTTTGCAAGTCTTGTAAGTTCATCAACAATATGAGATTTTAATAATGTGACTAATATATCATCATTGGCTTCTTTGTCTCAGGGAGACACTAGGTATTGCGTCACATAGTATGTTCATAGCTGAATCACAACGTTTCTTGTGGCTGTAATGCCTATTCTGGAGTGGCAATCATTGCCACAGTAGTTGCAGGTAAAACTGAACTGAAACTGATGCATAGGATGTTCTCTCTGCCCTCTGTTCTTCTTTTTGCCTCCACATGTGATGTTGTTTTCTTCTTTTCTTTTGAGCCGCCCTCACTGCCGCTCGCCATCTTGCCTGTCTTTGGCCAGCCGCCCCAGTGTTCTTTGTCTATCGCATGAAGTTAGATCACTTGCAGGTGTCAATGAAGGCGTATAGTGGCACCCATGCTGTCTAGCACCAGATGCGAGTTGCCATATAGAATGTTCTTTGGGATTCTATCATGCTCATACGCACTACAGTCCCAGCCATCTCAGACGTCGTGACTCAGCAAGGTGTACATGCTTGAATACCAGCACTGTCAGGACTTCTATGTTGGAGATGTGGTCTTGCCATCGGATGTTGTATATTCGTCTGAGACAGCGCATGTGAAGTGTTGAGCGATGTTCTTGTCTAGCATATGTGGTCCATGTCTCACTACCACATACAGCGAGTGCTGAGAACATAAGCTTGATATACTTGTGTCTTGGTGTTACTTGTGAGTGCCCTGTTTTCCCATTCACGCTTTCAATTTAAAACATAGCAGTGAGGCCTCTAAATGCATACTAATTTCATCATCGAGGGAGTGGTTGCTGCTGTGACAGAGCCAAGGTATGTAAAGGTGTTGGCTACTTCAGCGTATGACTACCAATATTGATAGATGGGGCTCTGCTAATATCCTGGAACATTATATTTATTTTCTTCAGGCTGATGGTCAGGCCGAATTCATTTGATGCTGCATCAATCTGTCCATGGTGTTGTAGCCCTTCCTCTGTGTGTGATGTTAATGCTGCATCATGCGCAACAGAAGTTCCTGATAGTGACTCTTGGTCTTTGCTTTGAGTGCGCAATGTTGAATAATTTTCCATCTGATCTTGTGTGGAGAAATATTCCTTCTTAGGCGGATTCAAAAGCATGGGAGAGAAGTAGGGAGAAAAAATATCCCAAAGAGTGTGGGTGCAAGTACACCCTGCTTGATCCGCTGTTGATAGAAAGCGCTGGAGGAGGCCCCATCAAACATCACTGTACCCTTCATGTTGTTATGGAATGATGTTATGATTTTAAGCAATGAAGGAGGCAGCCGATTTTCCAAAAGCTTGAAGAGGCCAACTCTACTCACTAGGTCAAATGCCTTTGTTGGATCTATGAAGGCAATGTACAGTGGCATTCTTTGTTCACGACATTTCTCCTGCAGTTGTCTCAAGGAGAATAACATGTCGATAGTGGATCTAAATCCACATTGTGACTCAGGGTATTCTTGGTTAGCTAGCTTTTGTAACCTATTTAGTACTACGCATGCGAAGACCTTTCCCACGATGCTGAGCAACGAGATACCACAGTTATTACAGTCATCACGATCACCTTTATTTTAATACAAGGTGATGATGTTTGCATCTCTCAGCTCTCAGACTAATATATAAGCTCTAGATATACCAAACATGTGTTATGACAGTCCTTCTTTATGGATCTGAGACTTTAGAAAACAAATGAAAATAGAAAGTATGTTAAGAGGATTTGAGGATGAGTTCTCAGAAGAATACTTGGTATGCCTGGAAGGATAAGATTAGCAATATCATACTTCATTAACTTAGGTCTGAAGATATAAATAAAGAGATACAAAAGATATGATGAATTGACACCTCAGGATGAGAGAAGAAAGGTGCATTACATGCAATGCAGAGACACCACAGGAACATTGGGTAGAAAATTAGGCCTAGTGGTCATGAGAACTTTAAAGCAGAGCTCAAAGACACGTAAAGGACTAGGTTTGAGGTAGGAAGAAAGGCACAAGATCGGATTTATTGAACATTTTTTGCCTTTGTCCTTTGGCATGACAAGATGTGATGATGATGGTACCAACTACTTTGGTCTATATTTGCAAAAAAGGTGGCTGCTCGTCCCTTGTTTATTCCCCACAGAAGACTTGAATTTCATAATGGGCAGAGAGAATTTGCATCAAACCTGGCGCTGTAGTCATATTATAGGCATATTGATGGAGCCCTGCATCTAGATATGCATAAATATGTAAAACTGCTCTACATTTTTTGCTATTGAAGCAGATTACCTGGTACAAGGTCCCAGTTAAAAGAGGTAGAAGAAGAAAAAAAAAGAAAAGTGCAAGAATTCCTAGAAGGTAGGAACATCGTGAATGGCTGGATTGAAATTCTCAGTACCAGATCTCAATAGCAATTCGTAGGACTTGTGGAATCTATCTATTCGGGTCTAAATAGTTGCACATGATAACGTATCAATAACTCATCAAGCCCTTTAGTTTAAGATTTCTTATTAATTTAATAGAATAATACTTCTCATGAAGAGCAAGGAATTTATAGGTAGACCCTTCTTAGGTCTGCACAAAATTACATATTATCAAAGCAATTGATCTATAAAGGAAACACTCCTAAACTTAGGTGACAATCTTAAAGAATCAATCTTGAAGAATCAATCTTAAAGAATCAAACTTCACATCCGCATTATTCTTCCTCACATTAATTCTATACTCATGATGAATTTACCCCAATAGTTCACTGTGATTAAATCAGTTCACATGGAAACAAAAATTAACTCACAAAATTGTTCTTTACCTTAGCAGTTGTACAAAAGGAATTAATATGGTCATCAAATTTCTGTCTACGCTAGTTGGTTTAACACTCTCTTCTGTAACACTCTTGACTAAACGTGGCCTCAGATCGGATTTGATACTGTCTCTGAGGGTTGTTGAATAGTTGAGTTCTAATTAACACTCTCTTCTGTAACACTCTTGACTAAGCGTGGCCTCAGATCGGATTTTATACTGTCTCTGAGGGGTTCGTTGAATAGTTGGGTTCTAATTCTTAGTGAACAGTTAATTTATGAATGTTAGTGGTTGTGCCCTCACAAAAAGTCTTGGATGTCGTCTCTGCTGTACTGTCAAAGGGGTCTCTTCTGGAATCTGGCTTCCTCACTCGTCTGGGTAGGCTTTGCAGATCATCAGGTCGTCTGGTCAGCTAGTCATCTGGTATGATCGACAGTATTGTTCTGCTCTCTTATCGTAGTCAGGATTCTAATATGGGCAGTGAATATCCAGATTTTTCCTCTGTTTTATGACATAAGATATGTCTGGTTAAGCTAGTTAACCTTCAAGTAGTTACTTCTCTCTTTGTCTCGGTGCTGACTAGTATGCTTTAACAATCAGAACGTCTGTTGGTTGTTCATAACATCACCAATTATTTATCACATAGTTGAAAACTTCTATCTCTCTTCCTCTCTTAAACTTAGTGTGTTGCTTCTCGACTGTTTTAAGCTTACTGTTCTAATTCTCTACAGCTAACTGAATTCTCAAGAACTTAACTATAGTCCTCTTGCACTAAGAAATTATCTATCCATCTTTCTTAAAGAAACCTAAAGGTGACTGCTCTTCTCAGGGCTCTGAGTTTTCTTGTGTTCTCTCCTCGACTGTTTTATAAATCTATATCTAACTAGCATATGTCCAACCACAACCCAGCCCCCTACCCCAGTCTCGAGACATCCGACTTAACGAGTCCTGCTTCTCGAATAAGTCACTTGCTCAAGATGGAGTACTCAACTGGTCAGTAACTGAACTAGTAAACAAGGTATTTATTCTAACCAAGTCAAGGACACCAAGTACAATAAGGGGGTTTTGGGTCGTCCGACTCTACTGCCTAAATAACAGTGAAACTGTTACACTATCAACCATAATGGTTCATTTTATTTGTTGTTCAACCTCACTTCCTTGTTTTATCACAATTATATCAGTCATATTTTGTAACTCTTTATTAATTAAACATTTCATTAATTGAGTGTTACAATAAAATAGTGACACTGCCGTGCTAGAGTCAGTGAGCTGCCACTGGCCAAAACCATATTGTGGTTCTGGAAACAACAATCTAGTTTGGCAAAGTGGGTAGGATCGAAAAGAGCTACCCTGCGATAAGGTAGTTGTGTAAATGCGAGATACGAATGCTATGAGATTTTTTGCAATATAGACAGCAGAATCCCAGACTGGATGTGCTTAACAGTCTCTGGCCGACGTCTAGTGATGAATAACTGGCACAATAAAGAACAAACGAAATATAGGAGATTATTCAACGATTCATCTGTAAGCGTGAACTTACGTCAACCAGAGTCAATGGTCGCACCATAGTTGCTCGCTCTCGACTATACTCTGTTAGACCGATGTAATGTGTCGTATCGACCAAAGGAAAGAATGCAGTAAACTCTGTACTAGAGGCCAATTGCAGACGAAGCGGTTGGGTAATGTTGGCCGAGCGCAAAATCCAAATTTTCGTTCTTGTGCCTAATGAAACTGCACTCCCTGGGACAACCAGAGTGGGTGATGTTAGCCGAACGCAAAATCTAAATCTCACTGAAAGAACTGGGGCAGGGATGTTGGCAGCGTTTAATCAAGATTGCTTTCTAGTGCCTAATGAATCTGTCCTCACCATTTCTGTTCAGCCTCAGCATAATCTTCCTCCTCTTTCTGAGGAGAAATATAAGTAAAACTACAAATTTACTGTTGCTGGCACACGTCAAGAGCAGTTAAGAATGTTCCTAAAACTTAAAACAAACGTCACCGATACTTGTGACACTGAGAACTGTAGAACAAAAATGTAAAGAATTTTCAGCTCAGAAACCAAACGTTTCAAAACCGAAATGTTTTAATGTATTGTCTTGTTGCGATCGGGTGGATAACGCATACAGTGCGCAAATTTATATGCCTTGGATCAAGTAAATACCACAATCCTCCCTTCCTTCCTTTCGTTCGGTTGAAATATTGTCTATATATTTAATGTTGTCTCTGGGGCGAACTTCTTACTGTCTTTGTAGCTCTACACAGAAGTCCGTAGTTTTCTGTCGAGTAAATGCCACAATGAACAGCCGTGATCGCTGAGGATGCAAATACCTGGGTTCGTCCAAACAGGTTGTCGCTCAGTACAAGGTCTATATAAATAAATTCACAATAAATACAGAATGGACGACACATACAAAACGTTTTCAATGAAAATTGAATAAATGTAATAACGAAAATAAATGTAACACAAAACAATAATATAAAAATTAGAAACACGAAAATCGCAATATAGCACTTAAATACGCAACATAGCGCACATATAGACATAAAAGCATGAGAAGAGAAAATAGAGTTATTAGAATGTAATACGTTGAAGCTTCACGTAAAATGTAAAGGTACTTACAACGAAATAATGATTTTCCATAGTATCGACTGCGATCATCAGAGGAACATGATCGGATAGGTTGTATTTTGAAATGTGAGTGCTTAATGGTTATACACGAAATGTAGGTGTATACAGGGTGATAGAGCATTATGAGGTTGCGCAAGTGCTGGAATCGGTCACTGAGCTCTGCCTGTCTCGCCGATATAAGCATTGTTACACCGCCACAGATAATGGGCACAGATAAGACATGACCAAGGCGAAACCATCTTCAATAACAAACGTGTCTAAATGAAAAGACAGAAGATGAGTTCAGAACACATAAAGACATTTATTGCAATATCAAATGATTTAACACATGATAAAATAGTAATGAAATTGATATTGACTTAAGACGACAAAGCCAACATATCTTCAAGACTATAAAACCTGTACTAGTTACCAGTCGATGTTAGAATATTTAACGTCTCGTGATTCGACTTGAGACACAGACATTTAATAAACATTTCATTAGTGTAAATCTATGGGGGAAAGTCATAAAGTTGTTCTTCGTCAGAGTTAGAGTCTTATATTGGTTGAAAGTTAGGGTCTGCATGAGCGATTTCTGAACCGATCCATAGCAGATAGCTAAGCACCTTCTGGGCATAGGCGCCCAGGAAAATCACTGCCATCAGGCCCCACAGCCAGCATGGGACTACTAACTCTGACAGAGTAAAACTTATCTGAACATTCCACCCTACAGTTCACACATGAAAATGTTTTATCTGTCATCTGTCTATCCTAAGTCAGATCTTGGAGACCTGTCTCAGTCTTCCCTAACTATCCTTTTGGTAGCTTTCAGCAGACTGGAACAGAAGTCTTAAGGATGGTGTTGTGCCACAGTCGCCTTAAGTCCAATATCTAGACTTCATTTTGCACTGTCCAGTGGCTGTCGGCAAGCGTAAATACTGTGGTGGTGCGCTTTACAGGTGATACAGACCTATCTGAAAGCGCATATTATTCAAACGGTGTAGTCAAGGCTTATAATGGTTTATACAGGCAAGAGGCTCAGTGACCGATTCGCCCAACACTTGCGCGACATACGCCAATGCTCTGTGTCCCGCGTAGCCACCCATTTCAATGATACTGCTTTTAATAGGAGCTCCACGATGTTCAGGTCAAGCCATCCGATCACATGTTCCTCGGATGATCGCAAACGATCTAATCAGAGAACCGAAGGATTTCGCTGTAGGCACCCTACACCACGGCTCAACGTATTACATTCCCATGCTTCCAGTACTCTTCTCTTCTCGCTTAGTAATCTATAAGTGTGCATATGTTGTATGCACTGCCATATATTTCACGATTTTTCATTGTTTCTTTCTAGTTTTTGTGTGTGTTTTTTGTGTTACATTTATTTGCTATTCGTTTTTATTCCTAGATTTTATTAGAAACGTTTGTATGTAGTCGTTCATATGTTTTTTAAAATTCGTCATCTCTGTTGTTCGCTCTTGTTTGATAAAAACCTTTGCTACGGTGGGCTGTATTTTGTCATTGTTTTTGGTAATTTAAACTACAGTAATTTCTGACTATAATCACACGTAGATTGTCTAGTAACTATCCATAATTGCTCTGATCTTCTCCCAAGTATGTATCGCAGTGTGTTTATTCTAACAACTCCCATTCTGTGTTGATTGATGTATTTACTGGTTTTCCTCGTGGTTTTCCCGTCTTGCCGCACCACCGGTATGCACAACCTGTGCAACCGAGACAGAGAATACTGTTATTTTGAGCTGTTGGATGACTCACAGAGCTTATGTTTTCTGAGAGCGTTGATGATGTCGCATTTGTCCACAGAAGACACATCTCAACGTAGCATTGCCCGCCAGTGCATCCGCTCTCTCATTGTCTCTTCACCCCAGCCCGACCTGGGACAAAGATGAAGGTAAGTCTGGATTGTCGAGTTTTGTATTAATTGCATCCACTGCTGTCATACATAACCGGCCTGACCTGTATCATGGTCGAATCGCTGGAACATGCATGCGCGGAGCATCGTTTGTTCGTAGCCACTCCAGAGATTTTGTCACCGCCATATCCTCCATAACTAAATTAACGAATATCTGGCAATCTCAAGACCTTAGTATATGCACAAAAGTTAAATTATTTAGGCTTATAGATTCAGATTGACTTGCTGCCAGAAAGTGGAAATCAACAAAGAAAATTGATAAGAAACTGGACAGCTTTGAGAATAAATGTTCAATGAAAATTATTAAAAGTAAAATGGAGTGATTTCTGTTTCTAACAACACAGTGAGAGATAGAAACACACCAACAACCCGTATCACATTATAAGGAAACGAAGGTGGAATATTGTACTGTTCTTTAGATCAGATGAAAAGAGGACTAAATCAGACGAGTCCTTATGGTCACCAGTTGTATAGCAAGTAAAACGGAAGACCAAAGACCACTCTTTCGAAGAACTATCCAACAAGAAAGTAAACTATTGATGTAACCATACAAGATCTCCAACTGCTAGCAAAGAACCGTGCATCACATGGAGATTCCAAAACTCTGCCCCCTTATGTGCCGCCTTGCTCGAAAGGAATAAACCAATTCATCCAACTATAACCCCATAGTCATGTTGCTGGTGTTGTCGCAGTCTTGTTAGCGCCTGATTTTTTTAAATATCTTCCGTATTCTTTGATTTGTGGATCTGCTGAGATCGTTTATTCAGCAAGATTAAATATAATCGGCTTAGTCGCATTTAGGACTGTTCCGAATGGGCCACTGGAGGCACGGATCCCCAGCATTTTGATTGCAGTTGTCGACCTATGTGAGAGCACCATATCTAGAATCTCGTTTTTCACTCTTCCTGAGTAAAATAATGTAAAGGCATAATTAAGTTATGCATATTAGGTAAAGTGCATCGATGGTTGTCCCAGTTTTTTCAGTTATACTTTCTTAGCCTTTGGTTGTCCCAACTCTCCTGCAAGGCGATTACCTTGGTTGTTCCTTCTAACTCTGTAGCAGCAGCGTTTTGGTTGTCCTTTAACTTCCCAAAAGGCAGTTACCTTGTTAAACCTTTAACTCTCCTGTGTGGCGGTTGTTTTGTCCTCAAATTTCTGTGGTGTGTAAGGCGGTTGCCTTTGGCTGTCCTTAACTCTCCTGTGTTATGGTTGCTCTTGCTGTCCCCAACTCTCCTGCGGCAAGGCGGTTGCCTTTGGTTGTCCCCGCAAACTTCCAGTAAGGTTGTTGTTTTTGCTTGTCCCCAACTCTCTCCTATAAGGTGGTTGGTCAAAGTCATTTCTATTGAGGATACTGCCGCGTTAGATGCATTGTCTTCTTCGGATTTACGAGCCTTCCATCTGTCCAATTGAATACGGGTTTCTTTCCTAGAGGCCCATTTTTCCAAGACTTTTATCGTCTGGAGATAACCACATGTGTGCATCTTCATGACACCCAGACCACTGTAGTTGATATATTACTAATACAACCTGATTTCTGATATTGTGAATAAGCAGAAAAAAAAATGTCTAAGCATAATTGTCATTTTATTACTCTGAATTTGTAATCGCTTACAAAGTTACTGTAAAAGAGATGTAAGTGTTCATGTTTACCATGAACTATCTTTTTCACCAAAATTAATATACTAATATAATATCAAACAAGTTCCGCTCACTACTGTTAATATTGATGTAATACGCACATGCTTTATTTTGGGAGTACCCATACACGCTAATAACTTTAACTTATACTGCTGGAAATCATTACGCTCAAAATTCACACCGGGAATCTGCTGACATTGCGCTTATTAACTGTTAAAACATTTCTACTATTCGAATCGTGACCTTTCTACGAATTTGATACGGTTATGAATTTATCACAACCAACTCTAAAAAAAACCCTACTAGAGTTACGTATGCGCGTGGAAAAGGTGGACATCATTCGATGTCAAGTATCTCAAGACAATTGACTTGACTGTGAAACACCCGGGACAGTTGGAGTGCAGAACGAACGTGCTTACATTCTTGCAAACAATACTCGACTCAAGCAGACAGAAGCATAGATAGAGTCGTTTATCACGTGCTCGCTCATTTATGTGATATTGGGCGAGTCCTGACACAGGAACGAGTTTGAGAATTAGGAGTTGAGTTTGACATGTCAGACAGTGTCGTTCCTGTGGTAGAGAGAGAAGATATAATTAACTAATTTCATGGGTACGGTGTTATCGATTTAGGGAAGATCAAAGAAAACTACATGGAGAAACACAAACAAAGTATTGTAGTTTCATAACAACAATACAGCAACGTTTCGACTGAAAGATCTTATCAAGCAAGGGTACAAGAGAAGTGAAGAATTTCACTTCGCACACCACAAATGCCCGGGAGTGGTTGGCCGGGGCCCAAATAGGATGTAAGAATATAACCACTGTCACTGCCATGCAAGGGTTGTAAGAGGCGACTCAGGAGGTGGTCGGGGCTGGCTACCCCACACCGTAAAAACACCAGATAGCCACATGAACCAAGGAACTAGGTGAGGATCTGTATGAGCCACACCGAGGAAGAAGAGGACTCAAGAGAGGGACTCATGAAGGACCCAGAAATTCGAAAGAAAATCAAGGTTGACTACCTTCTTCAACCCGAAGATCTCCAGGATGGCACCTGGAATGTCCGCACGATGTTCGAAACTGGGAAGACAGCACAGTGATACGGAAGAGGACATATGGACTGGCTATCCTGGGGACTGGGCGAAACCAGATGACAAATGGCATTAAATAATTAGACTTACAATGGGGAATCATTACTGTACTCCGAAAGAGAGGAGGAAGACGACCACATGGAGGGAGCAGCATTGGATGTGTTGCACGAATGGGCTACAACATTGTACTCCGGAAGAGAGGGAGAAGACGCACCACACATGGAGGGGAGTAGCATTGAGGTGATCAAAACAAGTACAATACTGTACTCCGGAAGAGAGGAGGAAGACGTACTATTGCACGGAGGGAGAGCATTGATGTTGGTCAAGCACAATACTGTACCTGGCAAGAGAGGAGGAAGACGCACCACATGTGTGGTGGGAGAGAGAGCATTGATGTTATCAAACAAAACACAATACTGTACTCCGGAAGAGAGGAGGAAGACGCACTACATGGGAGTGGGAGTAGCATTGATGTTGTCAAACAAACACAAAAAGTCATTAATTGAATGGGAGCCGTTAGGACCAAGAATGATCCGGGCAACTTTCAAAACCTAATGTGCAAAAAAATAAACTGAACAGAATAAACACATGCCCTAAACAAATGACACAAAGAAGAACAAATAAAAGAAGAGTTTACAATAAGTTACAGCAGTGGCTAGGCAAATTTAAAAGTAAGGATCTACTATTTTGCTAGGAGACTCTTAATGCAAAGATAGGCAGAGACAACTGGGGCTTGAGAAACCATGCGGCAAAAACACGACTAGGGAAATAGATGAAAATGGAGAGATAAGTCAGGATCTTGGCAAAACCAGTTGGTTATAGGAGGTAGCTCTTTCAAAGAAGGCAAAGAATCCATACAGCCATGGATATCACGTTAGACTATTAGATTATAGAAATCCAAATCGATCACATCTCGCATAACAGGGAAGTTCAGAATGTAACTGTACGACGTAAAAGTATATAGAGGAGCAGATGTGGCCTCTGATCACCCACTCCTGTTATAAAGCAAAGGTGCGAATGAAATCAAGAGATTCATGACGACCACGCATGGTAACAGGTGAGATACAATGTGACATCCAGTGACAGAAGGAAGGATATATTTAGTAGCGTCATTGATTAAATAAATTGAGGCCCAGAAGTTGATGAAGGAAGTGACAGAAGACTACTGGCATAAAAGTTAAAGAAGTTTGATCAGTAATGTATGAAAACTACTCTTGAGAAAGATATGCCACCACAAGTAGAATGCATTACAGATTAACGTTAGATGAAAGATAACAGGAGAAGAGGTATGAAAGGCTGACTTGTGTAATAGGTTAAATAAGACCAGCAAGGCTGCAGCACAAGAAAAATACACAAAAGCCAATAGGGAGGTGAAGAGAAGTATAAAAGCAGATAAAAGAAAGTATATAGATGATCTGATGAGAAGCAGAAGAGGCAGCAGCCAAGGTAACCTGAGATTTATACGATAACACAAGGAATTGACAGGGAAATACCAAACAAATAAATAAAACCAATTTGCATATATGTTAAAGATTACTCTGGAGAATGCTCAAGAACAGATGCAGAGGTGGGCAGAACATCAAAGACCTTTAAATAGGCTGTCCCTAGGCCAACCGGACATAGATCCAGCTGCAAAAGATCTAAATAATCGATCAGGAGCAAGTCAAG
The DNA here is from genome assembly GCA_020796225.1 of Arion vulgaris. NCBI lineage: Eukaryota > Metazoa > Mollusca > Gastropoda > Stylommatophora > Arionidae > Arion > Arion vulgaris. Next base: position 34,816,013 of record CM036772.1, read on the forward strand.
CAAAGCGAAATAAAGAAGGCCATTCTCCAACTACGAAATGGTAAAGCTACAGGCCCAGATGGCATATCTGGTGGTGAGTTGGCGCAGCAATGCGAGATCTCAACAAAGACATGCTACATGGCTTGTTGGGAAAAATTGGGGAGAGTGTAAGAAATATCAAAAGACTGAGAGAGGCTATAGTCAAATCCACTAGGCTGGTGACTTCCAAGAATGCTTCCGAACTATAGAGGAATAATGCTCCTGTCTGTACCAGTGCAGGCCATTAAGCCGAAATTGCCCCAGAGAGACCAAGGAAACCATGAGATGCAGCATCTGGCTGGACAAACACCATGATCGGAAAAACAGATCCTGCACAGAATAAACACGCTGGCTGCATCATAGTGGAGCAGAGCATCGAGGAACTCATCCCCACATAAACTTTATGGACTATGAAAAGGTATCTGATAGCCTAGATAGAAACACTCTGAAACTTCATGACACCATGGCGTCCCCTGTGAAGCCAAACTGTCAATTTAATAAAGAAATGGTAAGGAGGAAAGACTACGGCCAGAGGCCATGAAGGAAAACTACAGAGTCTTCTTCTTGAAATAAAGATGACTGGTGTGCGACAGGGCTGCCTTTTGTCAGTTCTTCCTTTCCTGCTGGCCATTGACTGACAATGAGATCTCACGAACTGCCAGGGGAAGAAATGGAATACAATGACCATGATGAGTCAATTGAGGATCTGATTCTGTAGATGATCTAGCACTTCTTCAAATAAACTACCAGCAGATGCAAGAGAAAAATAAACCAGAAGCAGTCTCACAGCAACTAGACCTGACTATTCATGGAGAAAATAAAAGATCATGAGATTAAATGCTGGTTCCAGAGACCTAATTCATTGAGAGGATCACCACTAAAAGAGGACACATCTACATATCTGGAAGTGCTGTCACATTCAAGGTACAGATGAAGATGCTAAGGTTAGAATACAAAAGGCAAGATCAGCATTTGGATATTTGGAAGAACACATGGAGTCTCAAGAATGATTAGGAATAAAACTAAGATAATGATATTTAACTCAAATGTCAAGTCTGTCCTTCTGTATGAGTGGAGACATGGAGAGCAATTCAAAGGGAACACCAAGTTGCAGACATTCATCAATAGATGCTTCATGCAGGATACTCCATCTGAGATGGTACTGACAGGACCACAAACAGAGAACTGTGGATATAGCAGACAACGCCAAGTGGAAATAAGAGAGATAATGAGCAGAAGGTGGAGATGGATAGGACACTGAGGAAACCCCCTGACAGCATCGTGTGAGACAGGTTTCTCCGATGGAACCCTTTAGGCAATAGGGAAGTAAGGGAAGACTCCAAAACACTCTGGAGACGGGAGTTAGAGATGAATGGGAAGAGGATGGGGGAGAGTGGCGAGATTCAGAGTTGATGGTCTGGAGGAAAGGAGGTCTAGAAGGCCTTGGTTGAGGGACTCATGTTTCTAGGGCGAAGGGTGTAAGATAAGACACCACACAACATGTAGAGGAAGCACCAGTTTCTAATGTCCCCAAATGAAAAAATATGTGACTAAACACCTCTCTTGCCTTTACCCCGGGATTGGGGTACAGGCCCTACCAACTCATGCTGCGCCCTTTCTTCTTCTCATCCCTATCACTATTCCCTGCAGCTCCTCTCTCCATCTTCTTATATTAGCACCCTGCCTCCAAATCTCATTCCCATGTATTTTTGGCTCTCCTTTCTTTTTTGCTGTCCCTTCGGGTTCCAGGCAAGGACCTCTTCTTGTTATATTCCTCTCCGGTTTTCGCAAAGTGTGTCCTATCCAGCGACTTCTTTAAACCTGTTCTTCACTAACGTCCACTTCTTCCATAAGTTCCATATTTGTAACCCTATCATACCATCATCCCACTGCCCAGCAGACACCCAGTTGATGAATGTTTCAGTAATTTAGGCAAGATACTTTAGGTAGTTCTGCGTTTGACCTATACAGAACTGCTAATATTTTTATAGGGTTTATCCTGAATTTTTATCTTAGATTTGACTTCTTAGACTTCCAAATGTTTCTCAGTGCAATGAAAGTCTTCTTGCTTTCTGGGTATTCTTATTTTAACATCTCTATCTGTTCCACCCTCTTTAAGCCCACATTGCTGCCCAAATATGTATGATTCACTTTTGGGCGGATTTACCTAGGAGACTGTGTTGTCGTTTGTTTGGTTAATTTCATTATCTTGTTCTTCCTTAGAATGTCTAGCCCTAGATGCTGGGACCGTTGATTCAATGTGTTTAGCTTATCCTGCATCTGATTTTGTGTATGTGACAGAAGGGCCATATCATCAGATGTGTCCAGATCTTCTAGCTGCTCTGTCAGAGTCCATTGGATTCCATTTCTGGTAAAAGTTAGGCACTGTGGTCTCTATAATCCAGCCCATTGTCAGTAAGAAACACAGGGATAGAAGACATCCCCTGACGCACTCCTGTTTCATTCCAAAAGTGTCTATTTACCTTCAAGAAGAACTCTACATTTCATATCTGCATGTTGCTTATTAGGTTAATACTTTCTGTGGGATTCATACTGCCTCACTATCACCCCTGAAAGGATTTCCTCTTATCAATACTGTCCAAGTCACAATCCTTTACAAAACTGATATAAATGAGGATTTATTCAACATGTACTTTATGATTATAGCTGGAATGTAATATTCATTACACAGGATCTATTTGTCGGAAGCCTGCCTGTTCATCTCTTAGCTTTATATCGATGGTATCTTAGTCTCTCCAGGATGATTCTGCCCTGCATTTTCCTGCGCACCGACAACAGCCATTATTCCTCTATAGTTTTTTTACCTCTGGAAGGTCCCCTTGGCAACTCACCAGGTATCCTCTCTTCCAGTTTCTTATTGGTATTTCTGGTCTCCCAGATTCTGGCTAACAATTTCTATGCAGTATTTCTGTGGGATGTGTTTATGTTGGCTTTAACTGTCTCCTGCTGAATACCATCTGACCAGCTTTCTCGCTTTCCCATCTTCTTGCAAAGTTTAATGGCTTTTTACTAATTCCTCTTGGATGGTTTCGCAGTTAATGTTCTAAGTTTGATTTCTGTATATAGATATCTGGGGTTTGAAAAGGTCTGTTCAGATGTTCCTTTAAAGTATTCCATCCATCTTCCATTTGGCTTGCAACATTAGATAGTTTCTACTACTTCGCTTTTGATCAACCCACTTGATGGACTGTGTTTTCACAGCTTGTGTGATGTTAAAGATCCTATGCTCCTTTGCTGCAGCTACCCAGCTTCCCCTCTTTGCTAGATCTTCTAAGTATTGTCTTTATCTAACCTTATTTGTTTCCCTTCACTTTGCTAGCTTTCTGTAAAGTATTCTTTTCCTGGGCTTTTTGCATTTCTGGTAGTTCTAGTTTTAAGTATTATTTAAATTTGCTTCTTCTTTTTCTCTTTCTTCTATTTCCTTGAGAGTTTGGAGCTATCTCCTTATGCCCATTCTCTTATGATCCCGGTTTGACTGATGAACCAACCTTTTATCATGAATTATACTGTGTTTCTCTGTTCTCCTGTACACTTCGCGGTTTCTGTGTTAAATAGGTTTTTTATACCTACAATAGTTGACAGTCTTGCAGCACGTGTCTTGCCGTCATGTTCGCCTTTGCGGTGGGCGCCAGGCTAGTTGTGCTAATTTAAATTTGCGTTAGCATGTGGGCGCCACGATTTCGTCGGTAGCCGGCAATGGATGCCGAGTATGGCAACTTGTTCACTACTTAGACAGACCCGTCGCAGTTGTTGTACTGAGGATGGTTTTGTCCATTTATGTTCCTAAAAGCCAGCGATGGTTGTTCCGCTTCCCATAACTGATCTCGAGATCAGTCTGATAGTAGTCGCTCGCCTTCTTTAGCTAGCTTGTCGGCGTGTTCGTTTCGGGCTTATGTTGCGTGATGGGATCCACTGGAATAACGGTGTGTTTGAGTGCGTAATACTACCGCATCGAGGGTCGCTTTCAGCCTATTGAGCTCTGTTTTGTTTGCCGCTTTGAGTGCGGGATGACCGAAAGAGCATCGATGAATATCACGACTTGCTGTGAGAGGTGCCGGTCTTCAGGGATCATTTCGCTGCAGCTTTTATTGCCACAGCCTCTGCTCGGTAGTTACAGAGTATTTGTCTGTTGCAATCGCTTGTGATCGGTTACTTTTTGGGAGTTTAAGCACTATTCTCTCCGCTGTCGCAACATGTTCTGCCGATCCGTCGCGGTTAATGTATATGTCCACTCCTATTTCAGAAATTCGGTAAAGGTGTATTTTTTCGTACGCTTTTCTTTGAAGTTTTCTGCTGCCCTTTTCAGCATGCCTGGGATTGATTCCCTTAGTTCTGGCATTTTGCCTTCCACGGTGGCACTTATCGGTTGCCGGGATTGATTTGGCTTTGCAGTTTGCTAGGACCGATGGTCTGCCGTCAGTGCTTTAGCGTTTTTTGCGCGAAGCTTTCGGTTCTCTGTATCCTGTCCTTCCGAATCCGTTCATTCTTTCGTACATAGGGAGAGAATCGAGCCGTGTAAGTTTTTCCGATAATACCAAGACTTTTCTGTCCCTTCGATCTGCCATTGGTTGATGTCATGATTGCTCTTAATCGCCTTGATGGGTAGTGGATTCCTGGTATTCTTTGGGGCAATGTTGGGGTCTGATTTCTGGAAGATCTGCCCATTTACTTAATTTTTATTTTGTGATTCTGGTTGTTCTGGGGAGTAACATATGTATTAGTTTTGTGTTACTTTCTTATGTTCATATTACACTTTTTTACCAGACTTCCAGGTTATTTAGCGTATCTTGTAAATGATTTGTTGCTATGGGCACTGACTTTTCCTCGGCCTATATTACTACAGGTCGTCGGCATATGGCAGAGGCGTACTGCTTTGTAGGCGCTACAGTGTCATTGACAAAGATTAGAAAGAGAGTTGGATGACAGCGACCTTGGGAACTCCTGATTTCAATGTGGCCTTCTTGCCAGTGTACCCTGAATTGGAGCCTCATGTTCTGTTTCAGGTATCTATCAAGCCATTTGTACATTCTTTCCTAATAATGAGAGTGAGAAGTTTCCAGTCTTAGCCCTTCCTTCCAGGACCATGTCAACGCCTTCCATATCTACCAAAACTGCCAGTGTGTCTGTGTTTCTTTTCTGGAAACCATCCTCGATTTCCCAAGGATATAGGTTACTTGATCTTCTGTAGATCGGTGCTTCTTGGAAGCCTCTCAGTGCTATGAGAAGTTTTTGTTTTCAAAGTGCCAAGAGAGCTGTTTGTTCACCATAAACTAGGAGCTTGTTGAGAAATAGGAGGCTTATTACTGTAAGTCACTGGGTCGAGTTTATTTTGCCTGGTTTATGATAAAACAAGATCAGCCTTCCATTCCCTCAGGGTACTATGCCTGTCCTCCACGACATATTGGAGGACGGCCAGTAGAGCTGCCTTTGCTCTAGTACCTGCTTTAAGCATCCGTCAGATCCCGTCCTTCCGGCGACTTTCTGAGTTTCAGCTTCCTAATGCTCCTTCCCAACTCATTATTGGTGAATGTATCCGTTAGGTGACTATCAGCTTTTTCTTGCTCGCCTTGAGGGCTCCTCTTTGCCTTTCTTCAGTGTCACTGATTTTTTTCTTTGCTATGTTTACCTACTACCCCCGCATATTTTGCATTAGAACGTTTATATTTCCCTTCCTGAGACATCTTTTGTCTTATTCTGAGAACTATTTGGGGGTCGGCTGAAGCTTTCATCACCAACGCTTTTCCAAGCGCTTCCACAATTTATGGCCGTCCCTATCAAGGTTTAGGGATTCGGTCTTATCAACCCAACTCTGTCGTGCTGATCGTTTGACTCCTGCTTATACTTAGTGCCATGCTGCCTTTGTACAGTATTGGTCGTTACTGTGCCTGTTCTGCCTCACTCCTTGCCAGCTCAAGGTCATTCAAGCTCTGAACATTCAGTTACTGTCCAGCATGGCTTGTAATCCTTCCGTGCGCCTTTTAGAATGGCGTTTCGCTACTTTCAGGATTGCTACCAGAGAGTCTCGCCAAGGATCGCATGTGTTTCCTTTTTCGCGCACGTTGATGTGTTCAACATCACGCCCTGGTTCTGTTTCTAATTTTTCTTTTGAGGAACGCACCGCAAGCACATTTTGTAGTTCCACCGCGGGTAAAGCATTATTCTTGTGTTCCACCGCGGCAAGCATTTTGTAGTTCCACCGCGCAAGTATTTGTAGTTCCACCATGGTAAGTAATATTTTGTAGTTCCACCATGGTGCTATTAGTTTTATAGTTCCACCGCGGCAAGCACATTTTGTAGTTCCACCATGGCAAGCATTATTTTGTAGTTCCACCGCGGTAAGCACATTTTGTAGTTCCACCGCAGGTGTTACATTCAGGTTCCACCGCGGCATATTTATAGTTCCACTGCGGCAAGTATATTTATAGTTCCACCATGGCACATTTTATAGTTCCACCATGGCAAGTATTATTTGTAGTTCCACCGCGGCAAGTACATTTTGTGGTTCTACCTGCGGCAAGCACATTTTGGTAGTTCCACCGCGGCAAGCAATATTTTGTAGTTCACCGCGCGCTGGTTATTTTGTAGTTCCACTTACAAGCACATTTTATAGTTCCACTATATAAGTACATTTTGTGTCTCCACTCTGCAAGCATATTTGTAGTTCCACTATGGCAAGCACATTTTGTAGTTCCACCGCGGTGCATATATTTTGTAGTTCCACTGCAAGCATATTTTATAGTTCTGCACTGCAGGTACATATTTTATAGTTCCACTGCGGTAAGCATATTTTTGTAGTTCCACCGCGGCAAGTACATTTTGTAGTTCCACCGCGGCAAGCATTTTGTAGTTCCACCGCGGCACATTTTGTAGTTCCACCGCGGCAAGCACATTTGTAGTTCCAGACTATGGTACATTTGTAGTTCCACCGCGGTGCTATTTTTGTAGTTCTGCAGGCACATTTTGTAGTTCCACTACAGGCAAGCATATTTTGTAGTTCCAATTATGGCAAAGTACATTTTGTGTCTCCACCGCGGTGCTATTATTTTTTAGAGTTCCACTTGCAAGTACATTTTTGTAGTTCCACTATGGCAAGCACATTTTGTAGTTCCACTGCAAGCACATTTTGTAGTTCCACTATGGCAAGTACTATTTATAGTTCCACTATGGAAGGCCATTTGTGGTTCCACCGCGGCAAGTACATTTGGGCTCAGGTAAATTTTAGGTCTACTTGCAGTTTGATTTGGCCTATGGTCATCATCTCCAGTTGCTTTGCACCTGCACGTAATGTTTTTTGTGAGAGGCACTTTGAGTTGTAGCTATGCAATCAGGGTGCCTGCCGCATGCCACCTTCTCGAGTAGAAGATTATGGATCGTTCAGTGGCATTGATGAGAGTCAGGTTGTTCTATCTCCAGTCTCAACTTCTACGCCTCTGCTGTCTGCTCTCGAGATATCCTTACCTTCTGAGTGGCTGTTGAAATCACCGACCATCATGCATGCTTTATCATTGATATTCATTTTATCAGAGTGACAACGAGGATGTCATCAGCCAGTATAAGTTAGGTTAGAAGAATTTGCATTTCATCACATGTACTAGGACGCTTCCACTGACCTCGGCTGCGCTGGCACTTCCCAGGTTATTTCTGTTTACGAGCTGGAATTCCTGTTCCGTACCAGGGAGAAACCCACCCTTTGTGCCCTTCTCGCCCTATTCTGAAGGTTTGCAACCCTGATCCTGAATCTATGTTGGATATCGATGGCCCTTGAATGCACGCAACATCACTCCTGTCTTCTGCAAGTCTTATTGCGAGTGCTTGTTTTTTGTGATGAATACCTCTGTATCTTCCATTGCACAATGTTTAATCGTCTCTGGTCAGTACTTTGTCGTATCAGAAACCAGTAGCTTTTTCTCGCGGGCCTCACTGCCGCTTGCCGAGTTGGAGGGCGGGGACCGTCGGTGCAAAAACGGGCCCCTGCGGGTATGGGGCCCGGCACTCGTCATACCTGGCTGATTCCAGGCGCAACACCATCGGAGATTCTATTAGACATATTCCATGATAGAATTGGTCCATGCAGCCTTAGGCATGGGTAGCTACGTCGCCGCTTTCACTGCCAATTGGAGCTCAGTTGTTATCCTTCGGCAGTGTACGATTTCAACCAACGTTTACTGGGTTCGTTCTCCGTTAGCCTTTGGCTGTCCCCAGCCAAGTCTCCACAAAGCAGCGGGTTGCTATTTTCAGGGCAGCGACCCGTGACGACTCACCTCCCGGGCTGATGGAGAGTCATCTTCGCTCAGCTTACTCAGTTTTGTTAATGGACTGCTTGGCTCAGTTTGGGCACGTCCAGTTTTGTTTTACGGTTTACCTACAGTCTTTTATTGTCCTCATGAACCAAACTGATATGGCAGCAGTGGTTCTTTACGAAGAGAACAGGCCCTGACGATTTATGCGGACGCCTGATCCGCACTAGTAATCTGCATTTGCTCTGTCGTTTTTGATCCAAATCCCCAGCCAAGTGCCGCGCACGTATCGGCGGGAGTCGTTTATCCAGCGCTATCAGCGCAACTTTAGGTTTTACACTGCTGGTCATCACCCAGCTCCATACATTTCCGTGGAGATGCCAATTGTGTACAATCGCCTGCCCGGCTGTCTCTAGAGAGGTTAGTTTCGTAAGGCGCCAGAACGTAACTGGATCTTTTCGCCCGCCAACTCTTTACCCAGCACAGTCTGCGCTTGGTTCATGTACAGAGTTTGCACCTTCCTTTGTGCCACTGTCACCTGATGTACCACAGTTACTGTGCATTGGGAGTGCCATATCGCCGCTCAACTTTCGCTCATGGCCCGTGTTCTGCTCCGTTCAGAATGCACCTCTCATCCCTTTACACGCAGCCTTTCCTGATCTGCTGGGAAGTTGATATGATCAAGATATTCAGTTACATCTGCCGTTTCCCATTTACCTTTTGTTCGACTGCTTCTGATACTTCAGCTTGACTATGTAGCATGGCACCGAGTTTCACTCTCATGTCTCGGCTTGGGATACACCTCTTCCCACCCGGTCATTTACCCGCGTGGAGTTGGTGTTTGTCTCGCGAACGCCTACCTGATGTTTCACGCTTCTTTTGAACGTGGCACATTTTGTACTGCCCTGGTCAGGAAATGTGGTGTTATTCCAGACGGCCCATTGCTTTCCGTGTTTGCACTATCACCACTGTTTTGTTCCGCGGACGCCTGCACGGTTGTCGCTTTTGAATCAGTATCGAAAAGGGAATTCAGCCTGAAATATGTGCGTTGTTCAGGAGATCGGGCCCTGCATTGCTTTTCCGTGTTTGCACCTTCCGCCACTGTTTTGTACGGACGCCCGTACGCCGCTGATTCGGGTACTTGAATTTGGGGCACATTTTATCAGACATCGACAGGAGATGCGGTGTTTGTTCAATTTTCGGTCTCGCATTGTTTTTCCTTTTGCCTGCACTACTAACTCACTTTGTAGTTCTCCCGATCCCTGCTCCCCAGTCAGACCGAACCTGAGCCTGCCTCTCAGGTCACCACTTGAGGTAAGGGGGCAGCGTCTTGGTTACGCGGCTCACAACCCTGCACATGTTGCCGCCATGAGCCTGACCCATCCATTTTTATGATTCCACTCCTTCTTTTCCAGTACCTCTGTGCACTTTTCATTCCAAATATTTTGGTTTGCTGCCAGCATTCTTCTGCACTCACCTATCTTCTAATTAAGGGATAAACTCATACTTATTAGAGACTGTAGACTGTGGAACTGTTCCTGTTTTTGACTTCTGAGGTATCCTATTATAGCCAGTGTGCTCTGAGAACATGGATGTTATGTATCGCTTAAACTTCAGTTTATTTACATATCAGCAAATGGTGATCCGAATCTACATCTGCCCTCTTAGAACCCTTACATCTCTTGTGAGATTAATCTGAATCTTCTTTGTCATATGTGGTCAATTTGATTTTCTGTTCTGTGATCTGCGGATACCCAGGTTGCTTTATGTGGTCTTTTATATGGAAAGACATTTACCTCCAGAGGTAAAGTGATTACTAAATAATTAGTGTGAATAGCTCTCCATTTTCTCTTCATTATCCTAGTCCAGGTTTCCCATGATGTCATCAGAGCCTGGTGTTGTCCGGAACCTGTTTGGCATTGAGGTCACCCATCAGAATTTTGCATGTTCCTATCTGATTACCTATAGTATTTTGGAAAATGTAAGTAAAAAAATTTCTCTTTTTACTTTTTTCCTTATCGCTGGTAGTGTTAACATCAGTCTGGAATGTTAAGTGATTATCCTAGGACTCACTGTTCATTTTGCTAGTGCATTCCACCCCTTAGACATCACAAGGCCACCCTTCACTATGGGGACATTCTACATGGCCCGGAGAACACATTGTTTCTCCTGTTTGGCCTGTACCCATTCCACCAGCTCATTATAATCCCAAGATGCCAACTGTATTTCATCTAATATACAGCCTGTGCTGTTTTTCCGATTTCATACATACTACATTCCAGTGTGCCAACGGGAGCTTTTCCTAGGTGAAAGGAAGATAATCTGCGGTGTAGACTCCTTGCGGTTTTCCATCGCCTACACTCTTCTGTGAAGAGCCTCTCTCCTCTTGGCTGGTACACCTTTATTTTATTTTGAGTGACTTGTTCATGATTATTGATGGTGGCTTTAAAATTTCTTTCTACTGGATAGCAGCCAGCTCCACCGCTAAACCCCACCTATGCGCTTCTCTACGACATGCCTTGTAGGTCGCAGTGCCAGTAATTTTGCTCCTTGTGCTCCCGGTGTTACCACGTGGGTGAAAACAATACGAACGACAGTGATATCACTGATGGTCGTTGGGTCAGTGACGTTGATGAGAGGCAGAACGATAGCTTAGATTTAGGTGATGCACACTGAAGTGCGCTGTTCCATGACGCGGAGACGAATGTCGAAATGCAAGTGCAGACGCACAAGCGTCTCGAATGAAAATTGGCGTCATCTGATACCAGATATAATGGAATATGCGGTAATTTATGGAAATCGGAAATCCAGTCCCAATAAACCAAATGCGTTACAGAAAGATCCTAAGAATAATACTGGACAGAAAAGAAAGAATACTGATGTGTCCTGAAAGAACTGAATGTTAAAGACAATTGGTTGATAAACAATATACTATATAGAAAGATTATATACTTGTCACATCAAGCGTCATGATGACCTGGAAGAACAATATTTATAAGCAAGTAGGGTCCTATGTGACGCAGGCAGACTCAAGAAGAAGAGGTGGCTGGGCAAGATATTAAAGAAACCATAAATATGATCACGACAAAGTAAGTAGAATTGGTTAGAGATAGAGGAATTTCTAGATGTGCTGCAAAGAATAACGTCTTATAAAGGATACACACCTCGATGATGATACTTGATTAGGCTCCAGATGCCATTGATGTAGACTTCAAACAGCATCAAAGGCCCTGTTACACACATACCGTAGTAGTATATAAACATACAGAATACCAGAAGAAGAAGAAGTTGAAGTTGCAAATGATCCCAGAAAGCTCTTCTCACCCTTTAGCAGAACAACCAATGTACGCCTGTCAGAAAGTAGACATAAACTTGAATCCAGACTCCAGAAATCCTCTAAATGGGAATGATACATGAGGTCTACTGGAGGAAATGAAAGCATTTCTTGAAATCTACTTATTTATGTGTATATCTAAGCTTAATTAGAGATTATGTATTTAGTCAGATGATAACTTTTTCAACCAGCAATTTGTAGCAACATGTCATGCAATCAGTCGAAAACTTGTCATCAACTTCATATGACTTTGACAGACAATCCGTCAGACTAGAGTGACACGATGTTCTTCTATACAGTTCTCTAACTCCTTTACAAAGTTCCAAATCAGTTATGAAATATTTTTGAGGAGTAGGCAAGAAAGAGGATAGACAGACCAGTTAAAAAGAAATGGCCAGGCATGAACCAGTCAAGATTTAAACCAAAAGATGGCAAACACAGTGACTGGGTGCTCACTGTAAGAAAGAAGGTAGAAGAACAAAGTGCAAGAAAAAAATATTCAGGACCACCAAGCAGTCTTGTTTGTAATGCTCGGGACTATGTTCTTCCTGGTTTAACCCCATCATGGTGTTTTCTTTTAGTTGTGAGCAATATTCATCTCAACACAGTGAAAGTCACATGTGGCCTTCTTCTATATGGACTGTATATAGACTGGTGAGAACTAGCATTGTAGCAAAAATGAAATACTTCTAAGGAAAACCATTCAACAAGAACACCACCTAAACCCAAAGTCAGCGTCAACAAAATGGGGGATGGTGAGAATTTAGGGAGATCAGAGTTATACATTGCACTGTGTAGAGAAAATGAAATGGAGAATGTAGTGTAGATGAAAGAACATTCTAAAATCTGACATATATGGGATTGTAAATAATGATCTCAGCACCAAGAAATTTAACAAAGACTGGTAGAATAAATGAAACAACCTCAGCCCTCACTTGAGGAAAGAAAGAGCTCAATAAATTACAAAAGAAACCCTCGCAGAGTTCAAAGGACCATTTTCAGTACACAAAACTCAGTGTATTGCAACGAGAGCTGGCAGGTGATACAAATGAGTACTGGTCAAATCCATGTTCTGGTGATACAAATGCTGCAGGAGGCGCAAAAACCAAGTAATGTGGTAAAATATCAGAGAGCTCTGGGGACCAAATATACAAAAATTAAACATACAAGACTGGAAACAGAGCCAATAACAGATATGACCAAACAGCTGAAAGATGGTGGAATCATTCTAATCTTTTACTCAGAGAAACCTACCCAGTCCTCGATCAGATCATACCAAACATGAATTAACCGTGCAGGGCATTGAACCCACAGAGCTGAACTTTCCAGCTAAATCAACAAATCCTTCAAATGGCAAGGCATCAGATTCAGATCATTCTGCAGAACCTCAAATATAATAGGGATGTCTTTTCTGTCTCCACCCTCTACACCTCTCACCCAGTGCTGGAGAGAGGAGCATTTCTCAGGACATGGGATGCAAAAGAGGGTGATACTTATAAAAACAAGGGGATTGTAATGAACTACAGAAGCACTCTTTTAAGTGTCACAGGCAAGGCTTTGCATCAGTCCTTTTCTAAACGACTACAGAAACTATGGAGAGCGTGTTCTCCCAGAGTCACAATGTAGATTCCAGCTGGACGGTCAACAACTGACAAGGATATTTACCCTCTGACAGCTACAAGAGAAGTGAGCAGAGCAAGCCTTTGCGTATTGTCGTGGATCTGACTAAGGCATTTGATACAGTCAGCAGGCCAAGCCTTTATAAAATATTGAAGCATATTGGCTGTCCTCAAAGTGTTCCAACGTTTCCTTCCCACGAGGCATGAAAAGCCAGTGCAAACAGTCTGATGGCAGCACATCTGATAGTTTCTTCTGAGGTGTTAAGAGCGGAGCCAAGCAGGGCTGTGTCCTGCCCTCACACTTTGGCACTCTCAAGCAGTCCTTTGGAACCACGCTTTAAGACGCTGATGGTGATGTTGTTCAATACTAGATCTGATGGTTACTCAACTTGGCCTGCTTAAGAGCCAAGACAAACTATGGAAATTCTTCTCAAGGGCCTCCTTTTCGCTGACGATGTTTTAGCTGCCTCCATAGTGATCACACTGCAATGCCTGAACAATAATTTGTCAAAGGCATGACCTATTTTTCTGACTATAAGTGTTTCCAAAATGCTGTTTTATGTCAGAGGTAACACAACAAATATCAATTTAATGGCAACCATCAAACACCAGTTCAAAAATTCTGCTATCTTAGGTCCATGGTCACTGCCATCCTTTCTCTTGATGAAGAAATCAACGCTCGTATAGGAGTGCGGCTACTACATTCAGCAAACTGATCAGCAGAAAGGGACAAACACAAAACTGACATTGCAGACGAATATTCAGCTATATCGAACCTGTAATTGCCTTTCCTTAATATATGGCTCAGGAAACATGGACAGCCTACTCAAAACACGAGATGAGACTGAACACTTTCACCTTCGATGTTCCGCAAGATTATGAAACATCAGGTGGCAATGACAAGATAACCAACGCTGAAGTACGCAACGTTCAAAAGCGAAAACGCAGAAGTTGTCATAAAAGTAAAACATTTCTACACAATTGACCGCCTCAAAGACGAAAAGACCACATATAGAATATTCATTTTTTAAAAATGTTAAAGTATAAAGTCAATATGTACTCATCAACTAGGTAGCGGTGAGATACTGGTGTAAAACGAATAATACATAGACACTCATCTATACACATTACTCCCAAGTGTTTCAAAATATTATAAGAAATTTTAAAAAGTTAAGGGAAACAAACATACAGAATAGGAGTGAGATAAAGGGATTTTCGACAAAAAACAGTTTAACAAAAACCAATGTCCAAACGCAGTGAAGTTTGTAGAGGTAATAATCAAACAGCAAAAAGTGTAATGCTCATAGTCCACTACTATATATTACATAGTCTCCTCAGAATATGTAGAGTTTTCACCTAGTACAAGGCACCTCCCCAACTCTTCTGAGAAAAATCAAGGAAAAAATGGGAAGGGACTGAAAGATGGGCTTCTGTGGATCGTCCACAGTATTATATATTCTTGATAAAATAAAATGTCAAAGTTATTATCGATGAAACTGTAATGCAGACGACGTCGCGATTTACACGGATGGGTCGGTGTAGCCCGTCACGAAAAGTCAGGCGGCCTTCAAAGTTCATGTGCAGAATGGTCATGAAGCTAGTGGTGTATTTGCATGACAATACAGTAAGGATATCGGAGTGTACTGGCGGTGACTAACGTATCACTTTGGCTAGAGCTCACAAAACTACACCTATGCGTGCATTCTGGAGTGACTACTGAGATGATCCGGAAAAGGTGGAGGCCGGTTTGAGGCGCAGGCAATGGACTGAATTACCAGGCGCGGCCAATTTCCATGAATTGGCACTTGTCTTTGTTCGTAAGGCGCGGTGTCGTTGGCGTCGAGATATATACAGACCGGCTGGCCTGCCGCCATCAGAGGCCAGCCAATGGACAGAGCCGACATCGAACGCTCCCCATAGAGCGTGTAACGCAGAGAAGACCTTCATCTAAACCAATCCACGTCAACTACTAGATTGCGAGAACTGGGTTTGAAGATTGGTGTGGCAAGAAAAGAATATACAACATAGGCATGAGTCGGCTCATCAATCAAAATAGAACTGGTATGGCCAGTCGCTGACGCTGTTTGAGATATTGCGAAGGGAGATTGATAACGGCGGACATGTCCGGAGTGCAATGGAAGTATATTCCAAACTGAAACTGGAATTATTTTGATTTGAATAGCAATCACTCTTCCACACTTCTGTCTTACCATAAATCAAGATGTTAGGGTGGAACAGCAACTAACCTGCAACACCGTTGTGATCACTATATGAACAAGATGGATAAATTATTTAATAATGAACTCAGGCTATGCATATATCACCCGAACTTGTAAAATATTCCTCAGCACAATCGTTTTTTGAACCTGTCATCATAAATTTGATTGTTATAATACACCTTTTAAGTAATAAAATTGTTCAAGTTCGATGGAACCAATGGTTGATAATAAATGGATGACGATAAGAAGGTCTTTATCCTTCCGTCAGATATGGAAACGACTTAACACGTTGCAGCATCCATCAGGTGTGTCACGTCGTACGTCTGGGTAGACGCCCAAGTTCCCAGTTAGGCCCGAGGTAGTAATGTCTCTCGTCCGTTGAGGCACCGTGGTCTGGTCATCCAAGATGATGATTAAATGTTTCTCTGTTATCGTATATGAACAGTCGAATTATGAAGATTACCAGAGGATATAATCACACTTTCTAGTATGAGTTCCACAAGTAGAACTATAGTTGATTTCTCACCCCAGCAGCAATATACACAAGGATACTTGAAGGAAATAACAAATTGCCAGAAACAATCTTTGCTTCCAACTGGAATCTGATTCTCTATCACTACTACTCGATGTTTGTTCAACATGTTACTTTATAAATCTCTGAAATAATCATCATGGAAACTAATTTCTAAAAGTAGATAGATTGTCCTGCAGTATATACCTTCTCTAATAATGCTGTTCCTTGAAATTCTGAATAGTTCTTTCCAACGTCCTCTCTCATCCAAATATAATGCATCTCTGTCTTTCTTTTGCTGACTTCCCCAAAGCAAAGTGCCTCCTATAATAATGGCGATCTCTGGTCTTCTGCCTACTTCCTTCCATCTTGCCCACAAATTGCGTCCTGCACAATAATCTGTTGATGGCGATCCTGTCTCTGCTGCCCCTGGGCAATGTGCAAAAGCAACCCCGATGGATTGACTGTTACCTACTACTATGTTGAGCACAACTAACCATTTTACCATAAACTGAGTATCTGTGTATGGCTGGCCAGTTGACTACTGAAATCCATCCTCCTCTTGTCCTGCATAACCTCACAGCTACAGATTTTCCAATCACTCTCAGAAATCAGGACATCTTCTTTTTCCCACTATATATTCACATCAATGGGAGGTTAAGAAGAGATTCTAAAACGGGCCTTTGCGTGTGCTTGTAGATAGTGTCTTTCTGTCATCTTGCTATCTCTGGAGTACCATCTGCGTGGCCTACCTTTGCTTTCTTTGGTACCCATTGTATCGGGAGCAGCATTGCCTTTGAGGTGCACTTCGTCCGTTGGTAATTCGCTTGGCGGCTGGTTTACTTAATTTGTTGTTTCCGATGAAGTCTAGTACTGATGTTAATCTATTTTTTCCTTGATGGTTCTTCTATTTTCACCGGTTCTTTGTTACCCCAGCATTCTGCGTAGACGCTGATCTTCTGCTTTTTGTTTCTTTCTTTATTTATATCATTGTTTGTCAGCGTCCAGGTCGGCAATTGAGAAGATAATGCGGGAGAAAGATTGTGTTGAACATTGTTTTGTTGTGTTTTGTTGAGCATCACGTGTAGGTTGCGTTAACGTTCAAAATTGGTCTAACGTTATGAAGATTATCATGTCTTTTTCTTGTCTACTTGCTGATTGGCATCACGATTAATCATGAGAAATTTGGATGACAGGCTTTTAAATCGATTGGTGGACATTATTTTATACGAACTGTTGCTGGAAAAGTTGTATCATCTGGACCAGGCACAATCATATTTAAAAAGTTAATAGCATATCTCTTTTACAGGACTTCTATGAATCAACCCAGCTATGTAATTGTTTGTGATTTTTCAGGCATTACATGCCCAGTAGTTCTGCCATTGTTTCTCTTGAAACGGGTGGGTGTTATCGTCCTTTTGTAGAAATCCACGTGAAACAATTTGCAACCAAATTGTCCGCAGCGTGATTCGAACTCAGTACGTCGGGGTTAATAGACTGAGTTACTATCACTATCCTCGCCACAGACGCTCAATTGGAGTAATTAGGGAACGTATACATACTCTATAAATAAGTAGATTGTAAGAGCGCCATTTTCTAAGAAATATGTATCCTTCTATTTAGAAGTTCATGGAGTCCAGTTCTGGCGCTTTGTCTTTTTTCTTTCTCACGAGCATATTGTACTTATTTCTGTTTCTGCTAAAAGAGGAAGACAAAGATTTCGGAATCATTTGTTGAATATCCACTAGCTCAGCATTCAGGGGCCCATGTTTGTCGTTAAACTGATGTACGTGTGCACCTGTAAAAAGATTTGCAGCGTGCTCTGAAATGGGTGTAACTTGGGAATCTCTCAAAACTACTGTCCTCACATCAAACGTCACTGACCTGACGACCATCAATGCCATTACCGCTGTAGTAAGTATTGTTCAGGCTCAACGTTTTTATTCTCTATATTTCATTATCTAAAAGATTATCACTATAATCAAAGGAGCTTATTAAACAAATCTAATAGATTCTGTCTCATGAACCTGGCTGCTCACTTTAAGAAAACATCGGTCATTTTTGAATAAAATGCACTCGTTTGAACGTCAAAAATTGTAAACATTGTTTATCAATATTGTCTCCTTGCATCGGAACTCAAACCGGAAAGTTACAATATGAATAGAAGAGGCAAAAAGGATAAATAAATGAGTTATGCTAAATACACGATTTCGAGCGATATAGACGGAGCAGCGTCAATAAAAATAGTGAACGCCATTGCAGCAAAACCAACGAACAACATATACCAAAACGTATCACAAAGCGCAGGCCCACCATCACGCAAAAGACCGCCGACTGGCTTCAACTTGGTTTCTTTGAAATGTGACTTTAACACGCTGCCCAGGAGATATTTTTGCTGTTCTATGGTGTGATCTCTGCATGCTTTCCAGATATTTCTAGGTCATCTATTCCACTAAGGTTTGTAATGTGAACCTCATATTGTTTCATGTGCAGCTATTATGAATCCACTGACTACATTATTCATATTCCTTGTTCGCATTTAGAACTTGTGCCATATCAAATGCAGGGTAGAGAAAGAGAACTGGCTCAATCTTGGAGATGCGGTGGGAAATTGAGAACAGCATACAACAAAGACATAAAATCTTTACACAAACAAATAAATGACATCACAGGAGAAAGCTTCACACGCAAATTGGATGTCTAAAATCCAAAGAAGGTACGATATTAATGGGGGAAGAAAACATAACGGGACGATGGACGAACATATTGGAGAACTCTAACGATGATGACAGAGTATATTCAAAGAGCACCGGCACGCAAGGGATCACCATTATTTATAGGGTTGAAGTGATTATGTTAGCAAAACACATTAAGAGGGGAAATCAGGTCCAGATAACATAACAGGCAGAAGAAATTCAAGTTTCAAATCTAGGAACGAAGTGATAATAGTTTTTCAAACCACATATATGGACTGTGGTTGCAGTCTAGTATGATAACAAAACTTTAAGGATATACACATATTGTCTGCCTGCCCAGTGTGTTCAGAAGTGTTGGACTGTGTGGGCAGATTAGTCTCTGTGTAAAGTGGTTCACCCTGCAGACTGCAAGAGTGCCACAGGTTCCCAGATTAACGCAGGTTTGTGGCATCGAAACTGAAGGGCTGATGTCCATGGTAATCGAGCTGAAGAGCTGAAAGTTCATGCTTCTGGATTGGGTGGGGAAAAACTGACATATATACAGTGGTTGTATTCCCAAAAGTGATACAAAGCTTTTAAACGACATATGACAGTGGTTGTATTCAAAAGATTTACTAAAGTTCATATTTATTAATGGTTGAAGAAAGTAAGAGCAGTGGAATGTGAAGATCACTGCACTATCAGTCTTATGAGTCATATGACAAAGATACTACTGAAGATAATGATGAGAAGGATGAGAAGCAGAATAAGACCAGAAATCAGTGATGAACAGTGGATTTATAGCAAGAAGGGCACGAGCCTGCTTTATGGGAAGTCAGCAACCTGACTTGTACATTACTTATTCGCAACACACACTAAAATTGATTTTGGAATGAGAACGATGGCCACGGCTACAAAATCAGCCCAAATTGCAGAAGAAATGAAGAGATATTGAGCTGGACATATCAGTTATGGAGGTGAGATGGCATACAACTGATAGAAGAGTAGTTAGTGACTAACTTTCATGGCATTCAGGAGAGATGAAAAAGTATTTTAAGGAGGGTATACGATGATAATTTGAGAGGTCGTAGAGTGTTAGAATGGAACCTATCTCGAGTCGGATAATTAGAGCCTGAAGCTTGTACTCAGATACTAATATGACAATACTGCAGTGTTATGCACCAACAAACGAGGGGCTGACGGATGATGAGAAAGACACATTTTATGAGCAACTACGAGATCAAATTAACAAGACCCAAAAACATGACCTGTTAGTAGTAATGGGGACTTCCGAAGGCCAAGGTTGGAAGTGATAATGGTGGGTGAGAGAGAGCTACAGGTAAACAAGGAATAAACACAATGAATGAGAATGAGAGACTGGCGAGCAGGTATGCTGTCAAACTTAGTAATTGGAGGCACCATCTTTGTAATACAAGGAAATTAAATCCTACTTTGGCACTGCCAGATGGAGTGACTCCAGGAATCAGATTGACCATAGTGCATAAATACACAATTTAGAAACATTATTGCTGGATAAGTTTGTGCATGTTAGAGGGGTATAAAAGTTACAGGGGCCCTTTAGTGAAGACACAGGTTTCTCCTTCATCATCATCTTTATGGTCAGGGCTATGGTGGCTTGTTCGTGTGCTCCTCATTCAGATGCTACTCTTGATCCATCTTCATTAGATCCTCGCATTCACTTAGTGTAAATATATATATAAAGTACTAATGCGTTCTTATTTGGTTTGTAAAGTTGTAATAGATGTTGGCCTCACTAATATTGGGATTCCTTTCTACTTTTAGGTATTCTATCTGTAATTCAAAAGATATACTCAATAATTATGTAGGAGTTTACATAGGTATTATTTATTGGTTGGATATAAGGTGTGAGTAAACAGATCATGCAATACAAGTCCATCCATCTTTAAGGTTCGTGGGTTATCTCTCTATTTACTAACTAATCTCCTAGCAATCTGTTACTAAACTGTCACTATTTAACTACACAAAAGCGTCATGTTGTAGTTGTGTGTTGTACTTCTGCAGCAGAGAGTACAACACATAGTCTCAACTATTAAATAATCTAATTACACTACTCTAACTATCTGGCTAACTGTCCATTCCTCCGCTGCCACCTGGGGAACCACAGGCAGATATAGGAAGTGATTATAATTTATGCATAGGTAAATTGAAACTGAAATTGAAAATTCATTATACTAAAAAGAATAACTGTGAATAGATGTCAAAGGCTACAAAATAATGGGAGGTAAAAAAGAGGAATATCAGCTTGAACTTAAGAATAGGTCTGAGTTACTCAATGGTGAAAATGAACAGAACATTGAAGACAAATGATCAAGATGTTAAAGTACAATATATATTGGGGCAGAAGGCTGTGGCGCAGGATTAAAGATAAAGATAGAAACCCTGGATAAGTGATGACACCTGGAAAATGTATTCAAGAAAGAAGAAAGATGAAACTAGTAATATTTAATACTGGCGATGCAATAGATGAATCCAAGCTAAAGAGGAATATAGACTAAACGACAAGGAAGTGAAAAGAGCGGCTAGAAGAGATAAAAGAGCATATGTCACCGACTAATAAGAAGGGAAAGGCAGCTAAGATTGGAAATAGTAAATGCTATACAAAACACTAACTCGCAATGCCGGTTCCAAGCCCGGATGAAAAGGAGGAGGACTTGTGCGTGAGGCCAGCTACCTCATCACAAGAAATTGAAGAAGCTACAGAAACTTGTAAGAAAGGACGCCACACTTGGTAAAACTGGATCAGCTAGGGTGGTGTGCGGTGCACCAGTGCATCAATGACGGCTGTTGATGAAAGCGCGGCTCATGGAAGTCAAAGCAACCTGACCTGTATGCATTATTTGGCCTAAAAACACACACTAAAATTGGATTTTGGAATGTGAGAACGACTATTACGGCTACAAAATCAGCCCCAAATTGCAGAAGAAACACAAGAGATACGAGCTGGACATACTAGTTATGAAGGAGATACCTGAAACAGATAGAAGAGTAGTTAGGTGGATTAACTTTCATATATTCAGGAAGAGAAGATAGTACATTTTAATAGAGTGGGTATATTGACGACACCTAGAGAGCAAAGAGCATGTTAGAATGGGAACCCATCTCGAGTCGGATAATTAGAGCTTGCTTCAGTACCAGGCATGTCAATATGACAATACTGCAGTGTTATGCAAATACGTAATTACAAAGTACTGTAGTTTTACAAATTACAAAAACAATGACAAAATACAGCAAACGTTTCGACCAACAAGGCTTTATCACAAACGAACAAAACAGGAGCGACAAAATTAAAATGAAAACACAAATGGACGACCAACACAAACGTATCTAAGGAAAATCTGAATAAAAACGAATAACGAAATAAACAAAAATAAAACAATACATAAAACTAGAAATAGAAAGGAAAAGAAACAATGAAACATCTAGTAAATATATAACTGAAGAGCATGTAACATATACCCATATAGATTTTCATAAAGCATGGGAAGAGAAAGTACTAAGAAGCATAAGAATGTAATATTATGTACATATACCCATATAGATTACAAAGCATGGAAGAGAAAGTACTAAGAAGCATAAGAATGTACAGACAAGAGCCCATGTGATCGCAAGGTACCATACAAAGAAATCAACCGATTCTCCAGGAGTAACTGGATCATGGGATCATCCGAGGAACATGATCGGATGGCTGCACCCGACATTGTGAGCACCTAAATGGCCAGTATCATTGAAAAATGTGGTGGCCAGGGGCCGCAGATCATTGGCGCATGTCGCGGCAAGGGGCGAATCGAACATTGGAGCCTCTTGCCTGTCCTCTAGTTGATATAAGCTTTGTTACACCGCTTACAGATACGGTATAGATAAGATTACGGACCGCAGGGCAGAACCCATCAAGTCAATAAGAGTAACGTGCCTAAAGGAAAAGATACAGTACGCGTGGTATCACAGTTAACACGTGCTGTAAAGCCGACGGCCAAGCACTGACAGTGCCAAAATGAGTCTGGATATTGGACTTAAGGCGACTGTAAATAACATATCTTTATGACTTCTGTCCTGTCTTTTGTAAGACACCAACGGATAGAAGACAGAATGGCCCCCAGGATTCGATCGGTTGAGAGAGCAGTGTTGGTACCAACAAATGAGGGCTGGATAAATGATAAGAAAGACACATTTATGAGCAACTACAAGATCAAATTAACAAGACCCAAAAACATGACCTGTTAGTAGTAACAGAAACTTGTAATGCTGAAGGTTGAAGTGAGTAATGTAGGGGTAGAGAGAGCTATAGGAAACAAGGAATAAACACAATGAATGAGAATGGAGAAAGACTGTAGAGTTATAAATATGCTGTCAAACTTAGTACTGATAAACATATCTTTGCACATATGAAATTCCTATAAATTACTTTGGCACTCACCAGATGGAGTGATTCAGGAATCAGATTGACTATATGTGTAGTATAACACACACCCAGAATATCA
This sequence comes from Arion vulgaris, assembly GCA_020796225.1. Taxonomy (NCBI): domain Eukaryota; kingdom Metazoa; phylum Mollusca; class Gastropoda; order Stylommatophora; family Arionidae; genus Arion; species Arion vulgaris. The sequence continues at coordinate 34,839,167 of CM036772.1, forward strand.
TTGCTGGATGTCCGTGGCCACAGAGGGGCAGATGTAGGCGACTGTAATTTTATGCATAGGTAAATTGAAAAGGAAATTAGTGTAAATCCACCATACTAAAAGAATAACTGTTAATAGACAGTCAAAGACTACAAATAATGAGGTAAAGATAAAGAATATCAGCCTGAACTTAAGAACAGGTCTGAGTTACTAATGGTGAAAAATGAATAGAACATTGAAGACAATGGATCAAGATAAAGGACACACTATTGAAAGCAGCAAATAGTAGCAAAGGGATTAAAGATGAAAGACAGAAAACTTGATAAGCTTATAACACCTGGAAATGTATTCAAGAAAGAAGAAAAGATGAACTAGTAATATTTAATACTAAGGATGCAACAGGATGAAATCCAAGCTAAAGAGGAATATAGACTAAAAAGATAAGGAAGGAAAAGAGCACAGAAGATAAAGAGCATATACAACTGACTGGCCAAGAAGGGGAAAAGGCAGCTAAGACTGGAAACAGTAATGCTATACAACACACTTAAACAACTTCTACTGGAATATTTATTTCAAAGGGTGGCAATCAAGAGTAAAGATGGTAAAGTTCTAAATATCAGATACTCAAGTAGAAGAAAAAAGATGGGCAGAACATTTGAAGAAATATTAAATAGACCTGATCTACCAGTACTACTCAAGTTTGACGAAGAGGCAGCAGAACAGCCTCCCTTACCAATTAACGAAGAAATGATAAGTGTAGCTGAGGTCAAGGAGGCAATCAATTCTTTGATAAACAATAAGGCAGTGGTGATGACAACATTACTGCAGAATGTTCAGCGGCTGATGATACAACTATTAGCCAGGTGCAAGAACTATTTAATAAAGTATGGAAGAAGAACTGTCCAGATCAATGTAAGAAGGAATAATTGTTATGATCCTCAAAAGTGTGATTCTGCAAGATTGCAACTAATGGAGAGGGACCCACACGCAATGACTCAAGACTTTCTGCAAAATCATTCTAATAGAATCAAAGGAGCAGTGGACACAACCCTGAGAGAGAAGAACAAGTTGAGTTTACCTGGGAGAAGCTGCTTAGATCCAAATAATTACCCTAATGATTAATTTTTGGGAGGAACATATTGAGAACAATAACCACTCATACTAAATTTCACTGATTTTAAAAGTTTTTGAGAGCTCCACACAGAATCTCTCTGTGGAATATTCTGAGATGCTTGAATACCAGTGACAAAATAATAAACATTATTAAGAGCCTGTATGATGGTTCATGGTGTGTGCAGTCTGCACTGATGGTGGATACAGCGACTGGTTTATAGTTAGAAACTGGGAGAAGTAGAGTTAGATTCTCATTTCCGCTATTGTTTGTAGTGTGACCATTGACTGGGTGATGCGAATGTTAGAAGTAAACTAATGATTGGGTAGAAAATAGTCAACTAGAAGATTTGGATTTTGTAGATGATATTGCCTTGTTAAGTAGAAACAACCAAGATATGCAAAGAAAACAGACAACTTGGGTCATCTACAGTTACTAAAAGTTGGACTGCAAGATAAGCTATGAAAACAAATATAATGAAGACACTTATGGTGGCAGTAATGCAGATATCACACTGAACTAAAATGATAAAACAACAGAGCAGTTCACTATTTGGGTAGCAATTTTGATTGCACAAGAAATGTTACAAAAGAAATATGATAATGAATTGGCAAAGCAACATCAGCTTTTAAGAGTCTAACAAAATATGGAACTGCCTTTCCTTTTTTCCCCTTTAAATGTATTCCACAATCGTTCTTAGACATTTAAAAAGAATACTTTAAATTTTTGCCATGTTGTTTCAGTTATCTTCTGTATATATGCTTCTACTATAGCCTCTGTCATTTCTATTTATTATTCTTGTATATCTGGATCATTTATTTTTCTGGCTATCTATAATCTTGGTTCTGCTGTCTTCTTGTATTTTGCTAAGTGGTGTTTCATTGAGGTAGGCAATTAGTGGGCGGTGGTCTGTATTCACTGTTGTGTTTGGGATTACTCTGGTCTCTTGTTGGATCTTCTTGTTTTGTGGGTTAATATAAAGTCTATTTGAGCAGCTTGGTCGGGGTTGTTCCACTTGTACCATGTATAGATCTGGCTCATAGGATGTTTATAAAAACTATTTGTGATATAGAGTCCGTGTTCTGCACAGAGCTCTAGTAAGTGCTGCCCATTTTCGTTACATTCTCTGTCGTTGTCTACAAAAGGTCCTAATTGTTCTTCCCATGGTGTCGCTCCGCTCGACATGCCCGTTGAAGTTTCCATTACAGATACATCAATTTAATATCAATTAAAGTAAATTGATAACCTACAATCACTAGATGAATTTAATATCAATTTAAGTAAATTGATAACCAACAATCACTGGATGAATTTAATATCAATTGAAGTAAATTGATAACCTACAATCACTGGATGAATTTAATATCAATTGAAGTAAATTGATAACCAACAATCACCAAGAAACTGAATCATATCATCATATTCATTGCAACTTCCTGATGTTCAATGCTGTTGATGCCAGTCTGTTCCCTCACTCATTGCATAAAAACATGCATGTACAGGATAGTAGATCAGTAAGCTGTGGAGTTAGAAACCTCAATAGACAACATCCACTCATACTGCAACCTGCCTTTTGAATTTTCCAAGCATCCACTGAGAGTTGAACACAACAATGGCCTCAGGAAACAGAGAGCACTGGAGGGAAGAAGTAACGGCCTCAACCTTTCATTCCATACCAGAAGTAGTTGTTCTGATGCTGTCTGCCTGGCCCGCAATAAACCTATTTGGTATATACATCAGCATCATCATTATCACTTGTGTTATCTTTTATCAGCTGCATTAATGAGAGTTCAACTTTATTTCCACAATCTCTGCATTTCTTCCCAAGATTAATGGTAGCACTGTGGTAGTTGACCATGCTACTGTCTATTGTGATTAATTCTTTCCCTTACCACAATGTCACATCTGTAGTCACTTTGCCAATTTTTGTCTTAGCTTGGTACATCCATCATGCCACATGATTCTCATGTTCTTGTCATGATTAGTATTCTGTGCTGAAGGTGTCTATGATCAGCAGTAGCCTGTATATATGTATATATGCTTTGGTTTGGGCAATAGTATGATGGGATCATAGAGACAGACTAACATATATATCATCTTACAATGAGAGAATATCTAATGCAGCCAAGGACTATTTGTATACCTTAATTCTGAATGCGCCCAAGCCACAACAGTGTGATCAGTGATATTGTGGGAGGATTTCAAGTCCATAATCTTTTTACGAACATAACCAGTTGATGGAATTGATGACATAGTCCTGCACAGTGTGGCCACCATCACCTGAAGATCTTCTCGCGATCCCTTGGCACCTTGGAGTGATCTGCAAGGCCATTACTTGTAACGTTGTATCATTTATTCAACATGACTCCATATAGCTCAAGTCTATCAGGCACCATAATATACAAGCCTTTCCTGATTGATTCGAGAATGACAATTCTCACACCAAAGCAAGTATAGTATACAACCTCCTTGAACAAATTTGATCATTTTTGTCTATCTGATCCAGTCCAAACATTACATTATCTGAACGTCAAAGTTTACTGGTGTCACTGTAGCTGTGTCCCGTCCAACTCTGTCGATGCTGCTTAAGAAGATTCAAAATTGCAGTGCATGAGTTGGTGACAAGTAGGTTTTTCTTTAAAACCCAGAAGCTACATGGATTTAATTGGGTCCGGTGATGATGTTTGTAGCAATGAGAGAGTGGACAGGCTTAGATCAACAGCATCTATCGCCACAGAGCATAAGAGGACTGCCGAACGCCTTTTTTGGTTTCTTGATGAATGAAGATACCAAAATTTAAATTGATCTATTCAGCGTATTCTAGTAGTTTGAATTACATCGCTAGGACAAGTGAGGAATATGAACATGTAATAACAAAGCACTATAGTTTTACAAAATACAAAAACAATGACAATACACAGCAACGCTTCAATTAAAAAGGCTTTATCAAATAAACGATACAAATAAAAACTGACTTGATAACTCAGAACATATAGACTAACAAAATATCAACAATTAAAACGAATGAAAATATAGACTAAATGAATAAATGAAATAAATACAGAAAATTGTAAGTGGAAAAAATAAGAGAAACAATACAAAATCAAGTAATATATGACTCCATACATTTAACATATACAATATTATACACATGAGAAGAGAAAGTACTAAGAAGCACAGAAATGTAGAGCGCGGAGTCCATGATATCGCATGTACCATAAAGAATCCAAAGCTACCTTCAGAGCAACGACTACGATCATCAGATGAACATGATCGATGGCAGCACTCACGCCGGCACCTAAAATGGTCAGTTCCATTGAAACGAGTGTACTAGCAGGTCATAGAGCATTACGAGTATCACGTGAAGTGTTGGCCAAAACGGTCATCGAGCATTTTGCCCGTTTTCGCGCTGTATATATGCCTTAGAACACCGCTTGCAAGTGATAGCATAGATTATATTATGGGATTCGTGATGTGAAACCATCTTTCAATAACAGCACGTGGCTAAAGGAAAGATACAGCACGAAACAATTGCATTACATACACACGAGTTGCAAACCTCGACAGCCACACTGGGCAGCCAAATGACTCTGGATGTTAGACTTGCAGACTGTGGACCAACATACCTAAGATTGGTCCCATCTGAAAGCTACCAAAGCATAGTTGTGGAAGACTGAACGGGTCTCAGGATTCGACTGATACAGAAAAAATGAGGAAACAGAATGAGGAGGTGTTTATCTGCAAGTCACTTGGAACCATCAGAATACATACTGATTTGACTTGGCTTGAGGAGACTGACACTGTTGCATGCTCTGAGTGCTGTGATGTCATGTAACTAACAACATCACACTTTTACATACTAATCAGTCAAATAATAATGCAGATCAATGTAAGGTAGTGAGAGAGAGCACATTAGTTGTATCAACGCTGCAGTGAGAGAGTTACACACATCACGCTGCAAGGAGATATACATCACTCTGTACTTCAATGCTGGTGTTATAGACATTACTTGTATCAATGTTTATGAGAGAGCACATTAGTTGTATCAACAATACATGAGAGCACACTACTTGTATCTACGCTCAGTGAGAGAGCATTAATATTGTATCAATGTTACAGTGAGAGATTACATTAGTTGTATCAGTTACAGTGAGAGAGCAATAATAGTTGTATCAATGTTACAGTGAGAGACACATTATTGTATCTATGTTACACAAACCATATTTTTTATACATCATATTTTCATGCACATTTATTCCTACAGTAACACAACTACGTATAGTCAGATCTAAACCAAGCTAGCACTAAGTCCAATATTTCTGTACTTGACGGCAACTATTGACAAATGTCCTGGTTCTGAGTGTCACTGAGAAGAGAATAGAGCTTAATTTGGGCTAGCCTATTAGATAGCAAGACAGGCACAGGAAGCCGGGATAAAGTTACAACAGACAGAGAGACAAACTGTTGAATAAAAGAAGGTACAGCCAGGTTACAATAGACAGAGGAGACAAACTGTTGAATAAAAAGGAAGGTACAGCTAAAGTTACAATAGACAGAGTGAGACAAAACTGTTGAATAAAAAAGGAAGGTACTACTAAAGTTACAATAGACAGAGTTAGATAAATCAGCAATAAAAGTAAAGGTAAGCAGCTAAAGTTACAATAGACAGAGTGAGACAAACTGTTGAATAAAAAAGGAAGCAATACTTAAAGTTTACAGAATAGACAGAGGAGACAAACTGTTGAATAAAAGGAAGAACAGCTAGTTACAATAGGCAGAGTGAGACAAACTGGTTGAATAAAAGGAAGGTACTACTAGTTACAATAGACAGAGTGAGACAAACTGCTGAATAAAAGTGAAGGTACTACTAGTTACACAGACAGAGTGAGACAAACTGTTGAATAAAGGAAGGCACTACTAAAGTTACAATAGACAGAGTGAGACAAACCAAGGAATAAAAGCAAAGGTACTACTAGTTACAACAGACAGAGGAGAGACACTGTTGAATGAAATGAGTTATACAGCTAAAGTTACAATAGAGAGGTATAGACAACTGATGGAATAAAATAGTACAGCCAAAGTTACAATAGACAGAGTGAGACAAACTGTTGAATAAAAGGAAGGTACAGCTAAAGTTGCTAATAGACAGAGTGAGACAAAACTGTTACGAATAAAAAAGGAAGGTATCTACTAAAGTTAAATAGACAGAGTGAGACAACTGTTGAATAAAAGGAAGGTTCTACTAAAGTTACAATAGACAGAGTGAGACAAACTGTTGAATAAAAGGAAGGTACTACTAGAGTTACAATAGACAGAGTGAGACAAAATCATTGAATAAAGAAGGTACAAAGAAGTTACAATAGACAGAGTGGGAGACAAACTGTTGAATAAAAGGAAGGTACAAATAAAGTTTTACACTATATAGAGGAGACAAACTGAAGGTAAAGTACAGAGCCAAAGTTACAACAGACAGAGTGAGACAAAACTGTTGAATAGTAGAAGGTACTACTAAAGTTATACAGACAGAGGAGACAAACTGTTGAATAAAAGGAAGGTACAGCTACAAAGTTACAGCAATAGACAGAGTGAGACAGTCCTGTTGGAATAAAAGGAAGGTACTACTGTGGTTACACAGACAGAGGAGACAAACTGTTGAATAAAAGGAAAGGTACTACTAAAGTTACTATTAGAGTGAGACAACTGTTGAATAAAAGGAAGGTACTACTAAAGTTACAATAGCAGAGGAGACAAACTGTTGAATAAAAGGAATGCACATTAAAGCTACAATAGGCAGAGGAGACAACCGCTGAATAAAAGGAAGGTACTACTAAAGTTACAATAGACAGAGTGAGACAAACTGTTGAATGGTGCTGAAGGTACACTAAAGCTACAATAGACAGAGTGAGACAACTGTTGAATAAAGGAAGGTACTACTTAGGTTACAATAGACAGAGGAGACAAACTGTTGGGAATAAAAGCAAAGAGTTAGTACAGCCAGAAAGTTACAATAGACAGAGTGAGACAATCTGTTGAATAAAAGGAAGGAAAATACACAAAGCTGCAACAGACAGAGGAGACAAACTGTTGAATAAAAGGAAGGTACAGCTGAAATTCAACAGACAGAGGAGACAAACTGTTGGAATAAAGGAAGCATCAATAGTTACAATAGACAGAGTGAGACAACTGTTGAATAAAAAGGAAGGTACTAACAGTTACAATAGGGCAGAGTGAGACAAATCAAGGAACAAAAGGAAGGTACTAATAGTGTTGGCACAGACAGAGCGGAGACAAACCGTTGAATAAAAGAAGGTACCACGTTACACAGACATGAGACAAACTGTTAATAAAAGGAAGGTACAGCCAAAGTTACAATAGGGCAGAGGAGACAAACTGTTGAATAAAGAAAGGCATGAGCTGTGTTAATAGAGAGGAGACAAACTGTTGAATAAAAGGAAGGTACTACTAAAGTTACACAGACAGAGGAGACAAACTGTTGAATAAAAGGAAGGTGAAGAGCTAAAGGCAATTAGACAGAGTGGAGACAAACTGTTGAATAAAAGGAAGGTACTACTAAAGTTACACAGACAGAGGAGACAAACTGTTGAATAAAAGGAAGGTAATAGCTAAAGTTACAATAGACAGAGTGAGACAAACTGCTTAATAAAAAGGAAGGTACTACTAAAGTTACACAGACAGAGTGAGATAAACTGTTGAATAAAAGGAAGGTACAGCTAAAGTTACAATAGGCAGAGTGAGACAAACTGTTGAATAAAGGACAAAATTACTAAAGTTACATAATAGACAGAGTGAGACAAACTGTTGAATAAAAGGAAGGCAAATTACTAAACTTACAACAGACAGATACAACTGCTAACAAAATAAAGGTAATTACTAGTTACAATAGACAGATTGGAAAGACAAACTGTTGAATAAAAGGAAGGTACAGCTAGTTACAATATTAGACAGAGTGAGACAAACTGTTGAATAAAAGGAAGGTACTACTTCAGTTTACAATAGACAGAGTGAGACAAACTGTTGAATAAAAGGAAGATGCAACAACTAGTTACACAGACAAGATGAGACAAACTGTCGAAATAAAAGGAAGGTACTACTAAAGTTTACAACAGACAGAGTGAGACAAACTGTTGAATAAAGGAAGGTAACAGCTAAAGTTACAACACAGACAGAGTGAGACAAACTGTTGAAATAAAGGAAGGTACTACTAAAGCTACAATAGATAGAGGAGACAAAACTGTTGAATAAAAGCAAGGTACTAATAAAGTTACAATAGACAGAGGAGACAAACTGTTGAATAAAAGGAAGGTACTAATAAAGTTACAATAGATGAGTGAGACAAACTGTTGAATAAAGGAAGGTACTACTAAAAGTTACAACAGGCAGAGTGAGACAAACTGTTGGGAAACAAAAGGAAGGTACAATAGTTACAATAGACAGAGTGAGACAACTGTTGAATAAAAGGAAGGTACTACTAAAGTTACAATAGACAGAGTGAGACAAAACTGTTGAACAAAAGGAAGGTACTACCAAAGTTACAATAGACAGAGGAGACAAACTGTTGAATAAAAGGAAGGTACAGCTAAAGCTAACAGACAGAGTGAGACAAACTGTTGAATAAAAGGAAGGTATTACTAAAGTTACAATAGATATGAGTGAGACAAAACTGTTGAATAAAAGAAGTAATAGCTAAAGTTACACAGATGAGTGAGACAAACTGAATAAAAGGAAGGCACTACTAAAGTTACAATAGACAGAGTGGGAGACAAACTGTTGAATAAAAGGAAGGTACTACTAAAGTTACAATAGACAGAGTGAGACAAACTGTTGAATAGTGTGGAAGGTACAGCTAAAGTTACAATAGACAGAGGAGACAACCAGTTGAATAGTGGATGAATAGGCCATTAGTTACACAGACAGAGGCGGAGACAAACTGTTGAATAAAAAAGGAATACAGCTAGTTACAATAGACAGAGGGAGACAAACTGTTGAACAAAAGGAAGGTACTACTAAAGTTACAATAGACAGAGGAGACAACTGTTGAATAAAGAAGGTACAGCTAGTTACACAGGCAGAGGGAGACAAACTGTTGAATAAAAGGAAGGTACTACTAGTTACACAGAGAGTTAGAGGAGACAAACTGTTGAATAAAAGGAAGGTACTATTTAACTTACAATAGACAGAGGAGACAAAACTGTTGAATAAAAGGAAGGTACTACTAAAGTTACAAGGTGACAGAGTGAGACAAACCGTTAGAATAAAAGGAAGGTAGCTGTTAAAGTTACAATAGACAGAGTGAGACAACTGTTGAATAAAAGGAAGGTACTACTAAAGTTACAATAGACAGAGTGATAGATTGTAAACTGATGAATAAAAGGAAGGTACAACTAAAGTCAATAGACAGAGTGAGACAAACTGGTTGAATAAAGGAAGGTACTACCAAAGTCAAGTACAGACAGAGTGGAGACAAACTGGTTGAATAAAAGGAAGGCACAGTTACAATAGACAGAGTGAGACAAACTGTTGAATAAAAGGAAGGTACTAATAGCATAATAGATAGAGTGAGACAAACTGCTGGAATAAAAGGGGAAGGTACTACTAAAGCTACAATAGACAGAGGAGACAAACTGTTGAATAAAAGGAAGGTACTACTTTAGTTTACAATAGACAGAGTGAGACAAACTGTTGAATAAAAGGAAGGTACTACTTAAGTTACAATAGACAGAGTGAGACAAACTGTTGAATAAAAAGGAAGGTACAGCTAAAGCTACAATAGACAGAGGAGGAAAACTGTTGAATAAAAGGAAGGTACTACTAAAGTTACATTAGGACAGAGTGACAAACTGTTGAATGGAAGGAAGGCAATTAATAGTTGAATAGACAGAGTGGGAGACAAACTGTTGAATAAAAAGGAAGGTACAGCTAAAGTTACTACACAGACAGAGTGAGACAAACTGTTGAATAAAAGGAGGTGCTACTTGGTTGTTAATAGACAGAAGGAGACAAACTGTTGAATAAAAAGAAGGTACAGCTAGTTACACAGACAGAGGAGACAAACTGTTGAATAAAAGGAAGGTACTACTAAAGTTACAATAGACAGAGTGAGACAAACTACTAGAATAAAAGGAAGGTACTACTAAAGTTACAATAGACAGAGTGAGACAAACTGTTGAATAAAAGGAAGGTACTACTAAAGTTACAATATTTATGTGGAGTACAACCAAGTTGAATAAAAGGAAGGTACAATAAAGTTACAATAGACAGAGGAGACAAACTGTTGAATAAAAGGAAGGTACTACTAAAGTTGCTAAACAGAATAAGAGTGAGACAAACTGTTGAACAAAAGGAAGGCACAGGCTGTGTCACAACAGACAGGTATATATCAAACCAAGGAATGGGAAGAATAGTATTTACTAAAGTCAACAGAGAGTGAGACAAACTGTTGAATAAAAGGAAGGTACAGCTAAAGTTACAATAGACAGAGTGAGACAAACTGTTGAATAAAAGGAAGGTACTACTAAAGTTACAATAGATAGAGTGAGACAAACTGTTGAATAAAAGGAAGGTACTACTAAAGTTACAATAGACAGAGGAGATAAACTGTTGAATAAAAGGAAGGTACTACTGTGCTACACTAGGACAGAGGAGACAAACTGTTGAATAAAAGGAAGGTACTACTAAAGCTACAATAGACAGAGTGAGACAAACTGTTGAATAAAGGAAGGTACTACTAAAGTTACAATAGGCAGAGGTGAGACAAACTGAAAGCTGAACAAAAGGAATAGCAATGCTAAAGTCACAAGAGACAGGAGAGTGAGACAAACTGTTGAATAAAAAGGAAGGTACTACTAAAGTTACAATAGACAGAGGGAGACAAACTGTTGAATAAAAGGAAGGTATTACTAAAGTTACAATAGACAGAGTGAGACAAACTGTTGAATAAAGGAAGGTACTACTAAAGTTACAACAGAGGAGACAAACTTGAATAAAAGGAAGGTACAGCTAAAGTTACAATAGGAGGAGACAAACTGTTGAATAAAAGGCTGGGTACTACTAAAGTTATAATAGACAGAGTGAGACAAACTGTTGAATAAAAAGGAAGGTACTACTAAAGTTACAATAGACAGAGTGAGACAAACTGTTGAATAAAAGGAAGGCAATTACTAAAGTTACAATAGGCAGAGTGTGAGACAAACTGTTGAATAAAACGAAGGTACAGCCAGTTACAACAGACAGAGTGAGACAAACTGTTGAATAAAAAGGAAGGTACTACTAAAGTTACAATAGACAGAGGAGACAAACTGCTGAATAAAAGGAAGGTACTACTAGTTACAATAGACAGAGGAGATAACTGTTAATAAAGGAAGTACAGCCAGTTACAATAGACAGTAGCCAAACTGTTGAATAAAAAGGAAGGTACTACTGTGTTACAATAGACAGAGTGAGACAAACTGTTGAATAAAAAGAAGGTACAGCTAAAGTTACAACAGACAGAGTGAGTACAAACTGTTGAATAAAAGGAAAGGTAATTACTAAAGTTACACAGATAGAGGAAACTGTTGAATAAAAGGAAGGTATCAATGAAAGAATAGACAGAGTGAGACAAACTGTTGAATAGTGGAAGGTACCATGAAGTTACCAGACAGAGTGAGACAACTGTTGAATAAAAAGGAAGAAGAAGAAGTTACAACAGACAAGAGTGGGACAAACTGTTGAATAAAAGGAAGGTACTACTAAAGTTACAATAGACAGAGTGAGACAAACTGTTGAATAAAGGGAAGGTACAGCTTAAAGTTACAATAGACAGAGGAGACAAACTGTTGAATAAAAAGAAGGCACTAATAAAGTTACAATAGACAGAGGAGACAAACTGTTGAATAAAGGAAGGTACAGCCAGTTACAATAGACATAGACAGAGTGAGACAACTGTTGAATAAAAGGAAGGTACTACCAGTTACAATAGACAGAGGAGACAAACTGTTGAATAAAAGGAAGGTACTACTAAAGTTACAATAGACAGAGTGAGACAAACTGTTGAATAAAAGGAAGGCAATTACTAAAGTTACAATAGACAGAGGAGACAAACTGTTGAATAAAAGGAAGGTACTACTAAAGTTACACAGACAGAGGAGACAAAACTGTTGAATAAAAGGAAGGTACAGCCAGTTAATAGATAGAGTGGAGATGGAACTGTTGAATAAAAAGAAGGTACTACTAAAGTTACAATAGACAGAGTGAGACAAACTGTTGAATAAAAGGAAGGTACTACTAAAGTTACAATAGACAGAGTGAGGCAAACTGTTGAATAAAAGGAAGGCAATTACTAAAAAGCCAACAGACAGAGGAGACAAACTGCTGAATAAAAGGAAGGTGCACTACTTCAAAGTTACAATAGACAGAGGAGACAAACTGTTGAATAAAAGGAAGGTACAGCTAGTTACAATAGACAGAGGAGATAAACTGTTGAATAAAAGGAAGGTATCACTTAATAAAGTTACACAGACAGAGTGAGACAAACCAAGAATAAAAGGAATATGGTACTAATAGTCACAACAGACAGAGTGAGACAAACTGTTGAATAAAAGGAAGGTACTACTAAGTTACAATAGACAGAGTGAGACAAACTGTTGAATAAAGGAAAGGCACTACTAAAGTTACAATAGACAGAGTGAGACAAACTGTTGAATAAAAGGAAGGCAATTACTAAAGTTAAGAAGCACAGAGGAGACAAAATCATTGAATATGGAAGGCACAGCTAAAGTTACAATAGACATGAGGAGACAAACTGTTGAATAAAAGGAAGGTACAGCTAGTGCTGCAATAGACAGAGTTGAGACAAACTGTTGAATAAAAGGAAGGTACCACAGCTAATAGACAGAGGAGACAAACTGTTGAATAAAGAAGGCACAGCTAGTTACAATAGGCAGATGGAGACAAACTGTTGAATAAAAGGAAGGTAATTACTAAAGTTGCTAACAGGGACAGGAGGAGACAAACTGTTAATGTGTAGAAGGTACTACCAAAGTTAATAGACAGAGTGGAGACAAACTGTTGAATAAAAAGAAGGTACATAAAGGTAAACAGACAGAGTGAGATAAACTTGTTGAATAAATTTAGTTGGGTAATAAATAAATACAATAGACAGAGTGAGACAAACTAGTTGAATAAAAGGAAGGTACTACTAGTTAGTTAAATAGACAGAGGAGACAACTGTTGGAATAAAAATAACAACAACAGTTTACAAGAAGAGTTAGAGAGACAAACTGTTGAATAAAGGAAGGCAAAGCAGCTAAAGCTAACAGACAGAGGACAAACTGTTAGAGTCAAAAAGGAAGGTACTACTAAAGCTGATACACAGACAGAGGAGACAAACTGTTGAATAAAAAGAAGGCACAGCTAAAGCCTACAACAGACAGAGAGACAAATCAAGAATAAAAGGAAGGTACTACTAGTGCTAAGAATGAGACAGAGGAGACAAACTGGGTTGAATAAAAGAAAATACTACTAAAGTCACAATAGACATAGAAGAGACTTAAACTGCTGAATAAAAGGAAGGTACTACTAGTTACAATAGACAGAGTGAGACACAAACTGTTGAATAAAAGGAAGGCAAGCAGCAAAGTTGGTACACCAGACAAGAGTGAGACAAACTGTTGAATAAAAAGGAAGGTACTAATAAAGTTATAACAGACAGAGGAGACAAACTGAAGGAATAAAAAGTGGAAGGTACAGCTAAAGTTGTAATAGGACAGAGGAGACAAACTACACCACAAAAGGGAAGGTACTACTAAAGTTACAAACAGATGATGGAGACAAACTGTTGAATAAAAGGAAGGTGTACAGCTAAAGTTACACAGACACAGATGAGGAGACAAACTGGTTGAATAAAATAGAATAGTACTACTAGTTACAATAGACAGAGTGAGACAAACTGTTGAATAAAAGGAAGGCAATTACTAAAGTTACAATAGGCAGAGTGGAGACAAACTATGAATAAAGGTACTAATAAAGTTACAATAGACAGAATGAAAATAAACTGTTAATAAATAGCTGGGTACTACTAAGCCTAATAGACAGAGTGAGACAAACTGTTGAATAAAAGGGAAGGTACAGCTAAAGTTAACAATAGGCAGAGTGAGACAAACTGTTGAATAAAAGGAAGGTACAGCTAAAGTTACAATAGACAGAGTGAGACAAACTGTTGAATAAAAGGAAGGTACAGCTAGTTACAATAGACAGAGTGAAATAAACTGTTGAATAAAAAGGAAGGTATTACAGTTATAATAGACAGAGTGGACAAACTGCTGAAAAAAGGAAAGGTACAGATGTTACACAGACAGAGGAGACAAACTGTTGAATAAAGGAAGGCAATTAACAAAGCTTATAATAGACAGAGTAGACAAACTGTTGAATAAAAGGAAGGTACTACTGTGTTACACAGACAGAGTGAGACAACTGTTGAATAAAGAAAGGTACTACTAAAGTTACACAGACAGAGGAGACAAACTGTTGGAATAAAAGGAAGGTACTACTAAAGCTACAATAGACAGAGTGAGACAAACTGCTTGAATAAAAGGGAAGGTACAGCTAAAGTTGTACAGACAGAGTGGAGACAAACTGTTGAATAAAGGAGAAGGTACTCATTAGTTACAAATAGACAGAGTGGGAGACAAACCGTTGAATAAAAAGGAAGGTACACAAAGCCACAATAGATGAGTGAGACAAACTGTTGAATAAAAGGAAGGCATTGATTAGTTACAATAGACAGAGTGAGACAACTGTTGAATAAAAGGAAGGTACTACTAAAGTTACAATAGACAGAGTAAGACAAACTGTTGAATAAAATAAAGGTACCACTAAAGTTACACAGACAGAGAGACAAACTGTTAAATAAAAGGAAGGCACAGCCAGTTACAATAGACAGAGTGTGAGGACAAAACTGTTGGAATAAAAGGAAGGTACAGCTAAAGCTGTTACTAGACAGAGGAGATGCAAATCCGTTAGTCAAAAGGAAGGTACTACTAGTTACAACAGACAGAGTGATAAATCAAGAATGTACAGAAGGTACAGCTAGTTACAATAGGGCAGAGGAGACAAACTGTTGAATAAAAGGAAGGTACTACTAAAGTTACACAGACATAAAGTGAGACAAACTGTTGAATAAAAGGAAGAAAATACTAAAGTTACACAGACAGAGTGAGACAAACGTTAATAAAAGGAAGGTACAGCCAAAGTTACAATAGACAGAGTGAGACAAACTGTTGAATAAAAGGTACAGCAGTTAAATAGACAGAGGAGACAAACTGTTGAATAAAAGGAAGGTACTATCAGTTAATAGACAGAGAGACAAACTGCTGAATGTAAGAAGGTACAGCTAAAGTTACAACAGACAGAGTGAGACAAACTAAGAATAAAAGAAGTACTACTAAAGTTACACAGATGGTATGAGACAAACTGTTGAATAAAAGAATAAACAGTTACAATAGACAGAGGAGACAAACTGTTGAATAAAAGGAAGGTACTACTAAAGTTACAACAGACAGAGCAGACAAACTGTTGAACAAAAGGAAGGTACAGCAAGTTAAATAGAGAGGAGACAAAACTGTTGAATAAAAGGAAGGTACTACTAGATATAACAGACAGAGTGAGACAAACTGTTGAATAAAAAAGGAAGGTACAGCTAAAGTTACAATAGACAGAGTGAGACAAACTGTTGAATAAAAGAAGGTACTACTAAAGTTACAATACACAGAGTGAGACAAACTGTTGAATAAAATATACAATACTAAAGTTACAATAGACAGAGGAGACAAACTGTTGAATAAAAGGGAAGGTACTACTTTAAAGTTACAGACAGAGGAGACAAACTGGTTGAATAAAGGAAGAAGAATTATTTAGTTGAAGAAATAGACAGATGAGACAAACCATGAATAAAAGGAAGGCAATTACTAAAGCTAGCAATAGACAGAGTGAGACAAACTGTTGAATAAAAGGAAGGTACAGCTAGTTACAATAGACAGAGTGAGACAACTGTTGAATAGCATGCAATTACTAGTTACAATAGACAGAGGAGACAAACCTGAATAAAAGGAAGGTACAGCTTAGTTACACAGACAGAGTGAGACAAAACTGTTGAATAAAAGGGAATACATAAAGTTACAAGACAGAGGAGAGCAAACTGTTGAATAAAAGGAAGGTATTACTGTAGTTACAATAGACAGAGGAGACAAACTATTGAAAAAAGGAAGGTACACAGATAAAGTCACAAACAGACAGAGTACATAAACTGTTGAATAAAAGGAAGGTACTACTAAAGTTACAATAGACAGAGCGAGACAAACTGTTGAATAAAAAGGAAGGTACTAATAAAGTCACAATAGACAGAGTGAGACAAAACTGTTGAATAAAAGGAAGGTATCACTGTTACAATAGACAGATGGCAACTGTTGAATAAAAGGAATGTAATTACTAAAGTTACAACAGACAGAGGAGACAAACTGTTGAATAAAAGGAAGGTACTAATAGTTATAAAATAGACAGAGTGGAGACAAACTGTTGAATAAAGGAAGGTACTACAAAGTTACAATAGACAGAGCAGACAACTGTTGAATGTGGGAAGGTACAGCTAAAGTTACACAGACAGAGTGAGACAACTGCTAATAAAAGGAAGGTACTACTAAAGCTACAATAGACAGAGTGAGACAAACTGTTGAATAAAAGGAAGGTACAGCCAAAGTTACTAACAGACAGAGGAGACAAACTGTTGAATAAAAGGAAGGTACTACTTAAAGTCACAATAGACAGAGTGGAGACAATCAAGAACAAAAGGAAGGTACAGCTAAAGTTACAATAGACACAGACAGAGTGGAGACAAACAAGAATAAAGGAAGGTACTACTAAAGTTACAATAGACAGAGTGAGACAAACTATTGAATAAAAAAAGGAAGGTACCACTAGTTACAATTAGGCAGAGTGAGACAAACTGTTGAATAAAAGTGAAGGTACTACTTACAGTAATAGACAGAATGAGACAAACTGTTGAATAAAAGGAAGGTACTACTAAAGTTACAATAGACAGAGAGAGACAAACTGTTGAATAAAAGGAAGGTACAGCTAAAGTTACACAGGTGAGGAGACAAACCAAGCTGAATAAAAGGAATAAAATGTTTAAAGTTACAATAGACAGAGTGAGACAAACTGTTGAATAAAAGGAAGGAGACAGCCAGTTACAATAGACAGAGTGAGACAACTGTTGAATAAAAGGAAGGCATTACTAAAGTTACAATAGACAGAGGAGACAAACTGTTGAAAAAGGAAGGTACAGATAAAGTTACAATAGACAGAGTGAGACAAACTATGTTGAATAGTATGAAAGGTACTACTAAAGTCACAACAGATGTATATGAACTGCTTGAACAAAAAGGAAGGTACTACTAGTTACATAGACAGAGAGACAACTGTTGAATAAAAGAAGGTACTACTAGTTACAATAGACAGAGTGAGACAAACTATGAATAAAAGGAAGGTACTACTAGTTACAATAGACAGAGTGAGACAAACTGTTGAATAAAAGGAAGGCAGTACAGCTAAAGTTACACAGACAGAGTGGAGACAACTGTTGAACAAAGGAAGGTACTACTAGTGTTACAATAGACAGAGTGGGAGACAAAACTGTTGAATAAAAAGGAAGGTAATTAATAAAGTTACAATAGACAGAGTGAGACAAACTGTTGAATAAAGGAAGTGTATTAATAAAGCCAACAGACAGAGTGAGACAAACTGTTGAATAAAAGGAAGGCAATTACTAAAGTTACAACAGACAGAGTGAGACAACTAAAGAATAAAGAAGGCACTACTAGTTAAGTAACAGACAGAGAGACAAAACTAGTTGAATAAAAGGAAGGTACACAGCTAAAGTTACAATAGACAGAGTGAGACAAACTAAGCTTGAATAAAGGAAGGTACAGTCAAGTTACAAGTTGGTATTAGAGTGAGACAACTGTTGAATATCAAAGGAAGGTACTACAAAGTTACAGGATAGAGTGGAGACAACTGTTGAATAAAAGGAAGGTACAGCTAAAGTTACAATAGGCAGAGGAGACAACTAAGTTGAATAAAAGGAAGGTACTACTAGTTACAATAGACAGAGGAGACAAACTGTTGAATAAAAGGAAGGTACTACTAAAGTCACAATAGACAGAGTGAGACAAACTGTTGAATAAAAGGAAGGCACAGCTTAGTTATAATAGACAGAGTGGGAGACAAACTAATGAATAAAAGGAAGGTACAGCTAAAGTTACTACAGATGAGTGAGACAAACTGTTGAATAAAAAGGAAGGTACTATTAAAAATATGAATAGACAGAGTGAGATAAACTGAATAAAAAGAAGGTAAGAAGCAGGTTACAATAGACAGAGTGAGACAAACTGTTGAATAAAAAGGAAGGGTACTACTAAATAGTACATAGATAGAGTGGAGACAAACTGTTGAATAAAAGGAAGAAACATGAAGTTACAATAGACAGAGGAGACAAACTGTTGAATAAAAGGAAGGTACTACTAGTTACAATAGACAGAGTGGGAGACAAACTGTTGAATAAAAGGAAGGACAGCTAAAGTCACAATAGACAGAGTGAGACAAACTGTTGAATAAAAGGAAGGTACTACGAAGTTGATACAGACAGAGGAGACAAACTGTTGAATAAAAGAAGGTACAGCTAGTTACAATAGACAGAGACAAACTGTTGAATAAAAGGAAGGTACTAATAGTTACAATAGACAGAGTGAGACAAAACTGTTGAATAAAAGGCTGAAGGTACTACTAAAGTTACAATAGACAGAGTGAGACAACTGTTGAATAAAAGAAGGTACTACTAGTTACAAGGACAGAGTGAGACAAACTGTTGAATAAAAGGAAGGTACTACTAAAGCTACACAGACAGAGTGAGACAAAACTGTTGAATAAAAGGCTAAAAATAAAGTTACAATAGACAGAGGAGACAAACTGTTGAATAAAAAGAAGGTACAGCTAAAGTTACACAGACAGAGAGACAAACTGTTGAATAGGGAAAATAAAGGTACTACCAGTTAAGAAACAGACAGAGGAGACAAACCGTTGAATAAAAAGGAAGGCAGCTAGTTACAATAGACAGGAAGTGAGACAAACTGCTGAATAAAGGAAGGTACAGCCAGTTACAATAGACAGAGTGAGACAAACTGTTGAATAAAAGGAAGGTATTACTAAAGTTACAATAGACAGAGGAGATGTAAACGCGGTAGGTGCAGCAGAAAGTAAATGGACAGAAGTTACAACAGACAGAGTGAGACAAACTGTTGAATAAATGAAGGTACTACTAAAGGCACAGACAGAGGAGACAAACTGTTGAATAAAAGGAAGGCACTACTAAAGTTACATGACAAGAGTGAGACAAACTGTTGAATAAAAGGAAGGTACTACTAAAGCTACAATAGACAGAGTGAGACAAACTGTTGAATAAAAGGAATGACTACTAGTAGTTACAATGATAGATGGAGACAAACTGTTGAATAAAAGGAAGGTACAAATAAAGTTACAATAGACAGAGTGAGACAAATCATTAACAAAGGAATATGGACTATTAAAGTTGCTAATAGGACAGAGGAGACAAACTGTTGAATAAAAGGAAGGTACTACTAAAGTTACAATAGACAGAGTGAGAACTGTTGGCAAAAAGGAAGGTATTACTAGTTACAACAGACAGAGGAGACAAACTGTTGAATAAAAGGAAGGTACTACTAAAGTTGCTACAGGCAGAGTGAGACAAAACTGTTGAATAAAAAGAAGGTACAGCTAGTAGTTAAGTACAGACAGTGAGACAAACTGTTGAATAAAAGGAAGGTAATAATAGTTACTAATAGACAGAGGAGGACAACTTGTTGAATAAAAGGAAGGTACAGCTGTAGTTACAATAGACAGAGTGGAGACAAACTGTTGAATAAAAAAGGAAGTTACTAATAAAGTTACAATAGACAGAGTGAGACAAACTGTTGAATAAAATAGAAGGTACAGCTAAAGTTACAATAGGCAGAGTGAGACAACCAAGGAATAAAAGAAGGTACTACTGTGTTACACAGACAGAGGAGATGAACACATCAGTATGAAGGTACTACTAAAGTTACAACAGACAGAGTGAGACAAACTGCTGAATAAAAAAGGAAGGTACGGCTAAATACAATAGACAGAGGACAAACTGTTGAATAAAAAGGAAGGCAATTACTAGTTACAATAGACAGAGTGAGACAAACTGTTGAATAAAAAGGAAGGCACACTAAAGTTACAATAGACAGAGAGACAAACTAAGAATAAAAGGAAGGTACAGCTAGTTACAATAGACAGAGTGAGACAACTGTTGAATAAAGGAAGGTACCACTAGTTACAATAGACAGAGTGAGACAACTGTTGAATAAAAGGAAGGTAAGGCGCTAGTTACAATAGATAGAGTGAGACAAACTGTTGAATAAAAGGAAGGTACTACTAAAGTTACAATAGACAGGAGGAGACAAACTGTTGAACAAAGAAGAAGGCACAGCTTAAAGCTACAATACAGACAGAGTGAGACAAACTGTTGAATAAAAGGAAGGTACTACTAAAGTCACTACAGACAGAGTGAGACAAACTGTTGAATAAAAAGGAAGGTACTACTAGTTATTAACAGACAGAGCAGACAAACCTGAATAAAAGGAAGGCACTACTAAAGTTACAATAGACAGAGTGAGACAAACTGTTGAATAAAAGGAAGGCACAGCAAAGTTACAATAGACAGAGTGAGACAAACTGTTGAATAAAGGAAGGTACTATTAGTTACATAGACAGAGTGGAGACAAACTGCTGAATAAAAGGAAGGCATACAGCTAAAGCCAATAGACAGAGTGAGACAAACTGTTGAACAAAGAAGGTACTACTAAAGTTACAATAGACAGAGGAGACAAACTGTTGAATAAAAAGGAAGGTACAGCTAGTTACACATATATGATGAGTGAGACAAACTGTTGAATAAAAGGAAGGTAATTACTAAAAGTTACAATAGACAGTGAGACAAACTGTTGAATAAAAGGAAGGCACACAAAGTTACAATAGATAGAAGGAGACAAACTGTTGAATAAAAGGAAGGTACTACTAAAGTTGAGCAATAGACAGAGGAGACAAACTGTTGAATAAAGGAAGAATAATAAAGGTTACAATAGACAGAGTGGGAGACAAACTAAGAATAAAAGGAAGGTACTAAAGCAAAGTTACAATAGACAGAGGAGACAAACTGTTGAATAAAAAGAAGGTACTACTAAAGTCACAACAGACAGAGTGAGACAAACTGTTGAATAAAAAAAGCAAAGGTACAGCCAAGTTGCTAGTTAGACAGAGTGAGACAAACCAAGAATAAAAGGAAGGTACAGCTAAAGTTACAATAGACAGAGTGAGACAACTGTTGAATAAAAAAGGAAGGTATTGATTAAAGTTACAATAGACAGAGTGAGACAACTGTTGAAAAAAGGAAGGTACAGATAAATTTACAATAGACAGAGTGAGACAAACTGTTGAATAAAAGGAAGGTACTACTTAAGTTACAATAGACAGAGTGAGACAAACTGTTGAATAAAGGAAGGTACTACTAAAGTTACAATAGACAGAGTGAGACAAACTGTTGAATAAAAGGAAGGTACTACTAGAGTTACAATAGACAGAGTGAGACAAACTGTTGAATAAAAGGAAGGTACTACTAAAGTTACAATAGACAGAGTGAGACAAACTGTTGAATAAATGGAAGGTACTACTAAAGTTACAATAGACAGAGTGAGACAAACTGTTGAATAAAAAGGAACAGACTTAAATAGTTACAATAGACAGAGTGAGACAAACTGTTGAATAAAAGGAAGGTGTACTACTAAAGTTACAATAGACAGAGTGAGACAAACTGTTGAATAAAGGAAGAACAGCTAAATACAATAGACAGAGTGAGACAACTGTTGAATGTAAGGAAGGTACTAAAGTTACAATAGACAGAGTGAGACAAACTGTTGAATAAAAGGAAGGTACATATAAAGTTACAATAGACAGAGTGAGACAAACTGTTGAATAAAAGGAAGGTAATACTAAAGTTACACAGACAGAGTGAGACAAACTGTTGAATAAAAGGAAGGTACAGCTAAAGTTACAATAGACATAGACAAGAGTGGGAGACAAACTGTTGAATAAAAGGTTACTACTTAAAGTTACACAGATGAGTGGAGACAAACTGGTTGAATAAAAAGGAAGGTAATTACTAAAGTTACAATAGACAGAGTGAGACAAACTGTTGAATAAAAGGAAGGTACTACTAAAGTTACAACAGACAGAGAGACAACTGTTGAATAAAAGGGAAGGCATTACTAAAGTTAATAGACAGAGTGAGACAACCAAGGAATAAAAGAAGGTACACAGTTACAATAGACAGAGTGAGACAAACTGTTGAATAAAAAGAAGGGTACTACTAAAGGTTATGAATGATAGACAGAGTGAGACAAACTGCTGAAATAAAAGGAAGGTACAGCTAGGTTACACAGACAGAGTGAGACAAACTGTTGAATAAAGGAAGGTACAGCTAAAGTTACAATAGACAGAGTGAGACAAACTGTTGAATAAAGGAAGGCATTACTAAAGTTAATAGATAGAGTGAGACAAACTGTTGAAAAAAAGGAAGGCAGATAAGCACAATAGGACAGAGGAGACAAAACTGTTGAATAAAAGGAAGGTACTACTAAAGTTACAATAGACAGAGTGAGATACAAACTGTTGAATAAAAGGAAGGCACTACCAAAGTCACAATAGACAGAGTGAGACAAACCGTTGAATAAAAGGAAGGGGCACTACTAAAGTTACAACAGACAGAGTGAGACAACCGTTGAATAAAAGGAAGGTACTACTAAAGCTACAATAGACAGAGTGAGACAAACTGTTGAATAAAAGGAAGGTACTACTAAAGCTACAATAGACAGAGGAGACAAAAACTGTTGAATAAAAGAATACTACTAGTTACAATAGACAGAGGAGACAAACTGTTGAATAAAAGGAATACAGCTAAAGTTACAACAGACAGAGTGGAGACAACTGTGAATAAAGGAAGGCACTATACTAAAGTTACAACAGACAGAGTGAGGATAAACTGCTGAATAAAAGGAAGGCAATTACTAAAGTTAAGGCTAGACAGAGTGAGACAAACTGAATGAAGATTGTAAATGAAATAGGACATTGCAAATACAACAGACAGAGCGAGACAAACTGTTGAATAAAAGGAAGGACTACTAAAGTTCAATAACAGAGTAGACAAACTGTTGAATAAAAGGAAAGGGATACTAAAATTTCAATAGCAAGTGAGACAAACTGTTGAATAAAAAGGGAAGGAAACTAAAGTTACAAAGACAGAGGAAAACTGTTGAATAAAAGGAAATACTACTAAAAATTACAAAGACAGAGGAGACAAACTGTTGAATAAAAAGGGGTACACTAAAGTTACAAAGCAGAGTGAGACAAACTGTTATAAAGGGAAAGGGACACAAAATTCAAAGACAGAGTGAGACAAACTGTTGAATAAAAAGGGAAGGAAAAAAAAGTTTAAAAAGACAGAGTGAGACAAACCGTTGAATAAAAAGGAAGGTACTACTAAAGTTACAATAGACAGAGTGAGACAAACTGTTGAATAAAAGGAATGTACTACTAAAGTTACAATAGACAGAGTGAGATAAACTGTTGAATAAAAGGAAGGTTGTTATAGTTCCTCTTTATTTAATGTTTACTTTTTTTATGACAATGATTATTTCTGTGCTCTGATTTCTGCTTGAGTGCTTATCGAGACGTTGTTGCTTACTTAGGTTGTAGTCCTTCTCTTATGATTTTGGATTTCCATTCTAATGTCCGCCGTCCTTTTCATATTGCTTTCCTTTTCATATAGTTTTCCTTTTATATAGTTTAAGTTGTTATAATTTGATGGTTTTCTCTGACATGTTTATTATATGGTCTTCACAACATTCACATGATGGTACGACATAGGAAACAACCATAAATCTTTGTTTGATTTCTTTATCTTTATTGATGTTTGACAGACATACAAAAATACATCCATCTTCTTGCAATGTTTTATCTCGTCTCTATGTTTACTCATCTGTTAACTAACACGTCACTATTTTTCTACACAAAAACGTCGTGTCTTGTAGTCATGTGTTGTACTCTGCATAGAGAGTACAACACATAGTCTCAACTATTAAATAATCTAATTATACTACCTATCTATCTGACTAACTGTCCATTCCTCCGCTGCCATCTGGGGAGCTATGACACCCCCCTGGAGACCTCGCCATCGCCCCGACGGCGAACTTCCAAGAAAAAAATCGCACAGGTAGTATCCAATAGGGTGATTAGAGTGGTGAGAGCTGAAAGGGAACAAGTCACCTCACGTTTTAACCGTGGCTCCACAACAACTAACTATAACAGCCAACCATGGTCGAAAAGAAAAGAAAATCCTGACGGGATCTCAGGAAGACCCAAGTTGAATGAGCAAAGGGGAACTAGTCACCACACGTCGTTGAACGTGACTCATCAACTGGTCATAGGTGACCATGGTTAACAACAACAGTAAACCCTCTGTGCTCTTGTGCTGAAACCATGTAATAGAAATTAATCAGCATTATTGCATATCAAAATATGAAACATCAGCGTGTAACTCTGACGGTGACCCAACAGCATAACACTTGGCCAATATGAGGTGGCTGTACTGAGACATCCAATCCTCACATGAGGTAGTATTGGTTTGATGGCAGCTTGCATCAGTATGTCACTAATCACTATGTCTTTCTTGCATGTCAGAGTCTTGTCACATTATCTGAAATCTCAAACAAAAACACAAGTTACAATCGAAACAAAGGGAAAACATATATATAACGTTAAACTTTTCACGTTATATGTCCTCAACGAGGTAATATCAACCAACCCTCAAACCCAGGGGAAATAATGAACTCCCAAGATTTAACATATGACCAACAAATATGGAACAACATATATATGATGCCTAATAGCCAACATCATATATTAATACAACCAACCCCAATCCGAGGGCATAAATAATCCAAGAATCCAAAATACTCGGATCGACATCATATAACCATATCTAGCAATGAACGGTAAAAAGTTAATGTTTGCCATCAACATCAACCGACCTCAAATATCTCAAATATCAATTATCAAATATCTAATAATTAATGTTTGCCATCAACATCAACCGACCTCAAATATCCCCACCATTATCAAATATCAAATAATTAAGTGGGGTGATTATCAAATATCTCACACCATTTGAGAGTGACCAAAAATATCACATTTCAACCTCTAATCACAAAGTAATCAAATTAATCTTCCCATCATTTGTAACAACATCATAATATCATCGACAGTAGAACTGTCCAACAACCACATCGGGTTATTTTTTAGACCCTCTATAAGAGTGTATTGACAATACACAATTGTCCCAATGAACACGGCCTATGTGGGAATAATACCATTTTACTAGGATATCCTCAGGAGAGGAGACATTATAAGCATATAGCATATAAATTATATTCATGAATTACACAGAATTCTCACATCTTTTGATGTGGCGGCCAGATATCATCAGCCGAGATTGGCTCGCATCATTAATGGGGACTATAACATAATAGCCCGATTGAACATCGGGTGTCTGTACTACTCGGTACACCTGTTGGGAATAAAGGTTTCCTAATTTATTGACACCTCTACTATGGTCTATTCGCCTGCGTACCATACTATCCAATGGTATAATATCAAATTTTCCTTGTTTAATGTCTGCTTGTTTATGGGAGACTGGCCAACCTGTCGCTGACCTCCCTATGAGCCTCCGTTAATCTCTTTTTAGGACAGACCAAATAGTCTTTCTCTGCATCGTCAGGATGAAATAAATCTTCGATGATGAAATTTATAGGTAATTGAGGATGTCTACCAAAGAGTAAAAAGTATGGTGACCACCCAGTAGAAGTATGGGAGTAATATTGCACCTAATACTATATTAGGTACATGTCTAGACCATTCCACTTTATCCGATTCCTCTAATGAACGGAGCATAGCCAACAATGTCCTATTAAACCTTTCGCATATGGCATTCCTCGCTGGATTATATGTGGTGGTCTTGGATTTTGATCCCATACCTTTGACAGAGTTCAAGAACAATGGAGGACTCAAACCCTTTTCCTTGGTCCGAGTGAAATTTACTGGGTATCCCAAAGTCTGGGATCCATTCATCTGCATGACTTCTGCCACTGTTTTTGCAGTTTGGTCAATAGTAGGGTAAGCGACCACATACTTAGTAAACACATCAGTCATAATCAAGATATGTTTAAACCCATATGAATCTCTCGGAAGTTCAACAAAATCCATGGCAACCATCTCCAACGGACGGTTGGCTACAATATGACCGTAGGTAGTTGTAATCTTCTTTAGAGGTTTGATATATTACAAATGGAACAAGATTTCACTAAATTATTGACATCCCCATTCATTCACACCAAAAAATCGAGATTTTAATAATGCCAGTCCTATCACGTCCTTGATGACCGATTTCATGAATAGCAGCCAATACAATCGGTCTTAAGACGTGAGGAACAATAATTTTTAATCCATCACACTTATTATCCTCATCCCTTCTAATACAAAGTATTCCTCTTCGAATGCACAACTTATCATGATGTAACCACAGCCTCTTAGCTTCCTGAATCCACCAGGTCGTGTCCACTGGAGCATCTGTTTCCATAGCTTTTAATACTACCTGAAGCACCAAGTCCTGTTGCTGCAATTGTTGTATTTCTTTCAAACTATATGTGACATGTTGTTTCTTTGCAGTAGTTCCCATCATCTCTACAGTCAACTCACGACTGTAAGAAGGTAGTTAAAACAAAGGTTAATTCAAATATCCTCATCCTCAGACACTGCCTCGCGTTCTGTCTCGTCCTGTGTCTCGGGCAGGGGATACCGTGATAAAAAATCGGCATTTTTTGTTTAATGTACCTTTACGATGTTTGATTTCGTAATCAAACACAGCCAACTGAGATAGCCACCTTTGTTCAATGGCCCCAAGATGCGCCTTATTTGAAAAAGTCAAACCCTTATTATCAGTAAAAACAGTCACTTTATTACCTAATAGATAGGAACGAAACTTTTCAGTTATAGCCCATTTCAAACCCAACAATTCTAGTTTAAAACTGCTCTTTATGTTTTTCTCCTCTCTGCGGAGAGTCCGACTGGCATAAGCTATTACTTTACAGTGAGAATCCTGCTGCTGGCTCAACACAGCTCCTAGACCACTAAAAGACGCATCAATGTCCAAGATAAATGGACTGCCAAAATCGGGGAATCCCAGAATGGGTGCAGAAATCAATTTAGATTGAAGATCTCGAAAAGAACTTTCACAATCACTACTCCAATGAAACTTAGACGAGCCAGTTGTTACATGTCGTTTCGATTCACGGGGTAAACCAGAAGGATGGCATTCATTTACCAAATCCAATAGAGGTTTGGCAATCTGTGAGAATCGGAGTATAAATTTCCTATAATACCCCGCCATGCCCAGAAAGGCCCTCACTTGCTTTACGCTAGTGGGTATGCTAAGATTCTGTATGGATGCAACTTTGGATTGCTGTGTAGCAATGCCATTTCCTGAAATAGTGTGACCTAAGAAATCAACAGAATCCCTGCAAAAAACACATTTATTAGGATTAACTTTTAAACCTATTGATCTTATCCTTTCCAGCACATTACCTAAACGAATCAAATGGTCATCAAAATCTGTGAAAAATCAACATATCATCTAAATATACTAGTAAAGATTTAAACATAAAATCTGACATTGAGTTTTGCATTAGGCGTTGAAAAGTGCCCGCAGAATTAGTCAATCCCATTGGCATTCGTGTATATTCATACAATCCAAAAGGTGTACAAAATGCCGTTTTATCTATATCCTCCTGTTTCATTGCCACTTGGTAGTACCCACTGGTTAAATCCAGAGTTGTAAACAACTTTGCACCATTCAGGGAGTCCAAGTAGTCATCAATGCGATGTAAGGGGTACGCATCCTTTATAGTCTTTTTGTTCAATTCACGATAATCTACACAGAGGCGCAAAGTTCCGTTCTTCTTCTTTACTAATACTACTGGCGCAGCCCAGGGGCTGACGCTCTCCCGAATGACCTGTTTCTGTAGGAGATCCGCAATATGGTTCTGCACTTGTATAGAATGCAGGCGGAATCCGCCGGTACGGTAATTTAATAGGGTTGGTATCCTGTAAACGAATCTCGTGCTGAACTTTGTCAGCATAACCAACATCAAAATCATTATACGAAAATACATCATCATATCTACTCAATAGAGACAACATTGCAGCTTTTTGATTAGGAGATCCATGCATCCTACTCAGATCAAATCGGCTTGATCCAATGTTTATGTTCGATTTGCAGAAATCCCAAACTTTTCACCAACAGAAACTGCACATTCCACTGAGTTCGTAGAGATGACATTAAAATTCACACCATTAGAAGAATCAATTTCACAAATATTGCCTACAACTGTCCCATTTGAAAGGAAAACATCTTCATTTGCAATATTCAAAACATGAATAGCATAAATTCCTCTATTTAAATCAGTTACAGTATTGCAACACACAATACCCTTTCGAAGCAAAGAACGGTTGGATTCAAAAATGACCTGGCGACCCATACTATTCCCACCTTTAACTCGAACCCACATTACTCCCAATGAACTAGCTTTAATATGCGATTTCTTTCCCTTAGCAGACCAAATAAAGGCTGGAAGAGAAGACGGTACCACTTTATCAGGTACGGACTGGATAGAAGGACCTAGAATTGGTCGAAACAACTGCAGACGGCTAAGAATATTTGTCCCAATGATAGCATTATACTCACAACTATTATGAGATGGGGTATCTTTAAAGACATAGAATCCACAATTCGTAAGATAAGTATTATAAAGCTCAATATTAACAATAAAATGGCCTAAGTAAGGTATATGAAGTCCATTTGCAGCTTTTAGCTGCACCCAATTATCCCTATTTAGACAAGAATCTGGAAAATACATGCGAAATGCACTTTCAGTCAGAGCGGAAACCTGAGACCCAGTGTCAATAAGACACCTAAACACATTTCCTCTTATCCACATATCATGCAGTAGTTTGTCCCCTACTATCTTTTGTTCTGGGCCCTCGTTGTCTGGCACCCAGGGTCGTGCCCCTCTCCCTGAGTGGCGCCCGTTTAACATAGCAACCCTACATGCGCCTACATTATGGCCATTCCGACCACATCGAGAGCAGTGTAAATGTAGGCGATTTCCCCCTTGGAGGTGAGGTTGTATCTGCTGTCCCCCCTGATGATGGGGAACAAAGACAGCAGGACGATCCCGGAATCTCTGATGGGATTCCGTGGGGTTTGCCATTCCTCCGGATACCATGGTCACCCTGGACTCTATATCACCCATTCGACGTTGAAGGAGACGTAGTCGGGAATCTATCTCAACCGCTGCACCGGGGATAGGATTTGATTCCCACCTTAAGGCAACATCGCGGCAAAGCAGGAACGTGGTGCCAGGAGCACCCGCTACCCTATCCAACAGCATGTTGGAACATAACTGATTATTAAGGGACGCAATAAAATGATCCCTCAGGTTATTGGCATCCATGGGGACGGTTCCCTCCCGAGTCTGAGCTTTGGTGACCTTTGTAAACAACTCGGCTAGTCGATGGGAGAAGTCTAGACAAGACTCTCCAACACTCTGTGAGGATCGATAAAAGGCAGACAGGAGGTCATGGGCCGATCTATTGTCTCCAAACACGTGCAGGACAGCCAATAGAGCGTCCGGATCCTGAGAAGACATCAATTGAATCTCCAATTCTCCACGAACTGAGTCCGACACGTATTGGAATAGGGAATCAATTTTGTCCTGGCCTTCCAACCCATAGTAACGCCAATAATGGCGTATGTCCCTCGCAAATTCTTCCACTGAAGGACCATCACAATGCCCAAACGTCCGCAGAGGCCTGCAGGGTGGACGAGGACAAGTCCACTGATGGGGAGGCAGTAACGCTGAAACACCCTGCCAATCCTGGCCAACCTGTACTGGTACTGGAGGATCGACCAATTCGAGGGGAGGAGCCACTGAATCGGAAGGTACGACCTCAACCACGACATCCTCAATAATTTTTCCACTCCGTGTGCCTCTGTGCGACATCAGTGAAAATTGCACCAATCGCGATCACGCGATATAGCTAGAGAAATATATAAGTACACGTATGAACTAGCACAATTTGTATAAGTAATTATTATTATAATAACAATATACAAAAAAATGCTGCAACTGGAGGTATCAACTGTAAGAGGAACAAAAATCCACATTAGCATATATAGCAAATTAAAAGTATGGAAAGAGCTAGAAAATCATACTTACTTAAAAATATAGAATGCACACATAGCAAGCAATGCTTAATAATCAAAGTTCAATGTGCAATGTTCAAAGGTCAATGTTCATCGTTCAATTTTCAACCGCTCCTACAGCCAGGCATATCAAATTTGATACTTAGTAAATATTGATAATCCACCAAGGTGAAACATCCAATGTCATCCACAGTTGCAGTAACATGTGTGTATAGTCTATTAGAAAAAGTTCCTCACTTCAAACAGCAAAATTCCCATTGCATAGCCAGTCGTAGCAAGATATATGTAAAGTCAATCAAAAATCATTCATCCTCAAAAGTGCAATCTCCATCTGTGTCAAAAAGTAAAAATCAATCGCATGGACTCATAATATGTAGATAGTATCAATGTTCAGCATCTCGCAGAATATGCCAGGCGATCCAGCATTTATATATAGTGTCCATATATAAAATCATATCATCCTCCAATTGATACATAGTAATGATAATCGCCAGACCATTCAAACAATTGTATAGTCTCTTGACAGGATCATTTCCACTGAAGAAATATATATAGTTGGAATCACGATTGGTGGGTTAACACACCAGTTCTGACCGAAGTCATGTCAAAAGGTACGACTGGTAGGTCCTATGAAGTATGTTGTAAGAATAAAATAATCCTGACTGGTGGGTTATCACACCAGCTTTGACTGTAGGAAGGTCAAAGAGGACGACCGTTAGGTCTACTGAAGAACTAAAATTTATGAAGATGAAAAGGATTGACGTTGTGTGTCATAGCGAGTGAGAGATCGACGCATCATGACCTATCCGATACTGAATGATGTAATAGTGGAGAAGGGTGTAAAACGGTATAAAACGTTACTCACTGTCTGGTCCACGAATGTATATCACAAGGCAGACTAACCTTTCTTCTGGACACCATTTGTTATAGTTCCTCTTTATTTAATGTTTACTTTTTTATGACAATGATTATTTCTGTGCTCTGATTTCTGCTTGAGTGCTTATCGAGACGTTGTTGCTTACTTAGGTTGTAGTCCTTCTCTTATGATTTTGGGTTTCCATTTCTTAATGTCCGGCCGTCCTTTTTCATATTGCTTTCCTTTTCATATAGTTTTCCTTTTATATAGTTTAGTTAGTTATAATTTGATGGTTTTCTCTGACATGTTTATTATATGGTCTTCACAACATTCACATGATGGTACGACATAGGAAACAACCATAAATCTTTGTTTGATTTCCTTATCTTTATTGATGTTTGACAGACATACAAAAATACATCCATCTTCTTGCAATGTTTTATCTCGTCTCTATGTTTACTCATTCGTTACTAACACGTCACTATTTTTCTACACAAAAACTCGTTCTTGTAGTCATGTGTTGTACTTCTGCATAGAGAGTACAACACATAGTCTCAACTATTAAATAATCTAATTATACTACCTATCTATCTGACTAACTGTCCATTCCTCCGCTGCCATCTGGGAGCTATGACAAAAGGAAGGTACTACTAAAGTTACAATAGACAGAGTGAGACAAACTGTTGAATAAAAGGAAGGTACAGCTAAAGTTACAATAGACAGAGTGAGACAAACTGTTGAATAAAAGGAAGGTACAGCTAAAGTTACAATAGACAGAGTGAGACAAACTGTTGAATAAAAGGAAGGTACTACTAAAGTTACAAAAGACAGAGTGAGACAAACTGTTGAATAAAAGGAAGGTACTACTAAAGTTACAATAGACAGAGTGAGACAAACTGTTGAATAAAAGGAAGGTACTACTAAAGTTACAATAGACAGAGTGAGACAAACTGTTGAATAAAAGGAAGGTACTACTAAAGTTACAATAGACAGAGTGAGACAAACTGTTGAATAAAAGGAATGTACTACTAAAGTTACAATAGACAGAGTGAGACAAACTGTTGAATAAAAGGAAGGTACAGCTAAAGTTACAATAGACAGAGTGAGACAAACTGTTGAATAAAAGGAAGGTACAGCTAAAATTACAATAGACAGAGTGAGACAAACTGTTGAATAAAAGGAAGGTACAGCTAAAGTTACAATAGACAGAGTGAGACAAACTGTTGAATAAAAGGAAGGTACTACTAAGTTACAATAGACAGAGTGAGACAAACTGTTGAATAAAAGGAAGGTACAGCTAAGTTACAATAGACAGAGTGAGACAAACTGTTGAATAAAAGGAAGGTACAACTAAAGTTACAATAGACAGAGTGAGACAAACTGTTGAATAAAAGGAAGGTACTACTAAAGTTACAATAGACAGAGTGAGACAAACTGTTGAATAAAAGGAAGGTACAGCTAAAGTTACAATAGACAGAGGGAGACAAACTGTTGAATAAAAGGAAGGTACAGCTAAGTTACAATAGACAGAGTGAGACAAACTGTTGAATAAAAGGAAGTACAGCTAAAGTTACAATAGACAGAGTGAGACAAACTGTTGAATAAAAGGAAGGTATTACTAAAGTTACAATAGACAGAGTGAGACAAACTGTTGAATAAAAGGAAGGTACTACTAAAGTTACAATAGACAGAGTGAGACAAACTGTTGAATAAAAGGAAGGTACTACTAAAGTTACAATAGACAGAGTCAGACAAACTGTTGAATAAAAGGAAGATACAACTAAAGTTACAATAGGCAGAGTGAGACAAACTGTTGAATAAAAGGAAAGGTACTACTAAAGTTACAATAGACAGAGTGAGACAAACTGTTGAATAAAAGGAAGGTACAACTAAAGTTACAATAGACAGAGTGAGACAAACTGTTGAATAAAAGGAAGGTACAACTAAAGTTACAATAGACAGAGTGAGACAAACTGTTGAATAAAAGGAAGGTACTACTAAAGTTACAATAGACAGAGTGAGACAAACTGTTGAATAAAAGGAAGGTACAGCTAAAGTTACAATAGACAGAGTAGACAAACTGTTGAATAAAAGGAAGTACAGCTAAAGTTACAATAGACAGAGTGAGACAAACTGTTGAATAAAAGGAAGTATTACTAAAGTTACAATAGACAGAGTGAGACAAACTGTTGAATAAAAGGAAGGTACACCTAAAGTTACAATAGACAGAGTGAGACAAACTGTTGAATAAAAGGAAGGTACAACTAAAGTTACAATAGGCAGAGTAGACAAACTTTGAATAGGGAATACACTAAAGTTACAAAAGACAGTGAGACAAACTGTTGAATAAAAAAAATACTACTAAAGTTCAATAGGCAAGTGAGACAAACTGTTGAAAAAAGGAAGGTACAGCTAAAAATTACAATAGACAGAGTGAGACAAACTGTTGAATAAAAGGAAGGTACAGCTAAAGTTACAATAGACAGAGTGAGACAAACTGTTGAATAAAAAGGGAAAGGGACAGCTAAAGTTACAATAGACAGAGTGAGACAAACTGTTGAATAAAGGAAGGTACTACTAAAGTTACAATAGACAGAGTGAGACAAACTGTTGAATAAAGGAAGGTACAGCTAAAGTTACAATAGACAGAGTGAGACAAACTGTTGAATAAAAGGAAGGTACAGCTAAAGTTACAATAGGAAGAGTGAGACAAACTGTTGAATAAAAGGAAGGTATACTAAAGTTCAATAGACAGAGGAGACAAACTGTTGAATAAAAGGAAGGTACACTAAAGTTTCAATAGGCAGAGTGAGACAAACTGTTGAATAAAAGAATTACTACTAGTTACAATAGACAGAGTGAGACAAAATGTTGAATAAAAGGAAGGTACAACTAAAGTTACAATAGACAGAGAGAGACAAACTGTTGAATAAAGGAAGGTAACTAAAGTTACAATAGACAAATGAGACAAACTGTTGAATAAAAGGAAGGTACTACTAAAGTTACAATAGACAGAGGGAGACAAACTGTTGAATAAAAGGAAGGTACTACTAAAGTTACAATAGACAGGGTGAGACAAACTGTTGAATAAAAGGAAGGTACTACTAAAGTTACAATAGACAGAGTGAGACAAACTGTTGAATAAAAGGAAGGTACAGCTAAAGTTACAATAGACAGAGTGAGACAAACTGTTGAATAAAAGGAAGGTATTACTAAAGTTACAATAGACAGAGTGAGACAAACTGTTGAATAAAAGGAAGGTACAGCTAAAGTTACAATAGACAGAGTGAGACAAACTGTTGAATAAAAGGAAGGTACTACTAAAGTTACAATAGACAGAGTGAGACAAACTGTTGAATAAAAGGAAGGTACAGCTAAAGTTACAATAGACAGAGTGAGACAAACTGTTGAATAAAAGGAAAGGATTACCTAAATTACAATAGACAGAGTGAGACAAATGTTAAAAGGAAGGTATACTAAAGTTACAAGAGAGGAGACAACTGTTGAATAAAAGAAGTACAGCTAAAGTTACAATAGCAGAGTGAGACAAACTGTTGAATAAAAGAAAAGTACAGAAAAGTGAGACAAACTGTTGAATAAAAGGAAGGTACAGCTAAAGTTACAATAGGCAGATGAGACAAACTGTTGAATAAAAGGAAGGGACAGCTAAAGTTACAATAGCAGAGTAGACAAACGTTGAATAAAAGGAAGGTACACTAAAGTTACAATAGGCAAGTGAGACAAACTGTTGAATAAAAGGAAGGACACTAAAATTACAATAGACAGAGTGGACAAACTGTTGAATAAAAGGAAGGTACAGCTAAAATTACAATGGGGGTGAGACAAACTGTTGAATAAAAGGAAGGGAACCCAAAGTTACAATAGACAGAGGAGACAAACTGTTGAATAAAAAAGGGAAAGGGACACTAAAATTACAATGCAGGGGAACAAAATGGAAAAAAGGAAGGACACAAAATTACAATAGAAAAGTGAGACAAACTGTTGAATAAAAGGAAGGACACTAAAAACAATAGCAGAGTAGACAAACTGTTGAATAAAAGGAAGGTACACTAAAATTAAAGCAGAGGAGACAAACTGTTGAATAAAAGGAAGGTACAAAAGTTTCAAAAACAGAGTGGGCAAACGTTGAATAAAAGGAAGGGATACTAAAAATTTCAATAGACAAGGAGACAAAATGTTGAATAAAAAGGGAAAGGGACAAATAAAATTACAATAGACAGAGTGAGACAAACTGTTGAATAAAAGGAAGGTACACTAAAGTTACAAAAACAGAGTAGACAAACTGTTGAATAAAAGGAAGGTACCTAAAGTTACAATAAACGATAGACAAACTGTTGAATAAAAAAGGGGAATACACTAAAGTTTCAATAGACAGAGTGAACAAACTGTTGAAAAAAAAGGGACACTAAAATTACAATAGCAGAGTGAGACAAACTTGAATAAAAGGGAAAGGAATAAAGTTACAATAGACAGAGTGAGACAAACTGTTGAATAAAAGGAAGGTACTACTAAGTTACAATAGACAGAGTGAGACAAACTGTTGAATAAAAGGAAGGTACTACTAAAGTCAATAGACAGAGTGAGACAAACTGTTGAATAAAAGGAAGGTACAACTAAAGTTACAATAGACAGAGTGAGACAAACTGTTGAATAAAAGGAAGGTACATATAAAGTTACAATAGACAGAGTGAGACAAACTGTTGAATAAAAGGAAGGTACTACTAGTTACAAAAGACAGAGGAGACAAACTGTTGAATAAAAGGAAGGTACTACTAAAGTTACAATAGACAGAGTGAGACAAACTGTTGAATAAAAGGAAGGTACATTAGTTACAATAGACAGAGTGAGACAAACTGTTGAATAAAAGGAAAGTACAGCTAAAGTTACAATAGACAGAGTGAGACAAACTGTTGAATAAAAGGAAGGTACACTAGTTACAATAGACAGAGTGAGACAAACTGTTGAATAAAAAGGAAGGTACAGCTAAAGTTACAATAGACAGAGTGAGACAAACTGTTGAATAAAAGGAAGGTACACCTAAAGTTACAATAGACAGAGTGAGACAAACTGTTGAATAAAAGGAAGGTACAGCTAAAGTTACAATAGACAGAGTGAGACAAACTGTTGAATAAAAAAGGGAAAGGGACTACTAAAGTTACAATAGACAGAGTGAGACAAACTGTTGAATAAAAGGAAGGTACACCTAAAGTTACAATAGGCAGAGTGAGACAAACTGTTGAATAAAAGGAAGGTAATTAAGTTACAATAGACAGAGGAGACAAACTGTTGAATAAAAGGAAGGTACAGCTAAAGTTACAATAGACAGAGGGAGACAAACTGTTGAATAAAAGGAAGGTACAGCTAAAGTTTCAATAGACAGAGTGGGGACAAACTGTTGAATAAAAGGAAGGTACACTAAAGTTACAATAGACAGAGGAGACAAACTGTTGAATAAAAGGAAGGTACAGCTAAAGTTACAATAGACAGAGGGAGACAAACTGTTGAATAAAAGGAAGGTACTACTAAAGTTACAATAGACAGAGGGAGACAAACTGTTGAATAAAAAGGGAAAGGGACACAAAATTACAAAGAAAATGAAAAACTGTTGAATAAAAAGGGAAAGGAAGCTAAAGTTTAAAAGCAGAGGGAAAAAACTGTTGAATAAAAGGAAGGTACACTAAAGTTAAATAGCAGAGGGAGACAAACTGTTGAATAAAAAAAGGGAAAGGGACTACTAAAATTCAAAGACAGAGTGAGACAAATTTGAATAAAAGGAAGGTACACTAGTTACAATAGACAGAGTGAGACAAACTGTTGAATAAAAGGAATAAAATAAAGTTACAATAGACAGAGGAGACAAACTGTTTAATAAAAGGAAGGTACACTAAAATTAAAAAGACAGAGGAGACAAACTGTTGAATAAAAAGGGAAAGGGACTAAAAGTTACAATAGACAGAGTGAGACAAAAATTTTAATAAAAGGAAGGATATAAAGTTTCAAAGACAGAGTAGACAAACTGTTGAATAAAAGGAAGGTACAAATAAAGTTACAATTGGGGGGAGTGAGACAAACTGTTGAATAAAAAGGGAAAGGTACTAAAAGTTAAAAGACAGAGGAGACAAACTGTTGAATAAAAGGAAGGTACACTAAAGTTACAAAGACAATGAGACAAACTGTTGAATAAAAAGGGAAAGGGACACTAAAATTACAATAGACAGAGGAGACAAACTGTTGAATAAAAGGAAGGACACTAAAGTTAAAAAGACAGAGGAGAAAACTGTTGAATAAAAAAGGGAAAGGGAACAGTTACAATAGACAGAGTGAGACAAACTGTAATAAAAGGAAGGTACACTAAAATTACAATAGACAGAGTAGACAAACTGTTGAATAAAAAGGGAAAGGAAAACTAAAGTTACAATAGGCAGAGGAGACAAACTGTTGAATAAAAGGAAGGTACACTAAAATTCAAAGACAGAGTGGGGACAAACGTTTTGGAAATAAAAAAAAGGAAGGGGAAAATTTTTAAAAAAGGCCATTAAAAAGACAGAGGAGACAAACTGTTGAATAAAAGGAAGGTAAGAAAAATTACAATAAAAAGTGAGACAAACTGTGAATAAAAAAGGGAAAGGGAACTAAAGTTACAATAGACAGAGTGAGACAAACTGTTTAATAAAAAAAAGGTACACTAAAGTACAATAGACGGAGGAGACAAACTGTTGAATAAAAGGAAGGTACAGCTAAAGTTACAATAGACAGAGTGAGACAAACTGTTGAATAAAAGGAAGGTACTACTAAAGTTACAATAGACAGAGGGAGACAAACTGTTGAATAAAAGGAAGGTACAGCTAAAGTTACAATAGCCAGAGTGAGACAAACTGTTGAATAAAAAGGGAAGGGACACTAAAGTTACAATAGACAGAGGAGACAAACTGTTGAATAAAAGGAAGGTACTACTAAAATTACAATTTGACAGAGTGAGACAAACTGTTGAATAAGGAAGGTACAGCTAAAGTTACAATAGACAGAGTGAGACAAACTGTTGAATAAAAGGAAGGTACAGCTAAAATTACAAAAACAGAGTGAGACAAAACTGTTGAATAAAAGGAAGGACTACAAAGTTTCATTTGACAGAGGAGACAAACGTTGAATAAAAGGAAGGTACAGCTAGTTACAATAGGCAGAGTGAACAAACTTTGAATAAAAGGAAGGTAAGCAAAAAAGGGAAAGCAGAGGAGACAAACTGTTGAATAAAAGGAAGGTATACAAAATTACAAAGACAGAGGGGACAAACTGGAATAAAAAGGGAAAGGGAAGCCAAAATTACAATAGAGGAGAAAACTGTTAATAAAAGGAAGGTAAAGTTACAAAGACAGAGGAGACAAAATGTTGAAAAAAAGGAAGGAAGAAAATTTCAAAGACAGAGGAGACAAAAATTAAAAAAGGAAGGTTTCAGCT